>JAUNZM010000311.1:110000-1310000 GCA_033459285.1 Clamator glandarius | reverse complement strand
TGGCTTGTGGTTAAGATTAGATTTGTGTAGAGAACTTAAAGCTCTAGAGTCAAATGCTTGGGCTCTGATGCAACTGTTGTGCTCTCTGCAAGTAGTTTATGATTTGTTTCAATTTCTTTTGTATGAAGTATGAGAAGCTTTTCTAACAAAAGTAATTATAATGATAAATGTAATAATGAATATCGGCTACTCAAATAGTATGGCTATGAGCTTACTGAAGAAAATCCAGTAAATAATCTACTTAAGGAACACCTTTGTTAAGCATTTGTATGTAGTTCTTTGTACATATTTATTGAAGCAACGCTTTTAAGTAACCACACATCAAGATTTCCAAAGGTAGCTAGGCAATTTAGTGAAAAGTGTATTAAATTACCAAGATAGATTTAAACATCTCCACTTGGGTGTTAATTTTAATTGCATAAAGCTTGTGTGATCAATAGCTCAAAGAGGGCACAGTTTGGTTTACAGTTTGATAAAAGGATTGGTTTTTTTCAGGCTAACAGTGATTGCAGTACCTTAAGATACTGAAAGGTTTTAACTTTCATTTTTAAGACATCTTGTCTGACCTTAATCTTTCTGCTATTGATAGTTGGTAAATAGTGAATTTGTGTCCCTATAATTTTTTGTTTAATTTGAAATCTATTTCTTTTAGGAAAATAACCACTATGAAATATAAATAACAGTAAATCCTTAGTGGCAATGCATGTTTTCCATTCTGATGTGTCAGAATGAAATGTGGATATATATGACTATGTATTATGCTTATTTAATGAACTGAAGGAGAATAGAAATGTTTACGTGTACTGTTGATGGGCTAAGAAATACAGAAAGAATTTTAAATTTTGAACTTTGAATCAATGGAAAAACCCATTTACTGAAGAAAGTACGTTGAAAGGTGAAAAACGTACATATGCACTTTTTGCATGTTCTTGAGCAGGAAAAGCATGAGATGCGCCTGTGGTGCACAGAGCATTGGGAAGATGCCTGTCTCCAAAGGCTAGTTACTAAACAGGTAACTGGCAGAGGTCAGCTTGCCTGGGACTTCTGTGCATGCTGCACTTTCCAAAACAGAGTGCATAGATGCTGTGTCTCAGGATTTGCTTTCCGGTGCTAACTTTCCTACCATATCCAGAAATTACTGGGAGTGGGGGGACTGTTGTTATTTGGCATATTCAAAAGTATATTGACGGCTTTTGCAGAAGCTTAGTAGTATAAATTGGCAGATTCCTATGTCTCGGTATGTTCTCTGGCAGTGTTTTATTTAGCAAGATATACAGCAATATATAGCATATACAGACAAATGATTATAATTATTGCTAGCAAGTGAACATGCTTCATGACTCATTTATGTCTGTCATTCATAACAGTAGTCAGAGCTTTTAGGAGAGCAGAGAGAGTACAGTGCAGAGTACAAGGGAAGTGATTCTCCCCCTGTACTCAGCACTGGTGAGGCCACACCTGGAATACTGTGTTCAGTCTTGGGCCCCTCACTATGAAAAAGACATTGAGGTCTTGGAGTGTGTCCAGAGAAGAGTGACAAAGCTGGTGAAGGGGCTGGAAAACAAGTCTTAAGAGGAGCGGCTGACTGAGCTGGGGTTGTTTAGCCTGGAGAAGAGGAGGCTGCGGGGACCTTATTGCTCTCTACAACTACCTGAAAAGAGGTTGCAGAGAGGTGGGTGTTGGTCTCTTCTCCCAAGTGGTAGGTGATAGGACAAGAGGAAATGGCATCAAGCTGTGCTGGGGGAAGTTAAATTGGACATTAGTAAAAATTTCTTCACAGAAAGGGTTATCAAGCACTGGAAGAGGCTGCCCAGGGAGGTGATTGGGTCACCATCCCTATAAGTGTTTAAAAAGCAGGTGGATGAGGTGCTTGTGGACATGATTTAGTAGTAGAAAGGTACAGTTAGAACTGATGATCTCAAAGGTCTTTTCCAACCTGATGATTCTATGACTTGTATATTTGCCTATTACCCATGTGAGTGAAGGAAAAGCAGTGATCACATATTTCTTGGCAGCTCAGCAAGATCGTTATACAATCCAAGAGATCAAGAGTCATTTTCTTGGTTGCTACATAAAAATGTAAGGTATAATCTAGCCACCAAGCAACCCACCTTTCCACCACTATTAGCACAGGCTTCACTCTGTGATAGTCTACCAATGGACTGACTAAATACAAAACATGTTATTACACTTTTAAATGCCAAAAAGCAAGCAGTATCAACTGTCTAAAAATAAAAATCTTAACTGCTGTCATCATTTCAGGACCTTATATTGTAATTACTATTTTGAACTTCATACAGTGTGCAAAATCTAATGATTCAGACCATAAAATAATACAACATTTGTGGAGCTTTTAGTCACAAAATTGTCTGTGGGAAGACTATTGAGTTTTAATCTCTTTGCAGGTGAAGTTTGTGAAAGCTTCTTGAGGTCACAAGTAGATTGATTTTTTTTTTTAATTATTATTTCTGTTATTTCAAAATCCATATAAGATTGTGAATCCTCTGATGTAATAAATATTGATTCTTCAGGAAAACTTGTCTATTTTTGAAATTACAAGGCTATTCCTTCAATTTGTGCTGGCAGTCACCCTTGTATAATACTTTGTTTCTAATAAGGTTATGGAGATTTAATGACAATATAATTTTCTGTGCAAGTGGAACTTGGCTCTTTTATTGATGATGCACAAAAACAGATTATAGTTGAGCTCATTTTTATTATGTATTTGGTTCTGCATGGCTGATAGGAATAAAAATTAATTAAATGCTGTCATTCAGTCAAGGGCAAATGGTAGTGCATGTACAAGAGGAGGAAAATCTTTCATGGTATTTTTTGTCCAAGAGTGGATTTTGAACTGATTCTTTGAAGCTCAATGCAAACATCAAGTAATGTGAAACTAATTTGTAAACAGAGCAAATAGAAAAAGTAAAAAAAATTTTTAAATCAATATTTTCTATTTGAAATATTACAGTGTTCTTTTCAGAAGCTCTGGATTCTTTTAGGATCTGGTACACATTGTCTGGTGTGCACAGCTGTAGCATTTTCCTTTGTGTTTCAGAATCATAGAATAACCAGGTTGGAAGAGACCCACCAGATCGAGTCCAACCATTCCCACCAATCTCTAAACCATGTCCCTAAGTACCTCATCCACCCTCACCTTAAACACCTCCAGGGAAGGCGAGTCAACCACCTCCCTGGGCAGACCGTTCCAATGCCTAACGACCCTTTCTGTGAACAATTTTTTCCTTATCTCAAGCCTAAATCTCCCCTGGTGGAGCTTGAGGCCATTCCCTCTCATCCTGTCTCCTGTCACTTGGCAGAAGAGGCCAGCTCCCTCCTCTCCACAACCTCCCCTCAGGTAGTTGTAGAGAGCAATAAGGTCTCCCCTCAGCCTCCTCTTCTCCAGGCTTAACAACCCCAGCTCTCTCAGTCGCTCCTCATAAGACTTTTTCTCCAGCCCCTCCACCAGCTTCGTTTCTCTTCTCTGGACTCGCTCCAGAGCCTCAACATCCTTCTTGTGGTGAGGGGCCCAGAACTGAACACAGTACTCAAGGTGCAGTTTCACTAGTGCAGAGTACAGAGGGAAATGCAGAGTACAGAGGAATGGCAAATAAGAAACTGAAGCTCATAGTCTGGTGTGCAGGACACTGGACTGCAGTTCACCATGCAAATGCAAGGAGAATCCAGTAATATACTCAGAATAATATTTTCCATTCCTGGGGTAAGAACAGAATAAAACTTTGAACTAATTTTTGGGAATGAGGAGGAGTGTTTCTTCTACCAGTTCATTTTCTCAACCATCTGTAGATGTGGTTCATACTGCTTCAGCTTGGCAGGTGGGAAATGTGTAAGCTTTATTACTAAAGATGTAATTTCTTTACTGTGGTAGAGAACACTCTGAGGGGATAAAGTATCTAAAGAAATATGAGATAAAGGTTAAGCCTCCTGATGAGCTCTTAATTTTACAGCTTATTATTATTTCTTACAAATTGCTGGAGCTCAGATGAGAGGTGGAGTCGTTACTAAAAGGCAGGCCCATTGTGGAATATGTGTAGCATCCATCATGATATTTACCAAAAGTGATGAGTATTAAACCATGATGTTCTTACTGGGTTTGTGATTAAAGGATCCAGGTGGTCCTTTCATAAAAATCATACTTCTACCTATGGCTTTGTAAGGGTCCCTCACATGGTAGGCATGTGAATCTACAGACAGTTGGTAGGCACATCTTGAGAAACTGTATTTTGTAATCCTCTCATTTTTTTATTTGAATTATGATGTTGATACTCTCTGTTTTGGTTCGCTTTCCTGCTAATTCTGTTCGCATCATATTTACACAGATTTTTTCCCACTTCTTTTTGCCCTTTGTTTTCAAGAAGACTACAAGGGTCTTGTTGAAATCAAAGTAGCAAAATCTATTCAGCTGGTGCTAGCAAAAATAATTGTATGCCTCATTTGTGCTTTCAGTGGTAGCAAGCAGTTATTTCTCTTATCAGTTAGCTAGCTAGTGATGGAGTGGTCATTTGTCCTGGAAAGATCTGATCAAATGGCTGTGCTTTCTTGTGATATGTTTGAGGATTATTTTATTGTAGACATTTTTTTAAGCCCTTTGAGTGTACCCTGAGGCAGGTGCACTTAAAGTAAAGGTTGTGCAGTCAGGCACAGTTCATTGAAAATACAAGAGTTTAACAAAACACACTGTTTACAGTTTTTCCTTCATGTGGGGAAAAAAGTGAAGAAAATGTCCAGAGGGCCTGGGTAGCTCCTCATGAAAAATGTCAACTTTAATCCTAGTACCCAACACTGAAAGACATCCATCACACAGTAAAGAAACACACTTGAAGAATTCTGCCTCTTTCAATAAATATGTATTACAAAACATCTGCCTGTTCTCCTTCATGCATTGGACACGTGCCTGCCCATCACAGCGGGTTGGAACTATATCATCTTTAAGGTCCCTTCCATCCCAAACTAGTCTATGATTCTATGATTGTAGCTGTTTAGTCCATCTTTTATATATGATGGACTAAACTTGCCCTCGGAGGCTCATTAAGTGCTTTTATAGCTTTGCAGTATTTTGTTAGACCTTTATAATCTTTTTTATGTAGTTCAAATATGATAGCCTTTTTTAACTAGATGAACTTCCACTTTCTTCTTTCTTTCCACTTTCTTACTTCTTTCTTAGAAGTGATTATGGCTATAAAGACTTAAATTTCTAACTTGATTTAAGCACTGTTGGGTTTTTCTTTAAATGGTACTCACACTTCTTACTCTTTCTTCATGTATTTTTAATACTTTATATATAGTTTATGTACTTCTACTGCCTAGTAATTTTTTTATGTTCCAAGATAGGAATTTGAATAGGCAGGTATTTATGCAATAACATGTGTTACTGAGAATATTAATATGGTTTATCAGCAGAATTCCAGACTCTGAAATGAGCTTTGCTGTATTTGCTATTTTTAGTAGTTCTTACTTGCTTCAGTTAGCTCCTTTATGAACAAAATATGGACCAAAATTACTAGTGCAGACAGGTTATATTAATACATGTGGAAAAATGTAGATCTGAAGATCTTGCTCTGCTCTACACTCTTGCTTTTGAAGCAAAGTTTATTTTTCTTTCTGCAGCCAATGCAAGGGATATTGCTCTCAGCTGTTGAACACAGCATTATGGCTATTCCACATGATGCCTGTAGATAGTAGATTATTTTAAAACTCCTAGCCTACTCTGTAGGAATGTACTTTTTGCATGTATATGGCCTTGCACAGCTGTAGCACTTCCAGATAGTCTCCTCTGAGTTACCATCATCTGTGGCCCAAATATGCCATAACTAGGAAAGCTTAAAATGCAGTAGTCGGGAAAAGTCATTAAGCTAACCAAACTGAAGTAAGGGTAAATAAACGAGAGTTTAAACTATAACCCTGCAAACTCTGAAATAACTTCCCTTAATTATAAATTCTATAGATTAAGTTTCAGAATCAGTGTGTTAAAGAGGTATTACAGGCTTTCTAGTCTGTATAGGTTCTTAGGCAGTAGGTTCTTATCAATACACTTCCTTAAAACCCTTCAGTAGTCATTGAGCAATCTGACTAATTTTTACAATATGATCTCAACCTCCCTTCTGGGAAGAACAGTGGGCGGTGAAATGTCTTGTTTTGGTAGAAAGTTTTCTGTTCCTGCCCTATCCACCCCGTGTATTATTCATGTTGCTATCATTTTCTTTAAACAACAGCAGGATCGAGAAACTAAGTCGTGTAGTTAGACTGGTGATAACCATAACTTCCAGGAGAGACTGATTCTGCAGTCAGCTGCCCAGACACACATTAGTGTGGTGGGGTATGTGTGTTCGTGGTTTGAATTTTTGGTTTGTTGTTTTGGGGTTTTTTCCCCTGGGCTCATCATCAAAATGAGAATTTAATTTATTTAATGCCTTTCTTATGTTATGGAGCATTCTCTTTATCATACTTGCAAGCATTTCTTGTGATGGTATATTGCTGTATATGAGAAGCCCCTCTTTTTTTCTGTGTGTCTTTGGGTTTTGGTTTTTTTTTTTCAGCAATGCTACTTCAGCTGTGAGGTTGCTAGAGAGCAACAGAAGTCACAGTGTCTCCCTTTAGAAATGAGGTGGTTGTCATGGCAATGGTCCTAGCTGCTGCTCATCCCAAATAATTTTTAGATTCCTATATTACAAGGTTATGTTACAATGTTTTAAACCAAACTGTATAGCTATTTGATTCAAATCAAAGATCAACACATTGCTTGTAAAAAATCATTAGGTTGATAATCGGCTGAAGTTGCTGAGTCAAATATTTGTGCAGGTACTTTGTTGCATCTCAACAAACACCTCCCTGTACTGGACTCTCACTCCGCTCCGGCGAGGACCATTGAGACACAGACTCAATATAGAAGAAGCTCAAAATGGCAACTTTATGGATTATCCAGTCTGCCTTTATAGCCCTGTCCCACAAGAGGCCCTCCTTCGCGGGCGTTTCCTACCCTCTACCGTCACATCCCGTGTTTCTTCCGCGACAGCATACTTAACCTGTTGACCTGCTCTGCCCACAAATCCCTCTCCCCTTGCAGGAGTAGCACACGTTGAACAGCAGAGGCATGCTGCATGCCACGCATACGTGTGAGGAGACATTGAAATGCACAACTCAAATCATTGGAAGCAATAATGGGAAAAGCAAAGCTGCAACACTCCATAGGATTCGTTCCTTTAAACTAAATGATGCAAACCAGTCCCATATACCCTGCAGAGCATCAGCCAGTGCATCCTGTCCCCCCCCCCAAATTGCTCCCCGGCCACCAAGCCGAGATAGCCAGAGTCGCACCTGCCAAGAAACTAAGTTACAGTAAAATGAACGATGTTGATAGTTCTCTTCAATTGTTTTTCTGTCAGCTGGTACTCGTTCCCACTGAACCAGCTCCTGTATGCCTTCCAGCTGCTTATCAGAAGACTGTCTTTTCTCCTCACTGAACTGGCCTTTGTTTATCTTTCAGTTCTCTGTTTCAAGGCCTTCTTCTCTGTAAAATGTTCCCACAATTTCCTCTTTTCACTTGTCGATGACTAAAGCGTTCAGGTGAAACATATGATTGACTTGATGTTGTATACACTGTAACACACAGGATAATTGTTATAGCAATTAACACCATTAAGAATAATATTCCTCCTCATTCTTATCAACTGCTTTTGTGGTTGAGGCTTAACAGTTGTCACACAGCAACATTGTTTGATTCATCTTGCAGGTGCCCAAGGTGGTCCTGTATCTGTGAAAACACAAGCATAACCTCGTCCCATGTTAGTAGTTTATACAGACCTGTCCAGTGCCCATAATAACTGTTTTTAAATAGCACTTCCACATTGTCTTGCACTTGCTTTAATTTTGAAGACATGGTTTGCATATGCTTCAACATCGGCCCAATTTTATCATCTGCTGATCGCAAAAGATTCATTACATATTGCAACTTCATCAATCTGTTTTGAAGTGTCTCTCCTGATTCCCCCCTGCCATGCAGCACTTAGCATATTTTGTCATCAGGATATAAATGATTGTCGAGTCTTGACATAATAACTGAATACTTCTTTTTCTTCCCTTGGTAACTATCATTGTAATAATTTTAAATCCTAGTGACTATGTTTCTGTTTGTTGCTTGTTTTTAAGGTTGAAGTGGTAAAATATCCACTCAATAATTTATAATGAATCATTTGAATTTTCCTGTATCATTGGCTCAATTATCCCTAAAGGTTGTCTGCATTAGGACCCAGGAGTTGCTGACAAGTGACCCTGGAATGTAGAGTGTTCTCGAAAATTGACATTCCCCGAGAGAGATAACACCATTAACTCCTCTGGACTTCTTCAAAGCTGGAAGAAAAAAAAAACTTAGAAAGGAAGGAGAAGGGCTGGGGTGGGGGAGGTGGCGTGGTATGGAACTCACACTCATACAGCTGCAAGGTCAGTCAGTTTTTGTATGTTTTGCTAGGTATTTTAAACTTTTTCCTTCTGAAGCCTTCCATTCCAAAGATCCCCAGGTAAATCTACCTGGTTGCCGGCTTAGTGGATGTTTGAGATTGAAAGGTCCCAGAGATATATTTTCAAGATTAATCAAAACCAATTTGTAAGTCTCACAAATGTTTGAAGTACTTCAAACACACACACGCACGCACATGCGAATACTCATTTTTCAGCTGCTGTATACATTCATACAATTGGTTATCACTATTGGATCCACACTTTTACAATGCTACATGGTACCGGGAACATGCAACACTTAAAATATGCACATGCATTATCCAGTAAGGCTTATATGGATTTCATGTATGGTAAACCCCCCCCCCCTTTTTTTTTTTTAAGGAAAAGTCATTCTCCGAAAGATCTGTAGTCGGCTGTGGCACGAAAAGAGCACGCATTTGCCCTACTGCGCGAACTGCTGGCAGATGTAGGCACATCTAAGCCAAATTCCTTGCACATGCCCACTGCACCCATTGGTTTACACCAGTGTTTTGCTCCCAAAGGTTCCCAGCCATCAGGGCCAGGCCATATATCAGTAGGTATGGTCCCACCATCCTTGCAGTGCTTCTGGCAAATAGTCCAGAACCGTGATTAGGCTCCAACCTACAAAACACTTGAGGTCATGGTTAGTCAACTGTCTGTTCCCTTTCTGATGCAGTGGTAGGCGTCCCACCCTCCAAGATCTTGTCTGGGCGCAAGACAAGTATGCAGGCAACCACTTAATCTCTCCGTGTCTTTCTACCGCAGCATATCCTCACCCTAAGACATGCAGTTTCTACCCCCGCTCCCATATTGGAGCACCCAGGAATCAAACTTGCACCTGGGGATAGTTAGTCTCTGACCGCAAGAGGGAAAAATGTTTGAAAATTGGGATGTGTTTGCTGTGTTCATGATGGTTGAGAGCATATAAGGCTTTTGCTAGAAGGAGATCCTGCTGTGCCCGGGGAAATCACCCTTCCAGAGCTGTGTCTTTCCCCCTCCCCTAGCCACAGCAGTAAACGTTTGAGCGTCCCATGTGCTCACTGCACGATCGCCTGCCCTTGACTATTCCTGGGAATGCCCATTTTCAACTGAATGCCCCATCGTTCTACCCTTTGATGGGTTAAAGCGTCATATAGTTGGACCCTTTATCTGTTTTTATAACCTCTGGTTTACTCAGCCATGCCATACATGTTAACCAGTGTAGAATCGTGGCTCTTGTGGTATTTCTCGCATGTGAGGTGGCCGTGATCACTGTGCTGTATGTGTCAATAGTGACCTGCAGGAATCGCTGAGGCCTAAAGGGCGCAAATTCCGTAACATGAGTCTGCCAAATTTGATTTGCCTCAATACCCCTGGGATTTACGCCTGCTTCCCAGAGGGGACCATTTTGACAATAAGGGCAAGCTTGAACAAGCTTCTTGTGCATATGGTTTTGAAATTTTACATGCCCTTGCCAATGCATCAGCGTCGAGATGCAGCTCAGCATGCAGCCGTTTCAACTCCTGCAATGCCCAGACCTTGGCTGTGGCATCTGCTTGGTCATTTCCTGCCTTATACAATCCAGGGAGCTTTTGATGAGAAGGAGTATGTATAACTGCTGCCTTTTCACTTCAAAGTTGCCCTGCTCGGCTCAGTAACGCGGCCGCTTCCGTAGTGGTGAAATGCATATGGATAAGTTTCTGGCAGATGGTAAAAACGTACAGCGAGTCCGTGACTATGTTTAGTGGTTGATCTGGGAAGGCAAGGAGTGCCAGTTCTACACCTTTTGCCTCCAGCCACTGTAAGGAGGCCTGTGGGTCATAATGTTCAATATACTCCCAAATACTGTTTGTCTCCCACTCGTTAAGTATTTGCATCTGTAATATCCAAACCTCGATCCTCCAAGGTGCGAGTCACCTGTTCATATAGCTGCTCCACCCTTCCCTTATCCTTGGCAGCCAGCAGAATGTCATCCATGTAAGGCAGGATATATGCATCAAATGCATGTTGTCGGATGCCGTCTAACGCCCGAGATACCATTATCTGGCAGATGGTGGGGGAATTTTTCATTCCTTGTGGCAATACCATCCATTGATATCGTTTAGCTGGGGCTTGCAAATCAGTACTGGGCACCGTAAAGGCAAATCGCTCCGAATCAGCAGGGTGTAATGGTATTGAGAAAAAACAGTCTTGTACATCCAAGATGATGATCAGCCAGCCTTCCGGTATGATGGATGCTCAAGGCAGTCCCAGCTGCAGTGCTCCCATATCTCCCAAGTGAGCATTCACTGCTCGGAGATCGTGAAGCAATTGCCACTTTCCTGTGTCTTTCTTTTTATCATAAAGACAGGTGTGTTCCAAGGACTATTAAATGGGACTATAGGCCTGTGATCTAGTTGCCCCTCCACCAAATTTTGCAATGTACCCAATTTTTCACTCGTTCATAGTTCCAATGCCTATTCCCATTGCATTTAACACATCTCTCCCCCACAAAATTAGTGGAAAATGCACAACTAAGGGTTACACTAGAGCCATTTTAAGATGTTCTGGCTTCCCACTTTTGTGTTAATGTTCACTTCAACATAAGAGGCTGAGTTTGTAGGGACTAAGCCAAATGTATTTCAGGAATTCTTATGGACTCAAATCCTTGTGAGCCATACTCTACAGAGTCAGCTTGGAACACAGCCGCTTTGCGCAAAATTAAATACACTATCCGGCTATCCTTTGGTAGTAATACTAGTGGAAATGGTGTTCATAACATTAGTGGAGACAGCATGCATACCCTTGCTTGAATGATTCCAGTACAGCCTGCATCAATGACCCCAGGTAAAACAAAGATTCTCAACCGAATTATTGATAATCATTCTAATTACAAGACAGTAAAGCCAACCCCAATGGTCTTTTGACATTCCATGTTATTGTATGAAGGGCGGACGATTGCAGCACTACTGCGATGGTGGTGATCACATCTATCTCGGTGCTGCCTCTGACTCTTGCTCTGAGGTGAGAGCTGCTGCTTGCTGTGGAGGCATCTCTGTCGGTATGTGCCTCTGAACCATGCTTTGCTCCTGGTTTTCTGACAACACTGTCCCATTCTTATCCCATGTTGATCTGCACCAACTGGCAAAATGTTTACCCTGTCCACGCCGAGGGCATATTTTAGGCCTTCTATCCTGGCATTGCGTGTGGCAGTCTCTTTTAAAATGTACCTTCTTGCCGCGTCTCTAACAGAATGTATTTCTGTCCCAGATTACAGTCAGGGCAGCAGCTACCAGCTGTGCATGATAGGTAAATGATCCCAGCTGTTGTTGTAGGAGTTTTCAGACCGCACCATATCGATCTATATTTGTCATTATGATTTTTTTTGTGTGTGTGTGTCACAGATAGCAAAATCAAGGCTTCTGTAACTGCTCAGCACATCCTTTGATCTATCTATAAACACCATAAACAGATCACACCTGTCTCAGCTTTCCAACATCCGGTATCTTTATAAGAGTGCAACAAAACAAAAAGCCGCATCTGTTGTAAACTTGCATTATTTAAACTGTCTTGATTCTTGAACTGCTACCAATGTTGTTTAATTGATCTGTTTTCCATCACATCTGCCAATAGTTCCTCTGTAATGCCGTAACTGTCTGGGCCCTGCGGTGGCAGTGGCAGCTGTGAGCAGCTGCCCCCCCACCCCGCCATGGCGAGCTGCTCTGCGGGAGCTGGAGGGGTGGGGATGGAATCCCTCGGCCAGGCGGCTCCGCTCCAGAGCAGCCAGCTCACTCTCTCTTGCAGCTTTTGGAATTTCCTTTATCACTTTGTAACTAATTAGTTCCTAGCGCAGACCGCTGTCAGGCGCACAAATCAAACCTTGCAGTATTTCAACCTCTCCCTGCTGCTGTGACTCCCTCCTGACTTGTGCTCATTGGTTAGAGGGATGGGGTGGGGGGGTGGATCAGGCTCCTTCTCGGTGTCTCTTGGACCCGGATCAAAGGGATTGTCGGCCCTCCCGTCGATTTCACACTGACGTGCCTGGGGCCCCTCTGCAGCTGTTGCTTCCAGCCCTAAATCAGCCTGTGCTCGCTGTAAAACCGACTTTCCCTGTCTCATTACTGTTACCAATTTCACAAGTTTTCCTATATCCTTTAACTTCTCCCCAGAACCCGATAGCGCTATCTCCAACATCTCCGGCTTCGCTGTCTCCCACATAGCTATATCCGTCGGCTGCTTACTTCAGCCGTCCCGCTGCATCCTTAGGATGATCGAACGCACTCCCGCAGATATCACCTGCATATCCGTACAACATCCGTACTCCTTCAGAGCCCACACAATTGTACCCAACGTCTTCTCAGCCAAGGCTATACTCACGCTCCCGATTCCAGTCGGGGCCATCCGAGTATCACGTGAGGGTCACCATTTGTTGCATCTCAGCAAACAACCCCCTGCACCAGACTCTCGCTCCACTCCGGCGAGGACCATTGAGACACAGACTCTAATATAGAGGAAGCTCAAAATGACAACTTTATTGATTACCAAGTCTGCCTTTATAGCCCTGTCCTGCAAGAGGCCCTCCTTCATGGGCATTTCCTACCCTCTACCATCACATCCCGTGTTTCTTCCGTGACAGAATACTTAACCTGTTGACCTGCTCTGCCCACAGTACTTAACAAATATTTTTTGTGATTTGTTTTTGATCAGATACTTGAGGTAAAACTGGTGCATTGAGATGGAAAATGTTTTCATTTTACTGATTTTACTAAATGTATTTTTTCTAGTAGAAATTATACTGAAAGCTGACCGATACCTCGATAAATAGGAGGTGGAGGTTAGTAGAACAGTCGCGCTCAACTTTCAGAGATCAGACTTTAGACTGTTCAGAAGGCTGGTCGGAAAAGTCCCACGGGAGGCGCTCCTTGAGGGCAAAGGTGTCCATGAGGGCTGGGCACTCTTCAAGAAGGAACTCCTAGCAGCTCAGGAGAAAGCCGTCCCCATGTTCTGGAAAAGTAGCCAGTGGGGTAAGAAAACAGCGTGGTTGAGTAAAGAGGTCCTGAGAGACATCAATAGGAAGAGGAAGGTCTACGACCTTTGGAGGAAGGGGCAGGCATCCTGGGTGGACTATAGGGAGGAAGTGAGAATGTGCAGAGAAAAAATCAGGAGGGTTAAGGCCCAACTAGAAATGCGATTGGCCAAGTCTGTGAAAGACAACAAAAAAATCTTTCTAAAAATACATCAACAGTAAAAGGAGGGCTAGGGAGAATCTCCAGTCCCTAGTAGATACAGAGGGAACAACAGTAACAGGGGATGAAGACAAGGCTGAAGTACTCAATGCCTACTTTGCTTCAGTCTTTAACAGTAAGGAAAATTGTTCCCTCTGTGCACAACCCCAAGGGTTGGAAGAGAAGTATGAGGTTCCCAAGGTCCAAGAGGAGGTGGTTAGAGACTTGCATGCCTGGCTAGACGCCCACAAGTCTATGGGGCCGGATGGAGTCCACCCAAGAGTTTTGAGGGAACTGGCGGATGTGCTGGCCAAGCCCCTTTCCATCATCTTCCCACAGTCCTGGATGACTGGGGAGGTTCTGCTGGACTGGAGGCTGGCTGATGTCGTGCCCATCTATAAGAAGGGGCGCAGGGAGGATTCAGGGAACTACAGGCCTGTCAGTCTGACCTCGGTACCGGGGAAAGTCATGGAACAGGTGATCTTGAGTGCTATCAAGAAGCACTTGCAAGAGAACCGGGTGATCAGGCCTAGTCAACACGGGTTCATGAAAGGCAGGTCTTGCCAGAGTAATCTGATCGCCTTCTATGACCGAGTGACTAGAATCTTGCATGAGGGAAGGGCTGTGGGTGTGGTCTTCCTGGACTTTAGTAAAGCCTTTGATACAGTTTCTCACAGCATTCTGCTTCGGAAACTGTCGGCCTCTAGCCTGGACGGGTGCACACTCTCCTGGGTGAAAAACTGGTTGAATGACCGGGCCCAGAGGGTGGTGGTAAACGGAGTTAAATCCAGCTGGAGGCCAGTTACAAGTGTGGTTCCCCAGGGCTCAGTCCTGGGTCCAGTCCTGTTTAATGTCTTTATCAACGACCTGGATGAAGGCATTGAATCCTCCCTTAGCAAGTTTGCAGATGACACCAAGCTGGGAGGAAGTGTCCATCTGCCTGAGGGTAGGGAGGCTCTGCAAAGGGACCTGAACAGGCTGGACTGCTGGGCTGAGACCAACTGCATGAGGTTTAACAAGGCCAAATGCTGAGTCCTGCACTTGGGGCACAATAACCCTAAGCAGTGCTACAGACTAGGAGAAGTCTGGCTGGAAAGCTGCCAGGAGGAGAAGGACCTGGGGGTGCTGGTTGACAGCTGACTGAACATGAGCCAGCAGTGTGCCCAGGTGGCCAAGAAGGCCAATGGCATCTTGGCTTGGATCAGAAACGGTGTGACCAGCAGGTCCAGGGAGGTTATTCTCCCCCTGTACTCGGCACTGGTGAGACCGCACCTCGAGTCCTGTGTTCAGTTCTGGGCCCCTCACGACAAGAAGGATGTTGAGGCTCTGGAGCAAGTCCAGAAAAGAGCAACAAAGCTGGTGAAGGGGCTGGAGAACAGGCCTTATGAGGAGCGGCTGAGAGAGCTGGCATTGTTTAGCCTGGAGAAGAGGAGGCTGAGGGGAGACCTCATTGCTCTCTACAACTACCTGAAGGGAGGTTGTGGAGAGGAGGGTGCTGGCCTCTTCTGCCAAGTGACAGGAGACAGGATGAGAGGGAATGGCTTCAAGCTCTGCCACGGGAGATTTAGGCTTGAGATAAGGAAAAAATTATTCACGGAGAGGGTGGTTAGGCATTGGAACAGTCTGCCCAGGGAGGTGGTTGACTCGCCTTCCCTGGAGGTGTTTAAGGTGAGGGTGGATGAGGTACTTAGGGGCATGGTTTAGAGATTGGTGGGAATGGTTGGACTTGACGATCCAGTAGGTCTCTTCCAACCTGGTTATTCTGTGATTCTGTGAGAGTTTGCAGACAACAGCAACTTGGGCAGGAGCGTTGATCTGCTTGAGGGAAGGAAGGCTTTACAGAGAGATCTGGACAGGCTGGATCAATGGCCAAGGGCAGCTGCATGGGGTTCAGCAAGGCTAAGTGCTGTGTCCTGCACTTGGGTCACAACAACCATGTGCAATTCTACAGGCTGGGGGAAGTGTGGCTGGAAAGCTGCCTGGCAGAAAAGGAAATGAGGGCGAATTGACAGCTGGCTAAATGTGAGCCTTGGTGTGCCCAGGTGGCTGAGAAGACCAACAGCATCCTGGCTTGTATCTGAAATGGTGTGACTAGCAGGAGGAGGGAAGTGATCATCCTCCTGTACTCAGCATTGGTGAGGCCACACAGAATCACAGAATCAGAATAACCAGGTTGAAAGAGACCCACTGGATCGTCAAGTCCAACCATTCCCCAATCCCTAAATCATGCGCCTAAGCACCTCGTCTACCCTAACCTTAAACAACTCCAGAGACGGTGACTCAACCACCTCCCTGGGCAGACCGTTCCAATGCCTAACCACCCTCTCCGTGAAGAACTTTTTCCTAATCTCAAGCCTAAATCTCCCCTGGCAGAGCTTGAGGCCATTCCCTCTCGTCCTGTCCCCTGTCACTTGGGAGAAGAGGCCAGCTCCCTCCTCTCCACAACCTCCCTTCAGGTAGTTGTAGAGAGTAATAGGGTCTCCCCTCAGCCTCCTCTTCTCCAGGCTGAACAACCCCAGCTCTCTCAGTCACTCCTCATAAGATTTGTTCTCCAGCCCCTTCACCAGCTTTGTTGCTCTTCTCTGGACTCCCTCCAGAGCCTCAACATCCTTCTTGTGGTGAGGGGCCCAGAACTGAACACAGTACTCGAGGTGCGGTCTCACCAGTGCTGAGTACACGGGGAGAATAACCTCCCTGGACCTGCTGGTTAAGCTGTTTCTGATCCAAGCCAAGATGCCATTGGCCTTTTTGGCCACCTGGGCACACTGCTGGCTCATGTTCAGTCGCTGTCAACCAACACCCCCAGGTCCTTCTCCTCCTGGCAGCTTTCCAGCCAGGTTTCTCCTAGTATAGGAAGAGCCGACATCGAAGGATCAAAAAGCGACGTTGCTATGAACGCTTGGCAGCCACTTTGAATCCTGTGTTCAGTTTTGGGCCCCTCAGTACAAGAAAGACATTGAGGTGCTGGAGTGTGTACAGAGAAGTGCAATGAAGCTGGTGAAGAGGCTGGAGTACATGTCCTATGAGTAGTTGTTGAAGGGAACTGGAGTTGTCTAGTCTGGAGAAGAGGAGGCTGAGGGGAGACCTTATCACTCTCTACCACTACCTGAAAGGAGGTTGTACTGAGGTGGGGTGTTGGTCTCTTCTCCCAAGTGACAGGTGATAGGACAAAAGGATATGGCCTCAAGTCGCACCAGGGAGGTTTAGATTGGACATTAGGAAAAATTTCTTCACTGAAAGGATTGTCAAGTCCTTGAACAGGCTACCCAGGGAAGTGGTAAAATCACTATCCCTATTTAAAAGACGTGCAGATGCGGTGGTTAGGAACATGGTTTAGTGGTGGACTTGGCAGGGTCAGGTTAATGGTTGGACTTGATGATCTTTAAAGTCTTTTACAACCTAAATGATTCTATGAGTCTATAATATTTACTGACATCGTTATCCAGACTATTAAGGTTAAGTTAACACTACTTTGCCCTTGCTAGAACTGATGACATCATTATATGAGTTAGATAGGTATGGGTATATTGTTGGAGTTTCTTACACAGAAAGTCTGGTAAGTTGCAATATAGTAGCCAGGTTGTCTTTGCAACTAAATTCATATCTTAATGAAATAGTAAGTTGATCAGTCTCAGTCAATTTCTTCCTTTGCAAGGGTGTGCCATGCGTTGTTAAAATATGGAGAACTTGCAAAGAGACTTGCCGCATAGGAGAGGCTGCATTGAAAAAATTCAAATAAATGCTTGCCAGTAAAAGCTAAGAAGAATCAGAGGGATAATTAAAACTTCAGCATGCTGCAGTGAAGGAACGTGCAGTCATGGGGTTGAGAAACTAAGTAGCTTAATTAACGCTGCTAACATGGCTAACAAGAAGTCTTTATAGTAACGCATTATTTTGACAAACCATACCAATGTAAATTAGTCCTAATGTTCTTACATAATTTTCAGGGCTGAAAATTGTTTCTCAAAATACTTGATTAACAACAGAGATAGATAACGATTTTTGTTGGTTTTAAAAGTTTTCATCTGCAGAAATAGATGCTTTTCTGAGCACTAGTGAATGAATACTGTTGCCCTTTCTTCTCTTTTCTAATTAAATGCTTCCCACTTCACTTCTGCTCTGCCAGCTCATATGAAGTTTAGAAATCAACAAAGAGAAGCAAACAGCAAGAAAGTAAAGAAAAATGGAAAGATGGGGGAGGAGATAAACAGTAATGGAAAATGTAGGAATCAAAAACACAAAACAAAGATGTACCCTAATTTATATCAGGGTGAAATGAGACCTATCAATAAATACCACTAAAGTCAATGGTATTTTCTAGAGTGTATCAATATGAACAGAGTGGAAAGGTACCTTCTGCCCTTTATTAGCATACTATTTCAGAAAGATCTGTATATGTTCAAAGCACTATCATTATTTCATAAGCTACAATGCAGCATTTCCATGCCTTAGCCAAGATTTATAAAGCTTGGTACTAACCAGAAATTAGATATGTCAGACATACAGATATCAGAAAATCCCCCAGCTGCATAATGCTAGAAGCAGAGAAAATGTATTCTTAAACTTTTCTCTGTAGCTCTGCTACTGACCAATGTCAGGGAAAAGAAACTGCTCTGACTTCCTGTGGCTGTCCTTATATATAAGAAAGAATTGCTTGTACTTTAAAAATTAGGAGAAATATCACTGAGTTTTAAATGTTACAAGCAAATCTTCCCTAAAACATCCTTTATACAATACGAATCACAAAATCACTAAGTTGGAAAAGACCCACAGGATCATCGAGTTCAACCATTTCTGTCAATCACTAAACCATGCCCCTTAGCACCCCATCCACTCGTCTTTTAAACACCTCCAGGGAAGGTGAATCAACCACCCCCCTGGGCAGCCTGTGCCAGTGCCAAATGACCCTTTCTATGGAAATTTTCTTTCTGATGTTAAGCCTGAACTTCTCCTGGCGGAGCTTAAGGCCATTCCCTCTCATCCTGTCCCCTGACACTTGGGAGAGGAGGCCAGCACCCTCCTCTCTACAACCTCCCTTCAGGTAGTTATAGAGAGCAATAAGGTCTCCTCTCAGCCTCCTCTTCTCCAGGCTAAACAACCCCAGCTCTTTCAGCCGCTCCTCATAAGGCCTGTTCTCCAGCCCCTTCACCATCTTCGTTGCTCTTCTCTGGACTCACTCCAGAGCCTCAACGTCCTTCTTGTGGTGAGGGGCCCAGAACTGAACACAGTACTCGAGGTGCGGTCTCACCAGTGCCGAGTACAGGGGGAGAATAACCTCCCTGGACCTGCTGGCCATGCCATTTCTGATCCAAGCCAAGATGCCATTGGCCTTCTTGGCCACCTGGGCACACTGCTGGCTCATGTTCAGTCGCTGTCAACCAACATCCGCAGGTCCTTCTCCTCCAGGCAGCTTTCCAGCCAGACTTCTCCTAGTCTGTAGCACTGCTTAGGGTTGTTGTGGCATTTGGCTTTGCTGAACCTCATGCCATTGGTCCCTGTGGAGAGAGTGCAGTCTGCAGATAGGTCTCTCTGTTCCCTTTAGAAGGGAATCCCCCAAGACAATCAGTCTCTTCTTTTTCTCAGAGGATATTTTGATGGTGGTTTGAGGATGGCGCAGCCTAGGGAATATTTGTAGGCTATGGGAGCCATCCTATTCATCTTTGTGGATGGACTCCACTTGCAGCGCTTCATATTTATTCTTCAGGGGAATCGGGGCGTTTGTTGTCTGAGTGGGGACCACAGGCTTCCTGCGCTGGGCAGGAACTTGCTGTCATTCCGCATCTCTTGTTCCCAAAACCTTGCAGCTGGCAGGTGGGTGGTGCTCAGCCGCATTAGCTCCAGTAGCCGCTCACTGAGGTAGTGAGTGGGCACTGCTCCACTGATCTATCTCCCTCTCACAGTCCCTGATAGTCCTTAGGCTAGTTACCTCCTCCCTCAGCTCTGCCACCATGTGAAGGAGTTCCCCCACTGGTGGCATGAGTCGGTGTGGGCAGGGGCACTGCCTGCAGCCCAGGGTCTGGGTAGCTGCACGTTCCCACTGAGGCTGTCTGGGTGGCAACATCCATCCTGGCTGTTGCAGCACCTGGAGCAGCTTTAATCTTCTGTAAAGTGGCCATCATGGTCCTCGGTCCCTTCTGGTTGGCCTCCAGCCCCTCTCTGTGCTCTCCCTGCTCGCCCTGCCAGCCTGAACTGCCTCTCAAACTGCCCTGTTACACGATCACGCTCTGCACCTGGTTGCCACGCTCCTGTTCGCCGTGCTCTGGGAATCCTCACACGTTGTTTCATTTCACTCAGGATGAATCCTTGAAGAACAAAAATTATGCATAATACAAATCCTCAAGAAGAACTCGCAGAGTACTTAAGTGCTCCATCAGTTTTAATTGTGACTTGTTTCAGGGATGGACTTTTATCAAATTGTGTTGCACGCTGGATCAAGGAGCACAAAAACTTAAGTGCTGGGTCATCTTGAAAAGAGTAAATGCTAGATTAGACACAATCTAAAAGCCATGCAGATAGACAGTACAACTTTAAGATCTATACCAACAATTAATTCATCTAATTCATTACAGTTTTGGCCTGAATTAATATTAATTAACTCTTGTTAATCCAAATAAACTAGAAACCCATTGACCAGCCTGTTCTGCTTTTGTTTTTTTGATTTTTATATCTCTGAGACACTGCTTTTAATTCATTTGTGCTAAAACATGAAGTAACAACGGGGTTTATGGCTGGTTTGTTCCTATTACTTAAAAATAAAGTTGTCTCTGCAGTTTTAAATATGACTATCAGTACAGCATCTAGTTAATTCACCTATGCAAAGTGACAGTAAATTTGAGCATCTGCCTCTGTGTATTCAAGCAACATAAGTAATTTTCTGAAGTAAAACCTCTTTGTTGGCCTCCATCACTGTGTCTATTTATTAATCAAAGAAATTTAACTACTATGTTGTTTTAATCCTCATGGAAGAACTTTGTACTTTATTATTCATACATACTTACTTGCAAATGTGATGTGTCAGAGCAAAGTCCACCAGAGTAAGCACATAGTGTGAAATAATGAAGATGCAGTTTTGCTGCTTTTGAGATAGCGTGCTGGAGCTGATTTATTCACCTGGACTTAAGTAGCAGGCAAAGTACATCTGTAGAGAATGAGCTCATTCATCTGTGTGTGGTTTTCTTTGCCAAGCTTTACTTGAAAGAGGTAAGGTGCCTGCTTAGTGCTGTTTCCCTCAGCTGCTTTCTTAATAATTTATAATACCAAATTCTATTCTGGAATTAAATGGATCTGTAATGAGTAAATATGAGGGAAGAAAAAAATACTGACTCAAAAATGCTAAAAGGAAAACAAAAGAGCTAAAATAACTCCAGATCCAAGTACAGATTTCCTGAAGCTTAGTGGTACTTGTGGGTTAGGTTTTGATTTTAAGTAATTTATAATATAATAATTAATAATAGCAACAATAATAGAAGGTCTCAGGAACAAGGGTGTATGACAGTGGGGAATGCAGGCACAGCAGAACTAAAATGTGTTAAGGGAAACCCTGTGCCCAATATCAATGAAGATAATGTCCCAGTTTGTTATGATCCCACTGTCAACTAAACAGCTTTGCATAAAATAGTAAATTGCATGTTAACAGCAAATCAGAATTACTACCAAGTAGTTTTAGATAGAGTAGAAAATTCTGTTTTGCTGAGTTTCTACATAGTAGGTATAAAAAGTAACTCTCAAACCTGAACTTTATTACACCAATTTATCTTGGACATTTTTTTAAAAGTGCTCCGAATTACTTTTCACCCTGGAAAACTGTTTTCTGAATCTGCTGCTACGTCACTAGTTTTATAGGGAATGTGGCTCTGTTGCAACATAAACCACCGTGAAGACAGGTACTAGCCTCTGTAAACTCTGTGCTGACACTGGCAGGAAATAAGCTCTGAGTCAAGAGCAGCTCGCAAGACCTATTTTCTGCCTTTTTCAAAGCCACTGTGGGGAGCTCAGTCCCTAAAAAGCAAGAAATAAACTAAAAACCCAAAACCAAAACCAAACCAGTTTGGCTAGAGTCTAGGTAAATGTATCCTTTGAGATTATGGGAAACATTTGCTACCCTGATTTATTCTAAGCTCTCCTTGATACAGAAATTCCTGTTTAATCAAGCTAGGATCTCCCTAAGTGAGGACCACAGGATTTAGTCCAGTAATAGCCTAAGCCTTTTTTGCTATGTTGAATGGAGGGTTACCAGATGTCTAACCCCAAAACAAGGAGAAAATTAAGGTTGAAAACTGTTTTGATTCAATACATTGAACCATTGTCAGTTTTGAAGAGGTTGAAAAGTTCTTTTTGCTTTGTTTATTGAGCACTTTTCTTAAAAATCTGATTTAAAGCTGTGACCTATTATTTAAAGCTGTATATGGAAATTAATAAAAAGCATAGTGGAGATGTGCTGAAGCGAGTTCTCCAGTGCACAGAAATATTCCTAGCACTCGGAAAGCAATGTCTTTTAGTACTGTTTAAACAGCAGACAGTGAGCAGAGCTCACTGTTGCTGTTCCTGGCAGTTTGACCCCTGCTGCCTCTATCTTGCTACAGGTTGGACCTGGGGAATAAGCTAAATTCAATTCTGATAAATATAAGACGTGCTGTTTGTTTTGCCGTTACATTAATTTCTATGGATTTTTGTCACATGCACAACTACATTATGTTTCATTGCCTGTCATGGCACAAGCTGACAGAGATGAGAGATGTTCTGTGTGTTACAGTAGCATGCTCTGTGTCAAAGGAATGACCAGTCAGAAATATGGTGTAAGATACTGGGGAGAGTAGAGGTCCTTGAAAGATGGGAGAAGCCAGTTCTGGCAGAGGCTCACTATGTTGAAGCTAGGTATTTCAGTATGTTTCTCCTTCAGGACTTTCATCCTAAAAGTGATAAATCTTCCTGTTTTCAATTCCAGCCTATGTTATAGTTCTGTATTGCTGCAGGAGGACCGACTGGAAGGAAGATGGTGTTGATAAGCTCAGCAGGATTTATTCTGTTCTTGCTCTCTTATTGCACTGTGTCCGTCAGCACCAAAGAAGCAGTGGTTTTGGCTAATGCCCACCTTCTCCCCCCAAAAGGCTATGAGAGCCTGAGTAACATCAATGAAAAAGGTACTCCTGAAGAGAGTGAGTGATGGGATGCATGATGTGTTTTATTTTACTGCTCGGCTATAACACTTTTCAGCCAACATATTTGAAAGTTAGCCCTGCAACAATACCTTGCAGTATGAACATGTCCAGCCACAAAGTCCAGACTCTTTAAAACCCTTGCTCAGCTGCCATCTCATTCAAGACAAATTAACAGTTCTTTTGTAAAAAGATATTTTGTAGCATTTGAAGACTTATTCTTAGGACAGTCATAGCTAGATTACATCTGACAGGTACCTAAATCCCTTTGGTATCTATAATTGAGACATCCCTCTGCCTATCTAGCCTGCATGATCCATCTTGGTCCATTTTCTAATATATTTATCATAGTAGATCCCACATAAAATGGACACAAAAGGACTTGTGGGATTGATTAATTTTCCTCCTCTAACTGACAGCACTTGAGGGTATATAAAATTCACTTTCCAAGTTAATCCTGTATCAATCAGCCTAAATTGTTTTCTCATTATCTGCCTATAGAAGTTGTTCTATTTTGCGTGAATAATATGCACTGAGAAGGGCAAACACAAGTGTCACTGTCTATTTCACAGGCTTGGATATCAGTATATATAAATCACTTAATCATTCTATAAAATCGTGAGATTTGGTTTGGAATTGGGCTATGTCTACCTGGCAAATGTTCTAACCAGCAGTGTACAGAATCATGTACACAGTTTGCTCTTTCAGGATATTTTATAATGTCATGCAGATAGTATTGATATTTAAAGGATTCTATTCATGGATGTAGATTCTATTAGGCAATGAAAGGCACAAAAGAAAGACCTTGCCAGGCCTATATACTCATACAAACCTGTCCTGAGGTACCAATAAACTTCTGAATATCAAATATAAAAGACTATATTTAATACAATACTGATACTATGAATAATAATGCTTAACAGGTTTAGTACATCTGGACTTCTAAAAAGCCTGTGATACAACACTTCATACAATAGTCAATCAGAGAAGGTAAGGTTACATTACAACTTCAGTAGAGATTGAAAAGAAAATTACAATGACTTTGGTAGAAAAATAAACCATAAATTCAATGGGACGATTGGAAGCATCTGCTTAAAAGTCATCTTTTCAGTATTCTTATTAAGTATACTGATGCAAAAATAGGAATAGGCTGATAAAATTAAATGATAAAGTGAATTAAAGAAATGCGAGTACAAAGAATCAGAATATTACACAGGAAAAAAAAAGTCAGACATTCTCAAGTAATACCACTGGGACAAAAACTAAAATACAGAATTCCAGGTTTTGCCACATGGTGAGGACCTTACCAGTTACAAGAAGCCAAAGACTAAACTCTAGATTAAAGGAAAACAAGCAAGCCAAACACAATCCTAGCATATATCAACAGAGATTTTTAATAAGACTTGGAAGAATCAGTGGCACTACACAAGTATTGCCATTTGCAATACTGTGTGTAAATTTTACCTACATTCTACAAGATAATTGGCAGTGAAGAGACGCAGAAAAGCTACTTAGACAATTAAGGAACAGAAGATTTATCTTACAGTAAATAATATAAGAACTAACTTATCTGAGCAGAATTTGCTCTAAGAAAACAAAGGCTGATTAAAAACATAGTTGTCCTCATGGTACGTTAGGGTTTATTACCCAGGAAGAGGCACTATTTAACTAAAAGACAATATGACAAGAGAAAGAAAAAGATGGGCAGTGGATATCAATAAAATTAGACTGGGAAACAGAGAAATATTTTTAACAGAGTGATGACAGTTATTGAAGACTACAATACTTCCCAGCTGGAAGAGAAGAAATGTAGTAATTCTTTGAAGAAAACGGGTTAATTCTCTACAGGTCTGGTAGTAGATAAAATAGTCATCCATGGTCTTTTTCTCTTTCTAAAAAGACTCCCACCTCCCAACTCCACCACACTAAGCAAACTGCTTTGTGTGCTTTTGATCTGTTGGTCAGGAGACCAACAAAGAGATAGTTGCAGTGTCCCTCTCATGAGAGACAATGAGACTGACTCTCTTCAGAGTCTGTTTTTATGTTCAGGAAAATAATGTGTTCAGTACAAAGATTAGCAGGGGTGCTCTGGTCAGTGATTTGCACAGAGAAGAGTTGTTGGTTTTTTTCTGAGCTTTTATTACAGTTTTTATAGTTGAAAAAATTTTTCCTTAACTGCTTTTTGGAAATTCTTTGGGGGGAAAAAAAAGTTAGGACATCTTGCCATAGTTCACCATGCTATGCCATGCCATGCCATGCCACGCCACGCCACGCCACGCCACACCACACCACACCACACCATACCATACCATACCATACCATACCATACCATACCATACCATACCATACCATACCATACCATGCCATGCCATGCCATGCCATGCCACGCCATGCCACGCCATGCCATACCATACCCTTACCAGCAAGTGACATTTAAAAAACATGGTATATATATTTCAGCCCAATAGAGAGGGTAATTTCAAACCCTATATGCCACTTTTATCACTTTCTGAGTGTATTAGTTAAACAATAAAGTAGAAAAGCTCTTTTGCCTAGTTTCCTGATACTGCTGTTCCCTGCTGCACAGCACTGCAACTCTACCTGCAATTCAGCATTAAGATTTGACCTAGAGTTTTAGTGACAAGAACTGTTCCTAAGAAAATCCTCAGATGTTTGTAAATTTTGTATTATCGAGAAATGTGCTCTAATATCTCCCCTTTATCAATGGCATACTTATTGGAATTTAATTCAAGTATGTTACTGATGCCTGATGTATAATTTGGTTAAAGAGAAATTAGTTTCTCATGCTAGTAATTAAATATAATGGTCCCAGATATGGCACAGGGAATTGCCAACTTGTTGACTACTCAAACAGGAAGAACACAGGAGGGAAAGGAAATTTTGGCTTTTCAACCATATTTCTGTCATAAATTCAAAATCACACTTCTCTTGTATGACAGGGTAACAAACCCCTTTTTGAATTTCTGAACATTTCCTGCATGTTCTGCTCAAAATCTTCCTCCTTTAGCTGAGTAGGTACCCACAGGCTGGGATGAAGTCAAAGTCAGCTTCTAGTGAGAAGGTAATCATTCATTCTATCTCTAACAGCCAGAGTTCCATATCTAAAATTTACTGTTTGAAATTTTGAAATTTACCTTTTTTTCCCTCCTCCCCCCCCCCCCCCCCCCCTTACTCAGACTATCCAAGGGATTGTTTTGAGATTTTTCAACTCTCCAAAGGAAATTCCAGAGATGGTCTTTACATCATCCAACCAAGTAAGGACCCAATTGTCGTCTCTTGTGATATGCAGGATGGTGGCTGGACAGTAATCCAGCACATTACAGCCAACAGTACAGTCGACTTTGATAGGACCTGGCAGGATTACAAATATGGATTTGGCTCCGTTCATGACAACCACTGGTTAGGAAATGAGTATATGCATCAGTTAACTAGCAGTTCCACGAGATACATGCTTGGAATTAAACTTGTAAACCTAAATGCGGAAATAAAATGGGGACAGTATGAACCATTCGTTATTGAAGATGAAGAGTCTCAGTACCGAATCAGAGTTGGTCTATACAAAGGCAATGCCACTAACGCTCTGACCCTGGACACAGAAGCTTATCTCCATGACAACCAGAAATTCACCACCAAGGACAGAGACAATGACAATTACTTTCAGAATTGTGCAAAACTGGAACACAATGGTGTTGCTGGGGGAGGCTGGTGGTATGATGCATGTGCTGGTGCAAATCTAAACCGTAGAAATGTAATATACTGGCAAAAGGACTGCAACAAGCAACGCTTGTGCAAGTTTGCATGGATGATGATCAAACCCATTGCCCACAACGTGTCGTACCCAACCAAGTCCTGTCCGTGTCAGAAACTTGAACTGTAGGTAAGCCATGTGTACTTTGAAAGAAACATGGATTCTTTGTCCAGTGACTGAAGTTAGCTCACAATGACTGAATGATTACTTTTCATGACTAAAAGTTTAATTTTGGCCTTTGCAAGGCAAATGATAGCATATGGTGCAGTACTGGATTGGGACATAGACATCTGCCAACCACACAAATGAAAATTTACTGTCAGAAACTGAGGCCTCTGCCAGAAAATTTAAATAATAAATTTCACAATAGTTTAACCATAAGACAAGTCAGGTATGAAATCCAGGATATGGTGTCTCATTTTGTTCCAGGATGAATGTTCATGGTTGATCTCCTGTAATTGCACATCTTCACATATCATGCAGAAAGGCAATTTCCAGTGAAGTTCCTGCATTTACAAAATGCATACTGGAGAGCACTGTGTACCATGGGGCAGGATCAGGCCTCTCTTTTTTACCTTTAGTGAAAGGTATTTTAATATATAAAATTTGAATTAGGCTCATCTCCCATGGTTTCTCCTCCCCTTCATTGTCTCTTCTTTTCTCTCTACTTTGTAATAATCCCATAAGCAATGAGGAATTCAGCATAGGCTTTTATTTTCTTCTTTTTAGAGCACCCAGAGCTAATGGGATTATTAGCTTTCCCATTTAAAGCTACTAATCCAAAGCTTACAAGTCCTCTGAATTTTCCCTCAAGAATCTCAGTGAACACAATTTTTAAAAGATCAAACTGATTTAGCGATTGTTTACTTATGACTCCTTTTTTTCCCTGAATATTATCCACCTTGTTTACCATGTTCTGACTGTTGCTTCTCCCCTACGTGCTTCAGCTTTCTCTTTTTTTAATACCACTGTGAGAAAAGAAGAGTGCTGGCTTTTCATTTACGAGCTTCAGTTGTTTTGGCATGCAACCTTGACATTCCTTAAACACTGCCTATTTTCTGATTATAAAATGAAGAAAGAACCTTTAAATTTTATGATAAATTCATCCTTTAAAACTAATAAATAATAAAAAAAAACCAGTTCAGGTAACCTTGAAGATCTTGTTTTCTTTTATAGCTGTTTGGGTTACTTCACACATTTATAGCTGAATGAAAACTGAAGAGTTTTCATTGTTGCATTATACAAAATGTCGGGATAATAATCACAATATCTTGTATGTTTTCTTAAATATTTCAGTTACAGAAACTCAACCAACAGATACTAACAAACTCCTGCTTTTTAATTTAAAAATGGAATTTCATCATTTCCATGCAAATCAACTATATTGTGTTTTGGGAAGACCAAGACTGCCAGGATTACTTGAGAAATTAATTGGGAAGTGGAAAAGCCAAGAAAGCGATTTTTATCTCTTACAACGTATGACAACATTTTCATAAAGAGATGTAGATATGTTATGTGGGCAAGGCCAATATAGCATACGAATCTATTTTGCAGAATCAGATTTTTTTTTTTTTTTGACCCTGAAATCGTGTTCAAAGACAGAATTGTGATAGGGGAAGAAATGGACAGTAGCTGAATTGAGTTTGTCATTGAGTGAATTTAATGTGGATTCTGCTGTAATTCTGCCAGGATGCCTCCAAAGTTGTAAAGAGGATACAAGAAAGTCACCCAAATGCTGGCAGTCTCCCACGGCTTTTATTCAAATTCCTGGCCAAAAAACCAAACTCTCACACACCTTCCAAAAAATGTACTTTGAATAATCTTGACATGGAGGCATGCAACTGAAAGCCAGATGGCTGCATCTGATCCTCAAAGGCAAGCAACCTGCTCTGCAGCCCACCCTTGGCCTGTTTTGGAGGGTCGTGGTAGAAAGGACTGTGCAAATAAGCTAAATAAACTCAGGCACCAGTAGCCCAAATCCAGTTTCAGAGGCACTCTCTAATATTAACCAGAACCCTACAAACCTATCTGACACTGAATTCCAGTATGGGAAGAAGATTTAAATGTAGTAATAACTCATGACAGCAAGTGTCCAAGCAAAAACAAACCAGAAAGATTAATGCAATTGAAACAAAGACATTTAATGGAACTCAAGACACTGAGGTACATTCCACTTTTCTAAACAAAGATAGATGGAAATGTCTACTAGATCTGGATTTGGGACTAAGTAGTGGATGAAAATAAGAAAGAATTTTCCAATACACCAAACACCAATTCTTTATAGAGCTCTTAAAGAGAAGGACATAGAGCCTTACAAAATGTCCTAAATTCTACTTCATAATTTCTTAGCAAAAAGCTGTCTCAGCTGAACAGATTTTCTTCTCCATCACTGAGCCTTAGTTACCAGATGCCCAGAACAATGCTGAGGGGAGGTGGCCATCAACACTGAATCAGCAAATCACAGTCTGAAACATAGGTTTTTCTACTCTGTCTACTCCTATTCTTTCCCTTATAACATTTCTCCTATCCTGTCTCTCTCACTCTCTTAGACTTTACTGATTATACTGCCTCCTGCATGAACTTGAAGAAAGAAGATGAGTCCTCCAAAGAATGTCTCATGGTAACAAATTATTTGGGAAATAAATATCTTTCCAAAATGAGTAAGCGTGACAATGTCTACAGCAATAGGTATATGGCTGACTTCCAGCTCCAAGCAACCTTGTATGAAAGGTACAGTACACTTTAAATATGCCGTCTCCTAACAAGAGCAGAAAAATAGGTTTCTTCACCTCTTCAGTACTTTGCATTTCTCCCCATGCTGTTTTCTCAACTGCAGGAAAGGTAAGCACATTCTCATGTAGAATATCACATTAATCAATTCAAGTATCAACTGACAGAATAAGAGAGCCTGATGAACTTATTTCTAGCAAAAACATTCATTTATTATTTTCTTTAAAAATCATTTTACTTACACGAGTGCTTGCTTTTTTTTTTTCTGATTTTCATGTGTAATCTAAGCAACACATTTCTAGACTTCCACATAACCTTTTTTTTACGTGTTAACAGTAGGTTTAAAAATATGACAGAGTGGGTTTAGGACCAAGCATTGAATACTCTGCATCAATAAATCAGCAACATTATCTGCCTGGCTCGTTTTTTCTCATATAATTAACAGAAGAAAGAGTGTCATGTCTTCAGCATTTCAGAGGTCATCAGGACCTAGGCAGAGTGGTGGGGTACAGAGCTGAATCCAACCATACTCTGCAGATGGTACCCTCTCTCCACTCTTCCTCCTGTAGCTACTTGATGAATTGCACATCTAAGGAGGCCTTATGTACAGCATACAGTTTAAACAACTCTCTGACCTCCACTACGTCTAGATGGCTGCTTCATGTAAGGAGTAAAAGATACTGCAATTTATATCTCAGTATTGTAATTCAGGACTTCAGAAGTCTGATGAAGCAGGAACCATCAGTGACGATCATTTGAAAAAGTGCCTCTTAGAAAATTTTGAAGGATTTAAAACATCTAATTGTTTGAGTAGGATTGACTTGTTTGATATATCAGCAGATGCATGAAGAAACTAATGGCATAACTATATAGTAAAGGCAGCAGTTCTGCTGAGGTAATGAAAAATGAAGTTTCTAATCTGATCTATAGCCCAGCAGTGCCTATTAAACCTGAAGAAATAAATTTGCCAAGATGGAAAAAACAACTGCAAAACCACCCATTTTTGAAGCCACTAATAGCCATAGATTATCTTCACTATTACAACACAATGCTATCAATTTGTCTTTTTTTTTTTTTTAATACGAGATATAGAGTAACCTAAACAACAAGTTTATATTAATGATCAAATTTTAAATTTTTATGACACTCAGCTGTCAACTATATGTAGAAGAAAACTTCTTAGAGGGTACAAAAGGTGGCAATGGAGATTTGGGATGACCGCATAAGAAGCTACAGGCCAGACTGTCTCACTTCTATGCCTGGCAAGATCATGGAGCAGATCCTGAAAAGCCTGCTGAGGCACATAAAAAGTAAGGAGGTGTTTACTGACAGCCAACATGGCTTCACTAAGGACAAATCATGCCTGACAGATTTCTGAGAAAAGCCCAACGTGGGAGATAAAATGATCAGAATAATTAAGTCAGAGATGGGAATGTCTCATGAAACTCAGCTCTAAATCTGAAACTATATCTAAAAGGCGATAAGGAAGTGCAATTAAGGATTTTGCCTTGAAGGGCAACATTGTCTCTAGACCTAGACGTCTCAAGTCCATATATCATAGTGCATGTCTCATTATGGGTACAACAGAGATGAGGAACAAAAGTCAACATATTAAAATAACTTTCAACAGTTAGTAGCAGTTGCTAATTGACATGCATAGTTGAGTAGGATAAGCATGATTAGCAAGTGAATTATATAATTAATGGCAAAATATGCTTTATTATATTTTACATTTTCTTACAGTATTTTCTCTATAAACCCGATTTAATCCTTCCTCAATTCAACAGGATTTTTCTCTAAAGGAAACTCCTGCATTTATGTTCTATCTTGACTTTCCATTCTTTGCAAAGCTCTACACTCTGTGCTAAGAAGTCACAGAAAGTGCACAATTGTAACTGTGTGTTCTATAATCGTGTAAAAATTCTGGGAACTCCTCCAAGGATTTATCTACAAACATAAGTTATATTTACAGAAAAAGAATGTTACTTGATAATTTATGAGGATCTAGAATATATGGGGAGATTTGTATGTATGAAAAGGGAGAGACAAACCCGATACTCCCAGTTTGTGGGAAAATTCAATATCCCAACATTGATCACAATCAATTATAGGATCAGTAAAAAGTTCCTTGAAAGGACAGAAATACAGATTAAAAGATTGTTCTACACTGTGAAAGTATGACAACATGTTTTAAAGGTATAAAATATAATATGAAAATAGAATATTATTAAATACTAGCTGATACACTGATGAGGATCACGTTTTTCTTTTTGTGGTTTTGAATTTTTTTAAGAATAAACATCCTATATAACAACAAAACAACACAAATCTCTTTATATAATTCTGCATATTTACAATGTACCTATATTTGGCCATGTGATGTCTCACATGGTGAAGAACTAGCAGCATAGTTTCAGCACATATTTCACAATTACATTGAACCAACATTGTTGTATCCATCACTGTGTATTCTAATACATCTACTGTGCACAGAGCCATACACATTTACAGAACACCCTTGCTCAATAGAAGCCAAAACCAACAAAAAATATCCCATTTAATAGAAGCCAATGCTTTACTTCAGCAACAATGCTGCAGCTAGCAGGAACTCTCACTACCTCATAAATTTTGACTTTAACTACAGCTTGTACTGCAGAGGGACACATTAATTTGCTAAAAATCAAACACAGTTTATTGAATGTCTGATCCAATGTAATATAAAATAAATCCCCCATCATAACCAATTTGTACATAGTTACCATACATAGGAAAAGTTCTGGATAGTGACAGAGGAAAATTGATGAGAGAGTCTTAATAAAGACCCATACTTTCTTTTAATAAGCAATCATATGCTAATGCACAAAAAGTAATAGGGACAGTATGGTTTGTTACAGAATCAATCATGTGACTTTAGAGAAGCAGGTTTTTTACATTACTACACTGCTAATCTTTCACTGACACAATTTTCCTCTCTGGAGACCGGGGATAAAACAATATTAATGGCTTGTACTGCAGTTTTTGACATGGAGGAATTATTTATCTATAAGGAAACATTTTGAGGGTACGATATTTTAAAAAATTATATAATATCACTGAAAGCAGTGGTACATTCAGGATGTCTAATACAATCCCTGAAACGTGCAACTGGATCATGTCACCACTGCAATGTCCCAGTAAAGTGTATAGTAAGTATAATATGAAGATTGGCCCAAACTAATATTCCAGAGCATCTCATCCTGGATTTTGATAGAAAAGCTAGAACTGAATCAGAGCTTTGTGTACATGGAGGTCTTTTTAGTTTACTCATAAATCCTTGTTTACTTTAGGACTTCTTTCTTCATGATTCCTTTTACCATAAACTTTTTTTTCTGGTGGCCCTTTCTGAGACTTCATGCTTGTTCCCACAACAAGGAGCAGGTCACTAGCTTTGTTCCAGTGGGTTTCTGCTGAAGGCAGCCCCTTGCTTATGCAGTCACTCGGCCAGTGACCCCTGCCAGTCTAACACAGACATATGCAGTTCAACCCTTCCGCAGAATTGCCCTCACCACAGACCCAAAGCCCAGCAAACCTCAGCTAGTGGCCAGAGTCTCAGGTCATTGTAACTAGGACAGTACAGCCCAGTCCCAGAAGCCACAGCCATCAGAGGAGTTTTCTCAATACTACATTCCCCTGTAATATATTTGTTCATTTGAATCTCCCTAGCCATTTAGTATTAGGGATGTCAGCATTTCCCTCTTTATATAGTCCTTGTTCCATTCCAACAGTAGGTGGAAAACTCTCAAAACAGAAGTAGAATAAGCTCCATTGCTTGGTACATTAAAAACTAAATGACAATACAATAGAAAGGAACTACGGGAAGAAAGAGTTCTGCATTACAGGAAGACAGACTGGATGACCTGACCTGATGACTGAATGACCACTCCAGTCTCATTTCTAATAGTTTATAATTAGTGACTACATCAGTGGACAAGGGAAAAGCCATGGATATCATCCATCTGGACTTCCCTAAGGCCTCTGACATGGTCCCCAATAACATCCTTCTTTCTAAATTGGAGAGGTACGGATCTGATAGGGGGACTATTCAGTGGATAAGAAATTAGTTGGATGGTGGCACCCAGAGTGTAGTGGTCAACAACTCAATGTCCAGATAGAGATTGGTGGTCAGCAGTGTCCCTTAGGATGCTGTTCTGGGACTGGTGCTGTTTATCATCTTCATCAATGATACAGATGGTTAGATGGGGGTCCTGGTGCATGAAAAGCTGGACACGGGCTGGCACTGTGAGCTTGCGGCCCAGAAAGTCAACCCTATCCTGAGCTGCATCAAAAGAAGCATTGCCAGCATGTCAAGGGAGGTGATCCTGCCCCTACACTCTAGGCTGGGTGAGACCACAACTGAAACGTTGTATCCAGCTCTGGAGACCTCAGCAAGGGTTAGACATGGACCTGCTGGAGCGGGTCCAGAGGAGGACCACTAAAATCATAAAAGACCTGTAACACCTTCCCTATGAAGAAAGGCTGAAACAGTTGGGCTCGTTCAGCTTAGAGAAGACTATGAGGAGACCTTTTGGGGGCCTTTAAATACTTAAAGGAGGCTTATAGGAAACATGGGGAAAAACTTTTTAGCAGGGTCTGTAGCAACAGAAAAGGGATAATGGTTTTAAACTTAAAGAGGAGAAGTTTAGACTAGATATTAGGAAAACATTTTTTTTTGTCTGGGGGTGGTGAAACACAGGAATGGGTTGCCCAGAGAGGTGGTAGATGCCCTGTCCCTAGAAACACTCAAGGTCAGGTTGGATGGGGCTCTGAACAACCTGATCTAGTTGAAGATCTCCCTTCTTACTGCAGGGAGGTTGTACTAGATGACCTTCATGGTCTCTTCCAATTTAAACCATTCTATGACTCTGATAATTTATTCTACATATTCTCATGGTGAAAGAAAGGACAGAAGACCTCAAACATATTAACTTTAATGCAGACGTACTGCATAACCAAAACCACTCTGTGTTGCTCACAGCAGCCACTGACTTCTTTTTCCCAAGCACACTACTTTCATGCAAAATTTTACTTGTCTGTGGAATTTTCTTAACACCATGACACATAAAGCAACAGCTTTGAAAATACAGAATTACAGTCAATTTACTAGTTTACATTAATATCTATTTTTCCCCCCTATCCCTTATATAGGAGCAGTTATGGCAGTCTGGCATTGCCCTGCCAGTACAATTTCTCTTCTACTTTTTTCTTTTTCCACTGGCAGAAAAGCAACATCTTAAAAGTTTTCCTGAAAGTTTTGTTACAGAGCGCGTAACACATGGGGTTGACAGTGCTGTTCACATAGCATAACCAATATCCAAGGTGCCACAGTGTCAGGGGAATACAGTCAGAGCAGAATGTGGAGATCAAAACCATGATATTGTAGGGAGTCCATGTGATGATAAAAGCTAAAAGAATGGCACTTAAAGTCTGTGCTGCTTTGCGTTCCTTTATAAGAACCATTCGTTTCCTTTTGGTGATTTGGTTATTTATATTTGGATCCACACTTTTGATGGAAGGATCTTTTGGCAGAGCAGCAGAACAAGGCGTTATTTTTACTTTACGGCAACCATTGTTGGCTTCTTGGGTGCCATCAGCCTTAACCACCAAGCGGAATTTATAGGCCATACATTTTTTACTGTTTTCTATGTGGTCTTTGGCAGGTGACAAAAAGTATTTCTGATTCTCAAAATCATTTTCTTCAGGATGTTCTTTGACAACAATATCCATACTCTCATTGAACTCTTCTTCCGTACCTTTAGATGGACTTTTGTAAGTTACTTGGAAAACTGAATCAGCAGCAAGTTTATCTTGCTCTTCTGAAGATGCATAGCTGCTACAGGTGGTTAACTGGTCAGCCTTAGTCCAGTCGTTACAAGTACTCATTGCCTGAGATGCTTTCACTGTAGCTGACGTACTTCGACTAGATGAAGACCAAGAAGCCTGACACCTCTCTCTTTTGACTAAGTTTTGCTGCTTGCAACTGAAGCAAGATTTTAGGAGAGCTTTCTGAGGCTTTATCATCTCAAACTCTTCCATAGACTCCAAACCCTGCAGTTCAGCAAGATCCTTGGTACGTTTCTCTGTCTCTTTATAGATGCGGCAATACAGAATGGTCATCACTGACACTGGAATGTAAAAAGCAGCAATTGCAGTACCAAAGGTGATAATGGGCTCATATAAAAACTGTATCTGGCACTCTTCAGGTGGAACTGTTCTTTCACCCACAAAATACTGCCAGCACAAGATGATGGGTGCCCACAGCACAAAGGAAATCAGCCAAGCCAGACCAATCATGATGCCAGCTCTTCTGGGCGTGCGTTTGGCCCGGTAAGTTAAAGGCCTTGTGATAGAAAAATACCTGTCAAAACTGATGACTAGGAGGTTCATTACTGAGGCATTGCTAGCTACATAGTCCAGTGCTAGCCACAGGTCACAGGCAAGGCTTCCAAGAGACCAATGGCCTATAAGTATATAGGATGTATAAAGGTTCATAGAAAATATTCCGATGATGAGGTCTGCACAGGCAAGGCTGAGCAAGTAATAGTTGTTGACAGTTTTCAGCTGACTGTTGACCTTAAAGGATATCATTACAAGAACATTTCCCACTATGGTTATTAAGCTTACAATTGCAGTCACAGTGGCAATAGTAATGACTTCCCAGAGACTATGCCCCTCTAACTGCTTATGGTTGATGGATGAACTGTTTACAAGAGTAAAATTGCTGAATAAATTTACTTCCATTCTTGTTCTTGCTGTATTGTCATCAGTATCTCAGCACTACTGTATACTGCTTTCTGTACTCGAAAATATTCTTTTGGAGACAGCTGTGAAGATCAAAGGGAAAAAAAGCAGAAAAAGAAAGCAGCTCATTAAATAGCACAGACTTCTATTAGAGTAACCATAAAACACTTGCAAAACAGCCTATCAAATTATTTGTGCTCTCTTCTTGCATTTAGATTATTGTTTCTACCACTGTGAAGATAACTAAAACACACAAATGTACATTTTAAGGACAATGTACTCTGGCATCTTACGACACTTCTAAATGCAGTTCAAACAAACATTGTTTTTTAAGGTAATCAGTCACACCAACTCTTATATTTAAATACCTTAGGAAATAAACTACATATTGTTAAGACAGGTTTAAAATTTTGCAGTGCACTAAGACAGTGAGTCACTCTATTGTTTCCTACAGTACTATGTAGAAGACACGTCAAGATTTCAGAACCTATGTTTGGAAATTTTTGAGAAGTCACCAATAACAGAAAGAGTAAGAGGAAACAGAGGATGTGTTGAGAGTTAGGAACCACGTTGGCATGGTGGCAGCAGGAAAAAATTAGATGTTAGAAGTGCTTGGAACAACTAATGGGAAATCTTTGAGCTAAGGAAGCAGGCAAGTCCAAGAAGATGTTACTGGAAAAATAAGTTAAGCAGAAATTACTTTCCTCTATTGGTAGATCTTTAGGACAGAGGAGACTGGGTAAGGCACGGAAGTGCAGTTTGGGTAGTCTAGGTGAGTGAATGGTAGGGGTGAGGACAGAAAGGAGTGAATGGAAGAGGAAGTAACAATGGATGACCACAGTGACAATGCAACAAAAAATTTAAAACTCGCATAAGCAGCAAAAGGCGGAAATGGCACCACTGTCATTTTACTAATGCATCCATGTCTCTGATGTCCATCCCTTCCTACATTCTTCACTGCTGTTTTCTTGATCCAGTGAATGCGTGCCTGAACCGGGCAGTTTGGTTCTTTCACAGAGATCTGCTAGGTTTTGAATCATTCCATGACATAAGATGACCCTAATCACTAGTTCGATGCTTAATCTTGGTAGACACTGTAATTTTGGAATAGTCAAATAGTAGCTAGTTTTTAAGTCAGAAATAAAACATAAATTATTAAGTCTTTCCAAGTCTGTTTTACTCACTGCGTGCTTTCACAGCCAATCCCTTTCTCACAGCATTTGTCTCCTGTACCAAGCAGCTGGGACCTGTCTCTTATCAGCTGAATATATCAATATCTTATAGCCACTTGCTGAGTTTTCAGACAAGAATTTTGTGTTCTTTCATTGTCCTCTTATTTGCTTTCATCATTCCCTTCATTTTTGTCTCAGGTCTTTTAAACATCCACAGAAGTGCATCATCTTTCTTCTTCAAAACCTCTCTAACAATTATCTTTTGTTGTGATGAAATTTGATAATAGTAAGGTTCCTGGTATACTAAGATGACTACCTGTTGTACTACCCAAAATGATTCTCTTCCATGTGTGTGTCTGTCATTTCCTGTCTTATCCTTAGATGTTTGTGTGTCTATATTATGTTTATAGACAATGTACATTGAACTTAATAGGAGTTTAGTTCATGTATAGGTCTTGCTGTCTAGTAATAATCATAATGTATGCATGTTGACCATGTGTACGCTTGGCTCTCTACAGCCTCCAGAGCTTGTCTAGCAACTAAGAATATCTAAAGTGATGCAGCAGTCCTAATGAGCCCCATAAAATGGTTCTGCATTCTGCAAAGACTTACCCCAAGTAAGAGCTGCCCTGATGGCTGGGCAAGCTATCTTTACAATTCTTTACATAATCTTGAGTGCAGGAATTCATTTAATGCGAAACAAAGGTGTGTGTAGTAGCTGCATGGCTGTAACAGGTAGCTGAGCTGGAGAAAGATGAATCTGTGCGTCTCTGCTACATCATGTGGCTTATGTTTCTTTTTACATAGACAGTCAGCATAGATGTTCTGCACATCAACAGCACCATGTGATTAAATATTTAAGAGTGGCAGTGCTGTATGTCAGAGGGCAGTGAGGGCTGGCTGTTCTGCAAGTGTATGTGAGCCACAGGTGGATTATGTTACCAATGCAAGTGGGAGCAGAGACCACACGAAGAAGCAGGATGTGGTGCTGCATGTTCGATTCATGATCAGGGCCAGAGACAGTGATCACGGTCAGATATAGTCCAGTGATCACACAGCAAGTCCATAATGATGAGGTAGGTCCAAGCCAGGAAGCTCAACCAGCAGGTCCAAGTCAGGATCAAAGACAGAATCAAGGAGGTAGGAGACTAGGTGCATATGTCACTGGTGCCTAGCTTTGATGTAGCACAGGTGAAGGCCAGTGGTACAGCCTCCACTTAAAAGCATTTCCCAAGGGAAGGGAGAAGCAGGTCCTTGCTTCTAGCTTTTTTTCACAACAGGTCTTATCAGCAGAGCAGCTGCCCTTGGACTCAACCAACTAAACTGCACTCCTAGAAGAGGCCTGCAATCCAGGTCTTGACAGTTAACATTCCTGAGACGCCGCTGGGGCTCATGACTTTTTTTTGCAAGTTGCAAGATTTCAGCAAAGGCTAGAGACAGTCTTAAGAAGGTCCCAGCTATGAATATTAGGCACATAGGTAAACCTCTACTAACCTCTACAGTTGCCTAATACCTGGGGTTAAGCAGCTATTTAAGATGATTACAAGAGGTCGTTAGAACTTTCTGCCTTTTTTTTTTTTGCCAGAAGATGACACTTTTCTCAGAAGAGAGGAGACTAAAAATTGCCTAGATACTGTGGCCTGCAATGCTTTGTATTTTGCCATAGAGAGCAAGTGTGTCCAGCCTTTTTGGTCACTTACCCTCCCTAACACCGGGATTTAGGAGGAAAGACTGCTGAAGCTACCTTGTGTTTACAGACTTCAGAGCAAGACAGAAACAGAAATTGTTGTCCTGACACAATTGTTCTTGGTTTGAACTGACATGGGTGGGAGGAACACTAGTAATGTAGTATAGAAACTATAATTAATTATTATTAATTTCTAAATAAAAAGCACTCTCATTATCATCATGCAAAGCCTTCCCTTTCTAATAGGCAGATTTACTGTGATGCCTTTAAAAACTCACAGTAGCAAAGTTGCTAGTATTCAAAGATCTCTTCTTATCGTATTGACTATTCGTGTAATCTCTTCATTTTCTATCATCTTTTGTCTTGTAGATTTGTTAATACATACAAAAGGTATTACCTTTTGTTCTCTATTTGTATATCATTCAAGGCAATTGTGCCTGTGAGTGGGACTTCTGTGTGCTATGGTAACATAATTTACATTAATTGTCTATCATAAGAGATGATAATAATAGGGAGAGCAAAATTAAATTACAAAATCAAAATGCATATGTACAGTATCATGACTTTGCTATCTGTCTTATAATTATTGATGCATGAACTTCATGCTTGTGAGCTGTAATGATATTTGCTATTTGTTGCAAAATAGTCATGATTTTCTTTCTATCTAGCTGTAATTATTAATTAACCTGGGCTGTTAAATTTGTACATATAGTCAGCTTACAGTTATCTGCAGGCAGCTTGTTCATGTCACAGATTAATTGCACCACAGATGCAGGCATAGCTTGGGTTTGCCAGGTTTTATTAGCTCTAACTCAGAACTAGGTCTGACAGACCTATGCTGGCTGCACAAGAAATTGTTTAGATGTCTTGGCAACGTGCTTGCCAGTTCTGCTCCCTGTTACTTGATTTATTCACTTCTGTTGCACGGGAGTCATGCTAAATTAATTTACTGATTTGCTGCATGCTACGCCTGAGAACTTAGCAGCCCTTATCAGAGGTAGTAGTGCAGTCCATGATTCCACAGTATGGGAGTTTTGGTCACACTTGTCTGTAAGGGCTACCAGGTTTAAAAGGTTTTCAAAACTGGATTTATATTTTAATGTGTGATGACAAATGACAGCATGTGTGTTCAGGAGTAACTGGGTAAGCCTTCCGTTAGGGAACTGGGTAACTTTCCTGAGGACAGCATGCATGCCTACCTAGTTCAAGCAGAGCAGGACAAACCAGCATAGCTCTACAGCACAAAACTGTTCCTGTATCCCTGCTCTTTGTCCTCTGAGCAAGACGCTCCTCAAGAGGCTGCAGAGTCACCTCATGGTGCAGGCTTGTGTGCAGCATCCCAGTCAGCTAGGGCTTGGTTGCTTCTTCCCTCACTTGCTACAGAAAGCTAAGTCAGCATCCTGCACTTGGGCCACAACAACCCTGGGCAATGCTACAGGGCCCGCAGAAGAGTGGCTGTAAAGCTGCCCGGCACAAAAAGACCTGGAGCTATTCATCCACAGCTGGATGAATGTGAGCCAGCAGTGTGCCCAGGTGGCCAAGAAGGCCAATGGCACCTTGGCTTGTATCAGAAACAGCGTGGCCAGCAGCAACAGGGAAGTGATTGCGCCCCTGTACTCAGCATTAGTGAGGCTGCACCTCGAATCCTGTGTTCAGTTTTGTGCCTCTCGCTACAAGACACATATTGAGGCACTGGACCACGGCCAGATGGCATCTTGGCTTGTATCAGAAACGGCGTGACCAGCAGGTCCAGGGAGGTTATTCTCCCTCTGTACTCAGCACTGGTGAGACCGCACCTTGAATCCTGTGTTCAGTTCTGGGCCCCTCACCACAAGAAGGACGTTGAGGCTCTGGAGCGAGTCCAGAGAAGAGCAACAAAGCTGGTGAAGGGGCTGGAGAACAGGCCTTATGAGGAGCTGCTAAGAGAGCTGGGGTTGTTTAGCCTGGAGAAGAGGAGGCTGAGAGGAGACCTCATTGCTCTCTATAACAACCTGAAAGGAGGTTGTAGAGAGGAGGGTTCTGGCCTCCTCTCCCAAGTGACAGGGGACAGGACGAGAGGGAATGGCCTCAAGTTCGGCCAGGGAAGATTTAGGCTGGATATTAGGAAAAAAATTTTCACAGAAAGGGTCATTGGGGACTGGAACAGGCTGCCCAGGGAGGTGGTTTATTCACCTTCCCTGGAGGTGTTTAAGGCACAGGTGGACGAGGTGCTGAGGGTCATGGTTTAGTGCTTGATAGGAACGGTTGGACTCGATGACCTGTTGGGTCTCTTCCAACCTGGTGATTCTGATTCCATGAACCAAGTCGGTGGAGCGGCAGAACTGGGATTGTTAATCCTGGAGGAGACTGTATCTCTCTCTCTACAGCTACCCCAGAGGAAGGCAGATGTTGGCCTTTTCTCCCGAGTATCAAGTGATAGGATGAAAGAATCTGGCCTCAGGTCGTACCGGGACAGGTTTAGATTGGATATTAAGAAAAAATTCTTCATTAAAAGGGTCGTTAAGCATGGGAACGGGCTGCCCGGGGAGGTGGCAGAGGCCGCCGGGAGGGACGCGGTTCAACGGTGAACTCGGCAGCGTTAGCGCACGGGCTGGACTCCACGGTCCTAAAGGCCTTTTCCAACCCAAACGCCTGTACGACTCGCACGGCTTCGGCCGGCAGCGGCGCTCCCCGGTCACTAAGCGCGTCCCCGGGCCCTCGCTGGCCGCGCCGCGGGCCCCCCGGCCGGGCGGGGCGGGCAGCGCCGCAGGCAGGGGGAGCGGCAGGGGGAGCTGCCGAGGGCGCCGCCGCTCCGCTCCCTCCCCTCTTTCCGGGCGGGGGCGGGACCGGCGTGGCCATGCAGGCCGAGCGGGGCGCCCGGCCCCGCAGGGAAGGGGGGCGGCACGGCCGGCGGCGCCCCGGCGCTGCCGAGAGAGCGGCCGAGGCGGCGGCCGAGGGGAGCGGCGGCGGCCGGGGAAGAGGCGGCTCTCGCGGGCACCGAGGAGGCGGGGGCCGGGACGGGCGAGGGCTTCGAGGTCGCGGGGCGGTGCCGCCCCCTGGCGCCCCCCCCTGCCCCCGGGTAAGGACCGGGATGGGGGGGAGGGGGCGCAGCCCTGGCCCGCTCCGCCTCTTCCCGAGGGGGAGCCGGGGGCGGCGGGGAGGGGAGGGAGCGGGGCGGTGCTTCCCGGGGCAGCTCGGCTGCAGCGGCCGCCGCTGGCACGGGGCGGGGCAGGTTTTCGGGACGATATACGTGTGTAGTTTGTGCCGGAAAATGCAAGTCTTGTTTGAAAAATGCACCTGAAAAATGCATTTCTGTTTGCAGATAGAGGTGGTTCCTAACTGTTTGTTTTTTTGGTTTTTTTTGGCACGGTTGATGGGAGCTTGAAATGAGCGTGTGTATTGTCCAGCCTGTGGTACCAGCAGTGATGACACGGTGACAGGGTAACATAGCTCATGGTTCAGAATGGGTATCTGTGATTCACTGGAACACACGCTGGCCATTAATGCAAGTTAGTGGTTGTACTTTGACCAAATGTAAAGTGTTCTGCCACATCAATAGTAACACAGGCGCACAAGTGTATTGCCTGGAGAAGAGAAGGCTCCAAGGAGACCTAGGGACCTTCCAGTACCTAAAGGGGCTACAAGAAAACTAGAGAGGGACTGATCACAAAGGTTTATAGTGATAGGATGAGGGGCAATGGGTATAAACTGGAGAGGGGCAGATTTACGTTAGGCATAAAGAAGAATTTCTTCACTATGACAGTGATGAGGCGCAGGAATGTGGTACCAAGGGAAGTTGCGGCTGCCCCATCCCTGGAGGTGTTCAGGGCCAGGTTGGATGGGGCCTTGGGCAGCCTGGTCTGGTGGGAGGTGACCCTGCCCACAGCCAGGGGATTGGAACTAGATGCTCTTTAAAGTCCGTTGCAACCCAAACTATTCTATGATTCTACACCTTCAATTTCCTGCAGAGATGTTGAAGTGCTTTCTGCATCCCACCATGGTATGAGATAAACACTGCATCTTTAAAACCAGTTTCCATTCATAAATACTTAGAACTAGGTTCAGGTTGTCTTGCTTCTGTTAGTATAGTTGCAAGAGAAATCACAGTTGTCCCTGGATTGGCTAAAGGGTTACAATGACAACCTGATACTGATCGGTGTTGACAGCACTGGGAGTCATAATGTAGATGAACCAGCTGCTACTCCTTTTGCAGCAGTGTATTTATTAGATGTACTTTGACTTTCCTGATGCCATGGCTTCAATTGGACTCAGCCAATGTTTTATCTATATGAGAACTTCCATGGTGCTGGCGGATTTAAAAAATGTAAAATATTCATTTGTCTTGTTATTGTATTTTGATACATTTTAGCACTCCTGTTTTGGGATATAAAAGATACAACTGGATTGATAATGTTACCTAGAGTGCTGGTAGGTAATTTCACTTGTAAAGCAATATAAGTACTGATGTGTGCAGACACATTTGGAGTCTGGGTGTGAAACAAGTGTTCCCTCGAAAGCCACAGAGACATGAGGAAAATACAGCACCTGTATTAGCTGAGGAAACTTTTGTCCCAGACTCGTTTTTTTTCAAGTCATTCATTTCTTACTAAGTTGAAATACCTTTATGTCTGTCCTCTCTCTGATATTGTTGACCTGCTAGGACCCACTTCATAATTTAAAAGGTGCACTCAAGAAGGGAGTTGTGTTATATATATGCATTTTGTCTGGATTGTTGTTGGAAGTATTTTAGGAATCAGTTGGTTTTTTTTTTTTTGTGGGACAGCTTGCAATGTTTTGCCTGATCACAGTGTTATTGACTTTGATATGTTCTTTGTCTTAGTCTAGCATAGCAACTTTATTTTTGGCCAAGGCTAATGTGTGTTGGGGTGTTTAAAAGTGAAGCAATAGCTAAGATTTTCCCAGAATGCTACTAAAAAGTGTTTAAGCATAATACTCTTCCTTCACTGGAGGCTTTTGATATTAAGAACTGCATGGTCTTTTACACCTGCTACAGATCGTGTGTTTAGCAGCTTGGAAAGGACTAGCTTCCACCAATTCAGCCATAGCATCAGCATCTGTGCCAGCCTGCAGCTGCTGCTATCTAGTGTTACCTCTGAGCCAGTCTCATAATATACCATCTGAAACAGGGAGGATTTCCCTCTTCCTCTTCTTTCTTCCATCTATATAGTCAGACAAGCTCCCTCGTACTTTGATGTGTGCGAAATGATGTTTTCTGAAAAGAATCAGCTTTTCCTTGGCAGGAAATTGCTCCCTTGTATTCCTAGTTCTCTCTACTGTTATCACTGTTCAGCAAGGTGACTTCTCATACGCAAGTGCACCAGCTCAATATGAGAGTGATTGGCCCAGAGAAAGAGGTTTGTGTGAGAGGAAACCCCTGTGTCTTTCAGCAACAGGGGTCAGGTCTTCTCAAGTAGTGATGTATAAATTGCAGACCTGGAGAGCCAAGTAAGAGTATGGGGAATATGAGTCATCTTATTGCATCACTTTCCTTACTGTGTGCTGAGAAGCTGGAGTCTTATCTGAAAATATCCTTTCTTTCTTGAAATGGGCCTTGAAATTCACTGGAGAAGGGAAATTAAGAACCCAGCAATTTTGTGATATATAGGGTTCTCAAGGGCAATTGTAGCCATTTTACTTTCCAGGGTAAAGATTATGGAGGATTATATTCTGCATTTCCATGCTGCTGGTGTCAACTTGGCATTTTGGAGGAATTTTCCTACCAGATAGGGATCATTCTAGCATTGAATGATCAGGATTTAGATGACCTGGTATTATTTCCTAAAAATTTCCTGGGTTCTTCTACTGTCTTAACACTGTGCTAGATTTATGATTTTATTTATTTACACCACATTTGTTTATAAAGTGATTGCTCCCAAGTTGGATTACTGAAGTAATTCTTTATTGTTGGAGCTTTATTGGTTTCATCTTTATTGTATCTTCAGTTTTGAAAAGCTTTATGACAAAAATCTACATGAAATTGTTTTAAAGTAACTGGATTTGGATTTATTGAGCCTGCTATGGACAGAATAGTAAAACACGAGTAAAGCCATAGGTGAATGGATTCAGTAAAGTGTAATAAGAGTGTTGATAAAACCAAACCTCATTAAAAACTCTTGGAAATACTTAAAAATTCTTACGGTGAAGTAGAAATTGGCATTAAATTGCATGTTTTGGCAGCAATATTTCTGTGTCAATTGCATTCAATCGAAACCACTATTCATCTTCAAATTTTGTGTTTCAGATGTTTTTATTTAATGATTCCTGACCTTGTGGTTGGAGCTACAGGAGGACGTTATTTCTGACCTGTAGAACAAGGAGAAGGGTAGCCTTGACGTATTCTGTTCTCAGTCTTTTGTGGACCAGCGAAGGCTGGACACCACTTTACATGTTTTACACTACGGTTAAGTGTACTGTAATTCTTTATTTTTAGTAGTGAGCGATCATCTATGCTACTTGCAAGGCCCATCAAGACCCAGTACGTGCTAAGTCAGTTCTCCCCTCGTCTGCTGTGTGCTGATGTAGAAGGAGATCAGGGTGCTACATTTATAAATAATTGACTTACTCATACCCTGCATGGTAGACCCAGCTGTCGATCAGAGTCTTAAAGATGAAAGCTTTCATGATTTCTGTCAGCTCTGTAAGGAACTCCCCACCTCTGCTCTTGAAATAAGATGCTGCCTGTCTCAAACATGGGATTTGTTTAGAAACCATGAGGAAAAGGGTTCTCATTCCTTGTGAAGAGGGAATAGGATATTGTACTTTTCACGCCTTTTTGTAACTAGTCTGCATGTTGATTTAACTGGCTTGATTACTGCAGATTTTGTGCCCTCCCTTCAAAAATGTACTTGAGTCCAGTTATGACTAGCTGGTTTACCAAATGGCAGATTTCTTTGTAGATCTATCTTCCTGAATAATTTTCCAGTGTTTCTGTCTGCTTTAACTTATCTGTGTTAAATAAATAGAACACATTTAAACTTATTCATTATTAATAAAATAATATGGAATTATAATGCTTAAAGTAAAGCGTCCAATTGATGTTGGCCCAATGTTCTCTCTTACTTTTGTTCTAACTCTTCTAACTTGCTTGGAATTCATATTTACTACTCTGAGATTTTTTTTTTAAATGGCTTTTCACTATGAATTATAATCTATTAAAAACAACTTTCTGAGAACATGGACATGATACTGAGTTTTCTTTTGATGGTCCTTGAAGACATCCTTCTGTGGGTGCTTTAAGGAGACTTTCTGTTGCCCTCTATCTTTATTGTAGTTTACAAAGTATTCTCTTAACTTTCTTTTCAGGGATACATTGAGCTGCCTGTGAAGTCTGCTGTTACTTCAGTGCAGCTGCAATTGTCAGATTTGTTTGTTTCAGTGTTCCTTGTCTGTCTTTGGGCATAGGTTGCAGTAAACATTTTGTTGTTAAAGAATGAAGATTAACAGACTGATTTTAGTGCAGTCTTTTTAACTTATAGTTAGTTTCAAAATGAAATCAGATCTATTTACTGTTCATTATATCTTCATTCTTGTGGTCCATGCACATGTAGAACGGATCTAAGAGAACATCTAAAGCTGCCAGCATCAGATACATTTTTCCTAATTAATATGAGCTAAATCATTACAGTCTAAGCAACTGCGAAAAGCAATCTGTTCACAGGAACGGTAACAAAAGCTTGGTTTTTTCAAATGCACATACATTTTATTACCTTTAGAGCACTATAATAGAGCTTGTGCAGACAAGAGAAGACTGGATTTCTGCATCTCAAACACAATAAATAATTTGTAGTTTTCTGTTAATGTTCTGAAAAGCAACTAGGAAAAAGCTTATTTAAATTATGTCAGCTTGTTAGTTTATTTAATTACCAATGAGGAATGAAAAGATTCCCTTCTCAGGACTTTTTCTACTGAGAAGAGAAGTGAAGAGTCAGTAACTGATTGTGAATGAAGTGGGGATTATTTTATTTTGAGAGTATTGATTGAGATGAAGCCTTTTAAAGTGCGAACAAGTGGTTGGAAACTTCTTCAGGGTTGGTTTGATGTCACACTGGTGTTTGTTAAATGGGATTCTGCACGGCTTTATTCTGTATCTGCTCATGCTCAGTGTTTCTATTAAGAATTCTGATGAAGGAGTAAAATATACAGTGCTAAAATTTGCAGATAGTGCTAAACTGGAAGGGCAGGCGGGGAAGGTGGAGCACAGAACACAGTCTCAACAAATGTGAGATGCAGCCTGCAGTAAGGTGTAATTCAAGGTCAAATATAACACAACTACATTTACATAGGAAAAATCTGCAGAGCTGTATGATAGATTAAACTGCAGTTTTTTAGAAGGAAACTGGCAGCTTAATGGATAAGAAAGTATCAGTTAGCACGCAATCATGCTGAAGAACTGGTTCTACTTCTGCAAGATTTGAACCAGCTGGGGAATGTTCAAAGTGAGGGAATGAAGACACATGCAAAGTCTATTAGACATGACCTAGTAAGAAATGTTGAAGGACTCGGTTATCTTTTTCTTTCTCTCTCTCTCTTTTTTTTTTCTTTCTTTCTTTTGTCTGGTGAAGAGGACACTTTGGAGAAGCGTGGGTAGCAAATTAAGTAGAAAGATTGCTGCAAACATCCATTTTAAACAGGACAAGACAAAAAACAAAAGGAGGATGTTTAATTTGGGCATTGTGAGTGAATGGGTAGATAGATTGTGTAATGCATAATGTACCAAGTACATGGAGGTCAGCACAGAAAAATATTGTCAGAGGTTTTAAGTGTATGGTGAAGGTTACTGAGCCTACTCAATAGAAGGGCTGTGTCACAACCCTATTTTTTCTTTTATTTCTTCCCAAGGCTGTCTTTGCAATTGAAAAAGATAAATGTTTTTTACTCAGCCAAAATTAATTTATTCTTTTCAGTTTCTAGACAATAGAGAAACCTGATTTTCACAGCACTGGGGACTGTAATGATTCGTAATAATCCGTTGTTGTTTAGCATGGCATGGTTAAGCGATGTATGTCGTTATTCCTTCATTGTATTTTACCAACTTTCCTGCTGATTTAACTTGAGACACTTATGCTGAAAGCATCCCATCACACAGGTGAACGTGCAGCATCATTACTGCATAATAGCTTTGTATCTGACGTGAGTATTTTCTGTAGCTTCCTTGGAAAGACCTTGGGTATTTTCTAGTTTGGACGCCTGTGCATTTCTGTGCTCATAACTCTTTGGGGTAGTGCATTGGTAACTCTCAAACACCTTGTGATGAAAATTTGCTAGTTTAAACAAGTAACTTTATCATCTCTGTATTTTGTTAATTGCATGAAACAACTTTCAATCATTACCTTATTTAGATTGAATTATCCTATAAAACAGAGTGGAACAGGAAAACAGGAAATGTACAGTGGTACTCCTTGAATATTGGAGAAGCTCTTCCAAGAGCTTCCCATCATATGTAACTAAACATTTTAGAATTTAGGGAAGAACTAAACCTATGGATTTGGGAATCTGTCCCCGCGTCTCTACGTGGGCTTTGGGGGGGCGCAGTGCCCGGTAGGGGGGGACACAGTCGCTTCCCGCGAACGGCTTTAAGTCATCTCAGGGTGGTGTGCTGAACCTAAAGCGCAATGTATGGAGTTCACACGTGCCTGCTACTGGGTGTTTGTTTCAAACACAGACTCTGGAGGAAAGGCATTTGTAGGAGAGGAACGCTTACGAACTCTGCACTAAAAAGCTGGTGCTAGTGGGATGAGTAGTTGGTCCCAGAGAACGTAATGCAGAGGTTTGTATGGCTATGTCAAGTGAGAGATAGTACGTGTTTATGCTGAAGAATAAACAATATTTTAGAAGAGATGAAATTGGTTTAAAAAATTATTCCATGCAATACTGCTTCTGTTTTCCTCACAGGTGAACTGGGTTTCAGGAGCACTGTTATGAGTTTCCAGTGAGTCTAGTGGTGCCGCACAGCCTTTTGTAGATATTGGTATGTTTCACTGGACTTTAAAGAAACAAAAAGATGATTGATTATTGTTTCAATGGTGATTTAGAGCCCTACACCACACAGAGAGGGATATTTCTTAACACTTTTCATACTCAAAGGATTTCAAGTCTATGTGATTCAGTGTTCTATAGTAAGGCATAGAGGTCAATTTCCCGCTGTTCTCTTTCATGCATGCAATTCCTCTGCATTTTTATGCATGTGTGCTTTTTTTTTTTTTTTTTTTTTTTTTTAAATAAAGCTTCAATTCTTCTGCAGATACGTTTAATAATGCATCCTCCTGGTAAAACCTGTAAATCTGTTGGAGTGTGTGAGAACCTTGACACAAGGTCCTGTTTCTATTCTTGCTTCACTTTTCCCAGTGGATAACTATACAGTTACAGACGGTATAGACTCTTTCTTTAACCCGTGAACAGCCAAGCTCTCTGTCTTGTAAAGAACAGAGAATCTTGTAGAGATTCTGGGCCACAGCTCTTCCTAGGCTACTGCTCTGTGACTGGCATGTTATGAGGCCTTGAGCTCTTTCCTGGCAAACTAAAGCTTGGGTTTTGGTGGGTTTTTTTGTCTTTTTCTGTCTTTTCTTTTCTTTTTTTTTTTTCTCCTCCTCTTTTCTGTATTCTGTTTCAGGCTATATTATTCTGGTTATGCTACTTTGTTACTTCACTATCTTATTATGTTCCTTGTAATTTGTAATGGTAGATGGGGTGACTGTAGAAGCAACAGAAGCTCTAATGACCCCATACCCCTTGTATCTCGTCCTTCTGCTTCACTCCAGTTGCTACCAAAGATCTTAAGAGATGTTAAAATTAATTGTGCTAATGAGAAAAGTTAGTTTTTTCAGTGTTTTTTGCATAGCTCTCTGTACATAGTTTGTTACTATCAAGGATGGGTGCTTTGGTGCAAATTTTCCTTGAGGATAATTCTGGTGGGCTCAAAGAGGTTTGCCTCCTAATAGAACCACAGTTGAAGTTGCCTTCCAGTTTTCTGGACAGTTGAGCACTGTCTAGTGCTCACCACTGTAAAATGGATGCAGATTTCTCCTGCAGTTAGTGTTCTGTATGCACGTAGGGCTGGCAGCCAGTGCAAACTGCAGGCAAAGATGCGATGTGCACATATAATCCTGGATCATAATGCACCCCAGAACTACAGTCCAGTTTTCTTTTACCTTGCTGTTAATTTGGATGTATTTGTACTTTAAGCAAGTTCTAAGTGTTTCTTAGAATTGCTTTGCAGTAGTGTTAACTGCAGGATCAGATCATCATTGTGCAGTAACTCTTTTTAAAATTATATTCTGCACCAATAGCAAATGGTAATACTGTAATACAAGTTACATATTGTAGAGGACTATGATTCACACCAGGCCATAGTTGCATGACTAATCTGTTTGAATTACTCCTAAAACATTTTAAAAATCAAGGGGAAAGGGTTGTTTTGGTTTGGGTTTTTTTTGCTGTAAAAGTTAGCAAAACAGCTTCTAGAACCATAATTTGCAAGTGTTAGAGTAGTAACTATTTTATGTGAAAAAATTGAAGAAAAAGGCACTTGTGTGCTTCATGAGAGGTTTTTCCTTTAACTGGAGCATCATTCCTGTTATGTAAAAAATGAGTTTCAGGGTATGATGTTTCTCTTGACTAATTCTAACTTTAGCTAACCCAAAGTGATGAGTTCCAGTATCCAACATTTATGAAGCAGTCTTAGGATGTCATCTCTCTTTCAAAAATTCTCATCCTGTACAATAAAGACCAAAAGCTTTTTTCTTCATGCTACCTGTTCTCTCAGCTGCCCTTTCAGCTAATTAAGCTTTTCTTTAGCTTTGGCAGAGCTCTGTAAAGGTCATCAGTAGAGAAAAGTAGTGAAGAAGATTACTCTTTACAGGGGTATTTTTTCTCTTTTCATGAAAAAAACCTCTTTTGAGGCTCTTTCTTCCTTAGTCTCAAAGGAAAAAAAGAAAACATTAACTTTTTTCCTTTTTCTCTCAAGTTGAAATAAATGGTTTATAATGAAAACTTGAACTTGTACTGGAAGAGCTATGTTGTCTAGGTGAGCAATAATAAAGTAAATAGTTTCTGTTAATGAGAGGCAATGCTTAAAAATCACAGAAGGCTTACTACAAGTTCATCAATAGGTGAATATGCCAATCTGAGAAGACTATAAACATGCAAACATATGTATATGACCACGTTCCTGTTAACATTTTTGAAAAAAAAATAATTTTTAACTTATTTTGTCATGTGTCACTATAATGATAGAATAGATTTACTGTTTGGCAGTACTATTTAATATTATTAAAAGTTGCCATAAGGTGCAATGCACAAATTATTAAACGTCAAGGGGTTTTTTTGTCTTTGTGTTTTATTAGGTGTAGTCTAAAAAAGAAAGCATAAAAGCAAAAGGATTTGCAAATATCTATACTGACTAGTCTAAACTGTCTGCCAAGAATTACAATTAAGTGACTTTAACAAATGCTTTTTTTCTGTTGAATAATTGGAAGGGGGGAAAACCAAAATCTTATGTAAATTGTGTGAAACCCCGAAGGGGGAAGTTTAATGAGAAGAGGTTTAATTATTTTCAATGAGATAGCAAAGCAGATCAGTAATAATTGTTTATTTCCTTGCCTTTTTGTGTCCTTTGTTAGCCACTGAAAATGCCGTTTTGCATTTTTTTTGCAGAAGAAAAAATTCTCTTAGTGAAGTAATGTGTTATTTTCCATTCTTTCTCAAAATATAAGGCAAAATTATTCATATGTCTGTAAGTTTACATTAGAAGCAGCTTTTGTGTAGGGTTATAGAGACATTAGTACTAATGCTTTTTTGTAAAAAGGCAGTCAGTAGACACACAGAAGCCTGTTTTAGGTATGGAGTGTACAAGATTTCACTCTGCAACGAATAGTGAAGTGAAGGATTTGGAGAATGTGGAGAAAATATACAAGTTCAAACTGGAGTCTGTTTTCTTCCCAGTTTCAAATACAAAGTACAGTCAAGGTTGGTTTTTTTAACTCTTCTCAGATAACTAAGGGATGCTTCTGAGTCATCTGCCCTTGTGCTTGTGGGGGACTTCAGCTTGCCATACATCAACTGGAAGTACCACACAGCCGATACAAACAGGTCCAGAAGATTTCTAAACTATCTGGAAGATAACTTCATGGTACTGGTGCTGAAGGAACTGACTAGGAAAAGGTGGATTCCTTGATTTCTTGCTCGTTAACAGAGAGGGTCTTGTGAGTGAAGTGGTGATTGGTGGCTGACTTGATTGCTTCATGGTTGCTGTGGACAAGTTTAAAATCTTTGGTAATAGAAAGAATACGCAACAGCGAGACATCAGCTCTGCGTATGAGGAAAAGTAGACTTCAGGTTGCTCAGGGAACTGTTTAGTAAGGTCCCTTGGAAAAAAGCATTTGAAGGCGGGTCCATCTGTGCTAGTCGCTTTTTAAGCATGACCTCCTAAGACCACAGGACCAGGCAATTCCAAAATTCCAGAAGTCAAGCAGACAAGGCAGAAGGCCAGCTCGACTGAGCAGGGATCTTCTTCTGGAACTAAGGCATAAAAGGAAATTGTATGAACAGTGGAAGCAAGGACAGGTGACATGCCAGAACTACAGAGATGCTGTGGGGCACCTTTAGGGTAAATAATCTTTCTGAATTTCAGTGAAGCCTTCATAGAATCACTAGATTGGAGAAGACCCACCGGATCATCAAGTCCAACTATTCCTATCAAACACTAAACCATGCCCCTCAGCACCTTATCCACCTGTCCCTTAAACACCTCTAGGGAAGGTGAATCAACCACCTCCTTGGGCAACTTGTTACAGTCCCCAATGACCCTTTCTGTGAAAAATTTTTTTTAATGTCCAGCCTAAACCTCCCCTGGTGGACCTTGAGGCCATTTCCTCTCGTCCTGTCCCCTGACACTTGGGAGAAGAGGCCAGCTCCCTCCTCTCCACAACCTCCTTTCAGTTAGTTATAGAGAGCAATAAGGTCTCCCCTAAGCGTCCTCTTCTCCAGGCTAAACAACCCCAGCTCTCTCAGCCACTTCTCATAAGGCCTGTTCTCCAGCCCCTTCACGAGCTTCGTTGCTCTTCTCTGGACTCGCTCCAGAGCCTCAACATCCTTCTTGTGGTGAGCGGCACAGAACTGAACACAGTACTCGAGGTGCGGTCTCACCAGTGCTGAGTACAGAGGGAGAATAACCTCCCTGGACCTGCTAGTCACACCATTTCTGATACAAGCCAGGATGGCATTGGCCTTCTTGGCCACCTGGGCACACTGCTGGCTCATGTTCAGTTGGCTGTCAACCAACACCCCCAGGTCTTTTCTCCTCCAGGCACCTTTCCAGCCAGACTTCTCCTAGTCTGTAGCACTTTGATACAGTCTCTCACGGTGTCCTCTTAAATGAACTGTCTAGCATACAGCTGGATAAGCACATAATACAATGAGCGAGTGATTGGCTGATGGGCCGAGCTCCAAGTTCATAGTGAATGGGGTTACACTGGGCTGGCTATCGGTCACTAATGGGGTTCTGTGGGGATCCATCATAGGGCCTGTAGTCTTCAGCATCTTCATAAATGAGACCTGGATGCCGGACTTGAAGATTTAATAACTAAGTTTGTGGATGATGCAAAACTGGAGGGAGCTGTTGACACTCTTAAGGGAGTGTCAACACTCTCTACAAAGACATGCGGAAAAATCAGAGAACTGGGCAATCACCCCGCATGATGCTTAACAAATGCAAGTGCTGGATTTTGTACCTGAGACACAGCAACCCTGGATGTACATATAGACTGGGGAATGAGAGGCTGGAGAGCAGCCCTGTGAAAACAGATCTGGGGCTTCTGGTTGACGGCAAGTTGAACATGAGCCAAGAGTGTGCCCCGGCAGCCAAGAGGGCCAACTGTGTTCTGGGCATCAAGCACAGCATTGCAAGCTGTTTGATGAAGGTGATTGTCCTGCTCTACTCTGCACTGGTGCAACACCACCTCAAGTACTGTGTGCAGCTTTGGGTGCCACAATATAGAAAAGGTAGAAGGCTACTGGAGAGTGTCCAGGGGAGAGCCCCGCTCCACAGAGTTGGTGAAGCGTTTAGAGGTGAAGCTGCATGGGGAGTAGCTAAAGTCGCTTGGTCTGTTCAGCTTGGAGGAAACTGAGGGGAGACCTCATTGCAGTCTATAGCTTCCTCACAAGGGGAGGAGGAGCAGACACTCATCTCCTCCTCTCTGGTGACCAGTGATAGGACCCGAGGGAATGGTAGGAAGATGTGCCTGGGGAGCTTTAGGCTGGATATCAGGAAAAGCTTCTTCGCTCAGGTGGTGGTGGAGCACTGGAACTGCTCCCCAGGCAAGCAGTAACGGTGCCAAGCCTGACAATATTCAAGAAGCATTTGGACAACGCCCTCAGACACATGGTGTGAATGCTGGGATTGTCCTATGCAGGGATTGGAGTTGGACTTGATGATACTTGTGGGTCTTTAAATTCATTTTGAACTCAATTCCTTTTTTTTTTTCAGTCCCTTTGTAATTTATGTATAAACATGTTTTTTTTTAGAGCAAAAATGAAAGAATGAATGATGTGAAGTGTTATGGTTTTCTTGGTTTTGGTTTTTTTTTTCATTTGTGAGTGGTGGTTGGGCATCTACATGGCATGTAGGCTACCAGCTTCTCAAATTCTCCTGCCTGCAGTGTCCAGTTGCTGTACAGGGTAAAACAGGATGGATCACCTGTTTCAGAGCTTGCAGAATCACTGTGTTCTCATGGGATGTGGGAGATGTGACTTCAAATGTACTTGTTCAGAGAAGGTAATCAAATTTACTTCCACTTTCTAGGTAAAATTCTATAGTTCTGCAGTAGCTAAATAAACACGGATTGTATTTATTTACATGATCTTTTTGGGATGGTTTGTTTTGGCACTCCCCCCTCTTATGCCCCAGTCCTCATCTATTCTCAGGTCATTTCAAGACTAGCAACTATTTTTACTGGAGAAAGTTTTATGTTTCTATCAAAGTTGTACAGTGGTGATCGAGTTGTTAGAGATATTTGATTAATTCTCATATTTCTATTGCCTGCAGTGGTTGACTGCTTTGAGACCAAGTGCATGTCACACGCTGGTGATATAAAATTCTGCTTTTGATTTACCTCAGTCAGGACAATGTGATGTCTCTACACTTTTTTTGTCTGTGTTATGTTGATGTTTTGATATATAGACAGAATTTCCAAGCATATTCATCATTAATTTTCAAACTAGCAGCTAGAAGATGCAAGGCTCTGGAAACTATACTACTAAAAGAGCTTGAAAATGGATGGTGTGGTGTGTTGCTCCCTTTTGTTTTGGAGGAGTTATACAGCTAATATAGCTATACTTTGAATTACAGCGCATGTGGATTCAACACAAGTCTATCTCTCTTGGAGGCAAACTCACCAAAAATCAGATGTTTGGCAGTGATGTGCTGTATTGCGGGACAGCACATTGCTCAGTGCCTGAGGGAACTCTAGCTGAATTCTTTTTTTCTTTTTTTTTTTCCTGAGTTAATGCTAGGAAAGGGACTGCTGATGTACACAAGGAAAGTTAATAATGTGTGAGTGGCTGCTGTTTTGCACTACTTGGGTGTACTGTCAAGGAAATCCTACCTTGATTATGAGATGGGGATTGGAGTTTTTAAGCTTGGAAGCATATCCTTGGTGAATTACTTTTTTGCTTTCCTTGCATCACTATGTTGACTGTGTGGTTTGTGGACATTTATGAAAATCAAAACGAGAAAAACTGGACTTCCTCACTAACTGTCCCATACATTTCTCACGTCATTGAAAACACAAGGAAGAGGAAGGGCTTTGTTGCCTGTTTAACAAGAGGGTAGTTAATACTCTGTGTGTCTCTTCTGGTTTTTTTCACTGTCTAAAGAAAGAAATTAATTTTTCTATTAGTCTCAGAAAAGCTGTTTAAAACCGTGGGGGCAGAGGATAGTGTATTTTTGATGTAGCATTGCTGTAATATGTGGTTATTTTGTCTAGTATGACTCAATTCTATTTCTAATCAGTGTCATTCAGTGTATATATCCTGCTTGCTTTTTCCTTGATAAGTGGCTTTGCATTCAGCTTTGTAGTTGTGTATTTTGTTTGCAAGTTAGGGAATCTGCTTTCTATCCTTAGGAACTTTTATATAATGTATTGTTCATTAATTTACTCTGTGGCTGTGTATTGGTCCTAAAAAATATCCTTTTTTAACAAGAAGAGCAACGAAGCTGGTGAAGGGGCTGGAGAACAAGTCTTATGAGGAGTGACTGAGAGAGTTGGGGTTGTTTAGCCTGGAGAAGAGGAGGCTGAGGGGAGACCTTATTGCTCTCAACAACTACCTGAAGGGAGGTTGTGGAGAGGAGGGTGCTGGCCTCTTCTCCCAAGTGACAGGGGACAGGACAAGAGGGAATGGCCTCAAGCTCCTCTGCCAGGGGAGATTTAGGCTATTCACGGAGAGGGTGGTTAGGCATTGGAACAGTTTGCCCAGGGAGGTGGTTGACTCGCCTTCCCTGGAGGTGTTTAAGGTGAGGATGGATGAGGTACTTAGGGGCATGGTTTAGAGATTGGTGGGAATGGTTGGACTCGATGATCCGGTGGGTCTCTTCCAACCTGGTTATTCTGTGATTCTGTGATTCTGTGACTCTGCTCCCCTTATGAAAATATTGTCAAAAGAGGCTATTTGTAACTGAAGTTTTACTCCTTCATCATGCAAGGCTATAAATGTGATAACGCAACTTAATTTAAAAAATGCGTGATGGCTGAATCTGCCAGTTTGTTGATAGAAGAGTAGTAAAGATGTGAGGTTTTTCTGTAGCATGTGAAATTATAATTAGGAAGTGGCAGTATGTTAGTAATAAAAGATGGAAAACTTAGGACTTTGCTACTGACAGTGTTGCAGACGTAGTGAAAGGGGGAAGAAAGCAGAATGCTGACCTTTTGAATTTCTTATTTAGTAACTTTTCAGGGTTTAAAATTAGTAGTGTGTCCCATTTTACAACTTTAATTTTCATTCTGTGAATATTTTTGTGCTTCAATATGCTCTTATTATATGATGGTTGAACTGACAAAGTGACAGATGTTGGTGTTTCAATTTAAATTTAAGATAGAACAAATATCAATACTTTGAACTTCTAATATAGTGCATTACACATCTCTTGGTGACTATCTTAAAGCGGTAACTGAAAAAGAGGACTGAAAGCAGTTACAAATGTTCTGAATTTAAGTTTAATTCTTTAGCAATCAATATAAATATTTGTAGCAAGGCGTCTTTATAAATCTTATTTTAAAAAATATGTGAATTTGACAGAGAACACCTGTGTGTACATGTGCATTATGTGGAATAGGAATAGTAATAGAGAGTCTGCTACAAAGATGGTCGGAGGGCTGGAGCACCTTCCATATGAGGAGAGGCTGAGAGGGTTGGGCTTGTTCAGGCTGGAGAAGACCTTCCAGTACCTGAAAGGGCCTACAAGAAAGCAGGAGAGAGGCTATTCATAAAGGCTTGTGGTAATAGGATGAGGGGAAATGAGTATAAACTGGAGAGGGGCAGATTTAGTCTTGATATAAAGAAAAATTTCTTCACCGTGAGAGTGGTGAGGCACTGGAATGTGTTACCAAGGGAAGTTGTGGCTGCCCCATCCCTGGAGGTGTTCAGGGCCAGGTTGGATGGGGCCTTGGGCAGCCTGATCTAGTGGGAAGTGTCTCTGCCCATAGCAGGGTATTGGAGCTAGATGATCTTTATAAACTCCCCTTCTAACCCAAACTGTTCTATGATTCTATGTCTTTAATGGAAAATTGAAGCCAAGGGTATGGCTTACCAGTACATTTAACCAATCTAGCAGCTAACTGCTGCCAGATATGAAGGAGGGAAGTGCTTCACAGATCCCATATTTCATGGCATGCTTCCAGCCTATCTAACTATTTGTAGTTGTCTGATTCTGCTGTGAACTGATACAAGGCACTTAAGCTGGCAGAAGATTAACAGTAGGAAGGAGAAGAAAACTGTTGATTATTTTTCTGCCACTTTAGGTGTGCAGTTTCAGGAAATACTTTCCTGTTTGGTGTCTGTCAAATTTTTTTCTTCTTTAATGCTATGCTAATTGAAAAGTATAATAGCGTGGCTGAATATCACTAGGTATTTTTTATGGATTTTAAAACATTAAAATAGTGTCTTACTTCTTATGTGCTATTTTTTTTACAAAATAGGTGCTTTTAGGAAAAAGACAAAACTTTTAACTTGGTACTAAATATTATCAGGTATTTTTGAATTTCACAAGAAATCTATTTCCTACTTTTAAATTCAATTGTAACAGAAGTTTTGGAGAACTCACCTTATTTTTAATATAGAACAGCTGAAATATTTCAAAAAGTTATGGTTAGTTGGTTTGTTTGTTTCTTTCCTAAAGTTTGATCTATTGAGAAATCTTGCCACATAGTTTTCCTTGCATGAGAAACTCTGAATTTTCTTCAATATATTGGTTTTGGTCTTAGTAGAGAGTTACTTGGTGTGTTTTAGTTTTGTTCTAAAACTGTGTGCATGTAGGCAGTGTTAAATAAACATTAGACTTGTCTGTTTAACTGAGGTGTTCTCTAAACTTCACTCTTTTTTTCAGATTTTAAGTTTATGAGATAACCTCTGCGAGTTAGGCTCGAGACTCAAATTTTATCCGGTTCTGCACATGGATGCTGCTTTGAGTGAGCTTTTTACATTATTTGAAATACTTCATCATTGATATGGTTGAAAAGCTTTGTATTTCTTCAATAGATATCAGTTTATAAAATAGAGGTTATTGAGAGGGGGTATGTTATTGAAAGATATGTTCATACTTATCGACTCAATAAGACTATTGCGACATCCTTTAAAAAAGTGTTTTTGAACTGCTGGAGTGAATGAATACCCTCAAACTTTGATTTCTTGATGTTACAGAACTCTTCATGTATGTTCTTTAGAAGTTATTGTCAAAGCTGTTAACACAACTGCTCTTGCAATTTTAGAAGTGTTAGAATAAAACAACAGAACGAAGCACTAAGAGTTAGGTATGCTATAAGAGGTTTTCAAGCCCTGAGTGGACAAAGTCGCAATCTGCTTGGTCTGATTTCAGTTTTGACCTTCTTTTGAGTAGGTGATTGGAGAAGCTGACCACTTTCAGCTTGGATTAGTCTACAAGTCCGTGGCATTAACACAGAGGAATTGAAGGCATTACTGAACACAGTCAATATAACACAGCCCAGGATATTTCTATTTAGGAATGGCAGATCTGGGAAGAACAAAGCACTTTCTATAGAAATTTTCCTTAACCTATTCAGAATACTATGTATAATTTTGTTTTAGAATGGCATACAACTTTCACATATGTGAGTCCATATGTATGCAATATAAAAAACCCCCTGACTTTGGCAAATAAAGCCTATACATAGGAACAAGCAGTAATCTAATTGAAAATGCTTTAACCTTTGTGACAATTTACTTACTTTGTAAGGTGTTCTTGAAATCTGTTACTTCCATCAAGAAGAGGCTCTTACTTTATGTTTGCACTTGTATTTTTGACTGAACATTTGTAAGAAAAACATTCAGCTTTCTTAAGTTACTGTCACTTTAAAAGTAATAGAGCTGCCAGGTTTTGTGAGGGTACATCTGACAATTCTGTATAAATTGCTTGATGAATTTGCATAGTTGCCAGGAACTTTCATATAATCATTTCCACTGAATTAAAGTAAAAATACAGATGATTTTCTGTTAATGGAAATGTATTGGCTTGGAAAGTCTAGAAAATCAGAAGTCTCTTTATCTATAGGCAGCAGCTGGACAAGCTTCCTACAGGCTCGCAGCATGGCTCAGCCTTGGGGAAGGGAGGCCAATGACTGCTTTTACAGTTAATGCAGCTTGTTCATTTTCTACTGAGTTTCCTAATTAGTGCAGAATTAGTGCTGAGTTTGTAACAATGCTCTTCTCAACATGTACTCCATCAAAGCTTCTTCTGCTTACAGTTTTAACCTAAATGAGTAGAGCTAAATTTTAGCTGATGGCTTTTTTAATTTTAGCTAATGAACAAAGTCTTGAAATGTGCAGATTCCAAAATGAATACTGACTTTATAGGCTTTACCAAGTTCCCAAGTCTACTTCTAATACTAGAATAGAGGTTTTGGGACTTTCTTGTGAATGTACATTGCATGGTTATTGAGTTTATTTCATCTAGGAGTCACCAGTTTCAAACTGGGTCTTTAGAAGCTGCAGTACAGAACTTCAGTGGTAGTGGAGGTCGGTGTGTTTTGCCCCATGAGCTGTCCATTTGAAGGACCATGTACTAGCAGATTACAGAGGTATTTCTGAGAGAGCAGTGGAAAGTGAATGTCACAATTTATAGATTTTTTTCTAGTTTTTTTGAAAGGGAAGGTAGCCTGCCATTTAGATCAGTAAATGATCAAAATAGCCAAGGTATTTGCCTATGGGGTGCTTTTTTTCTTTTTCTCCTTTTCCCTGGCTCCCTTGGTCTAAGGGACAGACTTAGCTCATAGTAGAAGCTGTTGTTCCAGTTCAGTGAGGCGTAAGATTCACACAAATTATGGCTATAACTTGAGGTAATATTAATAATGTTTTGAGAAAAAGATGTACAACACCAGGTGTTTGATCATGGTATCAATTTACTGAGTGCAAAGGCTATTTTAGAGGTGGTGGGTTTTTTTTACTTAAAGAGTAATGAGACAACAGTCTCTTTCATTTGAAATTTTAAATTATTTGCAATTATTTGTATCTTGTAGATATAATAAGCAGGAACTTTGAAGCAAAATAATTTGGTAGACAAGGGTATTGTATTTACGTTTTCATTGTAATTGTGGTTAGAGTTGTGAATATGTCTATTGAAACTGATTCAGTATAGATAAGCTATGAGTCACAGTTCCTGGTAGATGTTGCTGAGTGTTGTTACAAAATATTATTTTCTGTCTCTGAAAGAAGCTATGGTATCTTGTGGTATTAGGAAAATCTTATTTTTCAAGGAAATTAACAAATCTTATCTTCCATTTACTTTTCCAATCTCTGAATTAAGAGTATTAAATAAGAAGTGGGATTGTATACCACTCTTCATAATGACTTTTTTATGTTGTTCTAAGTTGTCATTTTCTCTCTGTACAGCCATTTATCGTTAATATTACTAGGTAGACAGAACATGCTTCATGGGATTTTTCCAGACAGTGGAGTATGTGTGTAATACGCTGACAGGCATGTTTACGTGGTTAATTCATTATTATTTTTTAAAGTAAATTCCTGTTTACCTACAGCATTGTGAATTGTATTTCAAATTCTGTCATTGATTTTCAGCTGTTTGTCTAGATTACTTCATAAAGATAATGTTCTGTATTACTTCTTGTAGTTAAGGACATCTTGATTCTAAACACCTACAAACTTGCATGAGTATTCATAAAATTGTACTAGTGCTCTGTCTTTTGTAAAGTAATGCATTTACAGTTGTATTTTTGCATGCCATAGTTCTGAATATATACTCTATTTTTCTTTAATATACTATACAGTTTGTATTTTCCACTGCAATATATGAGATAAATCTACAGTTGGCAAAGGAAAACATTAATTTTAATAAATCTGTAATTGCGTACAAAAAGAGAAGGGGGACATATATCTAGGGGTTGTAATTAGGTAAATCTGGAAAATCAGAACAACTTTTTTGGTGATTATTATGCTATATGTAACTATTATAAGCTGTAAGCTTATCAGTCATTGTAATAGAGAAAACTAAACAGTCAGGGGTTTCTGTACCTTTCTGGATTTAAAGTAAAAAAGTGCATTTAATAAACACTGTTAGAAAAAAATGAGATATTCTTGAAATCATCTTGTATTCATATTGTGCTATGGAAATTCCTGGTGTAATCTTGTTGCTGCTGTTTGGTTATGTGAGTGATAACTTTGAGCCATGAAATTAAAAGCAGATATGTTTTTCCAAGAGCAATTTAAGTCACCAAAGTGTAACTCTAAGTCTTTCTCGTTTCTACTTCTGTCTGCCTAGAAAAACCACTGAGCAGTTAATATCAGCCAAGCTATCTTACTTACTGTCACTCATACAAGACTCTGTTTACAGACTTCTAGTGTGTGAAAGAACTTAGAATGTGGAGATTGCAAACTACTTTGTTGCTTAATTATATATTTTTTTTGACTCTGTGACTTAGACGTTCCATCTGTGAGAATTTGACTGTAACAGATGCTCAGATTGGGGTGAGGAGGAGAGGAGAAATTGTCTGTGCACGGACATCTTACTGTTTTAAATACAAATGAGGAAAAGATATATCATACCACTGAAAGTCTAGGTCAGATTCAACACACAGGATATTTTCATTTTGCCTTGCTAGCCTTTTCCCCTAATGAGAGGAGAAATTGGAATTGAGACCAAGACAGAATGTCGTCACACTTGTCTATTAACTTATAGCAGTTTCCAGAAGGGAAGAGGGAACCAAGACAAGATTTATCAGGCGATTTTTGTGTACTCTTGCTGCTTGGAAGAGCATCAAATGCAGGGAGTAGAGAGTGATTATTGCTGTCCATGGGCATGCAAGTGAACATGTCTGGCAGTGGCTAACTATTTATTTTGGACTTTATGTGGATATATAAGTCTGGAGTATTGTAGGTAAGTGTCCCTAATTAAGAATGGAAAAGATTAAGAAAGTGTATTAAGGAAGTATATTTTTAAGAAGTGTAACATTCAAAACAGTAATAGAGAAGTTACAGTAATAAAAGAAAAAAGTAGCACTTAATCAATATAATTGTTAAGAGTCTCTGAAGATAAAATGAAAAGGTTATTGTATAAATTTGTGAAGAAGGCGAAGGAGGGAAATAGCTAAGCTCTTTCTAATAGATTAACAGAAAGCTCAAACTATGTTTTCAAATGTTCTGTAAAGTGACATTCTCGGGAAGAGAACTGAGAAAAATACTACAAAATAAATAAGAATGGAAATCTGATGATGCCTACATAATAGAGAAAAGCAGTTGGCCCAAAGAAAGGCAAGCTGAACATATGTTGTTTCTATGTTCCTGCCAGTCTCTGTGGAATATTTAAGTACTGACTAAGATTATATGTTCTAGACTTTTCTTACAGATGTAATAGAACTGAACAGGAAGAGGGCTATAAGCATTAACTTCTGTGGCATCCTGAGGGTAATAAATACACAGTTTTGAAAAGTCTTAATGGAAGCTCTGACTTGTAATGCAGTTCTATTTTTTTTTAAAGGGTTGTGAGCTCAACAATTGTTGTTGAGTGTTTGCATGTGTATGTTTAACATGCTAAGACTGACTGCATACACGCTGAAGAGTGGTTGAATGGTTGAAACAGGATGTAAGAGGTCACTGTTGCATTTTGTCCACTAGGTTCTTGAGCCTTGGTTTGATCCAAACGGCTCTGGGTTCCAGGGAAGTGCAAAAGTATGACCCCAGCGGAAATTCTCTGTGCAGAACAATGTTTACTTAATTTTGACACCTTCATTTCTGAAGCATGTGCGTCAACTTGTTCTCGTCTGTAAGAAAAGTAGAACAGAAAGCCTGCTTTACTACTTTTTCTCAAAAGCATACCATTCTTAACTCTGTATGAAAAATTAATGTATAAAGAAGAGTGTACTAAAATATTCTTTTGCTGTGATAGAGATGGTAGATTCAGGTCATGTGTCCTATGCAGAGTCAAAGGCTCTGGTAGAGGGTGAAAATACATTCCTTGGCGAAAGACCCCAGAGTGTTCAAGCTCCTCTGCAGGGAAGGTTGGCTCTTTCACTATTGTTAGAATGACCTGGATAAAGTTAGTGTTTAGGTAAATGCTGTGTATATTTTTTGTTCTGTTGATATGCAACACAGTCTGAACCTTTCCTGGTTTTGATCAACTGGGCTTTTGCATACTTCCCCCTCTTTACAAATTTCAATGAAATAAGCAAATGGTAATGGGTGTGATACTGCCTTAAACAGAGGCACAGCAGATAAATATTATATTTCCTGTGCTACTGTGCTGCATTATATCATTGAGCAATAACGTGTAGATGTAATGCAGTGCTGTTTAAAGGCATAGATTTTTCTCCCTACCCAAGAAGTACTCTTCTAAAGGTTTTATTTGAATTGGCCTCTAGAATTTGTTGCAGATTGTATTATTTGTTATTTGAGGATGGAGCAAGTTATTTTTCATTACACATAGGACAGATGTTTGCTCTGTTCTGATTAAGACTTATTTTCAGTAAGATATGATGACAACAGTGGCAGGCATAGTCTAACTGAATAGGCAGCTAAGAAGAGAATAAAGATTTCTGTGTTTCTGAGGTTGTTACGTTAGATAGTAGCTGTCTACTTTCTGAAGCCTCATTGATTGTTTTTTTTAAAATGTATTTGATAAAAGCACATAAAATTTTTTGAATGTTAAATATTGAAATGTGATTATTTGCAGTTTTATTTTGTAGCATGGTAGTGCATATGTAAAATTTTCTGTTAAATATTTATTGAAAATGTAAGCAGGTTTTGTATTTGAAGTTTAATCATTTCAAAAGTAAACCTCAGGACAGTACTTGGGGAACCAGGCTGCACAACTGATGTTGACACTCCTGAGAATTTGTGGTTTGTTTCTTAGAGTTCAAGTTAAGTTTTACTTCTAAGAAATGAAATTTCCTTGAGGTGTGCTGTATAACAACTAGTAACAGAATATGAAAAAGGATTTAGTATATTATTAGAGAAAACATGTGAATCCATATTAGTTTGTTGGAAGCTTCTTAAAATTAGAAGGTGATACTCCTGTTTTGTTTATGTTGACGGCTGGAAGGAGTGAATTCTTTAAATAGGTCTATAGTAAGTAATTACATATGCTATAATTGCCTAAGATGATTCTGATCTTTTCTTAAAAACAAAAGCAAAGTACACCACCTTTCTATCTTTGTAGCACTGTTCTTGCTTTGACTTGTGAATTGTATCATCTCTGAGTTATTTTGGACACTAAATTTCACTAGGTTTGCTGGGTTGTAGCAAATAATTCAATTTATAGGAGAAGAACAGAAGAGCTGAAATAAGTGGATTTGGTCTTTGTTCTGTGGAAACCATAACTGTGGATCAGTTCTCGGTAATATAGAGTTGAGACTTCACCTCATTGTTCATGTGAACAGCCATTTGTGCACAACTATTTTAGTGTAGTTATCTGATGAATGGAAAGGAAAAAGAATTTACCTACAAATTGCACAAAAGCAGGGAGAATGCACAGAATATTTTCCTTATTGTCAGCTGTTTCACAACTGGGATTATATTTATATAATTGTGACAGCTTTTAATGTTTTTAAGATCTTTGACTTTACCATTTCTTCATGCTGTTTGTTATCAAATCTCTCAAACAATGATAAAAGCTTGTTTATGAAGATTAGTGGGTTATTTTTCTTGGGAAGGCATAGTTTTAGTTCTGATTTTGCTACTTGTATCATACACTGGGCAGTCATCTTTAAATCCTCAAACATGGGAGAATCTCAGCTCTCACAGTTATGTTTGAAGATGCTTTGCCTTTCAGTGGACGTTTGTGTAAAAGCTTCACTGCTACTTTTGGTCATTAAGGAATAGTAATGCTTCAGGATCCACAGACTGATACACAAACTGCTACAACTGTGTCAGTCTTTGTTTTATGACAATGTACTTCCATATAAATATAGTATTTGGTGTGCAGCAGGAATTTATTTGGCATTGATAGAGGGGTTTTTTGTTGTGTAATTGGACACAAAAGGAACATGAAAATCTCAAGTTTGTCCTTGTCCAACTAAGCCAAAATGTAGCTACAGAATTTTCTGCAGTTTTCCTCAATGGATTTCTGAAATCAATCTAAAACATGTGTTGTATTTCTGTATGTCCTTTCCTGAGTTATTAAAGTAACTCATCAGTTATAAAACAAGTCAATGAAGTGGTGATGGTTTGTTCCTGCTTGTGGCTTTGTGCAGTTTTTTTACCAGGTTGCATAACGTTGTACCAGTGTGTAAGTCCACAGTATGTGCTTAAGAAAACTGATAGAGTTTTAGAAACACAGTAACTGCTAGATAATATTTCTGCACAAGGTGTTGCAGCTCTTCGCTTAGAAGGGCTTTTGAAAAACATAAGTAATTGCTCTTTATTTGTTTCAGGATTCCATTTGGTTTAAACTATCAAAGCTAAGGCCCTCCTTAAAGCTAGTGTCTGATGGTGAGTTGCAAGGGTGTTTTGGCTTATGGATATATAATGACTTACCAAAAGGTAACTTGATTTTTAAATTATTTTATACTGAATGGAGATGGCTTTAAGCTTTAGAGCAGTGTTGATAAATTTGAATTTCACTGACCTGCTCATGAAAAATATACTTTATATAGGGACAGTGAAATTTAATCTTATGACAGCAGCACACTGTGGTTTGTGAAAGGAGAGATGGAGTAAATGAGAGAAGAGAGAGTGGAGCTGTCAGCAGGAATGTTTGGGAGCAGACACAATGGGAATCTCTTCTTTCTTGACTCCCTTACTCTTTGGAGCTTCAGATCTCTGCAGAAGGTATCTTGTATGGAACTTTTCTGGTTGTTCTCGGTTCTCCTCTTGCCCTTTGAGTGCTCCTCCCTCCAGGAAGCAAATCTTTGTTTATGAAATAATACTCCTACCAGTTGAACCCCAAGCTCTGTACTTGTGGCACATGCCTATTTTGCTTGCATCTTAAGCTGACTCTGCAATGAGTTTCTCTTCTGACCCTAGGGCTTTTTAAGAGTTTCAGCTGGTGGATTGACTAACAGCAGTCTATTTGTTCCATGTGAATTTCTGCAAAATGGCTTTCGTGGAGGAAATTAGTTTGATTTATTATTCCATATTGCTTGATTTAACACCATACAGTTGATTATAATGGAAATTCTTAGATAGATTGTTGTTCTGGGTGTATTTCTACAGTATCTGTTATGCTGCATTTTTCATATTCTGCTCTACAAACATCAGGTATCATTTGTATTAGTGCAACGCTTGGATTAAATTGTGATTAAATTCTTAGTTCTGCTTCCTGCTCCATGTCTTCTCTGAATTTCAGAAAGGATGCTGTTCATTATGAGCTTCCAGAAAAGGAGGGAAGACAGTCCAACTTTAATCAATGTCACCGCTTGACCCCTGTAAGGTCTGAAACTTCACCAGGTGCTTTTAATTATGCTGTTGATGAATTACATACAGTTCAGGAAGATGGTAGCACCTGATCTAAAATTTTGCTGGGAATCCAGGCTGATTTGTCTTTCTGTGTTTTAATTCTGCGGTTGGAGTTGTGTTTATGATCCACTGTTTAACGATAGAACAAAATGCTATTGAGTTGCAATGGCTTAACTGTATATTTAATTGTCACAGGGAGAGCAGAAGGATGATATTGAATCACAAGAGCAAGAAGAGAAGGAAGAACTGAAGATCTATTCAAAAAGAAAGATTGTTTCCAACTGGAGCCGCTATGAGGATACAGAAAAAGAGGGACAGAGCGAACATGGGGAAACACAGAGAGGAACAGACTTCAGTGTTTTGCTTAGCTCAGCAGGTGAGCATTTTCTGCTCTTCAGACAGTTTTTTAGTTTTGCATTTTGAAACATTAGTACATTTCTGACTGTTGTCCTTGATGGTGAAACAGAACCTTAGACTACTATTCTTGTTGGCATCAGTAAGTCTGTCGTTACTTACAAGTGTTCAGTCTCCATGGGAGCAGCTTAAAAGCATACAGTCTGCGCTGAGCTGTGGGAGATAGAGAGTACAAGAGGGCTGCTGCATTTATAGCCTTCCTGTGACACTATGTATGGGTCTGAGTGTAACTTTGAGCCTGTTTGTGCTGACAATTAATTTGCCATTCCTAGTATTGGGTTGCTTTTCAGAAAACAATGGAGATTGCTACTACGACTAAACACAGCAAAGTAGTCAAGCAGCTGCTTGCTGTTGTTTGTTTTGACAAAGATTTGTAATCATCACTGTACAGATGTATGCATGATTAGCAAGTGTTATTCTCCTTGAAAATAAAGATCAGTTGGTTTCCTCTCTTTAAAGGAGAGAATAGAAGGAGGAGGTGGGATAAGATGCACTAGATCCTGTTTTTTTACCTCTGCAAGAATAATATGGGCAGTTGCACAAAAAACAGTTAATAACCACAATTATTTTAGAAACCCTTGATGTGCCATTGTTTTGGAATACTGTTCAGTAAAAAGCTGCAAACAATGTATTATGGGGTTTATTTGAGCAACTTGGAAGCTCTGGAATGTCATATTTAAAAATTGGACTTTTCAGCCAAAGCTTGGAGCAATAGGTTAAATTATCTACGTTAAAGAAACAAGGACCAGAGCTTGCTTTGTTTGACAGAATAAATTTATGAAGTTCAGTTTTGCATCAACGTTGTGGTATTAGGCCTGAATTGCCAGTTTTAATCATAGGGTCATGAGATGTGTATTGACTTCTTTGAATGGTGTGCTGCATGGTAAGCAGCATGGAGTCAAGATGCCTGGTATGGACCTCAGAGATGGATAGTTAATGTAGCCTGGAGAGCAAAGTAGATATCACAACTCAAAACTTTTTAAATCAAGAGAACTGATCTGCATGTTGCCATGGTTCAGCTTTTTAAAACAAACTTTAGTACCTCTAACATTATACTTAGCCTTCAAAATATCTTTAAGATGTTCTAATGAATAGTACTTTTGAACTGAGGATATAAGGAAATACCATATGTTTCTACTAATTTTTATTTTTGGTAAGTTATACTCCAGTACAGTTATTACCAAAGGATTTATTTTACTCTGTAGACTCTCTTAATGCCTAAAATAAAATTTTGTTAGTATTTTTACTAGATATTAATTCTAAATCTTTCATTTAATGAGTGGTTTATTTAAAATATATTAAGACTATTCTTGACATTAAAATGAATTGAGAAGAAACACCATTGAAATAAAATACTTCCTTTCAGAGGAAGAAAAAAGTACCTTCTCAACAATAATGTGGTTTTCTTAGTGTCATTTATAAAAAGCAATGTGTGTTGGGGGTGTTTCTTTGTATGGTCTCTTTGGTTTATGTGTGAAAACTGAGAATGCATTTCTAGTTGTCTGAGAAGAAGCTTGCATCTCTGCTTTATTTAATAAGTTTGACTTCTGTTAGTCTATTGGTGTTTAGCAATATGAAGTTGTACAATGGATCTGTTTCAGTTGCAAAAAGCAGGAGGATACTAGAGAGGGAATGGAATTAAAGTGCTATTTTTCATGAACACAATTTACTATTAGTACACACAATGTAATTAATGCAGCCAGTTAAGAGTCCTTTGTCAAAAGCTCAGATTAAAAACCTGTTATCCTACGTAATATTTAGGTTCTGTAATATTGATAACAAGATCTTAAAGAGAATGCCATCCTTCAAGATACAACTTGGATTTGTTCTCAGAAAATATCCTGTTAATTGAATGAGATACAGTAGAAAAAATAGCTTGGAATAATATGTTAATAAAGACAGAATTAATGCTGTTAGACAAATCTAAATGGAGGAATTCCTGACATCCAAGGAATTAAAATTCCATTCTTGGTATTTGTTTAATGTTTTGTAAATGTACTTCTACATATATATTTTTTTTTTAGTTAAACAAAACCCAGCAAAATTAGATGACTAATATTCTGTCATATTGGTGTCATGTTGATACTTAGCAGGATTGGAGCTTTTAAATCTAGTGCATGAACATTACTATTGCTTGAAATAAGGAAGTAACAGAGCTATAGGGTTTTACACTGTACCTTTATCAGTACTAGAGGCAAGTAGGACATCTTTTCTGAAAGGGGAAGGAAGGGGCTTGCAGATATTTGCAGAGGATAATAAGTCTTTAGGGTATATTATTTTATATTTTTCAATAGCTTCTGAAGACACATACTTTTTCAGTTTTTTGCCTATACTTCCAGCTTGTTCCTGCCTCAAGCCAATCTGCAGTGCACACCAATTCTGTCTTTTCAATTAAGTATTTAGGCCTGACTGGTCTCAGGCTGTCTCTGACTGTACTTTGTCTCTCTGCTATCAGTCGTTGCCTGTCTGCTAATTCTTCCCACTCTCTCTCTTCTGTTTATTTTTCTTCATCTTCCATGTTTCTGATTACTGGTGGTGGGTCTTCTCTCAGTCTTTTGTTGTGATCGAGCTCCCTTCCACATATATTTGTTAAAATCCAGCTCTGTCAGATTTGTTCTTTCTCTTGCTCTAATACAGTCCTAATGATCCCCAATTCTGAGTTGTTCTGCCTGGAATTGCTCATTTGGCTTAGTATTTATCTTTTCCACTGCCGTATCTGCATCTTACATAACTCTTAGTTTCTTTACTTGTCTAGTCAATCCCACTTTATTCTTTCAACCATCCAGTTCTACTGTCCACTGCAAGCTGTTTTGCCTGTCTTTCTTCCACATGCTCTGCTACACCCTAAATCCTACTCAGTTACCCAACAAAATGAGGTGACAGGCCATTATTTTAAGCTATGGTAGGGACATTGGCAGAGATGAAGTTGCAGAAATATGCAAGGTGTCACTTCTTGTTCAGTGTTGTACCTAATGCCTATTAAATGCAGACTTCTTTTACAGTGAAAATCTAGCTCTTCACTTATAACCTGAGATTAGAGAAAACTTAATTCAGTTGCCTCACCCATTGAGATGACATAAACAAGGTCAGTGATGTTGAACTATTTGAGTGGTTGTTAAGCTCCAGCAGATCTTGAAAAAAAATACATATGAACTCTGATGTCTAGAATCTTGTAGCTTGGCTAAATTAGGTCACAGTTTTCAAAAATAAGCAGAGTGTGTCTCTTGTACAAAAACATTGCCCAGCCTGATTTCAAGCTACTGATTCAGGGCAGGAAAGTGGTTACAGCTTTTAAGAGGAAGAGACCATAGGGACTTTTTTTTTTATGTTCTTTTTTGGTAGAATAACGTTTCAGCCATTCTCTAACTTTTAAAAGATGGTGGTTGAGAGGAGGGTGAGGAAAAGCTACCTGAAACAGACGACTGACATGGAAAATTTCAGACTGAATAGTTAAAAAACCAGCTGAAAATAGTGTAAAGTAAAAACTTCCAGATGGCTTTGGTAACAGCTGATGTCACTAGCCTGATAGAGCTTCTTTGTTAGGGCTTATCATATTTCTATGTAAAGTAGGATGATAACTTTAATTTTTAGTCTATTGCTTTCTTTTTTTTTAGTATTTTACACATATACATATATTTAATTAACCTTGAATATACCAATGCAAACTTTTCTGTATTGCTTTTTGTGTCTAGCTGATGTAAACTAGAAGTCCATTGTGAAGCCTTCAGGGAATATGTCTTGAATCAATTGAATAAAAATGCTGTTGAAGTGGAAAGAACAAGAGAAGTGGAAATGATAGGATAACCTTACTTTGCTAGAAGAACCTTGCTGTGTTTGAAGACCTGTCATCATTTTTTGACTGATGTAGCTTAAGTATCCCAAAATTTATTTAAGTCATTCATTAGGTTTTTGGCTGTGAATAGATGTTTTAGGTTTAAAAATATACTCTAAAATCTCATTACAGAGCTGATCAGGGGCCTCTAATCACTTTCCTTTTAAGAGTGGTAGGTATTAACAGTACAGTAGCCAAAAGCTGCGAACCATGCCTTAATAACAGCATGCTGAATTGCAGGATGTGATGATTATCAAGATGAAAAAATATAATTTTGGACGTCTTTTTTTTTCCCATTTTTTTTTCTTTGGCCATGGCTGAATAATTCTGATGGTCATAAATGACAAGGAAGAGAAATGCTGTTGTAGTTCAAACAAAACTGGGAGAAAGGTTTTGATATTGTAAGAATACATATATTTCTGAAGGTAACCTAGCACTTGAATACAATATGAAATGTGGAATAAAAATTGAAAGAGCGGTTGCTGGAGTGTAATAGTAATGAACAGGAGGTACAGGAATTGTAAGGCAGCAGTTATCCATTCCATAAACCCCTGTTGATTTGAGTTTTGAACCTGTTCCTTTTTGGGCCTCTGTTCAATTTTGATGTGTATATTGCAATGTATTGTTGCATTTTTGGTCATTTTCGTGGTCGATATGCACATGATAACTAGGTGTATATGGAAGACCACTGATTGTTTTGGAAAAGCTGAACAGTTAAATTTGTGGAGCAAGGCTTGGGTTAAAAATAGACTTTCCTTCAACGTTTCTATCCTAACAGAGATTTGGAAAGAAAAAATGTACTGTGAAGAGTAAATAACTTTTCTTATTTTTGATGCTAACCCTGCACAAATAAAAAGAATGGCAATGAGAGAGCATGGTTTTGATGCTGAGAAAGAATCCTTTGAGTTTTGAAATTCTAAAGAATAGCTGAATCAGTTTTCTTTAGAGAGCTACATAAGTCAATGTTGATTTGTATTACTGCATGTATTGGGGGAATCCCACTTTCCAGTGGTATTTGATTGTCAGCTTCTACTACTTTGTGTTTTGTTTGGGAAATTATTTATGTCCGTATGTCTCCATAGAACTCTGTGCATCTGTTTCTTGTACCATTGAGATATCTAGACTAATGAAAAATTGTTCTTTATCAGCTCCAAAGGCATTATTGCAATGTGTGAAAAACAGTGAAAAGTAATTTTATATTCTTTTTTTGCATGTCTTTATGACAGGATGTGAAACAGATGTATTTTCAGCTGGTTGAACTCAATAATCTTAAAGGTCTTTCCAATGTAAATTAATCTGTGATTCTTATTTGGTCAGAAGTTAAATAGGTGTAAAAACTGAATGTCCTTACTGCTTACCAGATGAAATGAGCTCTGTCTAGAATGTGGAGATGCTGGTTATTTATTAACAGTTTTAAGGTATTAGTACCAGGTTACTGGTCTTGAAAGATTACACTGTTGCATCTAAGGTTTGGTAATAAGTCACATGATTATTCCTAATATATGCACTTCTGAAATAAAGAGATAAGGGCATGTGCTTTACTTGCATCTTTCCTCATGTTCTCCTTGTTTTGCTACCTCATTTGTAAAAGTTCATTGAGCTCCCCTGACATGCTCTCTTCCTCTGTTTGTCCTTCTAGCCCCATTCCAGCGTATCAGAACTTTACTTTTTGATCATTGCATGGTGGTACCGTTTCCAATCTGTGGAGGCTCTTTACCATGTGGCCTCATTTCCACTTGTAAAGGTTTTAGTTGTGAGAGTTATGCCTGGGCAGACTGCAACACTGGACTGGTTGATATACCTGCAAAATACTGCCGGTTTATATATCTGAAATCCACAAAAATGCATCCTCTCCTCTCCAGCCAAAGTAATTTTCCCAAACAAACACCCCCCCACCCCCAATAAAGATTTATGGCAAAATGGCAGGACTTGGCATCAGTGGAGGCTGGTTCTCCATCTGCTCAATACTTCTTCCCAAACTGTTCCTAACAGTACAGAAATATATCTTTTTGTCCTAATCAGACAAGCTGTCCTGGTTTTTGTGGGGATCTGAACTAAAACCAGGAAGTGCCAGATTTTAAGTATTAATTACATTTTCTTGATAAATGTATTTTCCTAGGTAATCTGTGCTTATTATATATGTTTTTGTATCTGTGCCTTTTTATCCTCCTCATTTTTATCTAGAATATAACCAAAACTCTGTGATTGAAATATATAAGTATAATGTGATTCTTGACTGGAATGCTTATAAATGTAGGATAATATTTCTTACTTTCATTTTAACATTCTGATGTCTCAGAACCATGTGACCATATACGTGTCGGTGATACTACTGCTAAACTAACAGTAAGTAATTTGAAAGGTTTCAATGTTTTGTATGCTTTATCATTTAGAATTAAATAGAGTAAGATTCACAGACTAAGTGGGTTAAATTTTTTTCCCATTAAAATCAATGTGGTAAGCTTTTTTACCATTCTTTTTTTTTTTCACATTTTGATTGCAGACATTTATTTAAGTTCCAGATTTCTGGATTTAAAAAGTTTTCTGACTGACATCCTTCTCTTATCTTGGGCTGTAATCTTTTGCCGCTACTGTACATCGGTAGTATTTCTGCTGAATTGTATTTAAGGGTGTTTTGGTTATGAAATCACAAATCAGTGAGTTTAAATGTGGAACTATTTGTCCTTATTCCTCTCTTGCTATTGTCATGTCCACTACTTAAATCTGTAGGTTAAACGTAAAGTATCTACTCACCTAGTTCACTTTTTCTCCTGTTTAATCATGTCCTTTGTTTTTATAATATCCATAAAACCAGTTCTGTCTGACTAGGACTCATGTTGGTCATTATGGTTTCTGCCACATCATCATCTCTGACTTTCCTGCCAGTGAAATCCCCTAAGCAAAAATTAGTTACTCTGACAGTACATTTAGTATTCTAGTCTTCATTTTCAAAATTCAGTGTGTTATTGCTGCTACATTCTTATTTCCACTTTCTCTTAATTATTTTCTACCTTTTCCCCTTCCTTAGAACTTTTCTTTAACAGTGTGAACTTTGTGATTTTCCTTATTGCTGTATATTACTTTTGACTTGAATCTGTTCTTTCAAATTCCTTTTTACATTTCTGATTTTGAACCACTGTTAAATCACCTGAATTAGACTGTAAGCTTTTTAGAGCAGGGACTTTCTTTTGCTAGCCTGTAAAGTACTAGCTTTTTTCTAATAATGGTGTTAGTAGATATTATTATAAGTCTATGGTACTATTTAAAGATGTTGATTGGTTTGGAGGAGCTGTGTTTGTTTTAATTGTAATACTTTTGTTCCATTTCTCAGCACCTACTTGAAGGAGAGAATTAAAAACCAGAAATATGCTTTATAAAATTATGTAAAACAAGATTTTTTTTGTTTATGGTAAGAAAGATAAGAATATCAGATGTAGCAGATTTGTTTAATTTCAGAAGCCAGGCCTCATTTACTGTTCTATTTCCCATAAATTTATTCCTAAAGTCAGTTTACAAACTAAATAACGGTGATAAGAAGGTTTCCTTGTTCATTGATGGATGCTCCAAAGCAGTGTTGTGATCAGACTGTGTACGACCATCCTAAGAGACTGACAGACCTAGTCTCTTAGAGAATTTGTTTCTAGGGAGCAGTACTGTTTCTAAGCATTGGCTTTGATGTGAAAGAAAGGCTGTGGAGTAGGCAGTGCTCTAAAGGATACAGAGTGCCTATTTCTTCCTTAACCTCAGTTGCAGCCTCTCTTTTTCTTCTTATCCCATTTGTGGTCCTGAAATTCCTCTTCATGTTTGCTGTTCATGTCTTGGACTTTACTTGTCCTTCTTTTCTCCTTTTAATGCTTTCTGAGTCATACCTATTAATTTTGATGTTGTTCTTTTCCTGATCTCATCGTGTTCCTCAAGAGTTCCTTCCTACATCCAACTTTTCCTGGTTCTTACATCCAAATTCTAGTCCACTCTTTCTTGTGATCCTTCCTTTGTACCTGTCCAAATCACATATTGTCTCCTCATCTGTTGTGTGTTCTCTTGGGAGTGGCATCAATGGCATTTCTAGCTGTTGTGTACGAGGATGGATTTTCTGAGTGTTTAAAAGATTTGATTTCATTTCCCAAAGGGCTCTTTTTTTTTTTTTTTTGCCTAGATTTGGGTAATTTCCCTGATGAATATCAGAAACATATTAAGCATATTAAGCCAAAGTCTTTATTTCAAAACAAGAGTTGTATTAAATGTCTGTTCCACCTTTAATGGAATTCTTCATTCCTGTTGTACTTTCTTGCAAACTGAACACACTGCATGTGTACAATTGTGAACTAGAAACTCTTTTCATAAAAACACGTTTGAGGGACAGGATAGGGTACAAGTGAGGAAGAATTATGTTTCTTTTGGTTCTGACTCATTTTCAACCTTTACGGGAATGTGAATCAGATGACCTTCCTTTGACAATACACACTCATCATCTTGGTTTATAAAGCGTGGTATTTCTGAATCTTCTGCAGATAATTTGGATTGTGAAACTGATCATACTGTCTACATTTCTTTTTAAGCTCTTGATTGAAAACAGCCTGTGATAATATGGTATTTTCTTCTTGAATGTGCATGTGATTCAACATGCAGAAAATGTGTCACTGAAAAGTGTATCAGCTAGCTACAAAATATGAGGGAGTAAGATGAAAGGACTAATTCAAGATGGGAGTGCTTTAATAGGATGATATCAGTCTCCTGATTTTGATGTCATAAAATTTTTGTAACGTAAAGGCTAGAGACCTTAATTGCAGATACTTACAGAAAGAAATTTTCATTTGAGACACTTGGTTAGCTTTCTACTGGGCAAATGCTGTCAGAATGGAGGTATTGGAAGCTAAGTATTTTGACAGTTCAGTGGTAACAGGAGGTAAACTGGGTTAGAATTTTCTGAGTCAATGATGTACCAGGAGGGTAAGAGTAGTAGTCCCAGAGAGAAAGGTTGTACAGTCTGTACTTTCTCAGGAATACATACGCTGTTTACGTTCTTCTTCGTCACCTTTCTGATGCCCAAGGAAGTGTACCGAAGTGGTTATAATGGAAAAAAGCTATTTTGCCCTGGCTTCTCTACTGATGAAGTCTTGCTATTTTTTTCCTCTAGGTGTACTCTATCTTTCTGAAGTTGTTAGAAGGTAGAGTTCAGCATGACAGATGAGAAATGTTGATGTGCTTTTATAATGTAAGTTTTACTTTGGGCTAACCCACTTCTTGACTTACATTCTTAGACACAGAAATAAGAGTGGCACTAGCAAGATGGAGGTTATGCTTTACTGAAGAGGCAAATAGCCTTCAAAGGCAAAGAACATTCAAAAAAGATGTTTTATGTTTCTCATGTACGTATATTTCTTAATGTATGTTGCTACTCTGTCTGACTGATTGAAAGACAGACTCATTCTGAAAGTCAGTACCTAATCTCACCTGACTGTCTTGCTGTCTGCATACACCTTTGTCATGATGTGTCTGTGGGACCAGGGGTGCGGGAAGAAATTAGTTTGAAAAAGACTGGGAATTGAGACAGCTTACCCAACCCAGTAATACTAGGTCAGTCTAAAGACATCAGTACTGTCTTTTGTTCATTATCCATGTTTCTCCACATGATACTGTGCCTCATTTTGTAGGATAAGTTGTCCATCAGCCTGGAAAAAATTCTAAAATTTAAATAGGATCCTTTGAGAAAGTTCTTATAGTCTGGGACCTTTGGCATTACCAACAGACACAATCTCTGCACTTTACTTAAAAGACTTGGTATGCCTCTGGAAAAATCAACAAGCACTGCTCCCTGTCACCTTCTGTTGTACTCAAGGAGCAAGTCATAGGTGCTGGTTAATGGTTCCAGAAGTCCTGGAGCATTCATTCTCTCTCTGTCTCTCACTCCCTCTTCTGTTTTGGACAGGGTTAATTTTTGTGTACTTTCCTTTTATGTTCTTACCTCCAAAAGTGTGCTTTTTCTTTTAAAAAAAACACAATATATTTGCTGCGTGTTTCAGGTGCCCTCTTTAGGAATACACTACAAGACTGACAGGGAACTTTATCCCACACCTACTAGTGATTGTATTTAATTTGTGTTTGAAAGGGACATAGTGCCACTGGCACAACAGAGAAAGTAGAAAGATTTTGCATGCTTCCTTTCATCTTGTGGTGTCACCTGTCACCTCACATGGCAGTGGGTGCAAAAATAACTTCTATCTAAGTGGAGAAATTGACTTTTACCTCAAGAAACAAAATACTTGTATTTTCCCCCAATTAGGCTGTTTGACACTACTTGTTACAGCTTCAAAATATGGACCTGCATTGGCTTTCCCTGTTCCCACACATTAAATAACACAGAAAAAAATCTGTAGTTGTTAGCAGTCACATTTGTAAATTGGTTTAATTTGATAACTTTTTTATCTCTAAATAATTGTATATGTACTTATTAATTGCTTTAGTCATCATGTCAGTCACTACTATTACATGAATTCTGGTGAATGTGGCTCTAATTTATTTCGCATTATCACTTCTTTTTGTACATTCTTAGAAGGAAGCTGGTTGATGTCTGTTTTGTTACTTCCATGTCTCTGCTTCTCTTGCTTTTAGGGAGTGTTTTGTTTTGTTGGTCTGTTTGTTATGCAGCTGTGGAGTTCTTATCCATGAAAAGGTGATGAATTTGAAGTTGCTTTATATTTTCCTTCTGCTCTTGATAATAAATTAAGATCACCTACCCTCTTCTGAAGAAATGAAAGACACTTAAATGATATTATGGCTTTGGCCCATCCCCATATGTGAATCTAGTTGCCTGATTTGACAGTATGAATGGTGCAAAAGAGTTGGCAGGAACACAAAATGGAACAGCTGATGAGAAGGGAAAGATCTTGGCGAATTGAGGGAAATACTAGGATTGGTATTGATAGTAAGGGAAGAAGCCAGGGCTCCTTTTTCAGTGGTAGCATGCATATGTATTGAATTAAATTGGATTAAATCCAGATGCCTACTTCTGATTTACCTTAATATACATTTGCAGTTAGAATATTGTCATCAAATACATTTTCCACTGCTAACAAGAGACTACTTTCTCTCTTGCTTTGAATTTTCTATTCTGTAACTCCACGTGATTCTGTCTACCCCTTCATTTACTTTCTTTCTGTTGCTCATTTCATGGCTTAGTAAGTGTTCAGTTACTCTTATTTTTATATATCCTCTTTCTATCTCACAGACAACTTTATTTCTCTGAGTTGTGTTTGAATGTGAAAAAAGAGAAGAGAGAGAAGGAAAGGGGAGTGGAAATCCCCTAGAAGAACAATCTAGTCACTTAGAGGAAAATTGCCTACAAGTATGAGATGACTAAATTAACTTGTAGAAATGTAATCTGAAAGCATCTGGTCTCATACCTGTAACTTAGAAGCACACTTCAGCTTGTCAAAGAAAATTGATCTTTTATAAATATCTTTGTGTAAAATAACATTTAACTAGAGACAAAGCATTTTAAAGTCTCCAAATTGTCATGTTATCTTTGTGTTAAAAAAAAAAAGAACAAACCAAAACCAACAATAAAACAGCAAGAAACACCCTAGTGATTATTTGTGTTTAGTGCCTGTACTTCAAAATAGTTTCTGTATCTGTTCATCTGAACTCTGACAATTTTATTTTGGCTGTTCGTTTATTAATAGTAGAGTCCTATAACAGTTCTTGGGGCATTGCCTTTTCACTACAGTGGAACCCCTTTGGGAAGTAAAATTGGAATATGAATTAAAGACCTGTGTTTAGAGACTTGCTTGGTAGAGGGGAAGGGTATTTATGGTCTAAATATTAGTATGAATTAAAAAAAGCTAAACTGGAATATATTTTTTAATTTAAAAAAGCTGCAGAGAGATGTAATAATTTTTACTGCATAAATTGCAAATGCTATAGACATTCTTATGCTAAGAATAAAATCGTCTGAGCTATGTTCTTGAAGTCTGTCCGTCCCCTAGACTGGTTGTAAACTGGTATTATTTCATTCCGAAATGGCTAGCAAAATAAGTTTGTTCTGTAACAAAAATAACTCACTGAGCAAGCTATAGTTTATGATAAAAAGCTGCTGTAATGCATTTTTGAAAACTGAGGCATTGAACAACAGTACTGAAAATGTAATTTCATGCGACTGGAATTCATTTAATCATGAATGGAAAGCACAGTAGATTAATCCAGGGAGAATATAACATGGACGAGGTATATTTTGATGACAATGATAGTGTACACCTACAGTATCAGTCAGGAAGACATGAATGACATTCACATAATGGCATTAGGGATGATTTATCTAATTTACATTACAATAGGTAAAACAACTCTTGAACAGCCTATTAATTAGAGTATGCATAGGTGTTTTTTCAAAATTACTTTTTCTACAGTCTGGTTTTCTGTGTCTGAGCTTGCTACTACTAGAATTAGAAACAGTTCCATTTACTCCTCTCATTACAACACTTTTAAAAACATATATAATTTTCATAGTTAGGTGACACAACATTTGCCATTATTTGCTTTTAGATTTTAGAGGTAAAATACTACCAACGAACATCTTTGAATCACAGTTCCTTCTTTTTTTGACTCGCAAAACATGCAATAGCAAATGTAATAAAAAATCAGTTTCAGTAAGGCCTGGGGCAAATTTGAGGAAGTGAGACGCTGATGTTTCTTTCCCTGACTCAAATCCCCTGCTGACTTGAAAAACAAAGAACCAGGTTCTCTCAGGAAAGTAGTTGTAAGTGGAAGGCTAAATCTCATCATAGCCAATAAAATTCATGGATTACAAAGCCAAAGAAACTGTCTGTGATCGGGTGAATTTTTCTGGTTAACATGAGCAATCATAACAAAGTAAATTATGAACCTAGTTATTGGTTGAATTGAGGCACATCTCGTACTGTCAAAAGCTATTGTCAGTCTTCATTTAAACAATTTCAGTGACAGGAAATCCCTCAGAGCTCTTGGAAGGTTGTCCCACTGGGCGTTTGGATTGATCCGATATGCTGTTACCTTCACTGTTAAAAGTGTGCTTCTTAATTCTCCTCTAATTCTGTATAGTCTGAGGACTGAAGAAAGTTGCAGAAGAAAACAAACAAATGACAGATTAAACTCAGTGCAGATGAAAATTAAGTGGTATAAATGGCATGTGTAGTGGAAACCGTCTCCTATAACATTTAAAAACATTTGAATTTTTTTTACTACTCATAAGTTGGAAACAAATGAACCCTAGAAATTAGGAAAAGAATAAATAACAAATCAGAAAACACATCACTGTGTCACTATCTACATCAGTGACACAGGCATGCTGTGTAAGTTTTTTTTATTCAGATCCCGAAGGCTCAAGGAAATGTTAGTACTGAAAAGGTACAGCAAAGGGCAACAGGACGAATATCAGTGTGGAAGAATTTACATATGAGGCATGGGTGAGGATGGTTTGAGTAGAGTAGAACAGAGGTCTTCAAGCCTCAAAGAGAGATGAATGAGAGTGGTGTGGTGTAGCTGTCTGCAAAATCTTGGGAAGGATGGATATGATGAATAAGAAATTGTCTCTTCTAGTGCAAGAAATAGGGAGTACTGAATGAAGCTGGCGGGCAGCAAATTCAGACAAAGAAAGAAGATATTTTTGATGTAACTCAAATATGGAAGTTGGTCAGAGGATCTTGTGGAAGTTTGAATTTGTGCAGGTTTGAAAAACGACTGGAAAAGTACTTTGAAGTTTATCTTATAAATAAGACATCATCTCTGATTGAAGAAATCCCTGAACTACATAAAGCTAGAGGCTGGCAGAATATTTCTGAGCAAATGTCCCTGTGTTTGTGCCATGTTCGCAGACTTTCCTAGGAGTTACACTGCTAGGCACTGGGAACCTCTGATTCAATCTGGTGTGACCTTTACCAGGTGATGTGCTTCTTTCTTCCCTGTTTGTAATCTGCAAAATCAATAAATTAATATTTATACTTTGAGATGGTGTCATTTAAAAACTGTTGGAAGGTATTGAGGTCCTTTAAAGGATTCACATTTCTGTAATTTTAATTTTTTTAGCAAGCTTGCTGACTCCACCACTGTTTGATATTTAAGTATATTGTGTATGTGGGAGCAAGTTTAATTCCTTTTAAGCTTTAATGATGCTCAGTGGGGCAGACTACACAAAAGGGTATCTTTAATGTCTTATAATTGCAGGAATACTGAGGAATATCAATGAACTGTCTTGACTATTGGAAAAAATGCTATCAAATAGAATGAGTTTGGTAAATATAGACCCATATACTTGACATGAATTCTGGAAAAGAAGAATATAAAAGCTGATGCGGTATTTATTTAATTCAGATTGAAAGTGTGGAAGCAGGCCTTGCTGTACCTAAAAGTTGGTCAAGGACCAACAGCATCACAAGCAAAAGAGAGGTGAGCTAAGAGGTGTAAGTTGAGGCTATAGGGCTGCACATTTTCAGTTTCCAGAAGCGCACACTTCTTCCAATATGTATATTACTGTATTGGATCCCTTCACAAAGTAGTTTCTATCTGCCATAAATGTATATAATCCCTTGTGCATTTGTTTTAAATCAGAGATCATATTAATAGAGTCTGTCACTATTCATTATTTCCTGTACCTATAAACCAGTTTTACCTAACCTAGTTCTGCCTGTTTAATCCATGACAAAAGGATATGAATGTAACTAATATTGGTCAATTTGGGTTTCTGGAAGATGTTGCTTTACATGTAGCTGGAAATACTGCGTAGTATTACCTGCATGTATTTACAGCATAGGTGGTCCTGAAGTGTTTTGTGGTGTTTTTTCTCTCATTACAATAACTTTCAGAGACAGGAGGTTATTTAATGAGGGGGCTTGAGAGAGATGCAGATGCCTCTGGTGAATTTTTTGTTCTCTAATACAAAGTGAAATGGACATGTTGGGCCAGTGACTTAACTGTAGGAGCAGAAGTTCTGGATTTCAGTCCTTGCTTTCTCTTAAGTTAGATAAGTTATATCTCTTACCTTTACACTTCCATCTTTTTGTTATCTCATGTGTTATCTGTACTGTAATAGTCTTCTGTAGGCATGGAAGTGAATGCAGAAGACAGGCCAAGAGTTTGGGAATATGTATGCCTACAAGGAGCTGGCAGCTGTGCTGGCCAAACCCCTTTCCATCATCTTCCCACAGTCCTGGAAGCCTGGGGAAGTTCCACTGGACTGGAGGCTGGCTGATGTTGTGCCCATCTACAAGAAGGGTCGCAGGGAGGATCCAGGGAACTACAGGCCTGTCAGTCTGACCTCAGTGCCAGGGAAAGTCATGGAACAGGTGATCCTGACTGCTATCATGAAGCACATGCAAGAGAACCGGGTGATCAGGCCCAGTCAACACAGGTTCACAAAAGGCGGGTCTTGCCAAACTAACCTGATCGCCTTCTATGACAAAGTACCTCGGCTGCTGGACGAGGGAAAGGCTGTGGATGTTGTATTCCTGGACCTCAGTAAAGCCTTTGACACAGTTTCTCACAGCATTCTGCTACGGAAACTGTCGGCCTCTGGCCTGGACAGGCGCAGACTCTCCTGGGTGGAAAACTGGTTGGATGGCCGGGGCCCAGAGAGTGGTGGTGAATGGAGTTAAATCCAGCTGGAGGCCAGTGACAAGTGGGGTTCCCCAGGGCTCAGTGCTGGGTCCAGCCCTGTTCAATGTCTTTATCAATGACCTGGATGAAGGCATCGAGTGCACCCTTAGCAAGTTTGCGGATGATACTACGCTGGGTGGAAGTGTGGATCTGCTGGAGGGTCGGGAGGCTCTGCAAAGGGATCTAAACAGGCTGGACCGCTGGGCTGAGACCAACGGCATGAGGTTTAACACGGCCAAATGCCGGGTCCTGCACTTGGGGCACAACAACCCTGTGCAGTGCTACAGACTAGGAGAAGCCTGTCTAGAAAGCTGCCTGGAGGAGAGGGACCTGGGGGTGTTGGTTGACAGTGACTGAACGTGAGCCAGCAGTGTGCCCAGGTGGCCAAGAAGGCCAATGGCATCTTGGCTTGTATCAGGAACGGTGTGACCAGCAGGTCCAGGGAGGTTATTCTCCCTCTGTACTCGGCACTGGTGAGACCGCACCTCAAATCCTGTGTTCAGTTCTGGGCCCCTCACCACAAGAAGGATGTTGAGGCTCTGGAGCGAGTCCAGAGAAGAGCAACAAAGCTGGTGAAGGGGCTGGAGAACAGGCCTTATGAGGAGCGGCTGAGAGAGCTGGGGTTGTTTAGCCTGGAGAAGAGGAGGCTGAGAGGAGACCTCATTGCTCTCTATAACTACCTGAGGGGAGGTTGTGGAGAGGAGGGAGCTGGCCTCTTCTGCCAAGTGACAGGAGACAGGACGAGAGGGAATGGCCACAAGCTCCACCAGGGGAGATTTAGGCTGGACATTAAGAAAAAATTTTTCACAGAAAGGGTCATTGGGCACTGGAACAGGCTGCCCAGGGAGGTGGTTGATTCACCTTCCCTGGAGGGGTTTAAGGCACGGGTGGACGAGGTGCTGAGGGGCATGGTTTAGTGATTGATAGGAGTGGTTGGACTCGATGATCCGGTGGGTCTCTTCCAACCTGATTATTCTATGATTCTATGATTCTAAGTCTGTGCTGCTACTTGTTGATTTCTTTTAGCTGATAACTGCCCAGAAGGGCAATTTTGACTTTAGGTCTCCTTTGTATCTTTTCTAAAAGGCTCACCAAACCATGCTATGCCATTTTTTTTGTTTGCTACCTGCTGAATTAGTTGGGAAGGGGTCCCATTTGTATGTACTCTGGTTTACTGAGCAGATGTACTCTCTTTAGGCAATTGACTGCAGTTATTTTGTGATGTGGTTTACTCATTTCATGTAGACAAGTAATTTAATGCAGAGAGGAAATAGGAAGATATCCTTGTCAGATGCTTAGTGATCCCTGAACAACTGATAATGAAGGTGGAAAACAAATATTGACTCACTGCTTTCAGGTGAGGTGATTTTACATAATTACATATTTTGGAAAACATTCTGTGATAGATTTATTTCTGGTTGCACAGAAGTCTAGATTTTGGAACTTGATAATGAAGTGTTCACTTATTTTAATACATCTGATCAGTGAGAGGAATAACATTGTATTGATTACTTAAATTAAACATTATTAATGAAAGCATATGGAAAAGAATGAAAAGACCTACTTTTTCTTTTAAAATATTCCGCAATTGTATCCAATCTTTTTAAAAATTGATTGTATCCAATTCTCCTTCCTGTAAGCAAGCTTTCTGTTTGTTCTTAGCTGTCTTATATTTTCAACAGAAAGCTTAAAAAGTCTTAACTGCAACTCTTAGTTTATAACTTTTTGAAATGCTAAGTTTTGAATAAGCTTTTTGAGAGCATATAGACTGGCTGTTATTTTGGGGGTTTTGGGTAGGTTTTTTGTTTACATTTTAAGCCAGAGTAAACAGTACCTTTTTACAAAAGAGGAGACACAACTCACAGCGTCCAAGGTAAGAAAACTTTTCAGGTGCGAGAGCAATAACCGAGTAATCAAAACTGAATTACAATTCTTATTTTACTCTCTTTTACTTCCAGCTCAACCAAATTCAACAGATACACTGCTGTCTTCTGAAATCGGCTGACAAAAGCTGGATTACGTCTACTATTTGTTACAAGTGTTACTGAATTGTAGGAGGCTTTGGTGGTTCAAGTTATGGAAATCTTGAAGTGGTGTGATTGAAACTTATAGCCATATTGTTTTGTTTTATATCCTACTGAACCTAATTGATGATTTTTTCCCTGGTATGTTAGATGAAAGACAAAGTTGGTGGATGTTTTATAGGAGCAGTGAGGAGGCAGGAGGAATTCTTACTCGATCAAAGTGTGTGAAGTGAGGCATAGGGAAAAAATGATTGAGAGATGCTTGATAGAGCAGTTGTGAAGAGAGCAGTTAAAGATACTTATAAAAGAAAAGGACAGAAATTGGGGACATGTAGAGAGTGCTGGAACTTGTCGTCAACAAAATGGCTGAGTGACAGGTACACTGGCAAAAATTCCCATCAAGTTTTCATCAAATATAGCAAATGGATAAGGGTTAGAATATTAGAAACCTTTTTGCCTGTATTAAGGAGAAGACTTAAGCATGAATGTTTAGAGAATATGAAATGGATTTTGTCCCCCCTATCATGGCAGTCAAGAGTGGGATCTTGTAGGAGGAATTTCAAATATATAAAGTATTCAACTGTAACACACATGAGATGACTTTTCCTAAGTTTTCATTTATCTTTCCTGGTAGGAATTCCATTATTTTAGGAGTATATTGTTGCCTCTTGATATGAGACAAGGCTCAGCATAATATCAGCTTCTGGGTTTTAGCCTCATGGTATTTGGCAGGGATGTTCAGTTTTTCAGCACTTGGTAGAATTCATAATCTCTTTGTACATAAGGGAAGGGTTCAAAAGAGATGTTTTTGAATGGCAAATTAGCATATCCTTAGCCAGCATCAGGCAAGAGAGAGTTTGTTAGTAAGGTAGCAAAATATAAAATTAAAAATAGACAGTAAAAGGATCGATGGATAGGTTAAATCAAAAGTCATATTAAATAGAGATGGAGGAAGTGATACATGGAGAAGCAGGGGAGAGATTTAAAGCAATGATGGAAGAAGAAATACTACATCTTAATAAATAGGTAAAATTATGTGAAACCAGTAAAAGACAGTAGTAGCAAAGGTGTAGGTTTTCAAGGATAATATTGCATACAAAATTGACCAATGTGGTACTATAAAATGGTGTGTTAAACAGTATAGGACTACTGATGCTTTTTCACTTTCAATGGGTGTGGGTTTTTTGCGTGTGTGAGCACAGCTATCTTTCTCAGTGACTTGTAAGTGTAGTTTTTTTTGATTAACAGATACTGTGTTTATTTTTCAAGTCCAATTAGATCTTAGAATCTCATTCTGAAATGTTTTGCATGTTGTTTGGATGCTCCAAATGAGTGAAGTAATTGAGGTGACCTGCGCCTTCTTTTATACTTTTAGTGGGGCACTGATGTCCAGTCTTTTATTGAAACTGTACACGGTATCTTGGGTTGTATTAACATGGTACTGTTTCCTTACTGTGCTGTAGTTTACCTTTCATAAATAACTAATCAGCACTTCTAGCCTTATTTCATATCCTTTTATATAAACAAAGATTCATTGTCTTATAATAAAATACCTTCATTTACTACTGTGGTGCAAAATGTTATTTGCTTTGCCAGAATAAATAGATAATGAAGTACAGTAAATATTTTTTGGTAATATTAACAGAAGCATGGCTATACATTAATGTCTTTTTCTTAAACAGCCATGCATAGAAATATGTATTAAAATATTTTGAAGGATTTAAATCTTAGGAAATATTTCATTCTAGTATAAGTAAAGGAGAAAGCATTTAATCATTTTCCTTTGAGTCACCTTAATATCAAAAGAGAACTGTTATTTGAGCAGTACAGGAAATCTAAGAACATCAAATATTTCTCGTAGATGGTTTTAAAATTCAGTATCAGTAGAAAGAAATCTAAAATCTTTGAGTTATTATTCGTATGTTAAAGTATATATTGATGTGATAAACAATTAAAGCAGTATATGAAATAAAAACTTACCTAGGAGATACTTGATTGAAGCTTTATCTGTGCTCTGTCAGAATATACTGAGACTCACTCAGCAGACAGGAAGCTTTTTTCTATTTGAAATGCATTGTGCACTCTCGTCTTGTGATTTCTTTTTCCACGGCGTCTTGTTCACTGGTGCTTTGTCTTGTGGTATTGGTTGCTTCCAGTTCATTTCCAGGTATCTCCAATATCTGATTTCTTCCACATTCAGCATTTTTGTTTATTCTGCCCTACTCAGGTAACAGAAAACCTGTGAACTTTGCATCTCCTCTGCCCTCAACCAGAAAAAAAAAAAAAAGCCAAAAAAAAAAAGCAAGGGCACTGACCCCAGTTAACTCAAGTATTCAAAGTATTCAGCACCCATTTATAAAAAGATTTTCTATTCAGCAAATTCCATCTGTTCTCTGTAGCTATTCCAACATTGAAAATATTTTTCTACACATTTAGGTAGCCTTCATGTTTTAGATTTTGGTGGAAAATATGCAGAATCAGTAAACATCAGGTCTTAACTTTTAACCCAGGCAACATTATTCTGTGAAGGATGATGGTCTGCCTCTCTCTGCTCCTTATGCTTCTGTCAGACACAGATGTGAAATGCTGCTTTAGAACAGAGGGGAAAAAAAATCCTAAAGGGTGTAGTGATTTGTCATCTTTCAGGACAGTAAGCATGCATGGCATCAATGAGTAGCAGATATGAGCTATTCAGACCAGTCACTGAACTGACAGGATGATGCTTTCATACATAATAGACCCATTAATTATTTCTTCTGATGGACAGCAGTGTCTACTAGAAGAAAAAAGCAGCAGATGATAATACTGGGTTTGATAGGTGGTCTCTATTTGAGCAGCTTGTCATCCAGAAATGGATCCAGGAAAAAACCTGCTGTTTTGGGATATAATCAGGTAAAATGGACCAGAGTTGTTTTGACATGGTAGATGTCATGTATAGGGTTAACAGCTCTATTCAGGTTAAGATCTATTCACAGCTAGGTTTTTATCAAAAAGATGTTCCAAAAGATTTGCTTTAAAAATCGTGGTTTGTGTTTTGCTTCATGTAGCCTTTCATTTGGGGAACCTGGCTGTAGTTTTGTGGTTTTTCATTTATAACTTGAAATACAGAGTAAGCCTACACATTTGTGGGGGTTTAGTCTTTTTTTTTTTTTTTTCTTTTCTGTTTTCCCCTGCAGAAAGAAACCGTGATGTTTAAAAAAAAAAAACATTTTCAAAGGAAATGTATGAAGACTAAGTTCACTCACTAGACTCTTTGTATCAAAAAAAGGCTTTCTGACCCACAGATCCATTTCTAATTAATTCAGAAATTTAAATTCTCCAATTTAATGTTAATTAATCGCCATATTGAGGTTAATATGTAGGAAACAGTACATATTGAAAACTCACTTAAATGTAGCCTAAGCCCTTCATAACTCTGTCCCAATATATAATGGATAAAATCTTCATGCACTGTTCCAATGTTGTTAGGGGCAAAGTATGCTGGTTGTGGGGGAAAATGATGCAACATTTGGAACTTTTTCTTAGAATATAATTTCATATTTTTCCCTTTAGAACCTTATTTACTCTAACTTTTCTTTTCAATTTACTGACAAGAAAATGTTTACCATGAACTTATTTCTTTATTTGCCTTCTGTACATTGAAGGTGAAGAAGAGATAAAACTGTGAGAGAAAGAAAATAGACTATTACTTTAGAACAGGGGTGAAACATGAGCCACACCAAAAAGATGGTTGGAGAGGGGGCTACTTCTATGGTTTTATACTACTCTAATTATGAAGGACCTCTCTCATAATTGTCCCTAGTTTTGTTTCACTGAAACAGCAAAGTTATTTTCATCATCCTTGCTATGAAATGACGGAGAGCATCTGAATAAAGCTTTTCTGGCTTATCCAGTCAATAATGATGAGCATAGTTATACACATATATCACATCAAACAGCCTTTGCAATATATTTGCCCTCTAGCTAGCATCGTATGTAGCTCCAGAACAAATCCAAGCCTAGCAGTATACGATGGCTGTAACTTTAAATCTAAATTGTCAATCTTGTCTCTTTAGATAAGGAATTGAGTTGCCAAGGATACAATGGGTACATGATGTAAAGTCCGTGCTGAAAGTACTGGAATGAAGCATACTTTCTGGAATAAGATTAACGCTTTCTGTCTCATAATCTCTTCAAACATACAATGCATATCTGGAATTAGTAGCCTAACCTGATCCTTAATTTATTTGGGTATTTCTTAAAGATGCCGATTCTTATGAAACTCTTCCAATTAATTGGTATCAGACAAGGCACAATCTTTCTATGTGTGTGTAGCAATAAGATAACTTTATATAGCTTGTATTCTCAGATCTCAGTCTCATTTCTGCTTGCACATCACAAAACAGGGCACTCAAATAATATACTCCATGATTATCCCCAAAAGAATCATAGAATTATAAAGGTTGGAAAAGGCCTCTAAGATCATCAGATCTAACTATCTGCCCAACACCACCATTCCTACTGAAGCATTTCCTGAAATACCACACCTATGCACTTTTTGAACAACTCCAGGTTTGGAGACTCCACTGCTACCCTGGGCAGCTTGTTCCGATGCTTCACCACTCTTTCAGTAAAGAATTTTTTCGTAATATCCAATCTAAACCTCCCCTGGTGCAACTTGAGGCCATTACCTCTCCTCCTATCACTAGTTACCTGGGAGAAGAGACCCACTTTGCTAAAACCTCCTAGTTGTAGAGAGCAATAACAACTCCCCTGGGCCTGCTCTTCTCTAGGCTAAACAATCCCAGTGCCCTCAGCCGCTCCTTGTAAGACTTGTGCTCCAGACCCTTCACCAGCTTTGTTGCCCTCCTCTGGACATGCTCCAGCACTCAATGTCCTTTGTGTAATGAGGGGATGAAAACTGAACACAGTATTCAATGTGCAGCTTCACCAACACCAAGTACAGGGGGACAATGACTTCCCTCTTCCTTCTGGCCACAGCATTTTTGATATAAGCCGAGATGCTGTTGGGCTTCTTGGCCACCTCAGCACAAGCACAAAAAAACTGGAAAACAATTGATCCTTTTTTTAATCTACACACACGTGCATGAGTGCACACATTTTTTCCCCTCTTCAGAACTAGGTAAGCTGAGCTATTTGTATGTTAGTATCATAACTATTCTGCTGTCTCAAGCCTGGAGATGAGAGTAAACTTGGATAAAGCAGCATGTTAAAGTTTAGGATACAGAATTTATCCTAACATGTGGGTGTGCAAACTGAGTCTAAGATAAGGAGATGATTGGTGCTTATAATTGAAACTCTCATGGTTAAGCTCGTTAAATTTTTCAGCCTTGAATATAACACAAAGAAGAGGAATTGTATTTCGAGCATGGGGCTCTGAAAATCTTTTCTGTTTGATCAGGCTACAACAGGAATAACCTATATATATATATATATATATATATATATATAAGCTTCAGAACTGAAGGGAATAAATAAGATCTCAGGTGTAGAATTTTACTGGTGTGTCTGACGTAGCAAAGCTTCAAGCGTACACATCTATACACTCCATGAGGGATTTCACGTCCATAAATAATGTTAGTTACAATGAAATTCTCACACATCTAAACCAGGAGTGAGGAATCACGTGGTTCACAGAAGTGTTATTTTTTGCGTTACTTTCTGGTAACAGAAAAGTTAATTTGTAGTGATGAAAAAGTCCTGTACTTCTTGGACAGGCTTCTGTTTCAGTTCCCTTTTATTTTTTTTTATGTTGTCAGAAGATTGCTTTTTAAAAGTTGCATATGAAGTAAGAACAGAAGTCAGCTTTCTTTAAAAATGTTTTATGTTTTACATGCATAAGCACTCAGTATGAAAGCTCATTGAAATTTCATTGCATTGTCAGTGAGATTTGATATTTACAGTATTAGAGCTGATTGCTTTGTAAATAGTAAACAAACCCTATACTACTGTCTGTGTTATTTCATTTACCATCATTAGTAATTATAGATTCTTCAATTATAAAAGGCCATAACCCTACTGCATGAAAGTAATTTGTCAAATATATTGCGGGAAAAACTTTTTTCTAATAAAACTGAGTGATCACTAAAGCCACATCTCAGTGATATGTTTTTACAAATTGTAAATGTTTGTAGTAAATACAATGTTAGTATTGCAAATAAATTTGAAAAAAATACAAGACATAGTGTTAGGGAATGCTTCTAAGCATTTTCCTTTTTTAGAATTTTATCAAGTAATTTTATCATTTGTCTAACAAACAACCTATGCACATTAAAATCCCATTTTTACCTTTTTTTCTTGAAAGTTGTCATTTAGCTTTTATAGATCTGTATGATTATATGTTTCAAGTGAGTTGGTAACTGTAGTGGTTGCTTTTCAGAGAAAAGCAATGTGTTTATCATAATTTTTAAATTGTTGAAGAGCTAATGTTCTGAAGAAAACATCATCATTATTGCCACTTCTTTTGTTGCTGACAGTAGTACTTGCTTTTGTGAGCAAAGGTATTTTCCTACTTACTCTTCAGCCTTAGTCTTATTTTTTACTTTTGGGGAGGGGGAAGAGGGGACGCTTTTGTTGTGACCTCACATCAATAGTTATTTCTTATTGCAGATTAAATAATTCTATTTTGTCTGTAGAATATGTGATTACCTTCCCGCTAAATTAAATTAATCTTCAAAATTTTAATTTTCAGTCATCAACATACAATACACTGAATGTTTCTTAAAAGAAATCAATAGATGTCTATATAAATGCAAACAGTCTTCAAAGTTGGTTTTGTCTTTATTTTTTAAAATTTGCAGTCAATCAGATAATCAACACCGACTAATTTTTGATTTAAACTTAAAACCATGAAAGTCTGAATCTTAGTTTTGAATTCAACAGCAATATCGACTGTCTCTTAGTGAAAATAGATACTTTCACGTTTCTTAAAATGAGACTATTCCCCATAAATCGGTATTTTCTATATTCTGAAAACCAATTTAGAACAACAGTCTCAACAGAGAAATGAATTGATATAGTTTTGAAGAAAAGGGGGTTTTGTTACCTGGGAAATGAGCATAAGTACTTAACACAACTCTTATCATGTCATCTGAGGGCTTTTGTGTTTCCTAGATTTTAGTTAGGGCAGTCAGGTTTAGATCTTAGACAAAGTGGATTTAATCTGAAGTCCTTTGAGAAGAAAGACAATTTATTTTCTACTTTTCTAGTGTAAGTGTTGCTAGTAGATGTATTTGGACAGAATGTTTTAATAAAAATGTAAATAATGAGGCTTTAGCACTATTTCTGGGACTGTTGGCTGCTACTAACATGTTGTAAATTTTATTCAATGAAATTTTATTAGAATAATACTTGCAATTAAACTATAAAATACTTTTTTTTGAGACAGGTAAAACGTGCCACCATGCTAGTTAATCTTTATAGCTTGTCCATTTTTGTTTATTAAAATAGAACTGCCTTGTTTTCCTCCATCCCCATTGTTTTAATACTAGAAACACATAAAGTTTTCTAATTTTGTCTATCACAGTATTAGGAAGGGCAAGTAATGACTGCTCCAGAAATATTTGAGCTTCAATTATATTTTAAATAATATTTTAATTAATGGATCAATTTTTGTGAATGTGCCGTTTGTTCAGTTTAGTCAAATTATGGCAGGGTGCTGTTAGTGAACTCTTTAGATTGGTAAGAAATTATGAAAATGTATCGAAGATTGAAGAGTGGTTTGTTAGTTTGTGATATCTGATGAATACATGCTCAGGAGATGCTGTCCAGATGTCTTTCAATTGAATGTTTTTGTAGACTGTTGATGCATCAGGTGGGTTATGACCTAGGATTTAATTTGTCTTGGATTTTATACTAATGTGGAACGTCTCCCCTCTCACTACTGTTTAAAGGGAGATTTTGCAGTTAAATTTGGTGTTGTAAAGGTAAGGAGTGACAGCTGTGACCACAAATTTTAGAAGAGTTTGTGGGAAGTGATGCCAAGGATTTTCAAGTTTTGCCTGTATGCACTCTTCCTCTTTCTCTCCCAACTTGATCATTCTGGTTACCATAACAACTTCATAATAGCAGTGCATTTGCTGCTGCAGTTAAGATTGTGTCAGCACTTCCATTATAAGCTACTGTTTTCAGGAATTTATAATTCATCCACAGGATTAAAAATGACATATAGTAAGCCAATGTAATTGATGTTAGTGTACGGTACCAACTTTTTGAAAGCTGCTGTTTTCTGATCTCTCATGGCATGTATAAAATATTGTTTCAAGTGTTTTTTTTTTCTTTTTCATTGAAAAGTAGCAAAATATTTTTAGACTAAAACTAATTTTGACTGGTTCCCATCTGCCAGAGGTATGAGAATCAACATGTTCCGTTGCTCTACCACAATGCTCCGTCACGCCTGTATCCAGTAAGACCCATCTGTGCCTGTTAGTTAAAAGGTTAGTGTGAGCATGTTGCTTTTTCTGGGAAGTAAGAAAAATACAACGTTTTTAATAAGAGAGTTTCATATCTCATTAAGAAATAAACATTTGACATAGTCTATACTTTTCTAGATTATGCTGAATTAATTAATTTTATGCTTTATAAAAACTAGCTATATTGGATGTTGGATGATTTTTGAAATTCAAGTAGTAGAGGGGGAGTCTGTGAGCAAACACTTATCTTGAAAAAAGTCAGATATTTATTGTAGATACAGTTCCTGTTGTAGAATCTTAGCAAGGAATTATGCATGCTTTAATGCAGCTTTCTGAAATCTGGAGATTGTTTAACCTGGAAAACCCATTTAAGAAGTTACATGTTCTGTAGCAAGTGATTCCAATAGGAGCTTGATAAAGGGATTATTCAAGGACTTTTCCTCCACCCAAATGGATTTTTTTACTTTTTTTTTTTATTTAAACACATGAATTTCAGGCAAATTTACAATGCACATGACAAACTTGCTACCCGGAGTAATTTTGAATTGTATGCTCTTGAGGATTCACAGGGCTTGTTTGCCTTTTTTTTTTTTATAAACTTGCCAAATATACTGGAAGACACTTCTCCCTAAAACAAAATGATGCCTTTTTGCTCTAGGACACAACACTATGACAGTACATTACACAATTTTAGAAACTGCTGTGCAGTATTGTTGCTCATAAATTAGAAGGGGACAAACTTTCTTCTGCTTTTTAATCACATCTTTATATTTTCTTTTGAATTGAAGTCTTCACTGACATAAAATTACTTGACTATGAAGCACATATGTTGTTCTTTAGTTCATCTATGCAACTTCTTCACTGTTATAACATCTAATTGTAGGTATTTAGACATTTGTATCACTTTGGTTGACTGCCATTTGAAAAACATGTATAACATGTAACTTTAAAACAAAGAGTCACTTGATTTGATTCTAATATCTACTAATTTCAGAGGTAAATTTTTTTTGTTTTTATTTTTAAAGGAAAAATCTAGCTTTAAGTTTGAATATATTAAATCTAATTTAATTGCTCTATTTAAAAAGTATTTGCTTAACTACGTCCTAGAAAGATTGTGGGTACTTCTTATCTGAAAAATACAAATAAGTTTTTAAAAGCTCATTGATGTCTTTTGCACAGATTTTCTGCTTCATTCTAGATAACCTGGATTTCCTACGTCCAAACAATTTACCGTCCTTTTAATGCTTTGCTTTTTAATGTATTTTCCCCTGCCCTCCCAGAAGCTGATTAATTTTAGCCATTATTGTTTTACGTCATTCATGATATTGATTTTGAAATGCTTTGTTTGCAACTGACTGTTAGATTTTACAGCCAAAACCCTGTAAATAGTGCAAGAAAAAACACTTAACTCCCAAATAAAGGATATACTTTCAAAAAGCTGCATCATGATGGTAGTTGCAAATTGCATCTCTTTTTCTTGGTTTTACAGAAACCAACATTTATTGTCTTGTCATCTGTTGTTAGTTTCTACTTTCACCCCATTCCCCTTCTGATCCCCTGAATTCCTGGAGCTTTAAATTTCAGAGAGTTCTTTTACCTGGAGGATTAATTTTAAACCTTAGCATGAGTGGATTATTTGCCTTGGTTGCTTTCCAAGTTCTGTGTTCTGTTTTGATTTTCATTTTAGAAGATTTTGGCCTCTCTCTGATTCATGGAAACGTTTGTGTCCTTTGCAGATTTCATAGCTAACAGAACTGGTAGTATCTCATCTCTGGGACTTCTTTCTTTTGAGTAAATGTTCAAAGAGAATCCTAGCATAATATTAGCTTGGTACTTTTCTTCATAGTTCACTGCAGGTGAGGAAGAATATTGAAAGGAATAGTTTAATGTAGCAGACTATGAGTAAATAATAGTCTGCATTTATTTTGAAATATGTAATGCAACACTGTGGAGGTATTAAACTTACATTAGTTAAAAGGGTTTGCTAGAAGTTCACTGTACCAAAAATCTCTCTCTTCTGACAATGCAGATTGGGTAAAAGATGAGGCTTGATGTCAGTTGCATTTTTAAACAGCATTATAGAACTAATAATACTAATAAAGTCTGGGTTGTTGGGTCAAGTTGTTCCAAAAGCTCTTGAATTTTTTATTCAAAGATATGTAATATTTTGATTTTCAGTATACTGGGGATTAGGTGGTGTACTCCCTGATAAAGAGTCCATCCCTAGTTCTCCTGTAGACCTCCTTTAAGTACTGGAAGGCTGCTATAAGGTGTCCCTGGAGCCTTCTCTTCTTTAGGCTAAGCAACCCCAACTCTCTCAGCCTGTCCTCTTATGGGAGGTGCTCCAGCCCTCTGATCATCTTTGAGGTCCTCCTATGGACTTGCTCTAACAGATCTATGTCCTTATTGTGCTGAGGACTCCAGAACTGAACACAGTACTCCAGGTGAGGTCTCATGAGAGCAGAGTAGAGGGGCAGAATCACCTCCCTTGACCTGCTGGTCACATTTCTTTTGACGTGTCCCAGCATATGCTTGATAGTTCGATTTTCAAGATGCTATATTTGAGGGAACTACTAAGGGAAGGAGGGAAAACCAGAAGATAATGAATATTGCTTGCAACATAGTCCATCAGGTAGCTATCTACACTTCAGTATTTAAGTAAGCAAAAGAAGGACAAAAAAACCTATATGTAATGCATTGCTTATCTCTTTGCATACTAGGTGTTTTAATTATGCTCAGTTACAATTTTTTAAATTGCATTTTTAAATGTTTGTCAATAAAGATATCCTAGGGATAAGTAATCTCTTGGTGAGTAGTGCTGGGATAATCATAGTTGCATCTTCAAACGTGTATTTAGGCATGCAGCTCTGGGTTTGTCACTGAAACTACATGTTAAATGGCATTCCTTACATCTTTAGCTTTTGATTAGTGGCCATTTTCCCATTATACATCTGGACTGGGACTGTACAGTAGGAAAGACACACTAACTTCTAATACTTATCTAATTATTGATATGGTACTTTACTGTAATTATTTTGTATTTCTGTTCAACTAGGGTATTATGAAAATATTATCCTTTGTTTTTCATTGTATGATTTTCTTGAGTGACTCAATGTATGAATGCATTTGTCAGCTGGGTTATGACTATCATGCTTTATGCCCTATCTTAAACTTATTTTTAACAAATCTTTGTACATTTCCAATTGCACAAGTGTCAGGTCTCAGAGGAGAGCATAAGACTCATGCTTCTGTTATTCATTGCATCATCTCCTGCCACACTGCAAGCATCCTGCGTACTGGCAGTGAATGACTCTCAGTACCCTTCTATCAGTGAAGCATTCTTGGATAGAACATGAAAGATTTGCAGACTAAAGGGCAATGAGCATCAGGAGCTAGGTGAGAGGCAATAGGGCTGTGCAGAAACACAAAGGAAGCCTCAGGCCTCACCTTGCAGTTGTGGTATGTGTAGGACAGGGACATGGGTTTTACATGAGCTGACACAGCTGTATGCCAGCGTTATCACTGAACTGGATTGCCCATTCCCATTGTTTTGCCTAATGTGTACGCCTTCTACAGTGGTTTCTAGTATGCTTCAAAAAGCTGCTTTTTGGGAAAGATTGTCTTGTTGATTGCCACTTCAAAATAAAGCTAAATATTAAAATTCAACACTTGCAAATTAATATATCTATCCAGTTTAAATGTCTGTGACAGAGACATGAGCAATTGTGTGATAAGAAGAAACAGGAAGTTAAGCTGTGATTCTGTACTTCCCGAGCCTTTGAGTATCTTTGGAATTTTCAGGCTCTGCTTCCTATGGGGTATTTGAATGGAGAAGGGTTCCATGAAACTCTACCCTCAGATGGAATCGACTTTGTATGCAGGTGACAGTTTTGTTGTTCTGTCCTTTGTCTCTCTAGGATGTTCTATGACCAGCATTTTCAGGATGGTGCATCTTCCCAGTTACTTGCTTTTTACAATTTGAATTATTTTTTGGAGGCTAGCTAGGCAAGAAGCTTGGGTTTTTTTAAGTCTGAGGGTGGAAGAATGGGAAGGGTATTACAGTATGATGAGAGAGAGTTTAAGAGAGACACATAAAAACAAGAAAATAAATCTTAGAATGTAGAAGCTGACTGTTATCTGTGCATATCAGCCTTGTAGAATAACCACTTTCTTAGAAGCAAATGAGACCTGTGAAACAGCTGCACGCTCTTTTGGTGTCTTTTGGAACAGATCAGAGCAACAAGAGCAATTTCATGCACTTTTTCAATCAGTGAGATACTAACAATATTTTGAGACTATTTTGTGTATTATTTGAGACAGTTAAAAGACATTTAAGTGGCTTTTTAAAATATCATACATTGGATCTATTGGATCTATTCATGCTTCAGTGACCTCCCACTCGATCATCCACTTTCCTGTTATCTCAGTAACAAAACCTGCAAAAATTGCCTTAAATATATTTAAAAATATCTAAAATATATTGTAGCTGGTAGCATTTTCTTTCTAAGAGGAAAGAAATGCTGTTTGTTTACCTAATTAAAGATGACATTTACCTCCAACAGCCTAAGAGATGCTGCTGTCTGTAGAAATACCTTGGTGAATATTTCAGGCTTTGAAGCTAGTCCAGATGAGGATAGCTGAGTAGAAAACATATCTTGTGTTATAAAGCATGGTTTCTTTTGATCAGATGATCTGCTTCTGAAAGTAAAAGAGATGATGGATGTTCTGTTGGTATCACAGAGAGAATATAGTTGTGTAATTGGAATGAGAGTCATTGAAAATGTATGTTGTGCATGTTGATTTAGACATTTGATTTCCTGTGTGTGTTCCCATTCACTGTAATCTTCTATGCAGACTGTGCTGTTAGAGCAACTTCAACATTTAGTGTATTATTTTGAAATAATCCATAGGATATTCATTAAAAAACGCTAAATTAAAACTCTATTAAAGAGTGGAAACAAAACATCATGACCATTTGGAAATAATTTATTGGATCTTCCTGGAGTAAACAAGCACTTTCTTAGGTGAGAAAGGTATTCAGAAAAATGACATTAGAGTAATCAAACATAGAAGACTTGTTTCAAGTAACCTTTGATTTTATGTTACTGGTAGTGACTTTAAAATAATAATTTTTGGTCTGAAATAGGTTTTTCTAATAAATTTTATAATATATACTTGAATTTATACTTGTATAAGAGCTATAATCTTGTCACTGCTTCTTTAGTAAATAACTGCTTTATTTTATGCCAGTAAATAAGGAAAGCTTTAGATACAGTTGGAGCTTCAGGCGCTTTGCGGGGAATTCTGTGAATGACTATTGAGCGGATAGTGATCTTTAAATTTTATTTTTATGATCATGTTCTTAAGTAGGCTAGAAACAGTGATGCCTAGTGTAATCTTCTAAATGAATCAGATTTCTTAAAAGTTCATTTATGTGTTTTGTTAATAAACCTAGGAAATTAAATAATAGGTAGCTGATATTAAACATTTCTTCTGCAAGTATGAAAGACCCAATTCCTTTCTAATGTAACTGGCTGCTGTAATGCCCATCTGCTTCTCAGGGTTTCTTGGCAACTTCAGTGCACTAAAAATGCGTCACATTTTAGTTTACTGAAGTCCATATTGGAACACGCTGTTCTAACAAACTCTAACTAGATGTAATAAGTATTTATTTTTTTTTTGTGAGTTTGGCACTGAATTTTCTCAACATTTATGATTAAATAATAAGTCTCTTACTTAGAAACTTTGGCACTCAACACAGAAATGGGGCTATAATAGAATGCATGTATCAGTTTGTAAATTATTCTTTCTCTGGGGTTGTGCCTTTAAAAATGAGATGTATTAACTTATTGTTCAGCTAGACACTTATTTTAATTTTATCTATCATGATGAAAAATCAGGTGATAGGAGTTTTGCCATATGTTGATCTTCTATTTTTGCGCCTCTGAGCCCTAATTGTCATTTTGGTGGAAAACCCAGGAAAAACACGAGAATGTGAAGACTGGAGAAAAATAGAAAAAGAAAATGGACACTTTTTATAACCAAGCAAAACAAAGTACAGAAACTCTGAATTGGGTCTTACAAAAAGAGATTACTCAGCAGTTTCTAAACCATGTGCATATATTTGTGATACTTTTGAAAGGGGTAAAAGAAAGGAGGTGATCTTGATGTGTCATCAAGGAACAGAAGAAGAGTGATATGGCAAAAAAGCATAGTGGAGGCATGCAAGGGCTCTAGGATAAGAGTAATTAAAGATGCCATTCTTTTCTAATTATCTCTGCTACTAGTTGTGCTGTAGGTTTTTGAACAAATATGAGCAAAGAAAATAAGAAAAGCTGCTGAGTAGAGAAGGAAATGGTCAACAGGTGAATGCAGGAAAATAGAAGCTTTGAATGTCTTTTTTTGCATAAATCTGTACTAACTCAATCCCCTGTGACTGGATAACTAATGTATTTGACAGTGCTTGGAAGAGCGGTCTATCAGAATTCTGGAAAAGTTGTCAGGTTCAAAAGGCCATTTTGTTTCATTTTATTTTGTTAGGGAGGAGAGAGTATCCTTTTTCTGTTTTACTTTGCCATAAGCAACTTTTTGTGACCACTTATGGAGATATGATGCTGTGTGATAGGCCATCATTCTGAATAAGTACAACCATTCTTAGGTTGTAAAGGAAAACAAGATTTAATTGGGTATTTAGCCTTTGCATGTTTGATGATAGAAACTGTATGGATAATATAGGGATTATAGGATAATTCAGGTTGATTCCCTAGAAGGTCTCTAGTCCAACCTCTTGAATAAAGCAAGGTCAGCTATGGTCAGACACAGTTGCTCAGGGCTTCCAGCAGGAATCTCAAAAGCTGGCAATGGCACAGCTTGCTCCACTGCCTGACTCATGATGGAAAAGTTTTCCCTTATATTCAGTCTGAACTTCTCATTTTAATTTATCCCTTTTGCTTCTTGTCCTCTCCATATGCACATTGGACAGTGTGGCTCTATGATGTTGATAACCTCCCTGTAGGTACTGACAGACTCCTATTAGGTCCCCCTCAAACCCATCTCTTTTGCAGGGTGAACAAGGCTGATTCCCTCAGCCTCTCCTCGCAGGGCAAGTGCTCCAGTCCCCAGGCATCTTGCTGGCCCCTGGTGTCTCTAGTGGGGGCATAAAACGGACGGCAGTATACTTAGTGTGAAGTATTCCTAGTGTGAAGCCCTGAGGGAACACTTGGCTCCTGTGCAGTTTGTTGCCTGGCAAGGGCCCCATTGCCCCCAGTCAGCTGCAGCCTTGGACATATCTTCATGGTATAGATCAAAAGTGATATAGCAAGTGCATTGCCATGGGGGAGGTTTTAGGTTCAAAGTAGAAAAAAAAAAATCTTTCTGATTTGAGACCAAAAACCCTTTATAAAACTCTGAAAAGTGTGTCACTCAAGCTCTGCCACAGTTAGGAAAAACATCTTCCAGGAATGACATAGGAATAGGTGAGCCTACTTGGGGAGGAAAAAGGTCTTGATGATCATGTGAAGTCTGATCAAGTGATTTCACAGGAGCTCAAAACCCACTTATTTTCTTTCTAAATATTAGTAGCTGTTAAAGCTAGAAATATACATTTGTAGGGCTATATTCATTCATACATACTATAAGCTGTAGAAGTGGAAATAGAGGAAAACGGGTCACCATTTTTCTTTTGCATTCCATTTCAATCTGTACATCATAAACTGATGTAATATTAAAATTTGGTTCGGATGCAAGACTTGTTTAGCAGTACCCTTTTATATTTCTTACAATTAATGATGTTATTTCCATATTTTCATTGATTATTGCTATATTGTTCTGTGCTTATAGTATAAAAGGTATTACCATACCACTGACAGCTGGAAGAAAAAGCAACTGATGCCACTGGCAGTCCTAGAAATGATGACTTGTACTTCTTTGCTGTTTCCTTTCATAGTCTGTCTTTTAAAGATTTATTTCAGAATCAGATTGGTTATATTGTCATCTTATTAAATCTTTTTTGAGTTAATAACCTGTAATATAGTGAGTGTGATTTAAATTGTACACGTGATTATAATAAAGAGTACAACTATCATGGTAATCAAATGAAATTAAATTATGTGGCAGGCTTCTAGTTGATGGTAATTATGTATTTTTTAATTTTGATTACAATGCAATAAATAAACTTGATTAGAAATCTTTGTTAGAAATTAGGAGCCATTCCTCTTGTCATTTATTTCCATTTAATTGAAAGGCTTTAGAGTATTTAGCACCGATATTTGTATCAGAAATAGAAAAAGTGTATTCTCTGTAGGAGTGATTCTTTGGCATGGTGTCTGTCTCTGATGAAGCAGAAGTCTACCCTGGAAAGACTTCTCTTCCTCCTCTGTAGCATCAAACAAAATCTAAATCAAGGTACAGCTGTCCCATGTGTGTTGTACTGTTTTTGGCAGGTATGTGTGTAGTGCAGTGAGGATGAGGCTTGCTACTGCTTTCAGTGCTTGATCAACATATACACATCAATTGTTGTGTTTAGGTAAACACTAGATAACAATACAAAATAATTAAAAGGGAACGTAATAATAAAAATGTATTTAACAGCTCATTCTTTCCTCTGCTTTCCAAGTTAATAATTCAAGTTAATCTATACAAGGTTTTTCCCTGGGTCTTGACAATCCTTTACTTTGAAGAAACATTGATAGACATTGCTTCTACTATGCTTGTGTTCTTAGAAGCTCTTTAGTATGACTATATGAGGAAACCTTTCCATTTGTCATTTGTATGTTTAAAAGGGACAAAGAATTAATCAAATATAATTTCTGATTTGAGGGATTTGATAACCGTATGTGCTTTACCCTAAGCCTTAAAAACTTAAAGGTGTAGCTCTAAGTATGCTATGTGTGTGAATAACTGTCTTTGCATTTACAGTCTCGCTGAATAAATATACTATATATTTATGTTTGTTTAATATTATATATGTATTTACCTGAGCGTTCTGTTGATGCTATAGGAAAACCAAATAATTCACATTCAATACTAAAACAGAATCCTACTTAAATATAAACCCAAGCTAGTAGGAAATAAGTTCAGGATACATTCTATATTTGTACCTCTATTCATGCAGAATTTAGGCGTTTTATTTTACTAGGATAAAATGTGGAATTAAAGCATTTATTATCATAGAATCATAGAATAACCAGGTTGGAAGAGACCCACGGGATCATCAAGTCCAACCATTCCTATCAAACACTAAACCATGCCCCTCAGCACCTCGTCCACCCTTAAACACCTCAAGGGAAGGTGAATCAACCACCTCCCCGGGCAGCATCTGCCAGTGCCCAATGACCCTTTCTGTGAAAAACTTTTCCTAATGTCCAGCCTGAATCTCCTCTGGCAGAGCTTAAGGCCATTCCCTCTCGTCCTGTCCCCTGTCACTTGGGAGAAGAGGAGAGCTCCCTCCTCTCCACAACCTCCTTGCAGGTAGTTATAGAGAGCAATGAGGTCTCCCCTCAGCCTCCTCTTCTCCAGGCTAAACAACCCCAGCTCTCTCAGCTGCTCCTCATAAGGCCTGTTCTCCAGCCCCTTCACCAGCTTTGTTGCTCTTCTCTGGACTCGCTCCAGAGCCTCAACATCCTTCTTGTGGTGAGGGGCCCAGAACTGAACACAGTACTCGAGGTGCGGTCTCACCAGTGCCGAGAACAGAGGGAGAATAACCTCCCTGGACCTGCTGGTCACACCATTTCTGATACAAGCCAAGATGCCACTGGCCTTCTTGGCCACCTGGGCACACTGCTGGCTCATGTTCAGTCGCTGTCAACCAACACCCCTGGGTCCTTCTCCTCCAGGCAGCTTTCCAGCCAGGCTTCTCCTAGTTTGTACCTCTGCTTAGGGTTGTTGTGCCCCAGGACCCGGCATTTGGCCTTGTTAAACCTCATGCCGTTGGTCTCAGCCCAGCAGTCCAGCCTGTTCAGGTCCCTTTGCAGAGCCTCCCGACCCTCCAGCAGATCCACACTTCCACCCAGCTTGGTGTCATCTGCAAACTTGCTAAAAGTGCACTTGATGCCTTCATCATTGTAGTATAACAAAATTTTTAAAAAAGCACAGTTACTGCTTTCTGATGCTTTCTGATACTCTCCTCTTGCAAATGATATCTATAGCTGTGTTTAGATGAGAGACTGTTAGTACTGTAAATGTTTTTTCTCTCTGACATGTTTCATGCTGGTTGCTTGGTTACCAGTACTTTGCATACATGCAAGATATTAGCTTGTACTGCTGTCTTCACACGTTGAGCTTTAATGAGAAAATACATGATCAAATTTTGTGGTTTTATTTCTATGCATCTAGTTATTACAGCTTAAATGGCTTATTCTCCTGGAAGATTTAAAAGTAATTATGCATAATTTATTGACTTCCTATAGAAGATAGAATGTTCCGCTGTATAAGTTTGAGTCTTTCAGGATTGGGTTTTTTTTTTTAAATAAAAAATAAAAATCAGAGAAAACCTTAGAGATGAGGGCTTTTGAATATTATTACTTATGGTTCATAAAAATATTAAAATACATTGGGGTGGTGGAAGAGTAAGACTAGAGGAAAGTCTTCAAATTAGCAATTTTTTTTTCTACACTTGGACAGTCAAAAGCAAATGCTGTTCTTTCTGATTTTTTTCTCACACCATGTTATAATTTCAGGATAGTAGCTTTTCTATTTGTTGGCAAAGTTAGAGCTGTTAAGTTTTATCAATATATTGAGCCCAACTTTTCCCCCACTTTTTTTTTTGTGTATGTGTGTGTGTGTATGCCCTTGTTCTGTATGTGGTTAAAGAAATGAAGGAAATTGGTGCTACTTTCCAAAATATGAATGGTTTATTCATGTTTCTTAGTTCTGTACTTGCTTGAAAAGATATTGTAATGTTCAGTTGAACCCATACAGATGGCTAGACATAGCATTAGTTTCCTAGTTCGTGATTTTTCTTGATGTGACTGGTCATACACAGAAAATGTGCCCCTATTTGCACTAATTTCCCATTGGCCACAGCCTTCAAAAGCTATGTTGAAAACATTTAAATTTTCTGCTTTTGGGAGTTCTGTCCTTTGTAAAGATTTAACTACGTATGTTGTAAATGTCCTCATGCAGCCTGTGCACCACTCTTCTATAGCCGTTCTTTACTGGTTGCAATGAAAGAACCGAATGATTTACTGTAAACTGTCATCATTACTTTTCCCAGTGATTGTAGCCTTTGATGTTTCTCCTCTAACCTAGCCACAGAATATTGTTAAAGTCAGGATCGCTACAGAATGACATGTAGTATTTCAGGTATTTCTGTCCTATCTGTCACCATGTTACCTAGTAGCTTTCTACCTTTCAGCTAAGGTGGCGTAAGGAGTTCAAGAATGCAGGTTAATCTATATGTTATTATATTTATTTAACTGTATGTTTCAATATTTTTCCTCATGTTTTCCATGGGTAACCATGGAAGGGAACTGATTTTATGGATCATCCTTGAATAGATCATCACAAGCATGATCATGTCCCCCCATCTTATTGCCCTACCCTGTACATCTTAATATTGGTAACCATTTTAAAATTTCATGAATGTCAACTGATGTTACAAATGTGCCATTTTACCGTCATTTTTATGGTGAGTATAGCTTGGGGTACTGGATGTGGAAAAGCAATGCTGTAGCGGTGTTTTCTGAATTAGACGTTTACTAATGAAAAATTTATTCAGATCAAATTGCATAATTAATGCTTAGAATACAAATTTCTTAAAGTTATTTTAAAAAGGAAGTCAAAGCATAGTTTGGTATAAAGGAAAAAAAGGTATATCTTAATGTTCCTATTTTTGACAAGTCCTTGAGTGTTAGTACATCTCTTATAAAAGTATATAGAGTTCTGTAAATGTTTTGTCTGCCTTATGTGGTCAAATTAGGTACATGCACATATGTAAAAAATATTTAAAATTTGAACTGTGCTTCACATACAAGTTACTAGACCTCTGATTTTTTCCCCTTATTTTTAAGTCATCTTCTTTTGTAGGTTTTGATCCATATATGTTTGACACTGCTTTCAAAAATTAGTCTCGTCTTGAGACTTAAACTCAATAATTTACTGTTCTTTTCCAAATTCCATTGTCTTTCATCCACTACATATTTAGATACACTGAATTAATGGCAGTAGAAAAGTGAATGCAGGAAAAACAACTTTTCAGGCTCTCAAAATACCTTCTTAAAAGGTACATTTCTTGCTAAACCTGCCACTTAATATATACTACACAGTAAAAAATTTGCATTTGTAAAGTGCTTGAAAAAATGTGCACAAAGGTCACTAATTGTGCACAAGAAACAGAATATAATAGACTTTCTATTAAGTGCATTTTCTCTGTTATCCTTAATTTTTATTCTTCTTTCACTCTCTCTTTTATTATTTTTTTTTTATCAGCTGAAACAATTTGAACTTTTTTTAGCCTAAGCCTTATACTGTTACTGTTCTACTTTTCTTATAGTTACATGTATTAGCCTGGGACCACAAAGAATACTTGCTTGGGGCTTCCAGAGTGAAGGGCAGTTTATCACAAGTATGAAGCTGTACTTGCTCTGTGGACAGATATATTTTCTTGGGTTTTCTACTTATCTTTAGTGGAAATTTTTTTGCATTCAAGAACCCAAAGCTTTGCAGAACTCATGAGTGGATTAGGATTAGGAAGTTCCATTCCCATGTAACAAAAAAGGTTATCTAAAAAAAGTTCTCTAAAATTAAATGAAATAATGCTTAAACACGCTTCTAGATTCTGTCGAGGATAAAGTAATGTAGGATGCTTTGGTGAGAAAAGTTTTGCTTCTGCAAAACTGAAAAATATTAATTATATTGTGATTTCCTACTGCATCATGATAAAACTTTAAATTGATTAAAAATACTCTTCCCATTACTTATGAGGTAACAATAAAATTCATTGCATTACTATCTCTTTAACACTTGTAGATTTTCATAATATTTTCAGAAAAAGAGAATAAGTAACAATAAGTTTGGGTATTCAGTGGATGTGAAGTCTGATTCTTGTTCCTTCTAATTTTTTTCCCCCCATATTTTAGGTGTCTGGTTTAATGTTAACAGTGAAGATATTTGCCTTGAAAAAAGCTAATGCAGATAAATGAAAAGGTTAAAATTTAAAATACTTCTTTGTGAGGCAGTTAATTATTTTCATAGAATCATGGAGTGCTTTGGGTTGGAATAGACCAAATAGATTGAATAGTAGCTTGAGATGAATCAAGCTTTTATTTAGAGTTCCTTAATTTGTTGTTCTTGGAGTTCTCGAAGTGCTATCTCCAGTGGTTTGCAACAGTGAAAGGCAGAATATTGCTTTAAGAAATGCCAGCTCAGCAGAGTGAGGAGCAGTTAGCCTAAAGGCAGGAGAGAGGCTGAAGTGTGCATAAAGGCTCCTCAGTTTACTTTCAATGTTGTCATCTGTGTTTAGGGTAACAGTTGACTGAAATTTTGATCTTAATGAAATTGGAGAAAGAGGGAATTCACATTGAAGGTCTGGTATTAATTTTTAAAGCTAACTTTACCTTGAGGTTTTTGAACACGTCTGCATGACTGATCATGCTTATGACTGTATCCTGAAGATACACATGGAACCAGCCTCTTCTATGCTACTTTATTTTTTAAATGTTTCCTGGTGAGTCTAAGTTTACATTACCTGTACTTGAAATTTTGTATGTGTCTAACTGAGTATCAGTTACGTTCCCAGATGGAGATTTAGTTTTCTGTGTATCAGAGGCTCCTTTTAAAGAGTTATATAAAGTGATTTAAAATTAAATGCTGCCTTCAGCAGCCCTTAATTTCAATGTTAATGATGGTAATAGCGGAAATAATCAGTGCCATTTCCTCTGTCCCCTTTACAAGCTTAAGAAAAATCTATGTCACTAATTTGTTTATATAATGCATTTTGCAAACTAATTTACTAGATGCAGTAGTACAAATAATCCTTTAAATAGCATTATGGAATAAAGGACAGATTCTGCCACCTTCATTCCTATTAAGGTATGAATTGCAAGCAATTATTTTGGTTTTAACAGGACCACTGTAGGCGCAGAATTCCACTGACATAGAACCTGTCTGTATCTTTTAGGACTTAGTTGTATAGTTTTAAATTCATTGTACCATTTTGTGCTCTCTCAACTAAGCAGTTGTGTATAATGTGAAGTGTGACTTTTTCCAACACTGCCTTTCTGTTTCCTTCCATGCTCTTTTTCCCAGTAGATACTATGTTTTTTCATTTACAATTAGAGGAATATATGTGTTAAAAAGGCTTGACAGTAAAAGAATCTGAAGGAGAGTTATTAAATAGTCAGGTGTGAACCATATATCAGTCAAGTAAGGCAATAACAGCACACTTTGTAGACCTCCTCCCCATATTTTATGCATTTTTTTTTATAGTAACAACTGTATGCTTCACAGTAAGATTCATTGGAAGACAAATTCCCTCAAGACCTTAAAAACTAGGGATTCAGAAATTTAATATTTTTAAGTTCCTACCAAACTCAGCTAGTAACCAGAAAACACAATTTATAATAATTAAATTAGAAAGTAAATGGGCATTAAGATGTCAGAAAAATTCAGTTATTAAATGAAAGTTTTTGTGAAGGTTATAGACCTCTGCCTGTCATATCTTTCATTCTGGAAGATCATTAACATGAATCACAGTAAGCAGAAGATTGTAGTCAGCCCAAGATTTGACAGTGACAAGGAAGCCTTAATAATGCCATTAGATAGTTCCCTGATAACAAAAAAAGGGTCTTTTCTGAAAGCTACTCTTAAAAACAGGTTTTCCCATGGGCAAGAGAACAAATAAGTTTTTCTTTATAGTTTGTATCTACATAATCTTTTCTTTGTTCCTGGCTTTTTTTTTTTTTTTGTCTGGGCAATTGCAAGCCAGCAATACTCCTTTAGACTTACAGATTTGCTGATTGTGCTGCAGGTTGATGCATTTTTTTGAATGAAGAAGAGCATGAGTTTTAATTGTCATTTCTTTGATAAAAACATGCAGAGGCTCCTCATTACTTGATCAGTATTGGTCACAAAACTTGGCCCTTCATAATTTCCCAAACAGATCAAAAGTTACGGGTAGGTAGACAAATGGTCTATCTTGTAAACCATGTTTCATTAAGAATTATGTAAGTAATTCTTACTAGCTAATTCTTAAGTAGCTAAATATGTCCCCAAATGAACTCGTTCATTATATGTTCTTTTATGCATTTGGTTAGGTTTTTTATTGTTACTTTTTTGTGTGGTTGTTAAACAAGTTGCATGTACATTTTTAATATTTGTGTTAGGTTTGTCTATAGATACCAGTGTACAAAGACAGTACCACTATATCACAGTTAAATAAAATATGCTTTATTGTCCAAATACACTAGTATGCCTTAACCTATCACACCTGGCTACCTAAAAACTTATCAGCTTACTGATTCATGAATTGGTGTCAATCACTGAGCAGGAGAAGGAAATGGAGCATGGTCCCCGAACTGTCAAGGGTCAATAGGTGCTGCACTTCCAGAGTGTCTCCTAGTTCAAAGACGTGTGCATTTCTTGACCTTCACCCATCCGGTCCAGCTCCCTTTATACTCTTCTCAGGGACTGCAAAAGGGTTAGCAGCATCACCCGCCCCTTACGTGGCCAGCGCGTGAGGAGATTGAGCGCCATCTTATTTGTCCCATGCTAACAGCTATTTCGAGACTATGCCCCGTTATCATAACACTTTTCCTGACTACTCATGCTCCTTGGGCTCTGCTTCAAGGTCGTGTAAATTCCAGGCTGTTACAAGCAGTTTTCTACTTTTTTAAAAATCTGATTCCCTGCCTGTTATCTGCCTATTTAAGCACAGTCACATACTTTCTCACTGCAAGCTGGCCAAGAATTGTTGCTTACGCTAATTCACTACTCAGACTGGACTGTACAATACTTTAACTAAATATGTATCAATTGTCTATACATATATCATGTCCAACAACAGACCATTGTTATTATTTCTGATACAATATTGTATTTTCATATTCCTTTAAAATGATTTCTTGCAGAAAGAGCAATATCCTCTGAAAACAGCTCTTTGTATAAGTTGTTTATTGCTTCTTGAAAGCAGTGTAATTTATTTTAGTTACTTAAACTGTCCCAAAGATCACAAGCAGTATGATCCTGATAATATCATTAGTACTGCAAGTTATCCCAGCCATGAATGCAATTAATTACAGAAAAAGATACTTTGATTTTATCTGGTATTCATAGAAAATACACCCCCTTTCTTTCACATCTCGCTTCAGTTCTGTATTAATTTCAAGTCTGTTTGTTTTTAAGTTCCAATTTGTTTTATTTCTGTCATATGAGGATAAACTTAGGAGAATATCAGTCATATTTATAGATATGTATTTTTGCACTCATTAGATAATGTTTTCCTAACAATAATACACAGGCTTGTGAGTCTGGGAGAAAAGAGCCCATCTATCGTAATTTAGATACTGGGAAGGCTATGTTGTGTGAGGCAGCTGCACAACATAGCCTTTTTCTGTTCACGCACAGAACTACATCAACAGAATGTTATTAAATATATTTTGTAGTTATTTTATCCTCCAGCTGCTTAGTTAGGTGGTTTTATTTTTGACTACTCTTGATTCATCCAATGAAGGCTTGTGGGGCTTATGGACAGAAAGGGAAGAAAACAAAACTTTTTTTAAAGGCCCTGAAAGAATAGGTGCATTGAATTTCTTTTCCGTCTGAATTAGAATGTCATCTGAAGGATCACCTTTTTCTGATTTAATTGAATATTAACACAATATTCTGGTGTTGTAAGATGAAAAATAGATAATTCAATAAATTTCTATTGAAGAGTTCAAGCATTATTTCCAGATCTAATTCTGTATTACTGTAAAATAATGGGAAAATACTGTTGTATATTAATAAATACTGGAACACCTAATTCTAGATCTTTAATACCCTAGTTTGGAGCTGTTGTGAAGTACAACAGAAATTAAGACATAAGAAGGTCTAAGCCTTCCTTTATATGTTCCTCTGCCAGCAGTTAATAAACTAGATCACCACTACTTAGTACAAAGAATCAGAATACTGGCAAATAATAAGGATAGCACGACAGTGCAAATGAAATCTCTTAACATCATGATTATGATTTCTTTTTCAATATAGAACAATCTTGTTGTCGTGTTCAATTATAATTTGCAGGCCAACTGTCCTTTTGAGCCAGCCATTATATGACTTACGGGAACAGAAGCATTTACTTACTTTCACTAATTGGTGTTCTCTTTTTTTTTTTGGTAGAATTGTTGTTGAGCTTGATTTCTGATTGGCAGTACAAGAAATAGCAAGGCTGAGGGCTCTTCCATTCTGATACAGAAGACTATCACAGTTGCAGCTATATATTAAAAATCCTAAGAGCTTGTTTTGTTTGAGGGATTTTGGTTGGTTGGTTTTTATGCACTGAATTTTAATCCCTTTCTCCTATCCAGGTTTTTAGAATCTTGATGTATCTATACATATATTGATGTATTGAGTGTTACTTAGTGGGTGGTTTGGGTTTGGTAGTTTTGGTTGGTTTTGGTTTTATTTTTGGGGTTTTTTGAGTAGATTGGTATTAGAGAGGAGTATAGACTGCTATCAGCCTTTCAGATTCAGTTGTTATTGGACTTTGTATCCAGTTGTTATATATTTACAAACAGATACATGCATATGTGTAATCCTACTGCAAGCTTCCTTTCTTTAGGAGACCCGGCTAATTCCTACATCAGTGCGAGGAAAATACAAAATATTCCTGTGCTTGAAAATAAAGAGCTATTCCAGGGGGAACAGAGTCTTGACAATTTGTGTTTGAGAATGCAGTTAGAAGAACAGAGAGCAGTAAATGAATTGCACAAGAAATTCATGTTGTTGTAGCGAAACTGAGATGTGCTATCTAGGATTTTTAAAGAGAGAAATTTTAAAGGCTGGAATAAGAGGTTTATTTAGAAGTGGACAGCACATCTTTCACTCTTTTCTAGTGATGAAACAGGATTGTGACATCTATCTGTTACTGGAGGAAAGAGCTTTACATCCTTGCTTTGTATTTTTTGACAAATTTGACTTCAGAGATGTTTACTTACCTCCAACCTTTGTTTTTTATGGATTAGAGCTTAAAAATAATCTGATGCTGTGTAGCTGGTTATACCGATTCCCTGGCCACTGAAGTGAAGCTAAAGAGAGATAACCTCTCTAGAGGTTTTGTTTTGGACGCTGGTGACAGTGAACATCTGTTTAGTTAATGAAGTAATGTCTTTGAAGTCCTGACTATAGTCTTTGAGGCAACTGGACCTTTAGACATGGAACAAGCTAGAAAAAGGATACAATTCCATATGACTGTCTTAAAACTGTACATATATTTGTACACATCTTGTGTATTTTGAGGAGAGGAATTACGGACTGTGGAGAATGGAGACCACAAAACAGCAGAAGTTTGGGATAAAACTTACTTTTAAGAGAGTCTGCCACAGTTACAGAAAGATTCTTAACAAGTATTTTATAGAGTTTCTGGTATTTTAAGAGTTGGTATACCTTGTAATATAGAGTTTATTAGGTAGGTGTTATGAGGGCAAGACTACTGTGTGACAGCACAAGTACTCTACAGTACTTTCAGATAGAAATAGTTTTCTCCGTGCATAACCATTTAACTTGTGCAACACCATAGCTGTTGTTATACAATTTAATTTACCTACTAAAGAACATAATATTTTAATAAAGCCTTTGATTTTCCAGCTGCAGAGTATTTGTACTATGGAAGTGGAAGGCTTCAGGGTAAAGTGTTTTTAGAATAAGTCTTCCTTTTAGAAGAACTATGTGTGTCAGCCTACACACAGACACTTAGAGCTGTTTAATAATTGCTTTCTCCCATGAGGCTCCTTGGTGCTGAAATAAGAAGCAGCATGGCTCACCCTCATTAAAACAAATAGATTAATTTCTTAGTGAAATGACAGACCTCTTTTTAATCACTCAACCTCATGCTATTTAGAAAAATGTTCAATTACTAAAAGGCTGCTGTGATTTAATGGACTAGAAAGACTCTGCTCTTCAATAAATTGTACAGAATATTGTGTTTTTTCTTTATAGAAAAATTATTCACCTTATATTTCTCAAACTATCTAAGCTTTCATCTTGTTGTTGGATGTCAATTTAAATCTTAAATTTGACCCATAAGCCTTGAAAATTACTTTCTCTGTAAAGTACGCATAAAAATATTGGTGAATGCTTTCATGAGTCTATGCCTTGTACCATCACGAGCAAAATTGCTTGTGAAGTAGAAGTGCAGTCTACTTTCTTATTTATATAAAGTAGGAAAAATGTAAACTGTAGGCATCTCATTAGAGGAACAAGAACAAAAGGCAGATGTAGGAGGTGGTTACATCTATGCATGTAGTTGCCCATCAACAGGCTGCAAGGGGTCCAGGTGCAAGCCAGCTGCACTGATGATGCCATATGAGCAGATCGAATATGTTGACCCCATGATTAGTGTGAGTGTTGTTATTGCTTTGTTGTCAACTTTTCTGTAAACTGACTCTTTCATCCAAATTTTTACTTTAATTAACATGAATCTGTTTATTTTCATATAAGGTTTAAATCATGGGAATATTGGAGAAATTAAAAGCACTTAACAGTAAACAAAACCACATTAAAAGAATGTTTGGCTATGAGTTTTGCTTCAGTGGTTTCAGCATACAGGATAAACGTGCTTTTCTGTTATGTGGACAGGGTTCATATGATCACACTGCACTTACTGTAAATACATATATGGAAAAGGTCTCTGAGCTGCCTTATTTGCATGCTCTGAATGTTTCTATGCTCATCTTCTAGCTTGGAGTTTGAAGTACATCAGAGTAATCCCTCCTTATTTTGGTTTTGCTCATACCACAAATGAATACAGAATTTTTTCCTTTAAGAAATATTCCCCTAGTCATAGAGAGCTCTTCACTGTAGATGTCTGAAAAAAACTTAGTAAAGTTGTTTTGAAAGTTATCAAACTTTTATTTCCAGTGTGTTTAGTTTAACAGATAGAAACTTTTTGTGAGAAAAATTGGTGTAGGCATGCTGTTCCCAAATCTGTTGTACTTGTTTTGAGGTTTTGGGTCGTATTAATTTCATGCATTTGTTTACATATCTCAGGAAGTTTGTGCTTTGTTTTGGTTTTATATGAGACTTACCGATATGATAATGCAACTTTTCTTACTTATCTAGTTATGTCTTATCCAAAAATAGCTTGTTTACTTTCTTCAGCTACATTGTTTTTAAACCAAGCTTATTGCCTCTTCCACACCTAGACAGTTGGCTTAAATCTATTCTTTTCCTAGGACTAGACTTACACCTTAGTTGACATCTCAAGCTGTCTTTCTGAAAAAGCTGATTATCTTTAAAAATAAGACTCTCTTGACTATAAGAGGGTGCCTGCCTGTATAGTTGTATCTTTTTTTTAAATTTTAGGATGATGATGGAAATAAAAATTCAGCAGTTTGGCATCACAGAAATGTATGAGGCATCATAAAGATAATTGAAAGATATTGACTGATTGATGGAAGATATTTGAAATTACTTTTACTTGCTATCTATCATAAGATTTCAAGCTTCTTGGTAAATGGTGTTTTTATGTTGTTTTCTCTTGCATTTCAACTCTAAATTGTGTACTGGTGACTTTGAGTTTCTGTGCAAGTTCCAGTCATTTTTATGGAACTTATCTACTCTGTTTTGAAGTGAAAAGATAAGGAATACTGCAACAATGTAGATTTTTAATGGGATGATACTACTAATAAAGTAAGGATGGTCTAAGTTAACTTAGGAAAAGAATGAGATAGTAATTTTTTAATAATTCATTGTTTGGTGAAGTCATGGAGCTTCTTCAGTTAGTTGTGTGGACAGAAATCTATTGAGAAACAAGGGAAAACCAGTTTTTGCAGAATGGAGAGGTTACAAGGTAACAAGCAAAACAGGTTACATAGCATTCCAGAAATTAACTTAATTACATATCAGTTACGCAGGTGCTGAAAACAAGTGTTTTATGTGCATTTATGCAAAATTTTCCAGGATAGCACTTACATGCAAAGTTTGCGCATATTAGAATGTTTTATTCTTTCACTTGAAAATTAGCATCAGTGGAACCAAGACAGAGATTTTTTTTTTAATTTCTACAGGATAAACCTCAAATACTTACGTATGTCATTTTAAATACTGTGACTATATAATCCTAGATTGCAAAGAAATTAAATAGCTTTACACAAGAGGACATTTCCTGAGAGTTCTGTTAGTAAAGACATGTTACATTTCCATGCTAAAATGTGTCCATTAAACAACATGTTTGTCATCTGAAAACTTGACATCACTTAACTTTCCTTTAACTAAATCAAGATAAATTGTTTCTGTTAAAATTACTGGGCTAGATTTTTTAAATTTGATTGTCTTTATTATCTTTAAAAATAATGTGGTCACCTGTCTGATATTTTGTTCTGATTACAGAAGAAAAAGAAAGTCTTTATTTATAGTTTGAATGTAATAAAAATTGTTTGTATAATGCTTTGCTGATCAAAATGGTGCATTTTCTTTAAGCTTAGTAGCTATTTTTGGTAAAGTTCTTTCTAACAGTTACTGTGCTCTCCTTTTGTTTCCTTTTTCTTCTCTTCAATCCCTGAACTAACATCAAGAAATTTTATTTAATGGTGGAAATTCTAATCCATGGCTGCTCTGCCCCAGTTTTATTAGAAAAACATGTCCTGAAATATTTATGTCTCTCTGGCTGAGGATTCACCAATGAATGCTTTACTCTAAGGCTGAGAAAAAGGTGGTAGTAAGAGAGAAGTGATTGCCAGTAATTCTGCTGTTTTGTTATGCTGGCTTCATCACATGCAGGATACAAGCAAGACCATTTCTGACTTTATTTATTTTTATTACATCTTTAGCTTTGACAGCATTGTACATACCTTCTTGGGGAAATGTTTTAATTGTGAATAATATGCTCAGTTTCAAAGCAAATGGATTCTTTAATATTACCAGTTAATGTTATTGTCAGATGTTCCTTTCTAAGTAATTGACCTTGTTCCAATTTTATTTCTTCCGGTTCAGGCAGACAAATGTGGGGACTCATGTAATGCTCTGATCTTGAATGCAGCCAGAGAGTCCTGTTTTACCTTATTTTATCATTTTTCCTCTTTGCTTCTGATGGTGTGTATCCATTTTATTCTGCTGTGCCAGCTGAGTTGCTTCTTGGAGTCTACTTGCTAAAATGGCAGAAAGCTTAATTGACAGGCAAAAAAAAAATGCAGTACTTGTCTGATGTTTTAGCAAGGTGAGTCAGCTCAGTAAGGAATTGTCATGAGGGAGGATGTGCAGCTACACAGCTAGGGCCTGAGCAACAGGTCGTGTGAGTGGAAGAGCCTTCAGAGCCAATGGAAAGGAGAAGGTATATGATTATATAGGGAGGGTGTGAGTGGAAGCAGGGGCGAGTGGGACGCTCATCTTTCTGACGTGACTGAGCGGTAGATTCTGTGCCAGGAGCCTCGTGCTTACAAGTACTACTTGTATGTTAGCCACAAAATGCTGCAATTTATATTCTTATGCTAAGTGACAGCATAGATGAGCATAAAAACCCTCTGCCATAAACATTGCATGGTAATGTTTGTGAAATGGGAAGTTTCCCAATATTTTTTAGAATTAAAATAGGATAATAGATGTAACTGCACTTTCTTGAATGATGTGGCCTGATTTTTTGCTGGTAGCTTGAAGTCATAATTGTGTAAATGTTTTGGATTGCTTGATTACTTTCTTCAGATTTTTTCCAAACAACATGTTACTTCCATTTTATCTGCCTAAGAATGTTATCTAAAAATAGTGGAGCTGAGGGGTAGAGGTTGGGCAGCACAACAGCGTCTGTTTCAGGATCTTCAGATTTCCCTACTGGTTAATGTAGTCTTTCATCATTAGTCTATTTATAAATTAAAGAATACCTTTTAATTTTTTTAAATATATCTGCTGTGGAGAGTTGTACATTACAGCAGAAGAATGCAAAGAATAAACATATCACCAAGTAGGGTAATGCATACTTATTGAAGGTATATATATGTACAAGATATTTTAAAATAAGAATGCAGTAATACAGCAATTTTTCTTCAGGCTATAACAAAATTGTATTTGTGTTATGTCTTAGTTTGTTTTCAAAAGTCTTATAAGAAAGAACTAGAATATCATGCAACGTTTTCTGTACATAAAAAAGCCTTTAGAGCTGTTCACAGGGTCAGACTATAGGAACTAAGAACTACTGGCCCACAGGGAGAAGAAATCAAGTGTCACCATAAGGTTAGTTGTCATGTTTTCAGACCATGATGTTCAGATTTCTCTCTTCTCTTTGGCTGTCACTTCAGTGACAACAGCATGTGAACCAAATGCTCTGATCCTTCATTCATTTTTCATGTTCCTCTCTGAGGACATAGTACCCTGAGATGAGAATTCCCATTTTACCAGATACACTAGTTCTCTTTGTTATGGTTAGATTTTAGATGAAAATTACAGTTTACACTTAAATGTCATAGGCTTCAGAAATAGAAATAGAAGATATTAAACCTTTTGATTCCACCAGGATCTATTCAAAACCAGAAATATTTTTTCAGTTAAGCAGAACCACTAGTATTGTTTTTTCAGTAAAACAGAAGCCACTAATATTGCAACCACTGACTGATAGACTGAAAAATGCATTGAGGATTTTTACATAGCCCACTGTTCTTTCTGTTTCTGGGTAACTGTAACGTCTATACATACAACAGTCTTATTTGGGCTGCTGATTAACACTGGCTATTTTTAAGTCTAAAACATAGAATTTATAGGAACTTTTATAACTTCTATAAAACAATACTACTTCTTGCTCTCGCATTACTCCAAAATTTAATAGTACTGTCCAGAGAAACAAATTTAAAATGTGTCAATATTAAACTATCTGATGAAGCTTTACTACAGGGATATTCATTATCAGAGTTTTGGGACTATGTTCTGTCAGGGTTTAAAACCTACAAAAAAACCCAGGGAGAACATAGTAGATCAGTTGACAAAGTGTTCACCAAGTACGTGCACGTTGTGATGTCATGTTTGATCTTGACCGTATCTGTTCGTCATAATCCTCTGCTCATAAGAAAAGTGCCTCTATTAATTATTCTTACCTTAGAGAACACCGATGAAGATCAAAGAGCTAAGCAATCTGCAAAATGCACATACTGTCCATTTCCAGCTGTTCTTTTTCTACTTTCAGGAATGTATCTTACTGATAAACTGTTCAAAGGTAGAGTAAGCGCTTATAATTGCTGGAAACATGGGGATTTCTGTCTTCTTGTCACAGAGGAGGAGACCTGATTACCTCCTGCTTCTAAAGAAGAAAGGCGGTGAATCCAGTTCAGGGGATTTAATGCTTTCAGCTGTTTTGTTGTATTCACATAGGTAACCTTTTTATTTCTGTTACCAGATTAAAAACAATACCAAAGGTACCTGCTTCAGAAGCATCCATCCAGCCAACATAAAGCTTCTAAGATCTTTACTTGGAATATATTATATTCCTGTATTAAGCACCTGTACAGGGTGCTGCTTTGACCTTTCAGTAGCAGTGAGAACATGTAGAAAAACACTGCAGTGGTAATGAACTATGTCTGCTGACAGGCTGTGCAGTTGTTCATATATGAAGATGTCTGGCTTACGAAAGACATTTCCTATGAACAAATGCAGGGACTACCAAATGCAGTCATTGATCTAGTACAAGAATATAAAAGGTATCAAAGAAAGCCTGTACACACTACATAACTGAAGAATAGGGTTTGCTTTGTTTCTTTTGAGCAGACTTTTGTGAAGGGCACCCCTGAAAGTGCAGAGTAAACCTTTTTACTATGTCTGTCCTGTAAAATTTATAGCTGCAGTTCTGGACTTACAGAAGCATGAATAAATGCACTGTTAATGGATGCCAGACTGCGTGGTGAAATCAAGCTTGCAGTATGAACTTAGTTACTTTTTCAGTCATGTGTCTACTTACAAACATGTAGCACCTCATGCGATAGTGTTTTCATTATTTATTTATAGGCATGGAAAAAGCAAATGCATTGTGGAGAAACTGTATAGAGAGGTTTTTTGAGACTGCAAACTTCCTGGAATTTTGGAAGATAGACTTGCTATAGTCATGTTTTTATGTTTGAATCAACTGATAGATGTTTTTCTCTTTTAAACTATTGCTGTCAGATAACCTGGATTTATAGCTCAAAGTAGGCCCAGCACTTTTGTCTTCCCTAATTATTTAAAATGTGTACAATCTATATGCTTGACTCCCAAGACACATCTGATGACAAAAGCTGGAGGAAGTAATTTGTTTTACTATACCAACAAGATGGTAATGATTATCTGAAATAGAAAGATTTTATTTTACCTTTTAAACTCATCTTTGCTACTTGTAGAAAAAACATCATACAAGAAACATTTTCAAACGAAAATATTTAAATGATAATGTAATCAGTGTCGTATTTCTCTTAGTACTTAACATTATCATATATACCGGACTTTCTTCATGTAGTCAGTGAACTTCTTCCACCTCTTGTTTGTATCTAGCATGTGTTGACAATCTCTTAACGTTTTCATATTCACTTGCAGCATCATTTACAGAGGATATAGCATTTCTCATTATGCCAAATTGATGTAAGTCACAAATCTGGCTCTTCTCTCTTTTTTCTGGTAGCCAAATTCACTTCTACACCTTTTCATGAAGGATACTTTCCTTATAGCTATGTGGAAATATATATAGCTTTAGTTTTCTTCTGTAATTTCTGTGATGATTACAAAGAAGTTTGCCATCTTATTTTTTTTTTTTTTTGTTAAGAGGCATTCTGAGCAGCCACCGTCTCCAGCAGCTTCTGGAGATTCCTTCTGCTCAGTTCAAAGGCCCTGGGGTCTCTCCAGCTCAGGCTGATGGATGTGGCAACTGCTTTCCCATTTGCTTGAGCAAGCAATAGTGAGGGTAAGTCTGCCCTTACACTAGGCCAATGACTTCTATCTCCTTTGTATAACCCTGCTTGGAAAGTCTCACAGTGAAATGCAGACATGGTAAACAGAAAGGCTGCTCATTAAGTTAGTATATGGCATTTTCCAGAATTTCCTTGTGTGCATTTTGACAGTCATAGAAAGTGAGCTTGTTTCTAAGATTATCAATTGCTAAACTGTTTTTGTTCTTCTGAAGTTAATACATTAAATTGAGGCTGGCAGTGTTTTTCATAAGAGTATGTCAAATGTGAGTAATTTTCAGCTATTTTATCTTCATTTTTGAAGAACCAGGGATGCATGGCTTTCCAGTATTTAACTGTTATATTTTGTTATATTTGCATTTATTTGCCTTTTTTTTTTTTAGGTGCAGTACTGATTGTGGATGTTGTGCTACTGTACTATATAATAGAAAACATTTCTAAAAGCATAGCAATCTATGTTTTGATTACTAAGTACAATAGCACAGATAACCCATGTACCTTATGTCCTTCTGACATTATCTATGATGGATTTCCTGCCATCATCTTTGAGGGTAAAGGGATAGATACATTTAGTGTGAAATGTTTATTTGACCAGAAATACGAGGTGTGAGACTCAAAAAAAAATGAGGTGTTGCCTGTAATTTAACAAACTAAGAAAATAAGCTATGATCACTTTCAAAATAATTCCCCTTTAAATTGAGGCAAAGCTGCACATGATGCTGCCAATGTTCAACGCAATTCAGATCGTTTTCCAAAAGGCTGTTTAGGATATCCGTCATTGTTGCTTTCACATCTTCTATGAACAAAAAAATTGGGTTTTTTGGGAACCAACTTCATCTTTGAGATCTCTTCCCCGTAAGTCTCAGTCTACAACTGAAAAGCTTCCATTGTGGATTTCTTCAATTTCACAAGAAATTTGATATCAACTCACTCTTGAGTCTTGCACACTGACATTTTCTGACTGAGGGTGAGAAAACATCTGTACTTGAACATCCATCCATCCATTCATACTGAGTGAAGCAATGAAGTTGAGCCTTGTCTCACTGTGAGAGGTTAGAACATGTTGTATAACCATCTCTTTGTCTCTCCCCTCCCACTTGTGGTTCCTGAGCTATAGGGTTACTCTTGTTTGGGTTTTTTGGTTTTTTTTTTTTTTTTTTGTGTTAGACCTCATGTTGTTCCCATACTTTGTTGACCTTCAGATTTGCAACAAAACTGTTTGCTAACTGAAGCCTGTGGGAAAAATCCTTTGGCTGAGAAAAAGAGATCATATCACTGAGGTGGTATATTAGGCTGTCAGTAGAATCCTGAGTGATCTTCTTGTCATCCTAAAACTTCTGATTCTTTTTTAGTCTCTGAAATCTAAAAACAAAATAAAAAAAAATAGTGTAATAAATATAAGTTTTTTAAAAATGAAAGTGGTAACCAAACCCAGAAGTATTAAAAAACCTCTGTATGTGTGTTTAGAGGAAAGGTCATTCATTTTTTATCTATAGGGGAACACATGCATGCGAGCAGCATCTTGGTGAAAGCTTTTTTCTCTCGTGCTATAAAGGCTAACATTTTTTCTTTTTACATATATGTGGCTATGACGTATAACTATTAACTTAAGCATCTTTTAGTTGTTCTAAGCACATTTTTATTGTCTGCTAATCCTTATTCTCAGATTACTGAATGAGCTTTGACTCTGTTTTGCAGGTTTATATTGATTTAGTGGGCAAAGTGTTGTGAACTCTTACCCTGTGTGATTGATAGCTGAAGGAAAGTTGGGGGGTTTTTTTGTGTTTGTGTAAGAAAGTAATAAAAATTAAAAAACGTTTCTACAAATTTCAGTGTCCCTGATACTGCTTTTTAAAATAAATTTTCATTAGATTAAGAATTAGAGAATTTGAGCTGCTCAGGAAAATTCTATCAAAATTATTTTTTCCAATGAAGAATGCAGTTTATTACTTAAATGCTAAACCTTAAGTTCTATACTGACTTGGTATATGCTATGTAGTGACTTCATTGTTGACATGCTAAATAACAATCAAAGTTTTAATATGCCAAAAAAGCAAGGCTGTCTGAAAGCATTTTCTTAAGATGGTTAAATAAAATAAAAATAATCCTGCTTGATGGTAGAAATATGTATTCAGTACTGATCTTTTTCTAAAAAAAATCCCCCCAAACCAAAATGAAATAAAACCCCCAAACCCAACCAAATTAAAAGAAAACAAACAAACAAAACTCAGAAACATTTTGAAATTCCTGTATTCAAAGGACAAATGTCCTAATTTTTTGTTCGAGATCCTACTTTCTCAATGCAGTCCAAATGAAAGCAATTAGAATAATGTTAGATAGGTGCCTTGCATATTTATGCACACAGTGAAATGTTTACCACAAAGCAATGCGATTTGAAAAGGCAGAGCAGAGAGGGTGCATAGTACTTTCTGTGTTATTCACTGGTCATTTCCTGCTAAAGTAAAGGATTTATTGATTAACACCTGCTTATTATGTTCCAAGTAGGCTAGAGGGACTTAAAGTACCATAATCATGGTCAGAAGTCTGGAAGAATTGATTTAAACAAGGTAAAAAGCTAAAATAAACCTATTAAACAGGGCTGCAACAATCACAGTGATGGATGAATGAATAGGCAGAGAAGGCTTTAACGCAACATTAAAATACATCATGAAGTAATGTCCTTGGGGGTTTACGTTGTGTGAGCCTTTTTTTTTTATGCCTGTATAGAATGAGATCTTAGAAAAATCTACAAGCCACAGAAAGTAAATATGACTAGTAAATAGCTAGAATACAGTTAATTTTTCGTTTTAACTTTATTATTATTATTACCAAAACGTGAATTTTGATATTGCTATGATGCTACTTAATAGTATGCCAATACTGTGATGGAAAATAAATTCTCCAAATGAGTATTTAAAAATGAACACTAGATTGCACATTTCAGTTCTGTGTTGTTTGATCACAGAAGACAATTAAATAAAAATCAATACTTTAGCATTATTCAGAACAGCAAAACACTGTATCAGTGGTAAAATACGTAGCCCGAATGGTGTTTGTCATGCAGAAAACTGTAATTCTCCATTCTATATCATCTCTTCATGTGTTTTTATTTTTGGGAGAGCTGTAGTTCTTGTCACTGCTGTACAAGGAGAACTTGTTGAAGAACATTAAGGGATGTATTGCTATGAGGTTTGCTTGTGGATTGTTTTTCTTGCATTATGTCAGAGAATGTAGTGGCTTTCTAAGCCTTTGTTAAGAAAAACCCGGTATGCTGCTTGCTTGTATTTATGATCTGAAGCAAATGCTTACCAATATGCTGTTAATTTTAAGTTCATGTTCAGAACTCTCTGGTGAGCCATTACTGGACTATATTTAGAGAATTAGGAGGAACTTGCATATGCAGAGAAGTACTTTGCAAGCTTTTTGCGTGCTTCAAGAAGTGGAGCTTTACTAGTTTAACTTTTTGCTAATTGTAATCCTTTTCATTTTGTTAACATATCCGAAGGAAAGCCTCTTAGTGTGTTTTCTGAAGATACTTCTTTTTTCTTGTTTCATTATAACAAACAAAAAAAAATCTTGCAAACTTGTGTTAGTACTATATGTTGTCATATCTTGTGGAAACCTTCATAAATGCAAGAAAGCCAAACCTAGGACTGACTATATCAAACCACTAGAATGTTTTTAGGCTTCAACCTTTATGTATAATTTATGAATACTTTTGAAAGATAGAGCCATAGGCATGGCATACTGTACCACTTGCATGAATCGCAAATTCTTTTTTAGGGAAGAATGCTTCTAATTTGGATGTGATGATATTGAAAATACGCACCACAGTAGCATATAGAATAGTTACTGATTATGTAATTGCTTACTTTGCTATAAGTGCTGCATCCAGGACAGAATAAGGAATGAAACTGTAGCAGTAAAAAAAAAAAAATTAGAATATAGTTTTGGAGTTATCAAATTCTAATAATGTGAGGGCTGTCAAATACTGTGTGTAACATCATCAAAAAATAGTACTGCCTTTACATGCCTGAAATGGAAGCTTGTATAATCAAGTGTCAAAACTATTGTAAACTTTCATGTCTTGTCTGCTATAAAAATTGGAGGGAATCAGGAGAGAAAAAAGGAAGTTTTCCAGTGTTTTTGTGGCACGTAAGAACTAAAGATAGAAGACTTTATTCTCAAATCGTGTCAAATTAGTGGCTATTATTGGGCTAAAAATAGCAAGCTGCTTAAAATAAAGTATATTTAATTTTTTTTCATTTGTTTGATCTAAAATTACTGTCTTTTTTTAAAAAGGGAGACATTTTTTGGAAGGAGATACAATGTGGAATAAAGGAGGCTTATTTTGTATACTCCTGCTGTTTGCAGATAAGGAACACATTTGAGGGATTTTAAAGTTTTCAGACAAAATATTCTGACAATCCACTTAGTGAAAACAGTGGTTATCTAGTCTGAATTTTTGCAATGCAACTGCTCTTAGTTAAGCATGCCAATTAGATGTAAAGTTCTTTTAGACGGAAAGGTGCAGGAGAAAATGTGATCTACTGAATTGTGTGACTTTCTCAACTCCTATATTCAAGACAACAGTGTACTTGAATGCACTGTTTACTCAGGAGGCAGAATTAACAATAATCCAAATAAAGAATAATTAGGAGGAACTTTGCTTAAATAGGACCAGGTCACCATTAGTGTGCTGTTCCACTATTCATCAAAATATATTATCGTGCCATGTCTGATGTTCTTCCTTCGTGTAGCTAGCGTGACATGAAGTATCTAAGCAGGAGTAGAAGTTTTATTGCCTTTTTGGAATACATATGTTTTATTTAAACTTTAATTGGAGAGAACATTCTTACTCCTAAACAGAATTGAGAAAAAGCCATCTACAAAAAAAAGTGGTAGTTTAGTGGGTAGAGCACTCTGCCAAATTCAGACCAGGAACTGTGCTTTGAATCTAGTTAGCATATGGCAAAATTTGAAACTGTGTTTGGTTTTATACAGTAGGATATTCATTATATTTGGACTTAGAAACATTGTAATAGTTGGTGGTCTTGTATAATTCTGAAAGAATGAAAACTTCCTGAATAAATTGCAGACATTTTGTCATCCATTATGGAATATTTATTTTAACTCCTGACAATATTGGAGCGGAGAAGTATAAGATGTTGAATTGCTAACAGGTTTTATTGCCTAAGGCATGAATCAAGGGTACTATTTCAGCCCTAACCTCAGAATTATTTGTTTCTTATCTGTTTAAAGATAAGGAGTTCACGACAGCTCTCATTTCCTCTTCAAAGTGGTTTTGTCAGCTTCGAGGGGCCATCTGCCCTGAGGTCTCAAGGCAGAAATTTTGTTTGATAGAATCCGTAGGAATGCATCCTTCTCTCTCTCCTTCATCCTCTGATGCCCAGTCACTGTGGCTGCCACTCAACAGTTCCTGTCCATAGGCAAGGCAAATCAGGGTTCTTTTCAGATGTAACCAGTTTCTGTTCTCTTTGAACCTTGTTCCTCTTGTTTCAGATCATCTTCCTTTCATTCTATCTCTTCTTTCCTCACTTGCAAGTCAGAATCTTTCAAAAGTACCTTGTGCCAGCACATGCAAATGGATTCCTCTTTAGAGTTCTGCAGTTTGACATTATGTACATCACCCTTTGTGGGTGGGAACCTTGCCATTTCTTTGTTTCTTCCAGTGCTGAATTACAGCTGTGCTACCTGCTGTGGGCACAGGCTGTACTGATATTAGATGCCTATGTAGCCCTATAGAAAAGTGGATCTTCATGAAGGGCCAGATTGTTAGGTTCCTTAACCTGTTATTCTGTGCAGATCAAAAACTCTGCTATTATGCTACTCTTTCCCCTGCTGGGTCCAGTCTTGGGAAAATAAATGAGTTCCTCCCCTTCTACCCAAAGGAGAGTTGTCTGTCCCTGTGCCTTGGGAAAATCACAAATTGCACTTCCCACTATGTCATGTGGTTGCTGTGAAAAAAAGTCTTTGGTCATGAGTATTTATGCATTAATTTATGAGGTGATTTTTGCCTTTTTTCAGTATTTCTGTTGAGTGATATTGCTCAAAAATCAATATTACCTATGGATTTTTATACTTTGTCTAATCTAGTGGGCTGGTTACAGTGACATTAAAAATCACGAAGTGTGTTATAAGTTCATGACCTGAAAAAAATGGCACTGTAAAATGTCGTAAAGCATCAGGAAAAATGTAAATATTTAAGGTGACTAGCTGATACTTAATGACTGTTTTAAATTTAACCTATGGGGAGATCGATAACCTCACATTTAAATATCATTTTATTGTTTATCCAGTAAAAAAGTGAATAATGGAGAAGAAAGGGTTGGTACTAATGAATAGCCATATCAAGCTATTGTATTTGGGTGAAATTTTAAATACGCTTTTTTGTTCAGTGCATTTTGTTCTTATATTTTATATTTTTTCTACATTCTAAGAGGTAGAATCATTAAGTATTTAATAAAAATTGCATGTGAAAAATAGAGATGCGTTTAACAAAATATGGAAAAGTTAATTAGAAAACAGAGTCTGCTTGATGCTGTCTATACAGTTTGCCATATGGTAGTGTTGTCTCCTTGTACACCCTGCAGATGTAAAATGTATATTGACTTGAAAGAACTGTTAGCTACAGATTTAAAATAAATTTTTCTTCCTTTACTTACGACTTTTCCTTTGTATGTTTTCTGCAGAAAGGTAATTAATTAAGTGAAAGGCAGAGCTCTACAAATAAAAAACAAACAAACAAACAAATCCTCAAAAAAAACCCCTTCAAAAGTGCCCCACAGGCCATCTGGAGGTACACAGAGTCAGGCACCTGAACATGCTATGTGATATGCTACTTTTGTAAAAACTTTCTAGACCTGCAGCAGTTTATGTCCCAGGGTCTTCCTGAGCCAGATAAGTAATCTCCGTATTTTAAAAGATCTGTCTTGTATCCCTCCTTGCATCTACGGAAACTTGGGTCATCTGCACCATCTGATGGCGTGGAGTCACACGATCTAGCTTCAGCTTATAAAGATTTGATGCTATTTATTTGGTTTGAGTATGTTCCCTGCTGGTATGACTCTAGATCTTCTGTGAGAAGAGACAATGAGCAGTGAGCCCTTTTCTGCCCTTTTTATGCCTTTCATGTGTTTTAGATCTCTGTCGTGTTCACTTGGTTCCTCTCCCTTGGCTTAAGTTTCTCATACAGAAACTGTTCAACACCTTTTCTAATGCTGTTAAATTTTTTTCAGATTGGGCTTGGGAAACCAAGGCTGTGCACAGTGCTTGAGATAATACTACCTGACATGTGTGTAATGATGTTCTCTGTGTTGTTTACTGTTGCTTTTTGAGCAGTTCCAAAGAATTTGTTTCTTTAAGTGCTGCGGGGCTCTGATTGTAAGTGGTGTTGGTCAGCTCTGAACTTAGTATGTGAAGTTAGAATTGCAGCATTTTGAATTTTCGATATTGAGTTTCATCTGACATTTCACAATCTGCTTTCTCAATCTTGTGAACTTTTTTATGTCGTTCCCCACAGATCTCCTTTATCTTCACTACCATGAGAAACTTAGTATCATCAGCAAACTTTGTTACTTCATTTTTCTCATCTTTTTTTTCTTTTCTGTTTTAACTGAGTGAAGAGGTTAAATAGATATGATCCCAGAGAACTGTACTGATAGTTTGTTTTAGTGTGAAAATTTACTCCTTTTCTTCCTACTTTTAGGCAATTATTTATTCATACAAAGCCTCCTCTTTTTGCTGCTCTGAAGTGTTAGGTGGGAAAGAGAGTGGGATGTCAGTGAATGCTTTTGGAAACATGTAAACGATGGGTGTTACATCTTGCTTATTTGCATGATTTTTTTGCTTCTTTCAGGAAATTGCCTTAGACTGTGCAGCAGAATTTTCCTTTTCAGATGCTCTGCTTTCTCTTCCCCCAAGTATTGTGTTTATCTACATATCCATTACATTTCTTATAGTTTCTAATATTTTTCCATCAATTATATTGAGCTGATATTGCACCACTCTCCTCAGTCTTCTTTCCGTTGTTCCCAGTATCCCAGTGTCATCATTTATTTTTTGAAGCTTTAAAGGCTTAAAGGCATTCCAGTTTCTTCTGTCTTAGTCACCTGGTGTTTGTGCAGAAGCATGTGTACTACTGTTTGTTTTTCTGAACCTCTCCAGATATAATTTTATTTGTTCTGTTTTCCTGTTCTGACTCTTGTTAACATTTACCTTTTAAAAAAAACCCTATCTTCTTTCTTATAACCATTGTGTTCTTTGGCAGTTGTTGGCTTCATCCTGCTCCTCATTTGAAAAACTGGCACCAGATCTTGATTTCAATAGGCGGCAGTTCCGCTATATGTTAGATTACTTCTGTTCTTCCTGAATAGACACTCCTTGTTCCAGATGTAGCACTAGTTGCTGAAGATCATTCCTTCTTATTCATTTATCTGCAATGCATTTTGAATTTTGAGGACATCATTTTGCCTTGATCAGATGATCCCGTTCCTTGGTCATATCCACATATTTACTTTTCAAATTGTGGTTAATAGTACAAGTATAATGGTGCTAGGGAATTAATTTAGAATATTATTCTTCTTAAACCCAGTTATAAATACACCTTATAGTTTGCACTGAAGGTCACAAGTATCCTTGATGTCAGTGTGTTTGTACAAAGCTCAAGAACTTGTGCTGGTATCAGTCGAAGAATGTTATTTAAAATATTTTGAGACATGAATTCTGCTACTAATTAGTATCTTTGTGCTAAGTTGTTGCATAAACTTTCTGGAATTTGGAATAGACGGCTGTGCAGCCTACTGGTGAGCAGCAGAATGAGGAAAAAAGTTTAGGTTGTGCTAAAATATTTGTGGTGAAGGCATGTTGTTTAGAAATACCTGTTGTGTTCTTGATAAAGGACTGCCTTTGCAGTGATTTGCAATCTATCAATGTTAATAATATTTGAAGAAAATTAATATCTGTTCAGTTCTTACACGGCCTTTATCTGGTGGTTTTGTATTCTCACATTCTGAAAATTGCTATTACTCAGTCTATGCTTGTGGCAAATTGCATAAGTAGAACATTGCAGCCTTAGTCTTAGTTACAGTGTGTACTCTATCAAACTAGAGAAACTAAAAAAATGAGAAATAGAAATTAGTGATGTTATTAGAACTGCTTTGAAGAATCTTTAGAAGCTTTGTGTCTTCCAGAAAACTGTTTCTCAGTATACTACTTCATTGTGGAAAAAATATCATATCTGGATCATTATTTCTTTATGATGTGTTTAAAATTATTCATATAAAACCATACATTTCCTAGTGTTGGAAGAGCATTTGTTATGAATTTGTATATACATGTGTAAGTCTCCTTTTGTAAGAGAAAAAAACCCCATCAGGTGTCTTACAAAAAGAAATCTTCAGTAGTATTTATCCAAAGAGATTTTTATAAAAAATAAATTTTAGATAGATAACTAATATAAAAATATATTATTAATAGCACATTCTGATGATGTTCCAAAGCATAGAGTCTGTGGTTCTTGCCATTTCCATGCTGTTTTCCAGATCATCATAAGCAAGCCGTGGATGGTTGGGTGTTCTTCCTCATGCTTTTTCTTCCAGTTTGAGAAAGATTCACTCACGCTCAATTAATGCCTGATAAGACTGATAAGCTTTAGTTTTTTCTTTTTTCTCGTAAGTTAACTCAAAATTCATGACTTGGTAGTTGCTCATCTTTCCTTTGATCTATAGAGCTCTGTCTTCTCTTGGATCTTCTACATGAAGTATTGCATTATCATAAGTCAAAGAATATGTTGCTGATGTTCCCCCTGCTTCTCAGGACAGTCAGTCTTATGTGAACCTTTGAGGTTGGGTAGGATTTCATGCATCATTTATGCCTAAACTCTGCGAATCTGATTGTTTTTCTCTGCAGGAAAGTGTTAGACTGGTTGCTTTTTTCCACCTTAAAAATTTATCCTCCTGTATTGTTGCAACTCTGAAGAAGACTAGTGGAATAGGCACGTAGCTGGTTTTGATATTATATCCTTTATAAGCAGTGAACTGGAGATTAATAGAGAGAGAAAGGGTTCTCTTACAAGTTAGGCTTGTAAAATTGTTTGAAATATATTTTGAAGATGGACTTTCTTTGGAGTGAATTGTCTCAATTTATTAATTCAGGAAGAACTTTAGCAAGTATTGTAGATAGAGGGTGCTTTTTCAGACATTTTAGGTCTCATTGTTAATTTCCCAAATGTAGTTAAGCTGCAGTTTTCTTTTGTGGCTTTTTTGGTTCAGATGCATATTGACATCATAAATTTATTGCATATTCTTTAGCTGATGCAAAAGACTTGTAGGCAGAAGCTTGAATTCCTAAAATAAAATAAATGGGAGATGAGCAAAGATTGGAAACTCCAAAGAAGTTTATCAAAACCATTGGTGCTTATTTGGGAGAAAGTAAATTCTGATCAAAAAGATGTGTTTAGACTCCTGTATTTGCCCTTGTAGTGCTCCTTTCAATTATGTCAGTCTTAGTAGGATCCTGTTATGTTGTTTGTTCCCTCTCCCCAATTTGAAAATCTCTAAGACTACAGAACACTTTTTTACTCTGTCTTCAGTACTGGTTTGTGTCTTTTGTTTTTAATGAATTAGAGGGTTAAAATGAACAAAATCATTCCACTGAGATGTCAGTTTTCCTACTTAAAGCCATTTTTTCCCCATTTTTTTCAACTTTTAGAGTCATATAATTTCACAGATTGGAAAATATTTGTTACAGATTACAGGTAGGATTTGTTTGATGCTGCAGTTCAAAGAATATTTGTATGAAGAGCTAATTGGGCAAATGAGACTGTGAAACATGTTCTATTTAAATAAATTTATTTAGCTTTAAAATAAATTGAAGTGCAAGGAAAGCATAGTGATTTAGATTTGCTATCCTTTCACAATAAAGTTACATTTTATGCAATAAAGAATATTAAGGCTTATTATCAACATTACGAAAGATGATGTGTGCATTGCATTATTCTTAGCTACTTGAAGACCAAGTAATAGTTGTAAGTAACATCAAAAATACTTTCCTTAATGCGAATAGTTTTTATGTTGAAAGGAACTTAGAGTCATTGCAAGATATTTGATTAGTATTCATGGCATAAAAGGAAGTTATTTTCAGGGTAAAGGAATTTGTGAAAAGATAATTGGTTAGACTAACATTCTCATTAACCTAATTTGCATTAAATGTGCTGCTGTGAATTTTAGTTATTGCTTTTCCATTTAAAAGGCATGCTTTGTTAACTTATTTAAAGAACCTAGTTAAACTACTGTTTAAGTCATAGCCTTTACTTCAGTGATACAATATCAAACCAAGGATCTGTTATTACCAATGCTGTGAGACTGGAGAACCATAAACCAGTTCTCGATTCCAGTGGATTTTCCTGGTAAAGTAGATTTGATTAGCTACCTTACATCTGGTCATTCTCAGATACCAAAAGCTTTTAACTAATCCTTTAGTTTAATTTTGCTCCCTTATAGAAGCAGAAGAAAATTCCATTTCCTCTGTGACACAGCATGAGAAATAACTGAGGATATTGGAAGAAAATACTTATGTCTTCATTCTAATAGTATGAAGACTTTGAGTATCACTTCATTATTTTTCAATAAAACTTCTATGATTCCGTGATAGCTAATATGTTACTAAATTGAGTCTTTAAAACATGAGCTGCTAAAACAAATTTGCACATTAATGCACATTGTAAAATCTTGAGACTGAAGAATGAATTTGGATTTTTTAATTTTCAGCTTTAGTTATTACTTACTAAAAGTATTCTAGATGTTTTTGAAATAGAGGGATCTATTTACTGTTGTACTGTGCACAATGAAAAAGGCATCTCATTTGTCACCAGTGGGTCAATTGTGAGTGCTCAAGCCAAGTATTTGCATCTGCCTATAGGTAAACAAAGACAGGATCTTATTTTTCTATATTGCTTAGCATATCTAACTAGCATGGACCTTGATGTTCATAAATTATATGAACTACACAGTGGTACATACACAATGGTCATAAATATCTGTATAAATAAATTTTTTTGCTGGAATGCTTCCGAAGATAACAATGATGGATTTGCCAGGTAAACAGTGTGATTAGTATATGCAGCTGCATCAGGGACACAAGTATATTGCCTACCCAGTAAGCATACATGAAATGCAATCCATTAGAAACACACTTTAAATATTTTTTTAAAAAGTCATGGCAAATAAATTTTACAAGTGAGCTGGGAGATGGTTAGGACTTTTTTTTATTGTTTGGCAAAGAATTATGCCAATTACTATGCTATTTTGCTGCTTATTCATTCTGTTTGCAAAACAGAAGCTGGCTGGCAGTAACACGATTAAAACTGCCAAAAGGCTGAACTCTCCAAATCTTGGGGACAGGCAGACAATGGAAAAGAAAGTTTTGGAGACTGCACATTACATGTTGGGATTTTGTATTGCAGGATTAAGGGCATGACCTGGGCATTGTCAAAGGTATAAATGGCAGTTAGGGTATTGAGAACCAGATGGAATTTAGATGCTCAATTGTTGGTAGTGACATTGTAAACTTCCTTGAGCGCACTGGGAAAGAATGGGCTGTTGCTTCTCAGCTATCTGCTGGACTAAACCCTGGTGACTTACAGACAATGGTTAATTCTCAGGATCAAATTTCATCTCCTTAACACAATAAATCAACAGCGTTTTTTAAAAAAAACCCCTGAAATAGCTATTTGTTCTCAAACTGTGTAGTCTAAGTACATGTATGTCTCATACTCTGCATCAGCAACATCTTTGCTTTCTGTTACTCTGGACCTTTGGCCATCATCTTGCAAACTTAATCTTTCATAGTTCTTCGGACCTTACTATTTCTTTTGAGTTTCTGGAATTCTTGTGTGTTTTTTCATTGAATATACTTACAGGACTGTCTTTTGCAAACTAGCGTGGTACTGCAAGAGAATCTAAACCAAAATAATAATCCACATCCCCCTGATAGTAAGAGGAAGTTCTTTCTGTATTGGAGGAATGTGGTAGGAGGTTAGAAGATCTTGTGACAAAGGTTATGTATGTAGCTTAAATAGCTTTAAATTTTCTTTTAATTCAGTCCCTTATGAATATGAATTGGAGTTTGAGAATCAGTGCCTTTTTTTTTTTTTTAATGACATGGTGGAATAGGGTCTAGTTCAAAGAATAGGGTCTGGGAAGTTTAGCTACCAGACGTCTTTACTTGTCCTGTACAAACCAATTTTTAGGACATTTATAATCCATTTTAAGAGAGATTTACATGTTGATAAAGAAGGTCTGTTTATGACACATTCAAAGCTGCTCATAAAAAATGCACTTTGTGAATACTGTACATATTATGTTGTCGAAATCAGACTTTTCAATGAAAATATTGCTTGTTGACATGGCATCTAGCACCTTCTTGTTCCATTTTGAATCTTTTATGCCTTTTTCAGTAGTTTTTGTGAATAAGAGATTAAAAGATCTTTCTATGGTACTTTGTGAATACAAGAAGCATTAAGTGCAAATTTGTTAAAGATGTAATGTTTATGGATTGAATTTACTTCTTTGGGATTGGGAACTTCAGAGAGAGAGCTTGTTGGTTTTTTGAAAAATAAAACTATTTTTTATTTCTTTTCTGTAGGTGATTCCTTTGCACAGTTCCGATTTGCAGATGAGAAAGAATGGGATAGAGAAAGCATATGCCATAAGCAGGTAACAGAATTATCTTTCAAATGAGTTTGTATGAATGCTTACCTGGCAAAGAATACTTAGGCAGTGCTCTTTATTCTGTATGTTTTTATTACTTGGTCTCTGATGCTGGAGGCTTTTGGGTCTTTTGCCTAATGAAAAATAATCAAAGCAACAGGCTAGATTTTTAAGTAATGTTGCAAGAAAAGAGCAAGTAAATCCATCCAGTGAAGGGAGAATAAGGGAAACTGTGGTTTTTTTCTTATCAGTTTCTTCCATTCCTAGTGTGCAAGATCAGTATCCAGAATATTAACTTCTTCATAATTTCCTCATAGGCTTTTCATTATAACATTTAGGTGGTTTGTACACATTAATTCATCTCTGAATGGCTAAAAGTCATTGTGAGCAGAATGAAGTTGTGTTTTGCCAGTGGATTTCACAAATATTTTTCTGGCTGCCAGTGATGAGAGTGCACAGTTCTGGAGTTGGTCCAATGCTCTCACTCATTGTGAAGAAGTGTGTTGGGGTGTGCACATTCTTCTACCTCTGTCCCTACCAAACTGTAGTCATTCCTCTTGAACCATCCCAATTAGTTGCTGTGACTGTCTCACTGATGTTATGTCAATTTTATATGGTTTACTGTTCTAGTCACTGTTTCTTTTCCTTTGATTTCTTACTTTAGAAGCCTGGCTGAGATGGTTTCATAGCATATCTAATCTAGCACATTGTCTCTGGTTCTCACCCAGGTATCTTGGTTTTTTTCTTGCCCTTCTTTGTTTTCCCTGAAAGCTGGATCCAAGTCTAATTTTCATCCAAAATCCACTTTGCCAGATTCCATGCCTTTGCCTCTTAGCCTCATCTGTTTACAGTTCTTTGCCTGTCTATACATTATGTAGAAAGAGTTATTGCAAACTTAATTGAATTGATAATGACGGAACAAAATTAAGAGAAAAAGCTTAAAAATAGTTGCAGAATAACTAATAATATTTCTTATTCCATATTATTTGTATTAAAGAAATAAGTGGCAAAGTATCAGTGTAAAATATGAAATGGAAATGTGACATGAACAATAAAAAACTTTCAGGTTATTAAGAATATTATCATTCATTGTTATTAAAAAATAGATCTGGACCCACTTTGTCTTGTATTGATAAAATGCAATAAAAAATGTTTCAGAACACAGAGGTAATCAAAGAGGTAATAGTCATTTGAATTTTTCATTAAAAAATGGCAATTCTGGCAACCAAGTATGCCTCTGCTTATTTTCTTGAACAAGTAGCTACGTCTACCATGAAGTGTTTATAATTTATTAAATACTGTCTTGGTATCTTTGTTTGTTTTTATTCAGACACTACTTTTAGTGAAATCACTACTTAGATACTGAATTCCTTCTTCCGTTATATTATTTCTCAAAAATCCTCTTTTCCTTCATCCACAGCCTTTCCTCATCTTCCACGTCTCTAATTTCACCTTCATTTGCAATGTTCATTCACATTAATATTTTTGCAAGTGTACTTAGCTCTTCCTAATATTGTTCACTGATACTTGATTTTTTAGTTTTTCATGTTGCCAGATTCATACTATTTCTTTGCAGAAGCCATATTTGATCTTCAATATCTGTCAAAAGAACAGGATTTTCTGAAGTTCTAGTTCATTGCTGGGCAATAAGAATAGCTTGTGAAGACTTTTTGAGGTTATTGGTACCAATGAATCATCTTTGATGTTCACTAATCCATTGTAAATGTAGTTGCTAGTAAAGAAGAAAAATTTGAGCCACCAAGTATTTAAATTGTTTTGTTCTTTTACTTTCATTACTGGATACAAGAACATGAATTTAGATGCAAGAAACAGTTAAAGCAATTGCATTAGTTCTATTTTTTGGTTTTGATTTTTGTAAATATGCTCTGAGAACACTCTGTTACTTTGATGTTCATTCTTGCTGTGGGTGTGCAGATGTCAAAAGCCATCCTGTTGACTCCCAAAGGGAAGCAGTGTGAATTGCTGATCCATTTTGTATTAATTTGGTTTTATTAATTTACAGGCCCGCCCCCTCCAAAAAAAGGGAGCAAGAAAAAGAGGAAACTTTAGTAACTGTTGCAATAATAAGTGACAGTTTCATCTTTTGAGCAGCAGAGAGTTGTTCTTGTGTATTTTCTTAGAAGTGTATGTAACTATAGTTTGTTGCTTTTGTAATCATCAAACCAACGTTTGTATTGTAGGCCTTTATATGTATTTTAGCCAAACTACTTTGTACATATGTAACATAAAATTATGAATTCCTGCAATTATTGACAATATCTTTTAGATTAAAGTAATTACTTGTCCATTTTATTTTAATACAATTGTATTGTCTTGAACTATATTTCAGTTATCTGCGCTTTCTATTGACTGCCAGTCTTTGGTCCAGGCTCTTCAGGAACTGCCTTTACATCAGAGGCTGAATGTAGCTGCTGAACTTGTGCAGGTAATGCTGTGAATTTTCACATGAAAATGCAAATATTCTAAGGACATAATCTATGCAAGAATCATGAATTTAAACTTGGTTTTCAAATGTAACTTGAATGTATTTTATAAGTAAATAAATTTATCAGGACTGGCATGTCAAATGGCATGCAATGCAGGATACCCCTGTATCAGCAGTTTTTATGTTTTGTTAGCTTCAAACAAAATGCTTCCTTGTGCAGGACATTAGATTTGAAATCGGGTTCCAATTGACATGGAATGATTGTACTGTTTTTGTATTTGCTTCTCTTCTTAGCAGCTGTGAAAAGCTTGCAACAAAATTTTGAAAGTGCTTTCCCATTCTTTCTTGTTAACTATTTAATAGTGATTTACTCTTCTGGATAGCTAATATCAACATACGTGCTTATTCCATGAATCAAACCTACATCTGTGTTAGAACAGGTAGAATTGTAAACCAAACAGGTGAAGATGTCATTTATGCTTTGGTGAAAAAAAAAAAAAAAAGGACATGAGAATATTAGGAAAAATTGTTTCTTCAGGCAATGAAAAAGAAAATACTTATACATGTATGGGTAAAAGAACCAATGAGACAAACACAGAAGCAAATTCTTTCAAAATCCATCTGCTTGAGCAAAGAAAAAGAAACGTGACTCTAACAGAAGATATTTTACTTCTTTTGGAGTTGCATGTAGTGCTTCTGTGACTGACATAACTATGCTTTTTCTTAAGAGAGATCAAATATGTCTGCAGATGTGATATCTGAGGGAATCTGCAAATGTATGTTACTTTCAAATGCGATTTCCTTCTTAAAAGTTAAAGACTATGACTAGAACTCTTATCAGGGTTATAAATTGTGTGTTCTGACATTTAATCTTTGTCTTGTCATTCTGAACGGTGGTGAGTCATCAGATACACTTAAGTGTTATTAATGCTAGAGCATCCTGATGTAAGTAGAATCTGTATTCCACAGTTGAATAATGAATTGCCATTTCTCATTTCACTACTTGATCATTTTGTAATTTGGTTTCATTTTTTAAAATATACAGCTATACACTATAACTTATGCTAAGTGATATTCAGTGACCTACAGTATGGTTTGCTTTCAAAACTGGAATTTTGTAGGGAAAGCCTAACATGGGATGATATTTCTAGCCAAATTCTGACTTCAGTCATTACAAAATTCAGGTCATTGGTGGCATTTCATTACAGAAGAACTAAAGAAAGTAAATCTCCAGGAATTATTTGGGAAACAATGGAACTTTCTGTTTTAGCATACAATTTAACATTCTGTAATAAGGGATAAAAGGATTTTGTAATTGTTTCTGTGTATCAGTATAACTTTAGTTTACTTTTACTTCTGAATTCCATTCTGCTGAAATTCATTGTAACTTCTTAAGTGATCAAAGTTGGAAGCATGAATTACAATCCAAGTTAGACAGAATAGTAAAAATAGAGTTCATCATAAGAACTTAAGTCCTTTCTTGTATTCTTAGGCATCAACACCTGTAGAACTTCCACAGGTGAAATCTAAAATTGCTGAAGACAGCAAAAGGAGAGAGCTTCTGTTCCAACAGCCTCTGTTTCAAGGTGAAAAGGTGTTGATCTCCCATCCTGTTGGTGTTTCTGTTGCTCCATTAGAGCCTGTAAGTAAAAATGGTCCTAGGGCAAGTGCAGCTGAACCATTTCAGAGAACCCGTCCACTTTCACAGCAAGAGACTGACCATTTGGATGAAGAACTAGATCTCCTCCTAAATCTGGCTACTCCCATTGATACAGAAAACAGACCTGTGTCAGGTGCATTGTCTAACAACAAGCCAAGTGAGAAAGATCTGAAAACAGATTGTAAGGAAAATGGTAAGATTTCTTTTCTCCCCAGAATGCCCTTCTTGAATTTCTGTTGCTCTCTGTTTTGGTGATGTTTTTGAACTCTTGATTAACCAGTCAACAGTGCTGCTGTCATTATCTCTGTTGTACCGCATTTCATTTATCTGGGTCTATGTTCTGACCCATTTGTCCCTTTTCAGTTTTATAACTACTCCTCACTTAACTGACGATGGTGAAACTTCAGTTCATTCTAAGCATTAAGAGAAATCCATCTGCAAACAACATTGGTCTTATGATTCAGAAAAAAATTAAAATATATTACTGGAAAATTTTAGTGAGAGGAAGATAAAGTTTTTTATGTAGCATTATCAGCCTTCAGTTCACTGTGCAAATAGTACCAGAGGACTGGCAGGTGTTTCTGATGGCTTCCTTGAAATGCTGCTTTGAAACTTTACTAGCATTGATTTTACAATATTAACATTAGTATGGAAATAAAACATACATTTTCATATTTTAGAAAAATTGAGAAACCCTTTATTTTGTTTGAACTCCTAGAAGTTATACTGCTGTTTGCTAGTTTGGATGGAGCGGGTTTCTATTCCTCCCCAGTCCACAATACTTCAAAAGAATGTTTAGCATCTCTGATTTTATATGTATGATTTTCTTACTATCTTAAAAATTAAGTCCAAGATTGATGAATATGTAAGATGTCACCACAAGCAATACAGCAAGCCTTGTTACTGAAGACAATCTTGAAATGCACGTTCACTTCAGTGGTAGGTCAGGCTTTCCTCTCCAAAGCGCAGTGTAAATCCTTTCAGAAAACAGAGCCATCAGAATGTGGAATCATAGCTGCTGTAATAATAGCACCACATCTCCTATTGCGGCCTCCTGCTCGTCTCCTACTTTAAAGTAAACCTTGCATCAGATAGGATTGCAAACAGATCACAGCAGTGGAATCACTTATAACCTGTATGCTGCAGACCACACCCTGCCTCCCTTGAATCAGATGGTCTGGTTGAGCTTATTAAACTGCCTCATTTTTTTTTGTTGCTGCTGTTTTTGGAATATGACTCACTATTCTTCAAGAAAGAGATATTGTGTTTAACAGAGTGAATTATACATTAAAAAGCAAAACAGTTCAGAACAAAGAGCTGGTATGGAATTGTTTCTAGATTTTCATGTCTCTTGTTCTCGCTTTTCTAGACACTTTAAAATTAGACGTGTCTGAAGAGAAGAGGACAGCATCACAGCAACAGCAAAATACATCCAAAAATGTTACTGAGGAAGAGCTTGAAGACTGGCTGGACAGCATGATTTCCTGAAGCTCAGATTTCCTTGTGTGAATAATTGATATATCAAACATAAAGTAGAAAGTTGAATCTCCTTTATCTTCTTATTATTTCCTTTATCTGTTTCTCTTTGTTCAGTCTGTCAAATACCCATTTTTCTTTGGCAGCACCTTAAACTCTGTACAACCAATATTCATTTAGGTGCAATTGAAAATTTACTAAGACAAATATTCTTAGAAAGGTCTAAAATTTATGATGAAATGAGGATTTTCTTTGCTAAAGATACAGACTACAGCACACAAAGAGAACAGTTGTTTCACCTTGTACTTGCTATATGTAGTCCTTAAAATAAAGCTATGCATGAACAATGAACACATGGTTTTAGTCACCATCCTGACGCCACATCTCCATATTGTAGAATAATGAGAGAAAAAGACAGCAAAGGGAATATTTGGTTTGTAGTACTTTACTTTATTGCAGTGGGCACTTTTTATTAGAAGAAAAAAAAATGCATAATCCTAGCAGCTTCTACTTGCAGGTGACAATATAACATCATTTCAATTTGGCCTAAGATATAAATTGTTTTCATTTTGATACAGTCTCTTTTAAGAGCAGCATCTAATAAGCTGTTATTGAAGGGAGTATATAAACACACTTCAAGTGCAGTTTCATACAGAAAGACAGAAAAGCAATACAGTTAATGGATTGGTTCATCTAGAACACTAACATAAATAAAAAGTTTGCATAGCTATGTCTACAGAGGTTTTAAGGCACTTAATGTTTCAAGGTTGACAAAGTGTTTGAAAATGTTTTTAACTGCTTAAAGCTTTTCAAGCTGTATCTTAGTACATTCACTAGCAAATAATGGGGGAAAAATTGGACAGCAGTTAAAATGTTTTTTCTGAGGCATGTCTCTGATGTTCAAGTTCTTAAAAGTCAAATGTGCAATTAAGACACCTTTTAGCCCTTTCAACTGTACTGCCAACCACTAGATTAATGATGTGGTTTAAAAGTTGTTATAATTTCATATCACGTTTGAACTGGAAGGCTTAAGTTAATGTGGCATGGTTTACTCTTTTCTAATTAAAATTCCAACAAAAGACTTGTTTCACATGTGGTAGGTACAAAAAGCCTATGAAGTAGTGTCAATTTTTATATATGTCTTGAAGTTTAAAGACATTTAGAGCAAATACAAGCTGTGAAATTACACCAGGAAAAGAAAAGAAGGGGTTTTGTATACTGGATCTTAACAGTTCATGAATAAATAATTTCTTTTGTCATATTAGCCAAGTTGATCCTCATACTGTTTCCGGAAGCAGTCCCCTGCTGGGAAAAAATCCCAGCATCTTTCTTGGTACATCTTCCACACAAATGACTCCTGAAAATGATAAAAAATATTTATTTTAACAGACACCTTGCAGCTTGTGCTCTATATAAACTTTTAAGAATAACCATGTGCCTATTACCATGAAGTAGAACTGTGAAGACATTGAAACTCGAAGATTGGTAGTCAAGAACATTTGTAAAAGTATTGCTCTGCACTTTTCTTGATTCAGTACTACCGAAATTTACATCCTCTTAGAAAAGCTGTGTATGTGTAAATTAATCAGTCAGTTATGTCAGAGCAAACCTGTGCATGATCTGTATATATAAAGTGTGTTTTAGTTTGCTTGGAAAACATTGACATAGAAGGTACTTCTGTAGTGTTTGCATAAGAGTTTCTTAAGATATAACTAAATCCTATTTATTTTCTTATTTATTTACCTTTAGGGCCTAACAACACTAAACATACACACAGACATCCATTTGCCTATCTGTATACACATCTATTTATTTAGACTATAAGTATAGTCTCTTAACTACTTAATCTCGTGGGCATAAACTGCAACTGCTATAGTTCAAGGTTTCACTTCAGAGGTAAGATGACAGTAATCTTGCTAATAAATGACTTCTGACAGAGTTCAGTCCTGGGTAGAACACTGCTGCATTCCACCCCCTCCCTTTTTTTTAACCCTTCCTTTTCTTTTACTTGCACAAGTCTGTTAGGGAGGGTGGTATCTCCACTCCGTGGTGGTACATCAGTTCCACCTGGTGGTACACAGCTACAAGAATGAAGAAGATCAAAATATTGAAAGAAAATCTCAAAAAAACCCCTGTTTTATTTTTACTCACTTGGCCAGTATGTTCAGTTTCATCCTTGTTAATGAGATACATTAGAAAGAACCTGAAACAAGCACATAAAGCAAGTGTTAATGCAAAAAACGTATATCTGGCTAACTTTTCCTAGGCTAGGGCATGTGAGGGAGATTAGGCCAGCCAGCAAAGTAATGGTGTTGCTAGGCATCTAAAGTGCTTCTGTTAAAGGAGAATATTCTATCCTCCAGCATTTCTTCAGCGGAACTGCTAACAACAGATGTAAGATCTGTAGAAGTGGAAAAATGTGGTTTAGTATTTTCTTCATTTCAGTGCTAGGAGCAATACCTGAATTAGGCATCTGCCAGCTCCTCTACACATATGTTCCGACATCTCACCTTTGAAGAAGTTCTGTGGGTAATATGCAAGAAGTTGAAAGTGTGGCAACTACTCAGCTGTGTCAAGATTCCCAAAAATTCATACCATACGGCTCATAAACTGAGCCTCTCTCAGATAACCTGTGCTCACTCGAATGTAGAGAGCTTGAACTGACTAGGAAGGCTGTAGAGTACTCATGATGGTCGGTTCATACTTAACAGCTCTTTTCACGCACTGCATTTGGAATTAAACTTGGTATGTGCTTTCATTGCTAATGCAAGAAACATAGATTGACTCTAACATTTGTCTAATTAAAGGGCAACATGGTTAGAAAGATTGCACACTACATATCCTAGTACTGAGAAAACAGCCATTTTTAATTTACTGTGAATTACAGGTTCCAATATGCAAATTAAGAATTTCAATATAGTAAGAAAGGAAATTGTAGACTGGTAAAACTATGGATGTTAATGGAAATTTGCCTTCCCAAAGGAATGTGCATTTATTTTGCAGAGTCAGTTGCTCTACAAGGAATGATACAGCCCCCACTCCAGGAGGAACACCTTTTTTTTTTTATTTTTTTAAATTTAAAAAGTTCAGATGCAGTCTTCCAAAGGCAGACTTCAATAAGATACCAGCACTTCAGCTCCTTTGGTTCTGCTGGCACAATGCTTATAGAGTTATCTGTGCTATTATTAAATATCATCTTTAATCTGCTCTGTATTTAATAACAGAACTAGAAGATTGCTGTCTTGGGAGCCTGGGCAGTGGTCTAGACACATACAACTGATTGCTTCAATGTTTTGGAAACCTGCACTATCACTAAAGGACTATAGGATCAGGCTTGACTTGTACTTAATGTTTTGTAGCTTACCTTTCAGGAATCTTCCAGAAATGCCTACTCCCTCCCACACCCCCCTTTTTTTTTTTTTTTTACTTTGGTGTTTTGGTTTGGGTTTTATTCTTGTCTAATTGAGGCAAATTTTCAATGATTTCATCAATGTTACTAAGGCCCCCCCCCAAAGACACAATCAAAACTCCCAGATTACAGCAATTTATTAAGCCATTGTGTTGTTTCCTATTACTCCCCTTATCTGGGTTTACTTCCAGAGGAATAAAGAGTTGATGTGCATTCAGCTCTCATTCCACTAAGGTAACTCATATGCAAGATGAGCACTTCAAAGATAACCAGCAGTGTGGAGTAGAGGAGGGAAGACCAGAAAGGAATGGAGTTACTCCTCACTTCTACAGAATTCTGTCACAGGATTGTCAGCAGTGTATGCACCTAAATTACTCTGCAGTTAAAAGTTCTCTCTATCGTAATTCCAGTAGTAAAATATACTTACAAGTAGTTCGCCAAGTTGTGTTCTTGCAAAGTATGTGTTTCAAAGCCATGTGGAGTTGTGTCAAAATAGTCATTGCCAATTCCACAAATAAAACATTTGGTCTGGAAACAAAAGTTGTGGTTACAAATTAATTTTAACTCAAAGACACTATTTTAATTGGTAGCAATCTAGATGAGTAAGAGCAATGGAAAATGTAATGACCTTATTCAGACCTTATTCTTACCTCCATGTCTTCTCTCACTTGTTCTTGCTGGTCTCTTAATTCTCCAAAAGCATCGATAATTAGACCTATTTCAAATGGAAAAGTAGCAACATATCAGTGCTTAGCAATATTCATACTTCAAGTAACATCAGACATCCTCCACTGGCTTTGGAGTTTAGCTTACTTGCATCTTGATTTCAATTTACAATCTGTCAATTTCCAGACATCTGACTTTTTTTTGTACTGCACTCCTAGCACTAAGAATTTTTCTTAAATACTTTTGTTCCCATGAAAGAATTTCATTTTCATTCCCTTTCTCATTGGATTCTTGTATCCCAACTTTGTTCAGCAAAGACAGCTGCTCCTAGAGTTCTTGGTACTGCTTCACTTTTGAAGCATTATTTGTCCACTTCAAATTATAGAAGTGAATAAAACTTAGAGAGCTGGATCATTTTAGGGACTGTGACATCCATAACATTTTCTCAGTATAAATAGGTGGGTGGCTGTGTTTGAGGTTTTTGTTTTGGTGTGTTTGTTTTTTTTATTCCCCACCACATTGCCAAAAAATGTTTTGGGATTTTTTTAAGTTAGTTTATGCAATGGCAGTTATTGCAGATAGATCTTCTCTGTAAACCACAACTGCAAACCCATTAAAACTCCTCTAAGGAAAGGAGGAAATGGGTATGTGACCATGGGGACTTTCTCAATGTTATTTTCCCTTTCCAAGGGAAAAGTCTTCATTCCCCATACAGCTGTGGTGGTTCCAAACAACAGTTGTGAAGAGTGTCTACAGCAAGAATCTTCAAGTTTAAATGGTTATTTTAGGAGGAACAGTGATCCTGCACAAGCTGCGTCATTGCAGGTAGTTGTCAAAAGTGTTCATACTGTGAAATTATGCTTTTTGCACTTTGTGTAGTACTTGGGACAATGTATTATTTATGAATTAAGTATGAAATTATTACTTGCAGAATTCATGATTTCATCAGCTCTGAAATAAGTCTTTATAGCAATACTGCTATAAAATTTATCTCAAACAGAAATACGGTTTAAATACATTATAGAACTTAAGTAAACCAACAATCTCTTCTAAGATAAGTGATGGTACCTTGAATAATGGCCAGTAGGATAACAATGACAAAGAAGAAAAATGTGATGTCAAAAACAATTCGATACATTTCATAAGGGTCTCCAGCAGGATCTTCAATTTCATCTCCAATGCCACCACCAGCTCTTACTCCTACATACATGTGGAACAGGTAACACTAAAATTGAGAGGAAAATCACAGATATATTTACCATGAATGATCGTTAGGTTTTTTTTGTGGTCTTTTTTTAAAAAAAATGATTCTGCTCTGCTAATTCTCTTTAAAATTATATTTACAAAGAACACATAATATCATTCCTTATGTTACACACACTGCACCAAAAATCTGTTATTAGCTTAACTAATGCAATTACATCTTCAAGTACACTTAAGAGGTGGAGGAGTTCCCATCAGCTGCTGCCTTTTTCTCCCTAGATCTTGTATACAAACCAATACCATTTTGAGGGTCATTTTTCTTGTATTTGTTTCTGTATTCAACTATATTCTGCCCTTTATATTAACTCCTGAGGTTCTAGGTTGGTCTAAGTAAGCAGAGGACCACTTTTGAAGTCTGGTAATAGAATTCATAAATGTTGGCAAATTTTGCCATAAGATAAATAGCAACATATACACAAGTAGATCTATCTGTGTTCAGGTGGTTTCTGGGTAATTTCATTGTGCAAAGTAGATGTCTGTTTTAGTATATTATGTCAAGAATGACATGGACAGCAGGAGTAGGGAAGTAATCATAGCCCTGTACTCGGCACTGGCGAGTGCACACCTCAAATAGTGTGCTCAGTTCTGGGCCCTCACCACAAGAAAGACACTGAGTTGCTGTAGTGTGTGCAAAGAAGAGTAGTAAAGCTGGTGAAGGGTCTAGAGCACAAGTTTTACGAGGACTGGCTGAAGGAACTGAGGCTGTTCAGTCTGGAGAAGAAAAGGCTGAGAGGAGACCTTATCATTCTCTAAAGCTACCTTAAAGTAGGTTGTATTGAGGAGGGTGTTGGTCTCTTCTCCCAGGTAACAAGTGGCAGGATGAGAGTAAAAGTATTCATGAGAAAATCTTTAAAAATCTGGATATTTAAGCTACGGAGAAACATTAGAGCAGAATCTTCTGCTGGAGCGATATATTACTGATGTTCCTGTATGAATCAGCTACAGAATTTTGTAAACCACCTTCAGTAACAAAATGTGGGTTAAAACCAATGGAAATGTCTTAAGCCCAGCCAGAGTTCTGAAGTCACATTAGACAGCAATGCTTTTGTTAAATAATCATTATAAAACCTGACATATCTGGTTTTTCATAAGCAAGAATTAAACAGATTTTTATAATGCAACTTTACTGTGGACCTAAGATGCTGGTACTAGTTTAATCATACCTGAAATGTAACTGGGAGTTGATCTACCTCTCTGGGTAGAGTGATTTAAAATGTAATACAGTTTCGTTATTCCAAATATTACTACATCTGTTTTATGACCAGACCATTGTACATGCAGCTTGCAGAAGGACCAGTTAAATAATACTTCTTGGGCGCATTTCTGTCATTTGTATATCTGTCTTGCAGAAAGTTCAACAATAGAGAAGATAATTTTGTGAAGTCTATGATACATCTCTGTTTGAGGTACCTTATTCTGTCTTTGGCGTACAACATAGCACAGAGAGTGACTATTCCATGGAAGACATGAGCTGGCCACCAATGCAGAATATTACATTTTTCGTACCTGAATTTGTGCTATTTTGTTTATACAGTAAGAAAATCAAATCCTCTTCATACCATAATATGTATATGTACAGTATCTTTTAATGGGACAGAAATAACATTCTGTGCAACTGGTGGAAATCAGAAAATCAGTAGTCTCACTAGCAATAAGTTCTAATTTCCCTCTTCTCAACTTACCCTTGATGTCTTATTTCATGGCTAAATTACTAATTGTAAGCAATTTAAGCAGGGTTTAATAACTAGTACTAATAACATCATATAATTCATATAACCTAAATAAGGACAAGAATAGTTTGCACACTTGCAAACATTGATAACAAATCAGGTTAATTTGTGCTGCAGCAACACAGCTGCTTTCTGTGGGAGCTGATCAGTTTGTTCATATGTGAAGGTTTGCCATCTTAATATATGAAAGAGCTGCAGCAAATCACAAGCTACGTTATTTAGGAGAAAAATCCAGAATAACTTCCAATACTGGTGAGTTTCCCCTATCTACTGTTGAGTTTAGACCACTGGAGGATGCAGAGGGAATTTAAGGCCATTCACATTTTTAAAATGACATATAGCAAGAAGATGTCACCCATGGATTTAACAACAAAAGAAATCGCTCATTGCTTAGCTTCTTATTTTATCTTAAGCATCCATTTGAGAATTTAGGATGAGATTTGAAGTATGCTAATGATGTTTATTTACCGTCATCATGTCATCGCATTTCATGTCTGGTTCATCTTCATCTTCACTTTTGTTGTAGAATTTGCGGAAGAAGTTGAATGCCACAACAGTGTAAAGATACACTACTACAGCAAGGAGTCCTACAGTAAGCACAAGCTGTGTAGGGAGACATGACATGAAAGCAGGTTTCAATTTCATTCTGTAGGAAGAGGTATGCTAAGTCAGTGTTCTGCCTTAAGTACTGGAAACTTATCATATTGTACCTTTTTCAAAAAAAAGTAACTAAAGATATCAGTTGTGATAGCTTTGCGGTCTCTCTGTTGTAGAAATAGATCAGTGTAGAAATAGATGTCTATTTGCTCTACTCTCGTGAAAATCAAAGGGAAAAACGGTATCAAGAAACCAAAATTGTTTCCATCTTTCTAAGCTATATGCACATAAATAATGTATCACTGAATTCCAGGTCCCAGTTTCAAGCAAATAAAATCCTTAGGTCATAAAGTTTAGCAGTTAATGAGACTAGATTGTATTGTTAATTGGAGGTATCATTGCAAGATGCACCTCTGGAGAGGAGTTACTGAAAGCTACATATTTTTAAAAGTACAACAGTTGGTATTAGTTTTTTAAAAGAAATGTAAGAGTATTGAACAATGAACCGATCATCCATTTATCACTTTCTGCAGATCAGTAAGTATGCTCCCAAAGTGAACATTCAAACTGAAAAACCTAAATCTGTATTCCTGTGTTCATATCTACTATCAAGAAAAGCAAGAGGATTAGAAAGACTAATCTTGGCTTCTTAAGAATATATACTAAAAGCTGTGGTCTTGAGTTGCAACAGTTTTGTCAGTTATGCTCAATTTTGCATTTTAATTAGATTTAGAAAATTTTCATAAAGAAAATATATCAATCATTAAATTAAAAGCAATATGATTGTCATCGCGGAGGAAAAAGCAGGGGATGAAACCAGCGATTTCATTTGTTTGTGTGATGATAATGAAAACATTCTCGTATGTACTGGTTTAGAAACTTGCTTTCCTTCTGAGTGAAGAAACTTCCATTGGTCAACTGCTGCTGAAAGAAAGGATTAAGCAAACACAAAGGACATATCAGAGTTAAGCTAAAGGGTATTTTTATGCCATTTTCAAAGTGTTATGTGGTTTAAATTTTGTTTGCATGCCTTTTCAAGCCCTTGTATGTAACACTAACCTGTTTGCCATTGTGAGTGACTGAAGACAAAATGGTTCGCAATGTCTTGAAACCCATAGCAATATCCAGCAGATGAGCAGCAAAGAAGAAGTTGTTGTAGTGCCCAAGGATAGACATAGTTGTGTACCAAGCTAAGTATAAAAATGACTGCAGAGAAAGTGAAAAGTGGCAGAATGTTAGCAGTTGCTAATGCACATTATTGGATCCAGAATATAGCTTATAGTCTTTTCTTTTATATAGCTATATTTTAGTCACTCAGCATGTGAAATAAAATAATGCTATTTCTGATTTGAATCACAGTCTGAATGTAATACTTCTATTTTTATGTATTCAAAAAGACTACCTTTGTTACTCTTAGCATCACCACTATTCATTTAAGGAGTGTTTATTGTATAGTTATGCTCTATCTTTACATATTTAAATGCAGTGTTCACCATAAATGTTGGTAACATTGCTATCCCTCCCCTATCTTGAAAACTTTTTGGTTGGGGAGCTTGTTAGACAGTACTTAAAATTTTAATGCTTATTCTGGAAGAGAAAAAAACGTGTTTTATTATCCTTGAGATACTTGAGTCTGTCTAAGTCTCAGACCACATCAACCAGGACACCCAGAAAAATAAGGCACATCATACCACTTATTCTTTTAACAAATGGTGAAACTGGAGCCCTCCCTTTGATGTGAAAGCTCTTATTAAAGAGCAACAACTCTGTGCTTTTGCAGTACAATGAATGCATACATCTTCACTTGATTCACCTTGGCCTTCTTTGTTTGTGAGTGCTCAAGAGGATGTGAAAAGAGGATTCACAAACCCAGGAATTTTAATTTAAGTTTAGTCCTCTCAAAGGAGAAAGTATGAAAGTAAAGAATTAACCAACCATGTCAAACAGATGATTCAAGAATTAAAAACTATAGCTTTCTGTAGAATGTGCTCAAAGACATCTTTTGTTGCTAGATCAATTTCTACAAAAATAAATGAATGTACCATTAACTTCCAAAATGCTGACGTCATATGAATGGTGATGAAGTGCATTTTGCCCTTTGGAAAGAAATTTCTAATGTAAATTATAGCAATTTGCTACAACACAAGGCTGAAAAAATATTTTAAAGTGGCTCTGTAATACAGTATTATGTGTGTATGTTTGTTTAAAATAAAAGCAAATGGTCGGATATATACATTCAAGGTTAGGGTAAATCAAAGCACATTCTTCTAAGCTAACATACTCACATTATCAGTGAAAACAACTCCGAGTTTCCAAATGTGGTATTTTGTATCAATTGAGCTTAACCTAGGAAATACAAAATTCTTGAAATTCATCAGTGTTAAATAAACAACAGTCTAGGTTTGACACTTCACCTTTGTTTGCTGAAGGTGATGATACACATTAACTGTTTATTATATGAGTGATGCGAGTGCTTCATTTTTCAGAGAGCATTCATTAACTCTGAGCACTCATATACAGTTTCTAAACTGGTAGAACCATTTCAGTAGGAGTGATAGTGCCGTATTCCCAACTTAAAAAAATTAAAATATATGTTAAAAGTAGTGAAACCCAAATTGCTAGAATTCAGAAGATAAGTGTCTGTCTAGTGTAAAATGTTGCCAAAATTACCAAGAGAAAAGGTATCTTCTGCACATTTCTAAACAGTTTGTTAGCCATTAGATGACGTGCAAATGGAAATCCTTCTTGTGTTCCTTAAGCACTGGGGAAAAAAAACCCTTGTAGGAGCATAAATAATTTGGGATATTTGTTACCAATACTTCTTCTGTCCTTTGGTTTATAAACTAACTCTGTTGTAATACATAAAAACTTTTTAATACTGCATTGAATTTTGTTTGAAATAAACGTGTCCAACTTTATCAGTCAGCAGCAACTCATGTGGTTGGGTTTTTTTACTTTTATAACAGTTATAAATATCTTTTAGAATTAATAAAAAAGCTTTTTTTTAATTTTACTTCCACACTAGGAAGACTTCTCCATTTGACTTTTTAATGCTGAGGAAAACGTCACTACGGCTTAAAGAAAAAATCCATTTTTATTTTTGACAGTGAAGTTATGCCAAAATATAATTTGTCTGTGAAGTTCAGAAGTCATACCATGATACAAGAGATGCCTCTTCTGGTTCACTCTCTTCCAGTGGGCTAAAATCAAGGGCACTTTTGTCCAAACCCAAAAGTTCTGCTATGCGCTCTGCTCCGTATAAGTCTCCATACTTATTAATAACCTAAAAATGGAGGAAGATTAACTTTTGCTGAGAAAAATGACCTTGGTGACATTCACCCTATTTTCAAGCGGTAGTTTTCAGAAACTTAAGAAAAAAAAAAAACACAACAAAAAATTCTTTCACAATTAACACTACTAGAACAGCCAGAACTCCCAGGAAGTCAGGTGGGGGGAGAATAAAAAGAAAAACAGAAGCATTAAAGGCTATTATCTGAAAGCTTATGCATAATTTGCTGTCGTTTAAGCTGGCATGTTTTTCTTTTTTTAGGGGAAAGAGGGGGCTTTGTATGTTAAAGATGGCAATGACTGTAAATTAGACCTCTGTGCCTGATTGACAGCACAAAGTTATTTCAAATCCCTGAATCTGGGAAGGAAACCACAGCCTTCTGTCTTCCTTCCACCTACGCTGCAGCTGCCTGTTCACTGAGACATTTACCACAAAGACTTCCATGAAGCAAATTTCAGTTCTCAATTATTTGTATATTTATGTGTACAGAAGTACATTGCAAATAGATATTCAAATTAACTGAGGAGTAGAATATTGCTATGACTAACATAAGAGGAATATTAAAAGCTTACCTTCCGTTTTACAAATTTGTCCCAGTAATTGTTAGGAAAGGACCTAGATAAATAAGGCAAAGATATTTCAAATTATTTAATTTGTTAGTAGAAAAGTTAAAAAAACCCAAATACCATAAACCCCAGAAAATATTGTAGTCACTGTATCATATTTCATCTCCTAAATAAATACCTAATTGCTCCTAGACATTGTATCAATACAGGAAACGATTTTCAGAGGTAAATAATAGGGTCTTGTAGCATACATAGTTTTTAAATTCACTGGATTACATTTCGAATAGAGATGGAATGCTTGGGAACCAGTGGACAGTTCAGCAACATAGAATTATAAAATTATTTTTTAAAAAAACAGAAAATTGCAAAAATCAGTTTGCAAAAATGAAGGTTAGTGGCAAGATTGTTCTCAGGTGTATTATATTGTTGTTATTGGATCTGACATCCTGGAAAAAGATAAGGTAAAAACCATAATTCTAGAGCTGCAAGACAGTTCAGCTAAAGAGCATTTTGCACCACCTGCCTCCAAACACTCATACCCACACTAGTAATTAAAAAAATATCTATTGCTGCGTACAAAAGAATATTGAAGAGGTGTCAGGGTATCTTTTATCGAGAATTCCCTGCTCTTTTATCAGAGTAGTGAGCAACCATGGTGTTTTAATAATTAACCAGTTTTATTCAGGAAAGGTCTTACAACAGCTACTAGGAAATACATCAGCTTTGACCTGCAAGAGAAAAGATGGTGTTCTCTCTTATCAGTTAAGTTTCCCCGATCTTCAGCTCAATCATAAAAGTATTGATCTTGAACCATCTTATGAATAGCAGTGCTCAGGAATTCTTTATTCTGATGGTTTCAGTGTATATTATGTCAGTTTTGGAGAATGCCAATTAGCAGGAAACAATACAAAATTTAAGGTTTTTCTCTCCCCATTTCCTGGATGTAACACCGAGGTGAGAAAATATGTAGGAAGGTCAAAAAAAAAAAAAAAAAAACTGCTTAAACCAATGGACAGTATTGGGTAAAATAAAGCAAGTGTTAGCAATTGAAGATTGAGATTCCAGAACACTTCTGCTGGGATGTGAGGCAAACTTCAAAGTATTATTAAGTGCTCACTTTTTTTATTTTCCTGAATGAAATTATTCTGGATAAGGCAAATGGTTCCAGTGGCTCAGATGGTATGTTCTGGTCCAATGTTCCATGTTAATTTTTTCCTTGATTTCTCAGACTTTTAAGGAAAGTATGTCTCTAATGCAGACAGCCTGCATCTATCTCTTTTACCTACAAGCATCTGATGAATGGTGCTGCATTTATGAGGGTATCTCTTTTGCCTTCTTAATTACTTTTTTTCACTTACAGGAGCATATTTAAGTATGTACACAACACTGCGTACCCTCCAACAGTGGTTATCCTGATGCTACAACACCTGCACTAAACCTGACAGTCAATTCACATCAGAAGGAAGGATTAGTACTTAAATTAGCGTTAATCTTTTATTCAACTTCAGCAGACAGTGCAACATGCTGAGAACAAGCTGTACAGTATGTGATTTGGGATAAAATGACAATATATCTCATTAATTCATGCTTGTTCTTGCTGGGAAAAAAAACCTACTGGATGTCTAGATAGCTTGCTATCAATAGTTGAAATGGGTTGGAAGTTAAACAGGCTCTCCAGTTACCCATTTACTTTCTATCGCAACTTTAATAATAAATGTTAGTCTGTATTTCTAACTGTAATCAAGGAAAATTTCTTAAAATCAAGTCTAGGAAAAAAAGCATTCAAGAATTTGCAATATTTCAGAAATTCTAATTTCTGAAGCAAGGTAGGGTCTATTTATAATGTAGAAAAATTGAATATGACTGATAAAATAGATTGGTGGCATATTTTCAATCAGATGCTTTTAGCTGATTTTTTTTTCCTGACTTGATTTTATCACAAACTTATTGCAGGAGCTTTTTGATATTTTTCTTTTTCTTGCCTCCATTGTATTATTCACTCACAGAACAGCACATGAATCTCTGAGAATTAGTGTATGACTACTACAGTATTTGCTAATGCATACAACCTGACAGTAATTCCTGTCAGAACTACTTAAATTCTGGGATTGCTGTTTAACACTAGATGTACTTCTCTTGTGATACACAAATTTTATTAGCCAGAAGTGGGAAAGAAAGGCAGGAGAATACAATATGAATGTGAAATTCAGTCACTGACAAGGGTAGAAGTTATCATCTGAAAACTGTCTCAATAGTGACTAATAGGTGAAATGTCTTGGAGAGAGCTTGTGAAGCAAGATGCACAATCCTTGAAAACCACAGAGAAATGGAGTGGGAAAATACATGTTATGATAGTATTTATTAAATAAACAGAGGATGCAGCATTCCACATTAAAATCTGCTCCTGCAGCATCCAATATAAGGTGAAAAATGCCTTTCTTTTAGACTAACTAGATAGCAGGGGGAAAGGGAAGGTTCTAGATCAGTGACTTAATGAGCTATGATATTTTATAAGTGGTTTACGTTTAAGCATTTAATTTTACATACGGAGTATTTATAACCAGGCGATCCCATTGTCCTTTAATATCATCTTCAGACGGCTGTTCAGTTATGTATAGTCCATCAAATTCCAGCTTTCTGGCTACCTCCTTTTCTCTCTTGAAAACAACCAGAGGGACCTATGAAAATGACAGCGGATATCTTTGTCAAGTTTTATATATTTTTAGAAGCCATGATATTTACCTACAGTGTTAATTACTCCTTATAATACTGTGTAAGACTAAACATCACATTAACGTGTCCCATAAGCAGATCAAAGGCTAGCCAGTCTTTGAGCAATGGCCACCTTGGAAGATAAAGTCCCTCTCCCATGATTTATTGCTGAACATGACATTACATAGTGTGGAATATCCCCAAGTCAGCTGTCCTAGCTGTGTCCTCTCCCAACTTTGTGCCCTTTCCAAACTTGTTTGTGGATGCACAGAGTGGGTAAAGCAAAGAGAAAGCCTTCACACTGTTCAACAATAATTAAAAAAATGTGGGTATGTTACCAACACTTTTTCAACCATAAATCCAAAACACTGCTATAAAGAAAGTTAACTCCATCTCTGTCAGACTGAATACACAAGGAAAATATCTATATATTGATAGTGAGAATTTGTAAATGATTAGGTAAAAATAGATATTCCAGTATTAGCTCCAAAAATCACTTTGAGACACAAACGATATTCTTTAACAAATAATAGATGAGTAATAGGCTTCATAACTTGCCTTTAAGCAGTAGTAGCCAATCACACAGACAAAGGAGACGATAGTATGGATAACTGCCAGTGCTCTGAGAGCAGGTGCCATGTAACCTGTACTTTCTTGTAAAACAAAAAATACCATGCCTTCATCCTCTTCCTCTTCGTCAAAAGAGTTCCAGAGGTTAGAGTCTTCCTCTATTTCATCAAGTGGCTCTTCTGTCACCTGAGAGAAATTCAAGCACATTGAAAACACACAATAAATCTAAAAGCTTAGATTTTGTCATTATTATAATTACAAATTATGTTTGCAAAGCCTACTCATGGGAAGGAGAGAAAGCATTAGCTTTGAACAGTAATGCCTTTCATATTCATGGCAGATGTCTTGACATCATCCAACGTCACTGAAAAAGAGAATCCAGGAAAAGCAGGATAGGCATATGACAGTTTAAAAATCTTTGCTTTAACAGTGCTGCAGCAAAACCAAACCAAACAATTAAAAAGTTATGCAAAAATGTTTTCTTGGAAGAATGAAACAATGACAGGGTTACCTAACATGACTGAATTTAGAGTTAGTTTTGTAATCTATGTTGAAAGAAAGAAATTTCTCATGTTATCAACTTGTAGACTGTCAATGAATTTTTATTTCATTACTTATTTTAGAGCACTGAAATTTATACAGAACCTTAATCAGTATTTTGTAATTTTTCCAAGCCATTAAGCAGACATACTGCCTTAAATTCTTCCAGAAATTTTAAAACTCAGCTTTTAAAATAAAATCGCTAAGTGCTCTTCTTTTGACAGCTTTATGTGAAAGCTCAAGACCTATTCAGTCCTGTTTGGCTCTCAGAGACCCTTTCCTACCTCTGACTGATGGACTTCTACTAATAATCACAAATTTTCATCCTCTCTCTGCAACAGAACGGGTTGTTGGCTGACCCACAAGACCCAGTGAAAAGCAGAAAAGAGTGGAGAGAAAAGGGCTTGCATAGGCAGAAACAGCCTTCTGCATATACCTTTGAAGTAAATGTCCCCTAACCATATGAGATGGAAAGAGAGAGGCAAGAAGGCAGCCTGAAATAGCCCTAATGGTCTTTCTCTTGGAATGGTGCAAAAAAATTCTGTGTGGTTTTCAAGACCTTTTTGCAGCTATACCTGTCCTGTCTTCAAGACTCTAACTGTCTTGTAGGAGTTGCTTTTCAAGATATTGAGATCAGGATTCAGTTACTTCTAGACTGAATGTTCAGTCAGCTGCTTTTGTCACCTCTGAAATTTTTGATTGTAGACAACAGAACCAGAAAAAAATAACATTGAAAACACAATATTCACAGGTTATTGCAGCTTGCACCCTATATCAAAGAGGAAAAATCAAAAGAGCTGTATTCAAGAATAAATATAAATGAGGATTTTTCCTCTGGACTTCCAACCTGCAAGGAAAGGGGAAAAGAATGAATCTTTTATGAATAGGAGATCTCTTTAGTAAATCCTTTTCATGGATAGAGGATTTAAAGATTCAGGAATAAAATTAGTGAAGGCTGATGAAGATGTTCCACTTTGTATCATTGGGCTAAACACCAGAACCTTAAATAACTCAATGAATTCAAGTAAAATCCTAAGATTAAGTTTAAAGTATGGATGTATAACCCTCATCAGTGATATTAAAAAACCCTGCAGCTTACAATGAAATGGCTTCTCTTCCATCTGCTCATATAAATTCATTCAAATCCAAAAGCCAGTATATTAAAAGAAATACCTTAATCACAATAGTCACTAACAACCATATTGGTAATGACAACAAAGAAAATGGAGTGAGTAAGTATGAAAACTGAATTATACTCTCCCATGGAAACAAAGACTAGGAAAAAAAATATATGCTTGATGTTCATCGGTGATTACTAAATTAATGAAGAAATATGAAAAAAGTTAAATAAAGCAAGCACACCCCCAAAGTAGCAGACTGCAGGACTGAAAGGCATGAAAAAATTAACAAATTAAACATAACTAAAACATGTGAGATCATCTAGTTAAATTGAGACATTCAATTGATTCTGAAATTATGTACAGTAAAAAATGAATGTATTCAGTATGGTTCTTTAGAAAAGTAGAAATAAAATCATCGAGAAAAATCAGGTGAACTGAAATATTTTAGTACCTTTAAAACAAATGAGAGAAAAAGAATGCAATAGTTATGACATGTGAGTTATCACTGGATTACCAGTTTCCTGTGACAAAATCAACAATCCAAACTATATCAGACTTATGTGACTAAATGAAAAAGTACCTAGAAACACAAGCTTGGCTACAAAAGATGAATGAAATAAATCTGTTTTCATTTATCCTGAGTAAAATAAAACCAGAATAGATTTAATATCACAAATTTTATTGATAAAATATAAAATATTATTTACACTTCATATCTATATGCTTTAGTTTGTGTTTGAAGGGCTTGTAATAATGGCCTTAAACAAGTATTGAAATCATCATTGACTATTTCTCTGGAAGTAACCAAAACCATTCAAAGGACAGTGCATAATCTTACCTTGTAAAATAGAAGAATAAAGTTGATGGCAAATGCAACAAATAGAGCGAGAAACCTTAAGTTATAAAAATTTCTTGCCAAGTAGTGCTGAAAGTGAAAAAACACAAAAATTAGAGGTGGCTTGTAGCTAATGTCAAGATAAGAAAAGTAGGCAGCAAGATTTGGATTTAAAATTGCAACAGAGTAGACTGAAATAGAAAAATAAGAAAAAGTTTCTAGAAGGAAATCTGGAAAAGAAATGCTAGAATATCTGAATAAACTACTTGGGAAGATTTCAGAGTTCACAATTTGTTGGTTTTGAGAACAAAGATAAATCTTGCAGAAAATAGAATTATAGATTCTAGAAGGTAGATTATGGAAAATCAGGAATTCCTACCAAGGAGCTCAATTATTAATCTGTCCTGTTAGATCAAGACAGAGGAAATTATACATATAAACACTTTATTTATATTACTCTATGAAGGTACAAAAATCACAAAAGACTCAATACAGCCAGTCATTTGAAAACTTATGCCACTATTCCTTTAATGATTTCTACCCTCTATATCAAACTTTTTTTCTATATTAGAAAAAAAATACTAAAAGTATTTAAGTAAAACTTACAAGCATTTTTGTTTGGTAAATTTCCAAAGCTTTGAAGAAGTTAGCCATAACAGCCTCCGGTTTCTCAATTTTTTGTCCATGCCTTCGCTTCTTTTTCTTCATTTTTCCCTCTTCTAGCTGCTCAGATTGCACTTCCTTTGCTTTATCTTGTTTCTCACCATCTTCCATGCTAAAAGAAAGGTTATATAAACAAAAAAACCTAGCCAAACTTCTCTACTATAAATGCATTCATTTAAAAAGAATTCAAATTTAGAAAGTCAACCTTTGAAGGTTACTTTTGATGCTGGGAGACAAAATATTGTAAGTAAAAAGCCTTGAGGTAGACAGTAAAGAAAAGTAATCTTAGTTCTAAATTATATGCAAAACCAGAATTGTTGAGGGGAGGTCAAAGGATTAGAAAATGAAAATCAAGTAGAAGTTACACTGCCAAAATAGATAATGTTTGGCAAAACTAGTGATGTACATATATATTTAGTACAAGCAACATAAAAATTTTAAGAGTTCATGTGTACTTTCTTGAGCCTGGGGCTGAAAAAGAGAAATAGAGCTTTGGGATTTGGTACACAGTATAGTAATTGAATCACGGTATCATAAAATTAATTTGTTTCACTCAAGGCAATCACTGTTGTTACAGAGATAAATGAGTAATAACAAGGAAGTTTGCTTCAGAGAATCACACTTTACAAGGTGTTTGGAGATGACATTTCTCCTGCACCATTGAACTGCAATGATCAAAATTAAGCATCAAGACTGTATGTAGTAACAGGGGAACTTAGTTACTAAACCGAGAAAAAAGCTAAATTTGCACATATGTAAAAGAATATTGAGGCATAAGGATATAGAAATGCAGTATGTAGCTTACTTTATCACACTACTATTGCAGTTCAAATTCATCTTCTACCAAAAAAGTCCCAGCTGCAGCCTCAGAAATGTAAGCCATTTGCACTAACATTTTAAAGCTGAAGGCAATTTGAATACATTGCAAAAGTACTTGAGAGGAGAATTAGCAGACATGAGAAGAAAACAGGGAATAGGGAAAATAAGACCAGTAAAATAAGAAAGGTAGAAAGAGATCACAGTTACGGAAAATAAGAGGTGAAAAAGCTTAAAACAAGGAAATGAATGGCAGAGGAGATTTTGGATGAATTCTTAGATATTTATAAACTGCTTCACTAAAGCACTGGTGAATACGCTACTAGTGTCCAAATCAGGAGACCAAAATCAGTCAGCCAAGAAAAAAAGCCCAGCAATGATAAGATTTAACAAAACTTTTAATAGGGGTCATTTGGCCAAACTAAAAAATAACCAAGTTAATAGTACAGTGTAACATGGTCTAGATAAAACAGCAGTTTCTGAAACTGCTTATTTTGAAGTTACTGTCTTCACACTAAGCAATACTCATTACCAGGTTCTTTGGATACTTGGTATCAAAAAACCAGATGAGCTTAAAGGCACTTTTTAATTACCAGAAGTGCTCTAAATAATGAAAATAATATGCTTAATATCCCTGCAGGAACTGAAAAGAGAGACAAATAATATCAAAACAATTCTGTGACAATAAAATGCAAGGGGACTTTTTAATTGAAGAAGTATTTTAGACACAGCCTGAAAGTAACAGGTAGGAAATGAAAATATACTGAACTATCATAGATAGTCTTAATGTCATACTTTAATGAGGTTAACATTAAAAAAAACCCAAACTCCATTTAAATGCATCTGTGAGCATAGTTATATGTGTACATATTCTTGTCTATTTAAGATATACATAAGTATGTATATACACCTGCATATACATGTATACACACAAACCCATGTATAAACATATAGAGACAGAGGAAAAAAATGATAATTTTCAGAGAAGCTATAAAGAGTGTATCCAGTCCTAAAATATCCATCCAAAAGGCATGCTTAATAAATTAACTCTGACAGATAACAGAATAAAGATAAATGAGGCTGCAGTAAATATTTTATAGATGAAGCAAAATAGAAAACAAAGATAAAAATGATGTAAGAATTTGTAAGAATCTCCAGGAGATCTATTGCCAGTGTCTTCAAATATTTTAAGGGCATACAGACTGCAAGGCTATGATGTGGCTGCAGATTCATATTTCTTAAAAGTAGGATGCTACTAAAGCAAGGTAAACATTTTAAAAGTTGTTTATAAGGCTGTCATATGTACAAGATTGGACAAAGTTATGTGTCTGATGTCAAGTTTACAACTTGAGAACAGATAAAAAGCAATAATAAAAATTGATGCATTAGACAAATCTTATGTTTCAACTATCGTTGCCTGAAAATTATAGTGGGTAGTAGGAAAATACGAAAATATAAATAGTATTAACAACAAATGGCAGAGGTTTTTTTTTCAATGCTGATTCTCTCTTTTAAAGGTAACTACAGGAATTTTTAAAAGACAATGGCCACAGATTTATTTATGCAGAATTATCAAGGGCCACAAAAATCAGATTGCAATCTTGTTGACCACTGAGATGATCTGGCAACTCTTAGGGACTGTGTTGCATTCAAAAATACTGAGACAAAGTATACATAAAGTGCTTTGAATACTGAGCAATGCCTGTATTCTTTCTGGCCAAATTATCTAGCATTGGAAAGCTACAAGAAATTAAACAGGAATTGTGTAAAAATAACATACTCAGCCTTCTCAGCTTCTGCTTTTCTTTCTGTTTCAGCTTCTTTTGCAATATCACATATCTGCAAAAAGTATTTTAACTGTCAAAATATATCCATTCAAATAAAATGTTGGAAATTTTAGTTGCTGTATTTTTAAAAAAACAGAATAATTACCACATTAATTTTTTATATCACTTTGCACATTTAACAAGTTAGATTTTTAAAAATAGACAGCTCAGACTAGATCTTAAGAGTGAAAACTGCAGAAATTCTTCTGATAGCCTTTTTCAGTATAGTGTTATCAATATTGCATCTAGTCCAGTTTACTGAACAACTTAAAGTAATTATGCGTGGTTATCAGACAGACTATAGGGCCAACTGAAGATGAAGATAACTACATGCAGATCATACAATAATATAAAAGTCACTTACAAAACCTCAGTGCAGTTACTGATTATGTGGGAAGTGAATATCAGTTTACCTCATTCCAAATATGAAAAGAGGAATAATTTATCAATGATAGCATCAAAAATATGAAAAATATCTGTGTAATTATTGGATATTATTAAACCAAATTAATTTGTCAAGATCAATTGATGCGATTAAAAGCAGACAAATATTTAAACAACTTTTATTTATGCAATGTTTTCTTCGAACTATTTTTCTTACAGAGGTCTATGGTTCATTAAACCTTTACTGCCACACCACACAACTGTCTAAGTATGTGTTTATAACGTTCACTTGAGATAAAAAAAAAAAAGCAATATACAATTTTCCAAGTGGCTAACTGCAGGAAAGAAGCTGGGGCCTGTATTTCAAACACCTTTAAGCTCAGTGTTGCAAGACCAAAGTAAACTAATTTCAAATACAGTTTGAGTATCTAAGCTTCACTGGAAATAAGAGAGATGCTGGCACCAAAGTCGTAGATTCACAAATGAATCTAAAGCACCTAAATTTGTTACCATTCATGTTTGCAACAACCCATGTTAGTTCTTTACCATCTTCTGCATTCTATCAAAGTGCTTAGGCACCAATAGGCTATTAGTATATTCTTCTACATTTCTGGTTAATGCATAAATATAGTTATCTAAAATTTTCCCCCACTACTCACCTGGAAGTCCATCTCTCACAAATAAATAGTGAAAGAATTTATGAAACTATTTACTAAATAGATCTTGTCTTGCTTATTTCACCTCTTACCCTTGGAACTTAATCAAGTACATATGATGGAAGGAACCTCATCTAGTATCCGTGATTGAAGAAGCTTAACTATTCCACGGAGTTTCCCCTAAGATCTGAAGCTGGTGGAGAGTAATTTAGACATTATTTGATGATGCTTAGTTGTTTTAAGGGGTATGGTGGGGGAAGAATGAATAAATTCTTATCCATCCTCTCCATCCCTCTACCATGTGTTCTCTAACTTGTCTCCTTTCCAGGCTGAAGAGCCTTAACCTGCTTAACTCCATATGAAAGATTTGTTCCATATCAGGTTTTGATTACTTTTTGACCTTCACTGAACTTTTTTTCAGTTTTATCACATTATTTTTGTAATGGGGGAACCTGATCTTCAGGACACAGATATACTTCAGGTTCACGGAGCATACTAATATTATGGAGTTTCCCCTCTCTATTCTTTTCTCAGCAATTCAAGATTTCAGCTTGCTTTTTTGACCTGTGTTGATTGACATTTTCATTGAACTGATGTTTTTTTACAACTCTTAATTCTGTACAATTGTATTATTTCTAAGATTCCATGCCCAAACAGTAAAAATGAACTCCAAATACAACATTTTACATGTGAAATTATAACTTTTCCTCCCATTAACTTCACTTCACTGATTTTCATCTTCTATTTTCAGGCTCTTCTGCAACATTCCAGTTATATTTTGATTTTTCTGCTATGAAAAACTTAGTTTGTACTGTGAGGTTCCGCACTTATCTGCTGAGAACTATGCAAATAAAATAAGAAGCGAGGAGTGAGCTAATAGAATTTATTGATAAATCCAAATCCTAACAATCTTTATCATACAATTCCATAGGTCATTTTTCATTTACTCTGGCTATACATGATTGACATCACCACACAATTGCTTTTCTAGCTATATAGAGGTGAATTTCTGTTTCTATCTATTTTTGCTATGTTATTGTAAATATTTATGAAAGACACAGTGAAATCCTAAGGGGGATTTTTGATACTTTCATTGCTGTTTCTTCTTTCAGCAATGCTTAAAAGTTATGTCACACCTCCAGTACTCTAACTGGATTAGTTGAGTCATTCATATACCCAAATATGAACAGCAATTTCTGTACAATATAATTATAGTAAACATTATTTTGGTAAGCATCATTAGATAACATATTAAAGGTAAAAAATGGATAAATTCAATAATTGACTTCACATTAATGACTCAACGTATCTGCATAAATTACTGTTTGCATTAAAAGCTAGGAACAAATCTGAGAGAAATGCATAAATCAAAGAAAATTCTAAGATAATTACTCAAAGCTGAAGTAAAATATTTACCTCAATTACTGTTGAAGAAAATTCTAATATATATACTCACCTCAGATCTTCAGTTAAAATAGAATTTACATTTATGCTAAATTTAGATTACATTTATAAATGAGGTAGGATTTTAAAAGACTGTCATTTTTAATTACAACCATAAAAATGAGTTGCTAAATAAATAAGAAAAATAAATAGAAATATATACTTTGATCTAGGGAATAAGCAAATTTTAGAGGAAAAATATACAAACGAAGAGAAATAATGAACTAAGAAGTTGTGCAATGGAGGTTTATTTTGAAAAAATATCTGGAAAGCATGCCATAAAGAGGTGGGCTAATGATGAGGGGAAAGGTACATTTGAATGACAAGTAGAAACATATCTAAACTGCAGAGTGAAATTTAATGCCTTCCAAATATGAAAAATACATTTGACATTTAGTTCAAGCCATTTTTAAAGAGAATGATAAATTATATTCAGCTCAGCTTAGTGGAACAAAATGTGGTGTTCATAAAATGGAATAAAAGCAAAGAATTTTTATATGATAAACATTAAGGTAAGAATAAAAAAGGTAATATTCTTATGCATAGAAATAATAAAAAAATCTCTTCAACATACCTGTAATCCTTTCTTTTTACGAACTGTGTTTTCCAAAGATGACTGGATATCTGTACCAAGGATTTCTGCAATATCTCCAAGTCCAGCATCATGACCATGTTTTGACCCACCTTCTTTCTTTGTTTGAATACCAAAAATGTCTGCAATGATATCAGCTTCTCCCTTTTCACCCTTCACAAACTGCACGAGTTCAGCTCTTATGCTGTGCTCGGCACTTTCAGCTTTTTCTGCTTCCATAACATCATCATGTATTCCAAACTGTGTTGGGTCAGGCATGTCCCCTAATATTTTAGTAACTTTAATGTTTTTGGCTCCTTCAACAAGGCCACCCCCAAATACAGTGCTCCAAAGAAGCTGGAAAATTCCCCACACTATAGTAAAGAACAGTTGGAACACTCCTACAAATAGAATCCAGAAAAAGGAGAAAAACACTTTCACCATCTCTTTTACTGTCATCTTTCTAACTTTCCTGTATTGTTTCCTCAGACTCTTCACAGTGACAGTTTTTAAAAAGTTGGCAACATTCTTCTTCATGGCAGCACAGGCCATAGCAAATGCTGAAGCAGATTCCAGGGACTTTTCTTCTTCCTCATCACCTCCAATATCCACTACATGACATGGCTCTGCCTCCTCCTCTTCTTCAGGCCTCTCAGATGAATCTGTTTCAGAGATCTGAGATGCTAACTGCATTTCAAAGATCGTGTCTTCACAGAAATTCACAAAAAGTTCCATTTTTTCTTGCTCTCCACCTTCATTTACTACATCAAATATGAACTGCCTTTTGGATTCCTTCACCTGTGGCTTCTCCCACTGCATTCTACTGGATTCACTTATTTCAAAATAAACTCTTTCTATTTTCTTGGCTCCACCCATTATTTCAATACGGCCAAGGTATGGTTCAAAGTAATTAAGAACGCTTTCTGCTGGTTCAAGTAAGCTCTGAAGGCGTGAATCATTAGGCATGTGTTCTGAAAGGTTTGTTAGCAATACTGCTACATTAAATCCAATGTCTTTTGCTGGTTCATGGAATCTTTCCACAAAATCAAAATAGTTAAACATATCATTTTCATCAGCTTCTGCACAGGACAGCAGAAATTCAATCTCTGACTGTGTGTATTGTTTTTGAGCCTCCATCGATTTCTGGAATTCCTTCTTTGAGATGATGCCTTTACCATCTGGGTCATGCTCTTTGAAAGCATCTGAGTTAGTCAGATCCTTTAACTTGAGGAACATGTCAAAGAACTTCAAAATCATTTCTACATTGCTAGATGACTCCACAAGCGTGTCTACCATTTGTTTTCCAATAGTTCCATTTACGACGTTACCTAAGTAGTGTATTAAAACAGGAAGTTATCTGGCATCACTGCATTTTAAACAAATAAATTCTATATTTGTGCTGAGAACAGAAAAAATTCTTGAATCTTCATAATTTTTCTTTCAACATGCTTTTCTGTAGCACTCCTCTTTTTCACGACTATTTATATTCCAGAATAATTTTTAAATAAATATAAAATAGTTTTTTTTTCCTGGCGTTACATAAGGCAATTAAAAAAAAATTTAGAAATACTAACATAATTACTGCACTTTACATTATGAAGCTGATATTATCATATTTGGCCATAAAGAAAAACAAGTCCAACCTTCAAGCAGCGATAAGAGCATCACTACCATATCCTTTAGCAGGTCTAGCAGTTCTTTAAGCAATTCAATCTGAGCAGAGTCCTGTTAAAAATAAATAGTTATAATGGGATTTTTTTGTATCTATCTGGAAAATTAAGTACATTTGGAAAAAACAGCATGCAGGATGGTCATCTAAATGTTCATATTCTTTAGAAACATTTCATTGTCATTTTATTATTATTACTATCATAAGCCTTATATAATACGAGGGCAACTTACTACTACAAAGGCATTAACACCATAAAGATAAGCTCTAATACAGCATTAAGAAGTATCAAAGGGCAGATAAGGCACAGCAGAAACTCATAAAATTGGTTACTCCACTGATCTGGCAGTATTCACCTCAGAAATAACCCATCCTTTCTCACTTTATAGGGAATATTTAATGGCATAATACATTACCACTCAACAGAACTAGGACTGTTTAGTTTAACTACAGGTCATGATAAGTCTAACACGGATTTGCTACAGGACCTAAAAACTGTTAGGTATCTTCAAAATTCTAATATATAATAGTTCTGTAGGGTGGAAAGAAATCTTATGAGTAAGTCTTACTGTTGCATTCAGTGTCTAGTGGCTTGAGTGTATGGGTACACGAAGAAGTCATAAACATGGAAGAGGGGTGAGACTCCACAATGAGCTGTATCATTAAATTGCCATTGCCTCTTGTCCTTCTGCTCAGTGCCTATGATGAATTAACTGGGCAACGCATTCCTTCCCTCTTTGAATCTTTCACAGCTTTTCTCCTGATTACTTAGCTACAGCATGGTGCTTCTGCTCTGGCAGGTCATCAGCTTTTGGCAAGAGGGAGGAAGGGATCAAATTTCCACCTTCAAGATCAGGAAGTTGTGACTGAGTGGGAAAGGGTGAATTTGATATAAGAAAAGGTGAGTGCTAAAAGGAGTGATGTGGAGTTCTGGGATTTAGTCTTGAACCTCTACATAGGCCCATGCACAAGCAATGAGTATCGGCACATTAATTGCTTTAAATTTTTCAATGTTTACTTGACAGTAATTTATAAACATATAAACATATTTATGAACATATGCAAAGAAGGATGACATAACTACTGAAAATACCTGTGAAAGTTTCATCTGCATATTGGCAAAGACATGAAGAAAACCAACAACTGCATCCCACAGCCTACTGTGAGCCAGACTCTGTTGATTACCTATGCAAGGGCCCTAAAAAAATTGAGAAAAACATATTTTTAATTTATATAAAATAAAATAAAATGAAACAAACAAAACCAATTTACTTTCCTAAGATTTTTCCATGAAAAAAAACCAAAACATCAGGCTTCTGTGCAGCTACATGAGAAAGCTACTGAAGGTTTCTTTGGTAGCTAGAGAATAAATACTAGAATACTAGATAGTATCATGTTAAATATATAACCACTCACTTGTATTAGTATTAACTTTACACTGGGACAGTGATTCCCTATAATGTTTAAAAATAAAGCCAAATTATTTACAAGTTTATTTATTATTATTTACAGGCCATGTAATCATAGACCTTCACCTTTAATACCTTGAGAAAAACATTTTATTTACCTGGATATACTCTGTAAGGGAATTGAATATTTGTTTGGTGACAGCTAAAGCTTTAGAGAAGTTACGTTGTCCTGATTCATCAATGACATCCTTTCCTGAATAGTACCAATAGAAGTCACTGATTGATTCCTAAGAAAAGAAAAACAATGTTATATTTTCTACTTTTGGATTCTGTATGCAGTATGTAGTGCATGCATTTGTATCGTCAAAGACTGAATGAGGAGCAAATGAGATTTAGCTTTTCCTGTGTCAATCTGTTTCTGGTGACAATAACTTTTTCCCTTTTTATCTAACTATGCTCCCTGCAGAAGTGAACAATGAAATAAAATAGCAAACATTAAGTTTCAAACAGAATTCTGAAAGGTTTGTCATCCTATTTTGAAAGGAAAAGAAGAGATTAAATAAACTGAATCAGAAGTATTTGTTTTAGATATCCCAGAAGAGAGGATTTTCAGATTTGATTACACTACAATGTGGATTTATAAAAATGAAGGAAAGGCAAATATGTTATACTCAATTTTCTTTTCTTTTTCCCTTACCTGAAGACGCAAAAGATAGTCAACTGTACTAATGATAATATTCACTGTTGTGGTGTTGCCCATCTGAGTCCGTAGGTAATTTTGAAAATCTGAAATAAGAAGTGAGTTGTTCTTGGTTATTATACATAGGAATAAAAAAATAGAGGGATGTTTTCATGGAGATATGGAGAATACACACTTTTAAAATACCTTGTTGGGTACAGATGTTTATGTGGTGGAAACTGAACTGTGGTAGATCACAATGTAAACACAACAGAAGTATTGTTACCTACATGACTTGAAGTAGGCTTTACTGTTAACAATTGGCATAAAAACTGAAATTACTTAAAAATTCAAATTGACTATTATGATTCAAATTGTTGGTGTGCTGATTTCCATAAAAGAACTAAATTAATTAGGGGAAAAGCAGCATTAGACTCAGTTCAATTCAGCTTTGTTTAAGAACACACTCATCACGCATTTTCTCCCAAATTAATTCACCTACCATTGTTATGCCCTTCACAGAGCAGCTGCAAAAATCTAAAGAGATCGCGAGTAAATTCATCATGCTGCAACACTTTTTCACCTTTAAAATATATAAATACAATGATTATGTGACAACAGTTATGATTAAATATGCAGAACACATAATCTTACAACAGCCTTTAAAACTGGGATTCTAAATAAAAAACAGTATTATAAAAGCATTAAAGCAATTTAAGAAACAAACTTATAATAATGAAAAGAAACACTGAGACAGAAAAAGCAAAGCTGATATATTTAGCACTCCAATGCATTCATAGTTAAAAAAAAATACAAAGAAAGCAAGATGATATATATCTAATAAGTAAATGGTTAGTCATAACTAAAATCATGCCTTAAATATGAAGGGCAATTCTTTAATAAGCTTCAAGCTGTTTATTTAAGCTGAACACACAACCTGATGCAGACCGTAAATCTAAACCTGAAGGTATTTGGAAAGATGCAATTAAAGATTTATCTGTATTTGCAACACATTTTTGCAACGATAGTATCGAAAACTGTAAACCCAAACATACCACGCTCACGAACGATGACTGTGGATCAAAGAAAAATAACAGAATACAAGATAAGAATACTGGAAATCATAATGTTTCCTTAAAAATCGTTACAAAAGATTTTGTAAATATAAAGAGTATTCAGAACTCAAAGTCTAGAACTACTTACAGTAAGTTTATCAACATAAATCTTAAGCCACTGTAAATAAGTCTAGTTAAAGAAGGAAATGCAAATAAACTTTTATACATGACTGGAATTAATTGCATTCTACTTACGAGTTCCTTCTTCAGTAACCATTCCCAGGCCTTCGGCTTTATTTTGTCTCTCAAACGCGTTCAAGTCAAGAACGCTTATATTGCAAGAAACAAACAAACAAACAGAAACCAGTAAATATTACTGTAATACATAAAGGAAAATTATTTTCTTCTGGAAAATCTCTAGAGGTGTTCAACAACTAGTCTTGACCCACTATGACATGCACTGCTTCATATTTAATTTTATATGACTATTAAATAAAAGAACATGGGATGAAAGTAAGGGTCCAGTGTCCATTTCTGAAAATGAAATGAGTCTTAGGTCACATTTCATGACTTAGCTAGTTTCACTACCAGTAACATCATTCATGGTACTATGTATAAATGAAAAGTGGAAAAGGAACGTGACACATTACTCTTTATATTGACCATTCAGACAGCAAATTTCACAAGTAAAGGAGCCATTACATTTTCATAGAATCATAGAATCACTAGGTTGGAAGAGACCCACTGTATCATCGAGTCCAACCATTCCCACCAATCTCTAAACCATGCCCCTCAGTACCTCATCCACCCACACCTTAAACACCTCCAGGGAAGGCGAGTCAATCACCTCCCTGGGCAGACCGTTCCATTGCCTAATGACCTTTTCAGTGAAGAATTTTTTCCTTATGTCGAGCCTGAACCTCCCCTGGCAGAGCTTGAGGCCATTTCCTCTCGTCCTGTCCCCTGTCACTTGGGAGAAGAGGCCAGCTCCCTCCTCTCCACAACCTCCCTTCAGGTATTTGTAGAGAGCAATAAGGTCTCTGCATCTCCAAACTAAGCCTTCAAAGGCATACACAGTCTTTGGGGTTTTTTCTCCTTTGAAAGAATGCTCTAAAAGATAAACATACTATTGCTCTGATTTACAATCCACCCAGAATTCACACAAGAGTTCCACAATCTGTGACTCCTGTAATTCAAATCTAACAAATCCACATGCACTGAGCAATAAAGCACCAATAAGTGAATAAAACTGTCATAATGCGATTTATGCTTTTACCTGCAGGACTGCATCAAGCCAGAGAGACTTTGAAAAAATCCAGCATCCTTTTTCTCCTTCAGGTAGTCTAGCATTTTCTATAGGGTATATGTTTTGGGGAAAGAAAAAAATCTATATTAAAACTATTTGAATTTACAGCTTCCTGAATTACCATTGGAAATGAAAATCCCACTCAAGCTGCAATATCATTATTGTACAAAAAATACCCTGATATTTCTTTACTATTTAGCTTACAATCAAATGCACTAAAATAAAAACATGACAGAGCACTAAAATTGTCAAAAATACTTGCCTCCTTTATACAAGCCAGACTCACAGTAGTTAGAAAAGCATTACCTGTTGAACTATGGTATTCCCACCATTTAGAATAGCAATACCAAGCTTTAGTGTTTCAACAACCATGGGTCCCGGATGACCTGTCAAAACAAGGCTATAGTCATAAATACTTCCAATTATGAGCTATCCAATTAGAAAACCAATCTGGAAATTTTACTTAGCATTGTTGTAATTGACATTTATTTTGCTTCGTTATATAGCGTATACACATTGTATAAGATGTACATATCATAGGTATAACAATATAATGCACTATGTATATATGCCTAGCATATATATCATGTATACTTTTAATATTTCACAGGGCATTACCTTTGCTTGCACTAATCATCTGAAGGACCATCTCAGCAGCTCCGCGATCATGTAAGCGAGCTTGCTGATACAGAGTTCTCTGTTTTTCCATTTCTTTCTCCTGGGTTTGGGAACAAAAGTGAAAACAGAATACAAACTGGAACTGATTCAGGAAAATAGAAAGATGAGAAATCTGAAGTCATTGAAGGCCATCTGCCTTTATAATCCATAGACTGAAGTATTAAAAATCTTCAGAACACACCACCCTTCTTTCATATGAATAACCTAATAAACCAACTCAATACACACTCTGTTATTCATTCTACCAGAGATATTTAAAATACTAATGCATTAGGTGATGAGAAAGATATTTTATTAAACTCTCACCTCAAATGTCTTTTCTTTTTCTTCTTCTTCTTCTTCCTCTTCTTCTTCCTGGCAGCTCTTTTTATGTTAGAAAGAGAAAAACCCAAGATTGTGTTTATTATGAAATATAATGTTATTTTTTATTATAGAATTTCTACAAAAATCACCAAAGAATTTATTACAAGAAATAACAGGTTTTTCATGCAAAAAGCATTAAGAAAATTTTAAACCCCTGTGATCATAAATATTTGTGCTCATCCACACGAAGAAGCTGATATTGCCTCATTTATGAGTACTTCAAGATATTCATCCAGCTAAAGATACACCCTGTAATCGCAGGCCATGTTCTTGTGTCACATTTCTATTTAGATTCATGATATTTATCGTCATAGTCAAATTCTCCTTATACGTGTGAGCTGTAATTAATATGCTGTAAAAACTAATCGTCAACTTATTTCTGACAGACTTCAAATATTAACTCCAAAACAATTACCCAAAGAATAAAGATAACTAACACTGTTAGTTCTGCTCATGAGTTAATACTGAACAAAACAAAGGGTCAACTGATATCAGCAGGATTGCACCTACTGGAGTTATATGGTATTATTTCTCATTATATATAGAACTCTGATCAGCATTTGCTTTATTAAAAATGTAGAAATCACTACTATCAAGCAGTCCATGTAAGAAACAGAAGAAAAATGTTTAAAAAGTGCCTAAAATTAATGGGAAGTACCTGAGTGGAGTGAGAGATGTACCTTGAAATGATATATTTACCTTTGCCATCATGGCGGAATAGGCAATATATAAAGGATCATCTTCTAATTTGCTACAAAGAGTAAAAAATATTTAAAATTATTTTATGATGTGGTAATAAAAAGATGTCATATCTCCACTAATATGTAAATATCATTTTTCTTGAAGTGGATACATATGTCTACTTGAAATGCTATTGCACTTGAAAATCATACTACAAATGTATTTTCCAATCTCCAAACACAACTCTGTAAGTTTTTAATTAAAAAATTTAGAAGTTTGTTTAAATATCCAACTTACTTATGTTGGATAAGTAAGGATCACTAGCTGTTGCAGGTGTAGGAAAGTACTATGGAGATATGCAGAATAATTGTAACTGTCAGATGGTAAGATTATTTTAGTCATACAGAAAAAAAGTACATGAAGCATTGAAGTAATCTACTTATACAAAATACAGTCAGATTTCAAAACAGACACTGGCACTGAAACGGATTCATGCTAATCACCAGTGCAACCTTTTCTGTCATACTGAATAAAATGTAACGAATGCTAACAAGAAGAACACACATCTATTGCCAGCAGAGACCAGAGAAGGATACTCTGAATGGACCAGCAGTCCCTGTAGGCTTTGTGTTTCTACAAGAATTCATTCTGGGTTATTTCTGTATTGGCTATGTACCAAATTTTTAAGATGGCAAAAATAGTCAATATTGTCTCAATACATAAAGTTTGTACTGAGTTTAAATGCATAGAATCTCTAACGTAAAAGGAGAGGCAAAAAAGTATTCACTATACACAATAACAAACTGCGATTGTGCTAAATCAGTGTAATGCTATCAGAAAGTCAATTACTATATGTTTTTGCTCAATGTGCTTTTAAACACAGATCTCTTTACCTTTTCTCTGTGAGAGCACTGCGACTAAAATAGAGAATAATCTGATGAAGTGGATCAGGCTGTTTTTTCTCAGTCTCTTCCTCTTCCTCTTCGTCTTTTTTTGGAGGTGTCTGTCTCAAGATTTATATCAGAATATACAAATTAAGCTTCAAGGGTAAGAAAAAACTGAGTAATTAAGCTTAGTACAGGAATTCAGAAACTGTATTCCGTTGTATTAATTTCCAGCATTCATCTTTCTCAACATGTTACAGCATAACCTGCAATGTTATGTGCCTGTATCACTCAGGAATTAGAATATCTGATTGTTATTCATATTTGATAGTAACATTAGAACTTCCTCATTTGCAAGGCACTGAAAATGAGACCAAAAACCCCTGGGAAACCTTATTCAGCAGAAATTATGTGTTTCCAGTGGACAAGAATTGAAAGAAAATCCTATCTAAATTATTTATCAGGAGAATCATTGGCAAGTGGAAGTATTTTTAATACTATCCTCAGATACATTCCTTTCAGACTACTATTTGTGACAATTCTGTCTTATATGTTTTCTAGGTAACCTTGATTCAACAAATGTAAGGACTGCTGTTACAGTCAACTTCAAACACTTCTGGTCAGTTTGGAAGATAACATAGCCAGAACTTGCAAAAGAACAGTGTATCGCCTTTACTTTGTGTAATCATCTCTTTATAGGGATTGTAATTATTGTAGAAGTATCATAATTATAGTAATAATTGTAATTACAGAAGTTCAATTTACTTCTCCAGCATTTCTGTAAGAATTGTAATCACTATTCTGATTAATGGTCTCATTCCTTTATTTAGAAAAAAAGCAACAATGTCAAAAAAAGACTGAGACTGTATCATTGTCCAGAATATGAGAAGAATATATTAGCTGTTACTCTGAAAAATCATACAACCTTCTATACCTTCTATGTGGGCCTTTAATAAGCTCAACATGGCTACTTTTGCTGACACTGAAGCATCATCTGATATAGCTTTATGTGATCCATGAAGATATGAAAATAGGCCCATTGGAAGTATTTTAGTCAAACAAAATACAGAGAGGGAAGAGAAAAAGCAGGAGGCTTTCCGGATCTACATTCAGTAACAAAATGTTTACCGATCACTTCTATCAAGTACACAAGTAAACCAAATTTTTGCTGTATATGGCTGCATATATTTACTACTCCTTGTAATGCAGCAACGAGAAAAAAAGCAAAATTAATTTGTATCAAAGCTGAAAATGTTAAAATTAAATATTATGCACCAACAAAAATTTTAAAAAGGGCAAAGGGATCAATTGTGTCAAGCTTTAAAAAAATCAGTAAATAAAATATAGGAACATAGGAATGACAAAAAAACAGTCTGACAGTTCATCTTATCCACTTCTCTTCCCAAGAATGAGTATCATATAGTTTGTCTGAAGGCATGAATCATCTTAGTGCACCTTAGTGTGCATCACAGGTTGAATGTCTTTTTGACCACAGCAGAAAATTACCTTATGCCCCGAAGCATAAGGATTAACATTTTATATGTTTATGCATATGCATACATTACAGAAATTAAATATAGATTATAATAGCTACATAAAATATAAACTGAAGTGGGCACTGAAAAATATGCCCAATTATGTCAGTACTTACAGCCAAATCCTGAACTAGTTTCTCCTCAAATGAATATTCCTCTCTTTCTATCCAATAGTTCTGATAGCCATGGAGGAAGAGGTTAATAGAACGGTGCCTGGGGGGGGTTGTGAAAGTGAGATCAAGAGGGGTAAAGGAACATATTAAAACAGCTCAGGTGGTTAATGATTAGTAAGGATACGTATTTGTACAATTCTGATCCTCTGATTGGTCAGTGAAACAAAATGCAAAACATAACCAATAGTGACAAATCTGCATGTACTTTTGAACACTCTTACTATTTTTTTAATACACATATACATTACTTTTTGTTTAGAAGGCTTTGGGAGTGCTAATATACATTACATGTGAAACTACAAGGACTGGAATCTAAATGCAAGCATGGGAAAAACACAGACTTGAACAGACTGAGAATGAGTGGGTAGGATTTACACCTATGAGATGTAAATCTAGTTTACTAGGTTTAGGACATTGAGACAGCAGAAGTTGGCCACCAACACCAAAATAATTATCAAATGCTTTCCAGCATACTATCTACAGACTATCATTGCCTTCTTCACATACAGAAGGTTAACCTCCGCTTGCTTTCTTTCAGCTCCAAATCAAGGCAGTATTAATGGGTCCTCAAAAAAGCTGGACTAGTAATAAACAAAATATGCTCTAGAAAATGACTGATTTTAGAAAACTCTGAGCCATATTAATTACTGCCATACGGTATTCATTAATACCTTTCTGCAGAAAATACAGCTCATGGCAATATAACTTCACATAACAATGACCAAGCCATTACTTTTTGAGGGAAATTTTGTTTTGAGGTGCAGTACATGAGGTTACAAAAGTTGTTCTACACAACCTTTTCATTTATTTTTATCCTGCATGACTAACAAAAGTTATTCAAATTGGCTGTATATACTATGCATTGTTTAAATACACTGGGCACATGAATTATTATTTATAATGGAATAGCTCTTGAGCCATCCTTCTATGTTCTCCTGCTGGCACAGGTGCCATTTCATTATCAAATTTCAAAAACTGACCAATCAGAATCCCCTCTGAAAATTGTACAAATTCATGTTTTATGATAACATCAAATTATGGCTGGGAAGGAATAAGATTGCACATAAGGAAGAGGCTCTCCACAAGTTACATTACCGTTAACTTGAGTATAAGCCTGTCATACTGAGTTTTTTCATGTACTTTTTCCAGCCAAACACGTTGAAAGGTGCTCAGGAAGAAATTGCTAATTTTGTGTCTGAAGAAAAGCATACAGGTTTTCATTGAAGAAAGGCACAAGTTAAATTCAATAATGTAGTCAGAAAGAATGTATTGTAAACTGTGTATGAAAAATTGCCATGTACAACTTCGCTGTATTCATGTGCAAATACAGATGACAAACAATAAGACAATTTTTTTTACAAATTAATTTTCTTAAAATATCAGACAGAAATACATATATCTCAGAGAAAACACATCACATAAGACACTTTATCACAGAACATTTAGACATGAAGAATTAGTATTTCCTAACATAAATAAAGTTTTTTCCTTGAAAAAGAAAAATATTTTAAAATACAACTATTTCTCTTGTATCTCTAGGCTCCTCTCAGAAAAGGGAGTACTTGGAATATGTACCATAGAAGTTAAAGTTAACAAGCAATTGCACATCAATAGCCATTTCAATGTCTGAAATATCTTACTGGAATTCCTGAAAACTGATACACATTAAAATGTATATTGAAGAAAACTACATTAAATATGATATTAACATTAAATTATATTGAAAGCCATCTAAATATCTTGAAAATTTTCAAAAGAAAGAGCTCATATTTCACTGAAGAGATTAATGTTTCCAAGGATAAATTAAAGGATATCACCATAATGTTTGCTTACTGCCCTTTACATTAATTGATTCTAGTATGAAATGTAGAACTAACACTTCCAAGATAAATCTACAAGTAAAATAAGGAAAAGGAGAGCTGTATTTGAAACTCTGGTTCAAAGGGATTTACATACCTCCTAGAATTAATCATATTCCACTTGAAATAATCTCCTGAGGGTTCAGAGGTGTCTTAACAACACAATCAATTTAAGCGATGGAGTTAGTTATAGGTACATTAACAGTATGATAGCCTTATTTTCCTGTCAGAATCCCATGATTTATCCAGAAAAAAAACATGTGGCTATCAACTAATGAATTTTAAAACTCTGTTCTGCACTTATCAATTGAGTAATATACCTAGAAGTCCCTGCTGATTGCAATGGGAAGAAGAGGGTTTATCGTTGTTGAACTAGATGACCTTTAAAGGTCTCTTCCAACTCAATCCATTCTATGATTTTATGATTCTAAGTCCAAAGGCTTTTCAGTCTTGCCTGTTTTGAAGTGTATAAAAATATTATAGCCAATTAATTTGCATGAGAGTTCATTTTTAGAATCTCTAAGATGACATAACTGGACAGATCTGCCTCATATTCATATTTAAAATAGGAGTCAAGTCCACTACAAAATCTAACACGAAGTTTGAAAAGAATGAACTTCAGTCTTTTTTACACAGAAACGTTTTAATGAAAATTACTAAAAATGTAAATGTTCTCCTTCAATAAGTATTATTCCATATTTTATTGAAACTTAAGATAAAAATACACATTTATAACCTCATTTTTGCCCTTGGCTAATTCCCTCAGATTCAAAAATAATAATATAAAAGTGGGGGTTTTTTAAAGCAAAAATAAGACAAACCATTTTAACCATCTGGGTGCTCATATATATTCCAAGTTTTTTAAGAATATAATCCATAATATAGCTGTTAAAAAAAACGCTCACAAAAATATTATACTGAAACAGATGCTTTTCATATCCCCTCTTGTTTTTCCAAATATACTTCTTGAAAATGAAATTGTTGATACTAGCTAGTTTGTTTTCCTGTTGTACTTAAATCTTTTAATGTCTCTGGTTCTTTAAGGATTGCCTAGTAGTAGTGTGGCAACTTTGAGAATTTATGATAGTCTAGAACTGCTACTTTTTGTAATGGAAGGATGTGTGCTTTTTACAGTATAATTTTTTATTTGTCTTGTGCAAATCTAATATTCTTCCAATATGTTAGTGGCACAGCTACAGACCTTTAGCCAATATCAAGCGTGTGTATTTGCTTTAATAAAAGCATTTAAAAATGCAATGTAACTCCTCCATTAAATGCTTTGCAAACAATCTTTGAACAAAAATATTAAACATGAAAGGTGAAAAGGAGCAGAAGAAGGTGAGAAGCAAACATAATTAAAAATGTGCTTAGGCTGTATCTGAATAAAAAGCAGATTTGTTGAAAAGAAAGAAGGTAGAGGAAATTACCCCAATGTTGCATGACCTTAATATTCTCTTTAAAGCAGTAGATAGGTCCAGGCAAAGGATGAGCTTTATCTCAGACCTTGTGGTATGTACATCCAACTGGAGTAAGAAGCAGAGCAACACAGAAGTCTAAAATGTCATTCTGCACTGCTCTGCTCCAATAGCTGCTTTAATGCATATAACATTCTGATGTAGTAGCTAAAGATTGGCTCATAAAAGTACAGTGTGTGAAGCATTCATGCCAACATAAAACCACAGGACAATAAAGAGTAAAAAAAGCAACCAATCAGAGGCAAAAAAGGGACAGAAACAGCAACACCTTAATAATTTTCACAGATAACTTGAGGAACTATAAAGAATAACAGCTGATAAAAGTTAAGTATTTTTCTTTTGAAGCACTATGGTCTTTCCCTCCTCTAGTTATTTGTTATGTGACAAGTATTTTGCTACTGTGAGGAATTAGCTGATAACTATATAACTGGTTTTTTCTCATAAACAAGATTACATAGGCCTGACAATCAAGAAATTTGAAGATATATACTTGCACTCATAAATATAAACAAAAGTTACAAAAAAAATCTTTAAGCCATTTACCTTGGCAGGTTGTATAATGGTGCCATTCTGAAACATGCAACAACGGCCCTTTTGCGTTGTTTTGATAGGAGTTTGTGCCACACAGCTTTCTTTGATCTCAGTGGTTGTTCAACCTATGGGAAAATACCTTCAATTATATACAGTGGAAACTCTTCAATTCAAAATTTTCTTTTTACTTAGTGCTTAATGTAGTTCGCAAACTAGAAAATGTTAGGAATGTTCCCCATCATCTGCAAAAAATGTTCTTTAGGGCTTTTTTTTTTTGTTGTTGTCGTTTTTTAAATTAGTAAGAAAAAATACTGAGGGTCTTATGTATAATACCTCTCATTTTCTACAGAAAAGATCAAGATGCCAGAGAAGTTCATGTGTGATTCTCTTTGTTAAATTCCAAAATGGCTATTTTATCTCTTTCTAACTATGCATATTTAATTGTTTATGTGAATGAATATCTGTGCTATATCACTTGTGAATGAAATGGATTAACTTTATGTAGAAAGTGTACAAATGCTTTTTGTATTTAAATTGTATCATTTGAATGAGCAGGTAATAGATTCAAAAGTTACTACTGCATCCTCTGGTGCTAAAACCGATATGTTAAAAATGACTGCATGTGCCAACTTCTTCCTTAGTTTTCAGATACTGCATGGTGATGATTTGTATACCATACTTTTGCAACTGTTTACAAAGCGTTGCAGAGGCAAATACATCCTGAGTTTTCTCTGAAGGTGCAACAGATTACATTGTGAACTTCTGTATGAGTATGTGTATATGCACGAAAATAATTTTTATCTGGAAACTTTAATAATGACACTCATTGAAGTCAAGACAATCTCTATAAGGAAAAAAACCTATGCTACTTTAAAACAAACGCAGTATAGACATTTAAATTTTTACCTGTTCCAGATGATACAGAGCGGCTGATATCCTCTGCACGCGTTCCACATTCCTCTCAGGGTCAGCAGGTTCATCACTCTTCAAAATATCTTTGTACAAATTTAACTGCCATTTCACAGCTGGATCATCAGACTAAAAACCAACATAGTTTGTACGTAAGCTGCTGAATAAAGACACTGAATTTGAATATCACTCTCATAGCATACTAGAGAATGTTACAGATACCCTCATTTCACCTGTCACCTTTTAGTCAAAATGAACATCCTGTATTATGTGGGTTAACTGAACTCAATTCTTAAGCAAGGTTCTGTATTTTTATTTCATTAAATAAAGTATCCTAGGACTTCTGTATCTCATTTAACAGCATTAAAAATAAGGAAGGACATTTAGTACTAAGACTGAGCTTAAGCCCTTCCAGTACCAACAGCAGAAAGCTGCTTTACAGAATCTTTAAAAGACAGATGGAATTTTAGTGGGTGAAGAGTTACAGCAGAAGGCTTTAGGTTTTCACAGGACAGAAATAGAAAAAAACCATTAAGATTACTTAGTGGCTCCAATTTAAATTTATGTAAGACCAAATTTATAGGAATCAGATAGTCATCTTCCATGACAGATAAATGAGCCACTCATATTAAAAGACTATAAGCAATTATCTAAATAATTTATTATTTACAGAATGATTAGGACTCCTGTTTGGTCTCAGCTTTGACAATGGATTCAATGTATAAATAGTCCGAACATAAATGGGCTTGTAGAACTTTTAAGAGTTAAGACACAAGCTTTTCTTACTTTGCAATAGTTACTTTAAAATGAATATCTTCTTAGAAATACTATTTAATAGTGCAATTTAATTTCAAGAAGAGAAGCTGAAATACTCTCAATTTTATTTTCTCCTTGGATTGAATTGATTCTAAGCAATTATAGTTTTAAAGTACCAATGTGTTACTCTTTACACTTACCCCATTCAATAGGACTTCCTGAAACCTGAAAATACAAGCCAAACCTACAAATAATCTAATTATTTTCATGAAGAAGTTATAAACAAAAATATTAAAATGGTAACTTTTCTAATAGCTTTTCAAATTCTATTTATTTTTTTTCCCAATAAAAAAACAGCTGTGCCTTCTATGTTTTAAAAGGGCACAACATCTCTAAGATAGATTTTTCCATATTACCTTTTCCTGCAAATGTAAGTTGTTCCGTAAATGTTCTTTGACTTCATCATCGGTATCCTTCTGTAGAAAGGCAGAGTATTGTCCACTTCAGATTATGATTCATCTCATAAGAACACGTACAACATAGAGCAGCTGCTATTTTAATATTGAAACTTAACCTCTTTTGTTTTGAAGGTATGTAAGTTACGGGAAAGGCATCAAAGGTTTTCTTTAATTCTGACGATGAAACAAGGATTAAGCTCTGAAGAGAATTAAAGCTATCTAATAGCATTTCCATATTTGGTTCAAATGGATCTCCATATGTTAAATACCACATTGTATACAACTACAAAATGACATAGAAATGATGGCAGCTGCCTGTACAGGCCACTTTTTTCTTGTGAAAGCACGATTAGCAACTATAGTTGCTTATGGTACATTGATAAATTTAATTATATTGACTACTTACATATCTGTGCCTTGAAGTTCAGTTTATGAAGTTCTGCTTATTTTGCATTGAGAACCATTACAAAGTATGCACTTACATGGCTGTATCTAGTCTTAGCCAAAGAGATGAGCTCTTGATCTCCAGGAGTACACATATTCAGACCAATAGGAAGCATCTTTTTAAGTGCAGCTACAATCAAGGATGTTTGTATGGAGTACAAATCCCCCCTACGCTTTGATTTTTTTCTCTCTTGATCTTGTCCTCCGGACTATAATAAAAAACCAGAAAATTCAATTACTGTAGTTCTCTGATCACACAATTACCCAACACGCTCTTCCCCTAATGGTCCAAGGAAACTATGTTCCTGATGTAATATAATTAATTAAAACTGCTTCATTAGAAGAAGGGTCTACAGTCTTGAGTGGGAAATGTAAAGGTATACTTTTGGTGTGTGCCATTTAGAAACTGAAATAACATTAATAGTTTAATAGCAGTGACAAACATTGTGTACATTCATATATATGAAATGAACTATATTTTCTGGATCTTAACTCTCAAATCAGAAACAAGCCTAAAATTAAAAGCTGAGACAGTCTCAGTGGACACTATCAGTTCCTGAAGTTATAGAGATAAATTCAGGATGTTTAGGTTTTTGTTAGAAACTCACATAAATATAGCTATCCAAGGTCTGAATGAATTAATATTGTCTGATTTCTCTCAACTGAAAAATATCAGTATCTAAAAGTCTTTCATTCAATGCAATAAAAAGCCAATGAACCAGTGTCTTGGGGGAAAGCACTGTCCTTTGTCTTTGGCTAATAAAAGTAACTCTGTGATGAAAAATTAAGTCTTTTACGTCTTTGGAAATCATTGTAATAGGAAAAGGAAAACAAAAGAGACAGAGAAGTAAACCACACAACAGAATGACATCTGCCATTTCTTCTTGTAACAAACAGTAAAACAATATTTCACACAAAACTAATCATTTATGAGAAAACAAACCAAAATCTTTAGAACAGATCCATATATTTCATAAACATGTGGTTAAGCAACAACAACATAAAATTAGCCCAGTTCTGAATTCTGTATCTAGATTAAACTCCTAATACACTCAAAGGGAGTTTTGCCTAAGATAAGACTTCAGGACTAGGCCTCCAGTCTTATACAACACTATAAAATAGCAAATGTTTGCATTTAACACTCCACATCCTTCTCCCTCTGTCAAAGTTTTACTGACTACTGTTTCTATAACACATTGTGTAGTTCCATATAAACATAATCCATTGCAATTCATTATTTACCAATTATTATCACAGTAATCTCTGGAAGGGAAAAAAAAGCAGCTGAACATATTCTACTCAGTGGTAAGTTTTGACAAATTCTGTCTTCTAGATGGTGAACCTTTGTTGAGCATTTTACAGGTCAGAGGGAACACACAATGTATGTGGCTTCTTTTCTTAAGGAACTAACAATTGCAAGAGCGTACTTTGCCTTAAAGCTTTGCTTTTGGAAGTGCCTTAGAAATAGCAGTGATGTAATGGCTATAATAGTGACATTATTTGTACTCTACATTGACACCAGACAAACAAATCCTACAATGTATCACTGTATTCCAGTGGCGTCACTACGTGTCTTAAATAAGAAATTACAAAATATATAATAAATATATGATTTTTAAAAATTAGAATAAAAGAAGGAGAGATATTGGTTTACTTTTCTGCATCTTTATGCCTGAGGACATTTTACACATAAATTTTCTTTATTTCCATTTGAAAATAAGTTCTTTGTTTTCATTTATTTTCATTTACTTGATATGAACAAGACAGGTGAATCTTACAACTTGAACTTTTTTAAAACATGAAAAGAAGATCCATTCTGCCTTTGCCATCAAATTCTGCTGTCTGTGAATTCACAGCTACTGCTGATAAATGTATAAGTAGAGTCACAGACAGAAACTTAAATGACAATAAAATTATCTCTTTCAATTCTAATATGAACCTATATGAGTAAACATAATACCTTAATTTCATATATAAAGAGCTTTACATTGGATATATTTAGGCTAAATAATTAACTGTGTTAAAAGTTCCTCATCAAGGAGAATGATATAACCTAGTTGCCTAAGAGAACATAATAACCTTACTTATCTGAGGATTTAAATACAGGAATTTCCAGTTCCTCAGGAAAAATACATAGAAAAAGATATAGATTCTCCAGAATTACAATCAAAAAGAAATTTTACTTTTCCTAAAAAAAAAAAATCAACTAAAACTGGTTTAGATTATGGAATTAATATTTTTAGTATTTCTAATCCTCCTTAAACCATTAATTCTCAGAGATTATCATGAAAGCATTCATTAAATCCTAATCTATATACCTGGGGAAGTTTGACAATAGCAAAGTGTGGGATCACCTAACTTTTTAAGTCATACCTTGAATTTAATTGATTAAAAACTCTTCACAGCATCATGTGTTTCCTAGCACACAGGGTGAAGGGAATAATGAGACTTTTATGCATCATTTTACTGTTGATTCTGATTCAGTAATGCAGAACACACCATAGATCAAAAAGTACTCATTTGTATTAGAAATTCATATTTAAAATTATGACATGTAAGATGTAAAGGAAGGTGAACCATAGATCACTGGACAAAAAGAAAGCTTCAAATACATTAAATATATTAAAGAAACAAAGAGTATTCAAAAGGTTTATGATTCTGATATCTTCAGTACAGATCATTTTACCTTTGGAAAAGGGTGGGATTTGAACTCTATCTCTTATTTAAACTTACTGGTTCTAATACATTCTTCTATTCGTCTACAGACAGGGTATAGTTTATAGCACATTTCTTCCATGTGTTCTTCTTGAATATCATGAGCCAAATACATATTTCTGATGACTCCACTTAAGCACAGCTTTTACAATGTCTGCTTCAATATATTAGCAGAAAAACCCAACAAAAAACCCAACAAAAACCAAAAAGCAGAATGCAGAAAGACAGCAAAGGCAGAATGTACATCTAAAGTAGTAATAAAAGGTAACTTTACTACACTTTCCTATTAGCAACATGTGGAAGCACCAGAGGGAATTTCAGCTGCTCTGGTCAAATACTACCACTTTAAATCAGAGAATGTATAGCAGGTGGAACTTGGGCCTTCATTTTGTGACGCCACTGCTATGATGAATGGAAAGAATGCTTGGAGCCTGATCATCTCTAGAACTAAAACAAAGACATATCATGCACTTTGACCTGTACCTTTACTTGCATGGCCTGTATGAAAGGAAAATAAAGGGAAAAAAACATAAGTAAAAAAGATGAAAATTTCACAAGTTAGTAATAAAGTTACTCGGCTTTATCAGGACAATAAAAATAAGTTTATAACTAAAAAAATAGACTGTAAGTGTATAATCAAATGAGACCTAGTGAAATATTTTTTATTCAGCTTAATCCTTATTGAATGACTGGACTTCTCAATTTATCTATTGCTGTTCAGCACTACCATTTGTTGCTTCAGCACATAAAGAAGTACATGTAGTAAGTACGCACATCAATACTGCATCTTTCCCAATATTGTTAAACAATGAAAGTGTCTGGAACTCTGGGTAGTCCAATAATGAAAAATATTTACTTTTTCAGAGAAAACAGCTCTACCTCTTCCCCTCAACAAAATAGGATTGAGAACAAATATGTTTAGAAATAGAAATCAAACTATCAGTGTGAAGATGGAGCATTTCATTTACAGATGTATTTTCCCATTGCATAGCTCATTACGGTTTTGAAGCCTGAGAGAAAACTTGACTTAAGTTCATATCTCTCAGCAATACCCAATCCAAGAATAATATTATGAATTCGACTGTTACTTTCACGCATATACAGTTTTTTTCCTGTTTCTTACCTTAATACCATATACTTAAATAAATATGTATTCCATAATCAACACTGTATTATCATTGTGTCAGGCAATCTTAAGAAGATAACAAGACCATATAGTTTTGGTTAAATGGCAAAAAAAATTCAACAGTTACTCAAAAGAATCCTTGGCCAGCATGGGAAAATATTATACAAAATTGTTGGTCAAAGACAAACAGTAAAAAACCCCATAAACATAAACAAGTTCTCTTTTTCCAGTAGTAACTTTGCTTTCTTGCTATACTTCAATTCACCTGAAAATGTTGAAACTAAGCTATTATTAAAATCTCTTCTTATATTCTACTGTATTTATACCACATAGTGAAAAAAAAATCAGCTACAAGTCAAGAAAGACTGAAAGATTAGTCATCAAATTAAGTGTTAAGCATCTTAGAATCTTCAATACCTTACTCAGACAAACAGCAAATTTCAATTGAAACTTTGAATTGCTTGAAACATGTACATGCTGTACAGACATGGCTTAGCAGATACACACTGAAGGTAAGAAGATACAATACCTTAATGACGTTTCATTTAGTAGAGGTGAGCATAAATGTAACCCACCCATTATTTACCCAACCATATCTAAAGGAAAGAGATTCTATGCAATTGAAATAGTTTTTAAAAGATAGAAATAAAAATCTTGCAGAAAATGCTAACATGAAATCCTCTATTATCCTATATTTCCAAGTATATGTACTACATATTACAAATGGGCACAAAAAACAATGCTGTTTCATAACACGACCTTGGACTTTATGACTGCCTCAAACTTCTTTTATAGGTCTGTCCAAACGCTTCTTTAAAACAGATGCAAAAAATTAATATTAAGGGCCAGTCAAACAAAACTTCAGTAGGATACATAGGTGTTCAGAAACTAAGGTTATATATCCAGGCACACATTCATGTAGATTACAAAATTTACACAGAAAAACTGCCCACATATATATTATGCATTTATTACATACATGTGAATGTATACATTTAGTCTTTTATACCAATTGACTGTAAAACACAATAGGAGATCATTGCATCTTAATCAAAATTCTATTTTATAAACAAACCTACAAAGGGTTCAAAAATAACAGATTAGTGGGACTGAATGTGTTCAAATTCTCCATTTCAACACTTCTATCACAAATCTGTTATTTTCAATGCAGTCTAAATTACCAGTCTCTCTCAGACTGAAAGTTCTCTAACTTACCATTCCCCTCCGAGCAATCTGCTGCCATTTTTTTAGAAAAGAAAAATTAAAAAACTTGCTCAGCTGTTAGTACATTTATTTGAGAAAATACTAACAAAGTTAATATCGTATAATCAAAATGCAATGGGTAATTAACCAATTTATTGATTGTAATGATGAATTATTTGTTACCACTGCTATTAGCTACCAATATATAATGTTATCCTAATCCTTTATCTTCTGCATATTCTTTTTCTGCATCTGGCACATAAAGATATAGAACCTTTCATATATGATACATCACACGTTACATATTAGCACTATCACAGCATCTTGTATCTTAGGAAAAATGCTAAGTCTGTTACAAAACAGTTGTCTAAAGCAGGCTGAATCATAGAAGAATGGAGCCTTACCCCTCTAAGAGACCCCAAATTGTTCTGTCATGGGCCAGCAGTTAAAAGCCAATGCTCTTTCAAATCTGGGTCATGTAGATTTCTGATTTTAAGTTCCCATGATTTTATCCAAGATGGAGTAGTACGAAGGATAACTATTCTTTCTTTTGTAAAGACTTCGTTATTCCTGCCATTTCTGACTGACTAAAATACGACAATAATAGTTTACATCATATTATCCTATTATCAATACTGCAGTGAGACACAATTTAGATTAAATATGCATCACCAGATTCTAATCTAAAAAACAAAAGTACACCTAATTCTTGGCTCCTCAGGCCAATTTTAACTTGTAAATATTGTAGTACAGGTATGAAATGTATGTGTAGTGATTGCTATATCTACTTGTTAGACTCCGTTACTGTGCAAATAGCCTGGACTGTGCCCACTACTTATCTTGCTAATGAGGATAATACAAATATTTCAATCTCACCCCTCAATTTCAATAAGATACATCTTGAAAATAAGAAAACACACTAAAAAATTCCTTTTCTGCAACTATGGAATTTTTATACAGTTTGAATTGCTGTTCAGTGCCAGTTGTGAACTAATAATGAGCAGAAAATGTTATTTTTGGTTGTAAATTTTCCAACATCAGAGTTTGTTTTAACTGAGTTTCACAACTTAAAAAAAACCCAACAAAACAAACAGGAAAGCAGAAGTTTTTTAAGAGAATTAATAAATGTGATGGTTCATTTTATTTGATTATTGTCTAAAGCTGGACTTAGAGTAGCTAGGTTACAATCAAAACACAGTGAAATACAAAACAACAAACCCCATTACTTCTTTGGAACATGTTCAAAATAAGAATATTCCATACATACTACAAATATTAATTTTAAAAAAGGATTCTTTTCTACATTTAGCATTACTAATTTAGAATTACACTCCAACTGGCTTTAGGTGGGCAAGGCAATCTTCCTCAACTAATGTCAAACCGGCATTTTGTCCCTTAACAACCTATATTTTCTCTATTACACAGGTAACAAATGTACTTTCCAGCCATCAAGTCGTCATCTTTTCATAATGAAAATGAGCAACAAAGAAATCAATGTAGTCATTAACAAGAAACAAGAAAAACAGAGCACATCAATAAAGAGATATAACCAAAGACAGCATTCCTCTGATCAGTGTTGAAAAGGAAAATACTGATTGGTGTTCACAAGGAAAAGATCAGACAATCAATATTTCTTCACTTGCTTTTATAAAATAGTCTAATTTTTCCTTCTTTTTCTGAAAGATCGAGAACCCATATCATATATTACAACTCAGATGCTTACTTTTTCAAATCAAGACCTTTATTCTAATCTTGTGTCTTTGATTAATTAGTAGACATTTAGTAAGTAACTCTAAGGTACATAGCCTATATTTTGCGTAGTAGTTGACATGTCTGTCATCAAGAATCAAAACTATTGTTTGTTATATCTTCCAGAACAGCAGCTGCAATCTTTGTAGATTTTCAGAGGCTTCTTACAACTTAAATAATCCACAGATTTTTATTAACTTACTTTAGACATCTTGCTCTTGGTGTCTCCTGTTAAAAATGCCAAATTGTTGATTTCATTCTGAATCACAAAATTTTGTTCTTCTCTTTTGAAATTCTAAGGATGAAAAAAGAATCACCAGAAGTTTAATTCATCCACATGTACCACATTTATATTTAAAGACAGAATGTAATGGAAGAAAAAGTACACATCTTATCTTACGTGTGATTTACACCACAGGATAAAAACTTCAGCAACCATTCGAAACAGTTCATCAGAATCTGCATCTGGTTTCTTTAGCCAATTTGCTCTAGTTGCAAAAACAAGAAAAATTTAAAATAAGACTTTTTTAAAAAAATAAATATAACATTCGCTATTTAACAGATCGGGTTATATATAGTTAATCTTGGAATTAAATGAGAATCACTTCACTCTTCCATGACCATGTTTAGAAAGACAATATTTCCTGGCAGTTTAACTCAACTCCAACAAAACATCTAAATTTTGGCTACTTATTTCTGTCTGCTTTGCACCCTCATGGTGCCAGCACATGTTTTTATGTCTATTCTGTGAACCAGACCACAAAAGAGATCTGGTTGAAAAGCAAATGTCTTTCTGTAAGTATTTCTCTATTTCTTCCACCGCCTCCCCCCTCCCCTAATAGCAGTTTGTTATCAAAACTTTGTATTGATCCATAAGAGAATTCTATAATGGGGAGAGGAAGAACAACACAGGGAAATGAATGTGTGGGTAGAGTTGTAAGGACTGACTGCTTTAATTGGCTTGGTTTTGTAATCCAGGAACTAATACAACTTCAATCTCGGTCCGTCTGCAAGTGGATGCCCAGAACAAGCAGAAGCAGCCCTCTTATTTGTCTCTAAATTAAGAGGAATACAGAAAGTGGGCATCTGACAGCAGACCTGGAAAGAATTATTATGTTATAACTTATACTCATTAATGCCATCTTCCTAGCTGAATTTTTCCACCCCCAGTTAAATCTGTGCTTTTTAAAAAATTTGAAATACTTCCTTGCCAACAAAGTTTGACATAGCCTTGAGTTCATCTAGAAAAAGTAGATAATTCTCGGTGTAAATTAGTTCACAGCATAAATGATCATGCACACAGTGAAAATGCTCCTAACTAGCCCAATATGTACTAATACCTAACAAACAGAAATGGACAACAGTTGTGTAAAGAAGACCAATATTATAAAGTATAGGAGTAAGATACTGTAGATATTGAAATATTTTAGACACTTCAGATACTCTTCTGAAGAGCATCTTGGGATCATGTTCTGGAATAAAGGAAAGGGAAAGTGAAGGCTCAGAATAATCCTTCATTAAATGTTTGAGGAGAAAAACATCGGGTAATTTGAAAGGCAATACAATGCTGTCCAAACACTTTTTATTTCTGTCTTAAAAAAACCCTGAACAAGACAAAAGGTTAATATCTTTGTGATATTATCTACCAATAGAATGATTTAATTGAGGCAAAACAGTTTTTCACTCCTTCATTAATGTCTAAGGAGTTTAGCCATTTGTTAATTTTTGAAAGGCTTATTTATTTGTAATGTCATTGAGCTGCAGTAGCATACTCAGATATAACAAGTCTGGTCAGGACATGTGTTCTCAATGATAACAGTGCAACCTAATAAGATAAACGCATTTGAGAAAAAGGTGTGAATTCAAGGTACATTTTTCTATAAATTAAGAATCTTAAAATACTCAGGATCTGATTCCCAGCATAACGTTAAATGCATTGTGCTCTTTCTGATTATCTAAACATGGACTCCAGTATATTAACAAATAAACATGAGATTTATTATTATTATTATTTACCTATTGTTGTCTACATAACGTATCAACATTGGATAGAAGGCATAAAGGTCTCTGCAAAGAACTGCAAACTCATCAAGAATGAGTAGCTCAGCTTCTTGGGTGTCAGTTTTACTATCTGCTCTCAATTGCTCCTCTTCCATCACGATCTTTATAGCTTTCTTCTTTAGTTTCTCCAGTGTTGGAATGAAGTGACTTTTGAGCAGATCAGGCCTGGCTTTGCTGATGATAGGTTGAGCATAAACTGTAAATAAAAATAAAGGCAACCTCATCAATAATGCACAACTGATGTTTTTCATGGTACTAATATGAACTATGCAGTTCTAGAAAACATAAAGGTCATAATGCTTCACATACTGCAGAAACATAATAAAATTTTTAATAGAACTCTAAATATGGCTTTGTAGACACTGTGTGTATTGATAGATTAAAAGCTAGCTACTGGAAATTCAGACTATAAGTATTTCAGTCTTATGCCAATTAAATTACCCTCATTCTGGCAAATCACGTCTCTAATTTAGAACCTAAACAAAGCAGGGATAGAGACACAAAGTCCTCACAAAAACACTCTTGGGGTTTTTTTTGTGTGTGTGCATGTGTGTGGGTTTTGTATAACAATGTCAGAAAATAGTCAGAAGATGATGTTCTGGAAGAATTTTTTTACCTTGCCTTGGCGAGATAAAATGCCGAGAATGAATGACTAATTCAAGATCACAGTTCTATTTTATGCAAGAATTAGCAATAAAATGCAGAATACCTGAGTAAAAAATTGTTGCAAGAACCACACTAGTGCATTATTATTATGACTACAAGATTATGTACATTGTTGTCTAGATAAGCAGTCACTAGAAAAGTGCAAGCAGTGGTCTCTACAATTAAACAGCAAACTTCTTACTTAATTCTAATGAAATCATTATTATTTTGGAAGACCTTCCAGTAATTGAAATTATACTGAAAATCCAGTGCCAATGAAGCATTAAAATTTAGACAGAAATTATTACCTTTACATAGATTTCTTTAAACCACCTTATTGCATATTAAACTCTGATACTATTTAATGATAAAATTTGGTTGCAGCAAATTTCTTTAGCTTGCTGCCTACTAAGTGTTACATGACATTCTGAGAAATCTTTATGCTCATTTAATATCTGGGACAGTTACTCAGGTAATTCTGAATTTGTACTCCAGGGATTATTTCCCCATGCACACTTTCCTTCTCTTTTGTTTTGATATTTCCTGTACAAAATTCACAGGACTTACACTCTCAACTGCAATACTCAGTTGTTAAGTGTCTTGAAAAATCAATGGAACTCACAACTCCAAATAAATGCTTAGGCTCTTATGCAGTCCAATTAGAAAGTAAGATTTTCAAAATTCGTTATGTTGTATGGAAAGTGCTCTGCTTTCTGCATCTGTAGTGATGCTACAACGCATGCGTAAAAATAATAATAAAATGTTTTTAAAAATATGAAAATATCTTACAGTTACTTCTATACTCTTTATCTTTCTTACTGCAGTTTTTGATTAAAATTTATTATTATTTTATCAGTGAGTAACAAGGTAAAGTGCAGAAAAGTAATTAAATATTATTAGGTACAGTTACTCTTTACAAATATTTACAGTACCTGCAATTCTTTTCATCCAAGATGCTTCATCTATTCCCAGATTGTTGTTAATTATTTTTAGAATGTTTCCAAGAATGATGCTCAGATGCTCAGATGTCACCATCGTACAACAAGGCCCGGCACTTTGAGGAATGCTTTCAGATCCTCTTTCCCACCAGTAGGATAAATAGTTGCATAGCATGGGCAAGATAACCTCAATTACATGAGGCATTTCAGTATACCTTGCACCAGACTCTGCTAAATCATTAATTTCCTTTATTAGTCCATCCAACTGAGGGATCTCTGGACACATCTCTTCTACTGTATCAGGCATACCTAAAACTGCAAGTAAGAGTAGAAAAGAAAAAGAGCAAAATAAAAAAGGGCATCTACCTTTAAATACGCATGATTAAACCCTAAATACAAATAACATTATCAATCAGGTTATTTTCTGTCACTTTCTTGGGCAGACATAACTTTAGTTGGGCTTTGGGCCTCTCATCTCATAAATTATGTCTTTCTGATAATATGCATATAACACAGATGTAGACAGTATCTGCCATAAAGCTTTACCATAAAGTGTCCTGCAGTTATCTGCTCAGCTATGTAAATGTGCAGAACTCAGAGCTTATATCAAGGACTATGTTTCAAACCGCGGGCATTCTGTTCCTTTTATTTTGTCTTAAACACCGTTTCCAAGCCATGTTGTGAGATGAGGTGGTTGAAACTAGTTCAAAAGAACCAAAACAAGGTCACTGGTTTTCACACCCAATAAAATGTTCTTTGCACAAGCCTGTGAAAAGAGGTCAAGCATTGGTCATAGAATCATAGAATCCCCAGGTTGGAAAAGACCTCTTGGATCACTGAGTCCAACCACTCCTATCTGCCACTGAACCATGTCCCTGAGCACCTCGTCTGCCTGTCTTTTAAACACTTCCAGGGATGGTGACTCAACCATCTCCCTGGACAGCCTGTTCCAGTGTCCAATGACCCTTTACTGCAGTTTAAGGAGGGACTCAAGGGGTGTTCTCTGCCCCTGAGACCAACTGCACATGTCCACCTCAAACAACCACATGACAGCTTGTGTTACACAGTTCTCCTCTTAAAGGAATACCCAGTGGGTGAAAATGGGCATGATCAGCTGGCATGAACTGCATCAAGGGAGAAGTCTCACTATTTTGAATCAGAGAATCATGGAATAGTTTGGTTTGGAAGGGACCTTAAAGATCATCTACTTCCAACCCCTCCCCACCAAGGACAGGGACATCTTCCACCAGGCTGGGTAGCTCAAAGCCTCATCCAGCCTGGCCTTGAACATCTCCAGAGATGGGAGGTGTGTCTCACCACACTTACAGTAAAACATTTCTTCCTCATATCTAACCTAAATCTCCCTTCTTTCAGCTTAAAACTGTTACCTCTTGTCCTATGACTGCACTCCCTGATGAACAGCCCCTCTCCAGCTTTCTCGTAGACCCCCTTTAAGTACTGGAAGGCTGATATAAGGTCTCCCCAGAGCCCTTTCTCAAGGCTAAACAATCCTAACTCTCTTGGCCTTTCCTCACAGAGGAGGCACTCCAGCTTGTAAGAGACTATTATAGAACTGCTTTTGCTCAATATAAGCTGTCAACCACCATGATATCTTGTAAGAGCCTTCAACCATGGAGACGAACTGTCCCCAATGGAAAAACCATGGCATCCACCCAAAGCGTGCTTATCAAGCTGAACACCAGGGCATGCACACATGGAGGCCTGGAAATAGGTGGACTGTTCGACATCCACCCAAAGATCAAGCTGAACATCTGGGCATGACAATGCCTTCCTGGAAATGGGTGAACTGTTCAGGGAAATCGTGGACTGGGGCGATAAATGGGGGAGCCTCTTGCTTCTTCGTTGCTCGGTGAACTCGGGGTGTTCAGTTGCTTCATTACTCGGTGGGCTTGGGGTGCTTGGCTGCTTCGTTGTTTGGTCGACTCGACCTTGTGTGTGTTGCTGCGTGTGCCCTCCCCCAGTCTTCCTGGAGCTTGGAGCATCATCGTCATCCCATGGCTTGTGTCTTCACCATCACCTGCACCGAGACTGATCCGACGGGACATTGCTGGATTCGTGGCGGTAATTAGCTGCATCTCTACCGCCTTCTTGCTTAGGGTTTCTAACTTTTCCTTTCTTTTCCTCTCTGTCCTATCGCTGTTATCAGTTGTTAAAGAATATAAAGCTCACAAGATTGTACGGCATCTGACCCTGTTTGCATCTTAGTCTCGGCCTCTTGGTATTGTTTAAGGACCCTCCCCAATATCGGATCAGGACACAGCCCTCTGATCATCTTTGATGCTCTCCTCTGGACTCACTCTAAGAGGTCCATCTTTTCCAGGGTTTTGGGCATCACATTTCATTGCAGGCTCCCTTGGAAAAGTGATTTTTTTTTTCCACTAATTCTCTGCTTCCTTTTTTAAATCTGCCTCTCTTGTTTTTTCGCCTGATCTCTTTCTCTCTTTCTATTTGTGGAGAGGCATGTTATTGCTTTATACGATTTATATATCTTTGCCTTCACCACAAACAGTTATTTTACTCTAACAGACAATTAATAATAACAATCTTCCTTAGAATTAATAAATTATTTCAAATTAATCATGTTGTTTTCACTTTATTTTACTCCCAGAACTGCATTTTAATGAACTACATCTCCCTTCTGTTTATGGGGATGATCTGTGACAGCTTATATCAATATTGGATAAACTCTGGCCGTTTTTTCCATAATCATTCACAACTTTCACATTAATTTTCAAAATATTAAATATACCTCAGGGAAAAGGATACAAAAATCTCAGAATTATGGGTGACAATAAAAATAAACTGTGCATAGTTAATGAACTCTGCACATCTACCTCCTAACAAAAATGTCAGGAAAGAATTCCAGTTGTCAGATGTCTGTATTAGAAACTTAAGGGTATTTATTCAGCAATTAACAACCCACCATAGTCTAACACCAGTCATTCTAACAAAACTCTTCTTCCACCAGTGCTACTTCTATAAAACAGTGCTGACAGGAAAGATGATCTAGCACAAGCTTTTCTATAACTCCTTTTACATGGAAATACTTGTGAAGCATATGGAATTTATTGACCTACCTGACTTTGGCAGGTAATGACTCTTGCATAAATCAGTGAGGAAAAGACAAACACTATAAGATATGAGAGTCCATCAAGAGTAAAGCTGGAGAGCAGCAAGTGAACAAGATCTATGTAGAAGGATTCATGCTCCTTTGATTAATATTTCATGAAATGAAACTTACATTCAGTCAGGAGTTCCCTATACCAAACCACATTGGAGTACTGGCAAGACAACAAAAAAATATAGATAATTTTCCTGTTCACATAAATAAGACCTTACACACCTTTTACATTGCTAATAGGAACACGGCTGTAAAATTTGCTAAAAATTTTTGTAATGCAGATATGATCTCTGGCCAAGCTTTAAATATTATAGTGTGCAGCTTCAGAAAAGAATTCAAAAATCATGTTTGAAAGAATATGCAAATGTACTCAGAGAAAGGGATCAAAGTGAACAAAGTTTAAAAAAAGCAGAGTAAGGTTAAATAACAAGTAACAAAAGAGCAACTGTTGGAATTCTCTACTGAGTTGTACATTTGGTGTTTTTTTTCAGTATTACAATTTCTTTCTATTACTACTAGTTGGAAAGAAGAAACCACCTTTTGGGGTTTTTTTGAATAAGGAACAGTACTTACTTGCTCTTTCTCTTGCACTTTTAGTGTTGAAGACAGACAATGGGTTGTAATGGTTGAGAGAAGGTTCAAGGAATGCTACTGGAATGGCTGCTGCTAGAGATGCTAAGCATTCACCAAGTGCAGGACGCTGCCTGTATATGAGAGACACTAAAAGTTACCTAAACAAAAAAAGTATTTTGCTAGGATTTACATGCATTACAATTTCAAAATATTGTATTTCTCACATGAACAAAATTACTTGAAATTGCAATGATATAACAAACACTTTTAAAAAAAAATATCCTCCACCAATATTGCATATTAAAGGTAAACAGCTCTGCAGTGCTGAGTATAGAAAACATGTCCACAATATGCACAAAACCTAGATCAGTATCTGCATATTTTTATTACACCTTCAATTTGCTTAAACGAGCAAATGCATACAATTAGTGGGAACTCGTTTTGGCGGTCACACCTTTTTTCAAGATTTCACTTCCTTTCTCTCTATCTCTCTCTATATTTTGCTGGCTTCACATACTATACCATTTACATAGTCAAATGAATTGAAAAGATCACCAAGTGGTGATCAAAGAAGCATTTCCATTACACCATTGTTATAACAGACTTTCTTGCATCTTTGTCAGTCTTTATTTTGAAAAGCCTCAAACAGGTCAAATGGAAGTCTTAAACTGAATAATCTGGATATGTACTTGTGTGTATGACTGAATACAGCAATTGATTTTGTCATATTTAACTACATACATTAAAAAATGTGCCATAAATTCTTAACTTACTCAGAAGGTTGTATTTCATATTACTAATACAGCTCTTTCCTCATTTGTGCTAAAAAATCCTTTGGAAATGTATTTCTATAATATAATTTGGAAAATAATAAGACACCACAAGGGGATATACAACTGTTGGGTACTGGGGATGAAAAGAGAGTTTTCAACCCCTAAATTAGGACTTAAATGTCTGATGCAGAAAACTAAAAGAAATGGGTACCTAGGTGCAGAATTCGTAGCCAGAATGCCCACAGCAGTAATACTACACTTGCCAGTAGAGCATTAGGCCTCCAAGTAGTCAAGAACTGGTGCATTTGGCATCCAGTCCTCTGCATTTATGAACCACAGAGACATTTAAAGAAGAAAGCTCCACAGAGAAATCAGAAATATCTACAACATTCTAAATAAGCCAAACACAATTTGTATAAATGAAAAATCCCCTCACAATGAAAATTTGTCACAACAAAGCAGCAGCAGCAGCAATCCAACTTAGTATTAATCCTGCACCCTAGCATCAAGGAGTCTTGTAGAATAAGCTGAAACTTTTTAGCCATGAAAAATTATATTTACATATGAAAAGTGAACTATGACTGATTCTACAATGGCAGGTAACACCTGTTCATGTCCCTGCCAAAATTCACTAGGAGAAAACCCACATTTTGATCCTAAATCTGAGCATTATTTAACCTGAATAACTGTTCTAGTCAGCTCAATTAGTCATTGCTATGTTTTGCTGAAATACTGAGCAGCATGTTTGAAATCCTACCTCCCACCTAGACACTGATGCCTGCCTACAATCTTGATTTAAGAGCCTGAGTGAATCTAGTGAAAACCAGACTAAGTGAAATGCACAGTTAGAAACCTCTTGCACAGCCTTAGGAGACTAATTAATTTCCTTGCATACATGTGATTTGATCACTCTTCCCTTCTAAGAAGGCAAGTGCAGTAGGAAAAGGTGAAGCTGCTAATATCAACTTCTAGTGTAATTGTACAGAGCTTAGAGCTTCTGCCAGTCAGGTGGAAGCCTGCGCTGTGAGCTCTTCTCATCAAAATGCAACTCAAACACAATCATCTTTTAATTCCTGTGAGAAGACCCTTACTGCTAGAGTGGTGGTAAGGCACTTCCTATTTTGTTTATTAGAGTTGTGTCAAAAAGTATTTAAGATTTTTGAGAGAAGAAGGTATAGCTTTGTAATTTATTGGTTGACATATAAATGACAGAATGCCAGTTTATACTAGAATGAGCTTGTGCACACATGTATGTACATGCAGAGCAGAAGGAAAGAGACTGTCCACCAGATTGCTCTTGCATGAAAGAATTACTGAATAAACTCTGGAAAGAAGTAGAGACCACCATTTCTCATACTAGTCAAAGCCTCTCCTAACCAGACTACAGAATTGTATTTCCTACAATTTAGTCTCTCAGGCCCTGTGGATCTTAAACTTCACATTAAAAGGAAGTTTGTGAAAAGTACCTAACATAACGCCTTCAGAAAAGCATAAGGAAGGGTTATGATTACCTCAGTTCCTGTCTTGTGTTAGAAGAACAATTAGCATTCTCTTTTCTGAAATAGCAGAGCCTTTTTAAATGGAAGATTTAAAATCCAGGTCTTGGAACTCCATAGCAACTTGATGCTTAAAGGAACTGTAGACTCTACTCTTTCTAAAATGCAAGTAATGAGTACAGTGGTTTCCTTTGTAGAAATATAGGCTGTCAGAATGCTCTGCATATACTCAGGATGTTATGCTCAGAATGACTGTTTTGAGAACTCTGTATAGACTTAATTGTGAGACAGATGCAGCCTACTTGGCACAGCAACATGCAGTAGGCAACTTTGATAAACTTAGTGGTAACCCATAGAAAACCTTAGCTTTCCCTATGGGAAAAATAAACTTCCTCCAGATACACTGTCTTATGCAGAATGAGGTGTTTGCTTTTATGTAGTTTGGACTTGTGGGTTTAGTTGTTTTTTGTGTGTGTGTGGAATTGAACTCAAAAATGTAGGCAACTACGTTCCAGCTAAAGTGTATTATAAATATGCTCACACTGTTTCAGATTCATCTTGCATTCAAACTTCTTTATTACTTACGCAACACACTCCTAAAGAAAAGAACATTTTAAATGCTGAGGTTTTTACTCAATACCTTTCAACATAGATGTTTTTTCCAGTTCCAAGGGAATACAGGCTAGAAAGAATTCTGTAACATGAAACTTGTACATCACCCACTAGAGGAAAATAAGAAATAGATTATCATTATTTATTCAACAAAAGTCTAATTTTCAAATATTAAATATCTATTTTATGTAAAATGGTAAAAGTTGTCTAAAAATTTTAGCATATGTATCATTGAACGTTCTAGGGTTTCAATAGTTTACATCTGTTATTTATATTTATTATTTATAGTTGTTATTTATATTTATACTCAGTTTCTCTGATACTTGGTCAGTCATCTGAATTCATTCCAAAACCTAGCAAAACATAAGGCATTCTGCAACACCAGGACATACTTACTATTAATATATTGCAGGTTATCATACTTGCAGAGTTCAAACTTAAACTAAACCACATCAGTCTGTGCATCTAACCTTTAGAACCACAATCTAAAGGCTCCTTGACTTTTTAAGGAAAGTCTTTTGATGGACATTGATCTTTTCAATATCTGCTGCTTTGGAACTTTTATCACCCAAATATATAGAAAATTTTGGAACAGCAAGGAAAATTTAAATTAAAATAACTAAACTGATTTTCAAATGCAAGAAAAAAAAAGCCCAAAAGCGATTAACAGTGACTTGTCTTCTTTATTCTAATGTAGTAAAAAATGTGTAACAAAAATAAACATAATAAAATTTTCTATAGGCAACTAGTCTCATCCAATAAACTTCAAAACTAAAATAAAATACTTACAAAGTAAGTCAATTCCAAAGTGATATTGTGAAATATGTTCAAAAATTGATGTCAAGATCGGTAGTAATGCTACTGAAGTATAATTTATATTCTGTGAAACACCCTTAATTTGTGTTCGTGAATGTGTAAATTTTCCAAGTTTAAGATTTTCTGAAGTTTTTTCCAGGTCTTCGGCTGCATTTTCAAAAAAGGCACGCAATCCAGCTTTAACAAGCTCAGATCCTGATTTCATAACAGTTCTGAAAAATAAGGAGAAAATATTAGCTCTGCATTGCTCTTTAGTAGTTGTATAGATATATATGTACATGGTAGTTATATTCTCTCAGTCTTTGAAGATAGCACAGATGTATTAGTGAACTTTACATTATGAACTGAAATAGACAGTTACTTCTATAAAGCAGTATAAGCAACAATTAGCTTGGAGTATTTCATACACATAAGGATTTCTGTCCTCAGTTTGGTCTTTCTTTTTTTTTTAATCTGCTTTCAAATAAGATAATGTCTTCTTGGCAGAAGTCATAGGTTGTAAGAAAGCCCCTCTATACAATATGCTCAATAAAAGTAACAATTCTCTAATTTTTTTATGGGAGTCAAAATAACTACGTATGCAGCTCAGGATACACGCTTACCTATCTTCAAAGAAACCTAAATATAAAAAATTCAACAGCAATACCAGTATCACAGTTCCATTCCTTAATTTTTTTGCACTTTTCTCCAACCCCTAAAGAAGCTTCTAGCATTGTTATTCCCAATGAGTCAGTTGTCAGGCTGCTGTATAACACAATCAGGCCAGGAAACAGCTCAAATGAGTAAACTATCTTAGCATATGTTTTTCTCTACATGGTAAATAGTAAAAATTAGCAAGTGTATCTATGCCTATGTATTAATACATTATGCTTACTTCTAATGCAAAATTTTACACTATTCACTAAACTGTCTAAATATCCTCAGGCATCAATATTTGTAGTTCCAAAGTTTATGTCACTAATATCTCCCAAAAAAAGTCTTCAAATGTCTTTGGAAATGGAGACAAACAATTTCAATGTTTTAATGACAGTCATTGAACTGAAAAATGTAGATGAAACCCTCCAGACAAAATATGCTAATACAGAGGTGAATATCTGAATTATTGCTACTCTAGTATCTTTAATTACAAAAAAACCAAAAAGGAATAAAAAAATACGGAAAAAATCCAACTGCTCTTGTAAAGCTCTGTGATACCTACATAGTCTGTAGTTGGTACAAATTCCTCAAACTTACCGTGTGTCAAGAGACTGAGCTAAGATGTGCAGGCAATTCACCATTGTAGCTGAATCACTACCTAGTTAGAAAGAGATAATATGAGAGCACACTAGTAAGGGAAATGTAGGGTAATTCTAATGATCAAAAATGCCATTACTGAAGATACATGGGTTAAATAAGACATGACATAAACCTCCCACGTTAGGCCAATGGATGGAGAATTAAATCTGCTTCTAGAACTAACTTTCAATTTCTTAAGTCCATTTCGACAGAAGAACTAAGAAAAACAACTAGGGTCTACTTTTCATCACTTGATCCTGTAACATTCTGAACTTTGTGTCTTGTAGTACCTATGTTTCGTTTGCAGTTTTCTTACCAATGTCTTTGAAAAAAAGGTATATCATTTTTCCCTACACTCCTCTCGTATTGAGACATCTATTTCTGTTGAGATTGGATGACAGAAATCAAAACAATTAGTGTAAGATGACTTTTGAAAAGCTAAAAGTAACTGCAAAGGCATGAGGGTTTTTAAAAGGAGTCTGAAAATCCTAGAAGCTCCTATTTCTTCCTGCTTCAAAACTTTACATAATCTAATAACTGTTAGCTTCAGAACCAAGCTCAGTGTGCTCACTAATTCTATTGGAAGTTTATGCATAATTTTATAGAATTTTGCCTATAGCTTCTGTAAAGCTTCAGGCAAGATAAAAGCAATGGCTATGCATTCTTTATATTTTTAACTTTATCAAGGTCTTTCTTAACAACTTACCAAAAAGTGAGATCCTATGTCTAACAAGAGCAGCTAGTTTGCAGAACAGGCTAAAGCAGAAAAGAACAGAAAAAGTAAGACAAGATAAGGCAAATATTAAAGATTTATTTAGAATATGAGGTAAAGAGTAGTAGTAATATGAAAGAGAAAGCAGAGAACACAACATAATTCCTGGAGAGTATATTTTGAATCATGCATTATAGCAGTCAAAAAACTGCTTTAAGCAAAATGACATTGAAGCTTCTAAATTTTCTCATTTTCTAAACCTCACTTCTTCAGAGATAATTGAAACTTTTTTTATTATAGTGGTTTCCAACAATTACATATTATATGGTTGAGTCATTCTTTATGGCTATTATTTCTGAATTTTTTTTTGTAAAAACAAGAAAAAATTAGTAACTTGGCATTCTGCAGAAAGAAAACATTACTAATCTCCATGTTATTTATAAAAACTAACAAAGATATCCTTTATAAATAAATAAATCAGTGTTTAGTCACTGCTGCTGATAATATGAACACTGAAATATATATACAGACTAGAAGAGCTTCTGGCAAGTATGTCAGAAACTTGCATATCTAACATAGCTGTCAAGATAATAGGATAATCAAGAGAAAGGAAAAATCATCAACTATCTTAAGATTAAAGGAATTACTCTAGCTTCTAAAAACAAAGACATCTAGGCAGACTTATTTATTCTCTGTGCTACACTTCATAATTGGAATTAAGACTCAAGAAAATGAAGAAAAATACCTTAGGAATTGGTATGGCCTCTTACTAACAAAAGGTTGTCATTTTACCTTCATTACAGTAAGGAATTACTATATTTCCTGTAAGATGAAAGTAACTGATAGTCACTTTTCTCAATGAATTATATTTTTGAATTAATAACAGCAGATATGTAGGCTAGGCATCTAACTTCCTTCACGTCCATTTTTAAAGGTGTTCTGTACAACTGGAGCAAGCACCTTTCTAGCTGTTTTAAGGTGCCTTGACTGATTTAATGGAAGTAACAGGAATATTCAGAGAGGAAGTATGAGATTGAAGTGAAGTGAAATGAAGCCAAACTTTCATCCTCCTGAACCTGAGCTGGCTTACCCAGTCAGAAGGGAGGACTATTATGCACATTTGTGTACAATATATCTGAGAGATCAGCAAAGCAGAATCTTAAGGACTTAACCCTCAGTCTTATGGGCAACGGCTATATAGGGACTACCACTCACTTAGAAGATGGAAACAAAAGAGTAAAAATATTTAGAGAAATACAAAAATAAATTGGACTATAAATTGAAGCATGGAACCTAGCAAGTTCAGTGTTAGGCTTGATCTTATGTAGGAACAAGTAAGCAATGTTTACTTTCAAATGTTATACCTACTACTCTGTTGGAAAAAGTAGTCAACTCTGGTCAACATAGTGAAAGAAAGCAAAAGAAATCAGATAAACTGACAGCAAAGCATGAAAATAAAATACAGTTTGAAAGATTATGGTACAATATATCCCAAAGAAAATAACTGGCAGCATACACTTAAGGGGGAGAAAAAAAATTTGCAACAAAAGTATTAGATGACAGTCATAGTTAAAAAAAAATTAAATATTAACTTTATATGCCAGTTGCAGAAAAATTAAAAAACTAAAAGGCAACTATCTCCTTTTAATTGAATTTTCTTGAGTCAAATGGCTAGTTCCAACCAAATCTGAAACAACAGAGATGTCTAAAAATTTTTAAATTTCAGCAATTATTGTGTGGCAGCAGAAGTAATTTGTAGAGAAGGGAGAATCCAAACTTATTGCTAAAAAGCTGGGTCATGGTATTTTCACATTTTTTCATGTCTGAAAATTTAAATGTGAGACCAACAGACACAACACAACCAGGTGATCAGGCCCAGTCAGCATGGGTTTATGAAAGGCAGGTCCTGCCAAATTAACCTGATCTCCTTCTATGATAAAGTTACCCACTTGATGGATGAGGGAAAGATTGTGCATAAAGTGTGGATGTTAGTAAAGCCTTTGACAGCATTTCTCATAGTATTTTGCTTGAAAAACTGGCTGCTGTTGGCCTGGACAGGTGTACCCACTGCTGGGTAAAAAACTGGTGGGATGGCTGAGCAAGTAAATGGAGTTAAATCCAGTTGGAGGCTAGTAACAAGTGATATTTTCCCAGGGCTAAGTGCTGGGTCCAGTTCTGTTCAATACCTTTATCGATGATGTGGGTGAGGGGATAGAGTGTACCCTTAGTAATTTAACAGATATCATGAAACTGAGTGGAAGTGTTGATCTGCTTGAGGGTAGGGAGGCTCTACAAAGGGATCTGAACAGGCTGGGTCGATGGGCTGAGACCAAAGGCATGAGCTTCAACAAAGCTAACTGCCAAGCCCTGCACTTGGGGGACAACCCCATACAGCACTACACTACAGGCTTGGGGAATAGCGGCTAGAAAGCTGCCTAGCAGAGAAAGACCTGGGGGTGCTGGTTGACAGCCAGCTGAATATGAGTCAGCAGCATGCCCAGGTGGCCAAGAAGGCCAATGGTATCTTGGCCTATATCAGAAACAGTGTGGCCAACAGGACCTGGGAAGTGATTGTGCCCCTGTACTCACCTTGAGTACTGTGTTTGGTTTTGGGCCCCTCGCTACAAGAAAGTCATTGAGGTTCTGGAGCATGTCCAGAGAAGGGCAACAAAACTGGTGAAGTGGCTGGAGCACAAGCCTTATGATAGGAAGCTGAGGGAACTGGGGTTGGTTACCCTGGGGAAAAGGAGGCTGAGGGGACACCTTATCACTGTGTACAATTAGAATCACAGAATCACAGAACACCCACCGGCTCATCAAGTCCAACCATTCCTATCAAACACTAAACCATGCCCCTCAGAGCCTCATCCACCTGTGCCTTAAACACCTCCAGGGAAGGTGACTCAACCACCTCCCTGGGCAGCCTGTTCCAGTGTCCAATGACCCTTTCTGTAAAAAAATTTTTCCTAATGTCCAGCCTAAACTTCCCTTGGCAGAGCTTGAGGCCATTCCCTCTCGTCCTGTCCCCTGTCACTTGGGAGAAGAGGCCACGGGATGAGGGGAAATGGCTCCAAGCTGCACCAGGGGAGTTTCTGATTAGACATGAGATAAAATCTCTTCACTGAAAGGGTTATCAGGCACTGGAACAGGCTTTCCAGGGAAGTGGTTGAGTCCCCATCCCTAGAGGTATTTAAAATACAGGTAGATGAGGTGCTCAGGGATACGGTTTAGTAGTAGACAGACAAGGCTGGACTTGATGATCTCAAAGGTCTTTTCCAACTTAGCGATTCTATGATTCAGCAATGAAACAAACACATTAGAAACTAAGTTTTATTAGTTCCAGAATAATTTATTAATGTGTTTGATGTTTTCATCCACAATTATATATATTGTAATACATGGAATTAGTCCATATACTTCATTCTTTCATTATATATTAAAGAACAGTAGAATGAGGAATTCTGTTAGCTCACTGTCATTCTGACACAGAATAAGCTATTCACCTTCTGTCTGAAGAAACCTAGCTTTTGAAGTTTATCTTTAACCTAAGAAGAGACCTTTAAGTACCTGTACAGCACACTCCTGTGTATATCTTAATTTTCTACTTACCTTGCTACCATTTCCTTTTCCTTATTTGATGCATAGCCACTGCTACTTAGTGTTTTTGTTGGAGAAGACAGGAAGTACAGGCAGTGATTTGTAAAGTATTGATCAACTAATGGTAAAAGAACCTAAGAAATAGAGATACAAAATGTGTTTTTCACAGAGCACGATGGTAAATGTAGCAACAATGCTCTTATTGGTTAAAGTTCATTAAAAGAATTTTGGAAGTTCTACGATAGTTCTTTTTTCTCATTTCAGACACAAAGTCATATTAATCAAGACCTTCAGTCTTACAATTTTACTTACAAGTTATGTAAATAATAAACAGAGTTATACAGTTCTATCTATTTTGGATTTAATATTGCAAACTTACTCTTCTCACTTTCAATAGTGATAACTGTCACTGAACTTGTAGGACTCTTCCTCTCCATTATCTACATAATTGTCCAGTAAAGATATAAAGGGAGAGGATTTCTATTTTTTTTTTTAAGATCCCAAATTAAAAATCCTAAATGTTCCTTACTTCAAATCTGGCTATTGGCAACATTTTTCTTATGAGGTACATAAATGTGTATGACATTACTATGCCTAGGAATACTTGCTGTTAACAAAATGACGCTATTCACTTCAGTGATGTACTGAGGCAAAAATTTTCACAAATAATCAACATGCTCAGTGAGAGTATTTAATTACATATAATAAATAAGCTGCCTTTTAACTTCTATGTTCCTTCTCATGCGGAAGATACATTGAAATATTTTGAAATATTTGAATCCAGTAAACATATTGACATATTTTTGAAGATATTTTGAAATATTTCTTAAAAACATTTAACTGGTTTCTTACCAGGAAAAAAAATGGGAAATATATATTTCTACTACCTGAAAAGCAGTCCAACATTACAAATTTCCATGTTCTGTATGATGGAATGTATATGCATATATTCCTTGAAATACTAAATCACTCACTTTGGCAAAGAATTTTATTTCTTGGTCATGGGGAGACTTTTCAGTTTTTCCACTGGTTACAATGGCTTCTGCGAGAACACAATAAAGGCAGGCATGCATAAGTTGTCTAATAATAAATAATACAATAGCTCTTGTAAACTTAGTTTTGCTGAAATAAAAATAAAACAGCAGAAACAGTTTAGCTAATTACAGATGTTGAAGAATTAAATTTGCAAATTAAGACACAAAATTTAAGATTGTTAAATACAATAAAACTAGCAATTACTACAAATTTAAACATATAAATATAACTATTACTATCTAAATATCAACAATTTTAATTATTTGCAAAATAAAATCTACAGCTTACCCAAATGTGCAATAAACTCTTGAGCAGAATCAACATATTTTAAAATTTTCTTCAGAAACTTAAAGGCAAACCTCTTTTCCATGGATGAAGCATCCAACTCCATATCATTCAGACCCCTGTTTTAGAAAGCATTAAGATAAATAACTTTGATGATGACAGTGGTACAAAAGATTACAGTAATATGAAGCATTTCACTCCTTATGACTTTCAGTTATGGTCAGTTTTCAGAAGGAGAAATTGACCTTTTATAGCAACCAGAAAAACCACACATAGTCTGAGAAACAGAATCATGGAATGACAGAATACATTCCAATCCTGTTTTACACATAAACTTAGGAAGACTCTCACTTCCCATGTACAGTTTCATTTGAAAAACAAAATAATAAAATTTCTTATTGAAGAATCATAGTTTACATACTTTTATAATGTTCTATTAATTGATATATCACATGTAATCAAATTATTTTGTATATATTAATTCTCTGTGTGGTTGACAGGCATCTCCTGCTGCCTTACTGTCACAAAGTATAATGCAACTAAAAGACATTTATCTTCATAACACTGAAGAACAACTTGAGAACACCGTAAATATTCTCTTTTTGTGTTTATAGTAAGTCATGGTTGCTAAGAAATTACATGCACTTTCCTAAATATTGAAAGACATCAGTAGTACTCTTAAAAAACAAAGTTAACATTAAAAGACCTTGTAGAGGTTTAAAGGTGCTTAACAAATATCATGTTGTTGCAAACATATACTTGAGTAAGGCCTGAGAGCATTATCTGTACGTCATAAACACCCAAAAGTCTTGTGAATCAAGAAAGAGGAGCAAGAATCAAAACAGAGGCAGATGGTATATATAAAGCACACACTCTGTGCTGCCTATATGTTTCCAGTTATAAAGAATTTCCATCTTTTAATAATTAGCCCAACACTTTTAAGAATAACGTTCTGGAAATGTGATAATTGCAATAAGTACTTCAAAAGTTTTTATATACATTTGAAATATGAAAATCTGAAAATATAAATCTGAAAAATGCACCAAGAATAGGATAATATTGAAACACCCTGATATAGACAATTACTGCAAATTCTTTGCCCATGCCCCATAAGGAGTTTGAACAGTTTCTTTCAAGTTGACTTGTCCCCTTAGTTAATACTAACTCTGACAGATGCAGCTGCAAAGAGATATTAAAATTAATGTTTGAGCAATTCCATTGGTGTTTCAAAGGACCTGTTCTCACAGCATTCTGCTACAGAAACTGTCAGCCTTTGGACTGGACAGGCGCACACACTCCTGGGTGGAAAACTGGTTGGATGGCCGGGACCAAAGAGTGGTGGTAAATGGAGTTAAATCCAGCTGGAGGCCAGTTACAAGTTACATGCTGAGGGGCATGGTTTAGTGATTGATAGGAATGGTTGGACTCGATGATCCAGTGGGTCCTTTCCAACCTAGTATTGTATTGTATTCTAGTCTAGCCTAGTCTAGTCTAGTCTAATAAGTTACTTTCTTTGATAGCGTAAGACCCTATAGGCCAGCTTACTTACAGACATAATAATGCAAGTGAGTGTACAGATAATAAAGTCTGCACCTCTTCTTGCGCAGAAGCTAAGGATGAAATGCCCGCAAAATAGCAACTTTGGCTTACTGCTTCACAAACTCAAACCAATGTTTTACTTAAAAACTGGGTTAAAGAGCACTTTAACATCAATGTATTTCAATATCTGACCTTAGATTTATTTTTCCATTATTCTTACAGTCATTATTGGCTGCTAATTTCAGAGCTACAAATCATCTACTTGTTTAATTACATTACTGTTGCATTTCTGTATTAACAACGATGACCAATTTATTAAAAATGTTACTTGTCCATGCGATTTCAGAAGAGTCTTTCTGAACATAAAAATAACAGAATATATCCCAAATGGTAATTATGTGAATAATTAACAGACTCCAGTGAGATAAGAACACACATCATAGTTTGTGCACGGAGTAAGAATCTCAAAAGTGGTGCAGCTTACCGGGATATGATTATACTATTGACTTGAAGGAATTTAAACAGTTCTTGTGCCTTTTCACGGTCCCGTGATTTCTCTTTGGCTGTCAATGTGTCATAAGGTACCAATAAAGGATGACTACCTCCACCTATAGTAAGCAGAAAGAACTGTGAGTTTTTCTACTGTGAGATTTATTTTACTTCAAGTACAAAAAGGAACTATTCAATTTCATCTTATACTGTTTTCTTTCAGACTGTTTCTCTTTTTTTTTTTGTTTTTTGTTTTTTTTGTGGTTCACAGGATTCTGGCTTACCTTTGCTTTCCAACTCCATTTTCTTCTTTTTGGCCCATATATTATGGTAGTTTTCAGCCATTACCTCAACCATTCCCTACATAACCACCAGAAAAGAATAAAATGCAAAATTAAAAGATGACAATTAAAAAGTCTGTAATTCTACATGTTTTTTCAGTCTTGAGTAATCCTACACACTTGTGGTAAAGAAACATCACAGTTAGGTGTTTTTTCAGGATACACACATAGCACATGCTGTTTATGGTACTTTCCTAGCTTCATGATAACATTTTCTAAGAACCCAGGAAACACCAATGGGACAAACAGTAGAAATCTCTTTTTTAAATACGTAAACAGTATGGTATGCACCTATCACAACCACAGTCACAAATACACTCATAAAACCTGGCAAAATTCAACTAACTAATAACAGAACCTGAAATCTACTCATTCTTATCAGCATAATATATGCAGAACACAAATACTAAACCTGAAGCTCCCTAGAAAGCATCACATTGGAAAGGTCAAGTGGTGCTGGGGTATATCCATTTCCCTGTGGGGAAAAAAAAAAGATAATTATTTTCAGATAAAAAAAATTTCAGATAAAACAATGAAATAATCAACTACAACAGCTGTTGTTAATCTGATTGGAGTAATATTTTTAAACTTTCTTGTAGAATTCACCTTTTGTTCTCCAATATGCTGAAGACACACAGATGATTAACAAAATGCTTCTGCTGATGTGGAAATTTGCTTCAGATTCTTAGATCTCTCTACTCTCAACAGATAGCAAGTTGCTAAAAACTGTTTTCCACCTAGGAGGTGAGACCAATCATGAACCATACAAGATGTGCCTTTGAAACAAGACAGAACAGTGGGGTAACATCTTGAATGAACCATATACTGAAGAGAAGACATCACAACAAAAAATTAAAATAGGTTATTGTCTCATGGAATTTAGAGACTAAGAAAAAGGAGGAGCGTGATATATTTATGCAGTTTTTTAATGTTCAAAATGTGAAAGATCCAGTGCAACAGAGCTACTAGGCACAAGTTAAATGTGACTGGTGACATATAAAGCATTGATTTCAATGATGTGTTGAAGCTAAACACATACTGAAATCCTCTACTCAATCATGTCTTTATTGTGCATCTTGTTGGGCAAGTAGGCCTAACTGCAGAACAGATGCAGTTGACTGGAAGCAGAAATACCAGGGACAGATGTACTTTCTGTAAGGTAATGAGGTTTGCTGAAGAGATTAAGAAATGTTGAAATATTGTCTTGTAACAGAGTGATCAATGGGCAGTTTTGGTAAGCAAAACTTGTGTTGAGGAATGAACCCAACACAGGCATAAAGTGCCTGATGATGATGCTCACAGGAACAGTGCTGGTGTAAGTGTATACAAGGAATCAGCTCGTGACACATTTTTACACACTCCTTCCAGATCTGCTTAAGGTGGTAGGACTCTGCCCAATGCATTACTTATTAAATCTCATTATGTTGAAGCACAATGGTGTGTTTAATTCACCTCAAGGGGTACTATAAAAATTCCCCAGTATTTCTCATAGTTTTAAACAGCTTTCCCCCTTCCAAGACACAGACGTATTGCGCAGCAGTTCCAACATGCTGTTACAAAAAAAACACAGGTGAAAGAAATAGTCCATATCACATCAAAATGCTAGGTGTTGTGTAAATATCTGTAAATTTTGCCTGTAGATTTAACAAAAAGCACAAAACATGCAATTATTTGTCAGCCATAATTGCAGTCTTGACAAAAACCCATTTCAGCCTTTTCTGTTTGACCAAAGAAGGAAATTACTAGATCTACTTACTATAAAATAAAAAGCTTTAAATAGTTTGCCATGTAATCTTTGAATGACTGTGTGATATGTCTCCTCAGGTCTTTTGAGCAAATGAACAGATACATTCTCTGACAGTCTTTATTGTCTTAAAGATTCTTGTGTTTTTGCAATTCCCTCTTCAGTATTACTGCAGTTTTTATTATAGCAACCTGACTTCCACTTTCAGAATGCTAACATTAAAATTCTTTTCATTGAAAAAAATTAACAGAATCACAGAATCACAGAATCACAGAATAACCAGGTTGGAAGAGACCCACCGGATCGTCGAGTCCAACCATTCCCACCAATCCCTAAATCATGCTCCTAAGCACCTCGTCTACCCTAACCTTAAACACCTCCAGGGATGGTGACTCAACCACCTCCTTGGGCAGGCTGTTCCAATGCCTAACCACCCTCTCCGTGAAGAACTTTTTCCTAATCTCAAGCCTAAATCTCCCCTGGCAGAGCTTGAGGCCATTCCCATTTAACATAATTTCTTAGTAAATTAACAAACAAGTCTTTTGCCTTCTAAATTTAAGCAATTTCACCTTACCTGGCTAGACTGAGATATGCTGCGAAGCTTTTCATTTTCACGCTGATATATTGTTGCTTCTCCTCCTTCCTTGGTCCTTTCTAGGCTCCATCCCATAGCCAACATGGTCTTCAGTGATTCCCTGACAGGCCAACGATAAATTTCCTTTTCCTTTGAGAAAAATAAATTAAAATTTCTTTGTATTTAGCAAGTAGCAAAAACTAAAAGTATAAATATTCTTTCCTTTATAAATTGTCATATGGTACAAAAAGTAAAGTTTGTGTACTATATCTGAAGAAACTACATAGATCTTTTTACATAAGAAAGAAGATATAAAATAATTGCAATTTTTAAAAATTATTCTTAGTGGCATTTATTGTTGGATTGTGTGTTAAAAAGTAACAGTATTCAAGTGGTATCTTGGGAAATATCGTAGTTTTTACCTGGAATGTATTCATTGATTCCTCTAGCCCAAAATAACAAAATACTTATGGCTCTACAAATTCTCTGAAATTACTTAGGCAAGTATGTACAATTGAACACATCAGCACACAAGGCCTTTTTTTAGTCTTCTTAAATGTATACTCATCACGCATATAAACATTACGAGTCTATACACCTCTTTATATATATATACAGTCATCAATAAAAATTAAGGAACAGCCCGAAATTCTGACACACTTTTGAAAGGTAAAGATGTTACAGAAAATCTGAAAAATCTTGGCAAGGAAAATTCTGAGTATGTCGTATTAAGACTTCTCAAATCAACCTAATAAAAGTATTTCAGTTCTCACCATAAAAAAGATTTTTTTTATGACAGCTTTTATAGAAAGACACGATTTTTATGTTCAAAATTTCTAATCTGAGACAATTCAGAAAATTTGCTTTGAGCTGCTTTAGTAACAACTAAAACAACAGTTCATCTCCTGCTCAAATATTTCAAAGCAATTTACAAACCCCAAGGAATTAACCCTTATGAAACCCTCTTGATTTTGCCATCTCCATTTTCCAAACAGGAAAAGTGTCGTAAAGAAAGACAAATGTAATTTACTTATTTGAGTCAACCAATGAATCATTAGGAAAATATGTAATTGAATTCAAATTAATTTCACTGTTCTGACAACTAGAAGACATGCATGTCTAGTCAAGAAATTAAAATAAAAATGCATTCGAAATAGTTTACATGTTTTTCCCCATATTCAACAGAAGCATCACCTACATTTTCCTTACTTTTTTCAAATATTTCTTGAAGACAAAATTGCCTTCAGATATGTTAAATTACACTTTCATCTAATTCCCATGAGCTGCTGCCAGCTATTCCTCATCAATGAAGGCCTGAAATCCCTGTGCTATTGATACTTTGAATACAAGTTGTCCCAGTCCAGTCATATAAGACCACTTAACAGAAGAAATTTTACAAGACTTTGTGTAAAATTAACTAAAACATCATTTTAGCATATGGATGTTGCTATTTTCAACTGCAGGAATTCTAGTTTGTCTCTCTTCCTGTTATAAATATATTTTAAATGGATTTTAAAAGTACTCAGATCAAGCTACTTTTTATTAATGCAGCTGAAATATCTTCTATTACCTTTTCAGTTAAAGTTTTGAAAGGTCTTATTAAAGGGTGCGTCTTCATATTTTCATCCAATGAAACACCATATTTCCACCCATTATTAGTCTGAAAAAAAAGACCAATATAAAATAAGAACACCACAGATAACTAACAGCAAATTGGTCAGTATAGTTTGTCATATTGAACTGCTAATCTACTCCAATAGCTACTCAGTGCTACAGAAGTTTCTGCTAAAAGCACATGCATCCATTTGTGTGTACACTGGAACAAAACACAGCCCACACAGATTAGATGTTATCTATGAGTAGCAGGTCTCAGGCAACCACTTTTGAGTCAAAACTGCAACAACTCCATTAAACTTCATTTTGCTTAAATTTTATTGTAAAACTCATTTATTAACATTACTATTGATTTGTCAATGTAATACTAAAGAGGCTTTTATTAAATGTTTCACTATGACATTAAAAAGATATAAAAATATTTTTTTATATATTGCCTTGCCTTACAGCTATTTAGAAGTAGTGAAACAGAAACATAAACACAAGACAATAACAAGGCACTTGGAAAATTTATAGAGGAAAACAATACGTAAAAGCCTTCTTAAAGCTAAAAAGAAAGAAAACCTGTAACTATATTTTTCTGAAGAAAAAAAAAAGGACATTAGACTTCCCAGGAACTGTCACAGAGCTGCTGCAGTAGAATTTAATCTCTTTGAATCTCTAACTCCCAGCCAAAAAACATCACTACCAGGCAAAATTATGCCAAGATCTATATATCCTTACTTACAAAACAAAAAAAAAAGCAAAACCAAATCCAAACCAAGTGCCCCTTTTTCATTCCCCTCAAATCTTTGTAATAATAAATACTGGCAACTGAAGGAAAGACAAATTTCAATGCATTTTCTTGAGCAAAAGGTTTCTTCCACATATCCCTAAAGAAATAGGCAGACATTAATGCACTCTGAACAAGCACCTATCAGTTAAACTGTTCAGTTTCTCTTTCAATATTCACTGTGTGTATTATTTACTAGGTGTTTCTGACAGTTGCCAGTCTTAAAATAATTATTCTTACCTTATCAATGGCCCACTTATCATGGGAATGTTCAGCATACTTAGTGACAATATACTCCAACTTTTCAGGAAATACGAGACTGTAAACAAAGGGAAGTTACTGCAGTTTGATTTATGAAAAAGAAGTCACTGTAATACATCACTAGTCAATAAGCTTCACCTCCAGATAAAGGCAAGACATTTGGCTTTGCAATTCCATTTTCTTTAGAAGAAATGCCACAAACCGAAGTAGAGCTGTAGTGGCAAAAATTGCACAGTTGCACTTCCTAGCAGCTGAAATCACAAGACAAAACCAGCCTGCTTCACCATAACCTACAGGTATTTTTTTGGCAATTCCTAAAATATTAATAAGAAATAGTATAAAATTATTTAAGGAAAGGAAATCACCATGATTTATATGACTCACTGTGCTGTGCTGACAGGTTTGGGGTCAAAATTTCCTTCTGGATCCAATGAGGTCTGCTTTTCCAAAGTTGACCTAATTCTGGTATCTAAATAATCAGGAGGCAAGGCACCAGCTATAGCACTTAGACAAGGTAAAGCCATTCGAAAGAGCTCTGGATCATACTTCTGCAGAAGAGATAGGAACTGGTTGGAAAATCCAATAGAAAAACATGCAAAATGTTAGTGAAAACCAAGCAGCCATACATACAAATATTAGAAGATGCAAACAAACAGTAAATCACATTTAAAAATTAAGCATAGAGCAAAATTAGTGAGTGACATCTATTTTTCTTGATATCCACTTGTTAAGTTTTTAAGATTACTCAACATAAAAGTATACTGACAATTGTATAAGTACATACAATACAAATATCACACTCAAGTTTCCTTTAGGCCATTAGAGCCTACATAGGAAGGGTCAAGGATTGTTTGCCTAGTTATAGAAGTACAATCATCTATGGAATATCTTCTTAGTTCTTAAAAGACTTATTGCTCCTTCTTAGTTCTTAAAAGACTAATTGCTATCTTAACTGCAGAAACAATTGTCATTTCTTCCTTTTTGCCCCCTGATCTATTTCAGTTTAAATCATACTGGTTAAAGGAAATTATGTTTTACTGGAGAAAAGTCAGTTTATTGTTTTTCAGAAGAGTTCTGGTAAGAGGTGAACTAGCACATTAGCTCTTCTAAATAGTCATTTAAGCTCTGCAGACAACATAGAAGTACTTGATATATAAAACCTTAGGTGGAACTACATTTGAAGATTATATCCTTAGTAACTTTCCATGAAAAACATTCAAGAGATATCGTTACACACTAGATTATAAAACCCATGTGCTACAGGAAGTAGCAGCAGATCACTGCCAAGGTTTTCCTTCTAGCTCTTAATCAAAGTTCTCAGTATGCTTAGGAAAAAAAAAATCATCACTTCTCTCTTTCAGATTCCTTATCTGTAAAATGGACATAATGGCATAGCTTTAAAAGGCTTTAAGATCTACTGATGACCACAACATTGCAAGTATAATTATTTAATAAAGTTTTAATCAGATAGCACAGGTTTCTTTCTGATGTTATGACACAGACAGCAATCAAACACTTATAAGAAAAAAACTACACTGCAAGAATATTTCTTTTGCTTCATTATTAGAAATAGAAAGACTATATGCCTTTATAAATCTGAACAACCACTTTATGTCCAGAAAATTGTGAAGAACAATTTGAAGGTCTATCAAAAATACTTGCTGACAAAATCATATTTTTATATCACCGCAAGCAGAACGCCAAAAATTTTGAGGCTTTAATTTTCTCTAGTTTTGTTTCAAAACTGCAACTTTTTGTTGTGTGTATGGCACAAACAAATGAAGTAAGATCAGAGGGTAAATTGCTTCCACTAAACATGTGGAAGCCATGAAATATCAAACCTGTAACTATCTCAATACAAAGAAGAACAATGAAGAATACTGTGGCTCAGTAGATTTACACAACTCTCTTTTCATTGGTCTAGCAACCATTTATAGAAAAATGGTAATGCCATTATAGACACTGACCAATATTGTCAGAGAAATAAACTCTTCATTTAGTTGTAAAAAGCTAAGATGCACTAATTGGAAAAATTTGATTATCACAGAATCACAGAATCACAGAATAACCAGGTTGGAAGAGACCCACCGGATCGTCGAGTCCAACCATTCCCACCAATCCCTAAATCATGCCCCTAAGTACCTCATCTACCCTCACCTTAAACACCTCCAGGGATGGTGACTTAACCACCTCCCTGGGCAGACTGTTCCAATGCCTAACCACCCTCTCCGTGAAGAATTTTTTCCTAATCTCAAGCCTAAATCTCCCCTGGTGGAGCTTGAGGCCATTCCTTCTTGTCCTGTCCCCTGTCACTTGGGAGAAGAGGCCAGCTCCCTCCTCTCCACAACCTCCCTTCAGGTAGTTGTAGAGAGTAATAAGGTCTCCCCTCAGCCTCCTCTTCTCCAGGCTAAACAACCCCAGCTCTCTCAGCCATTCCTCATAAGGCCTGTTCTCCAGCCCCTTCACCAGCTTTGTTGCTCTTCTCTGGACTCGCTCCAGAGCCACAACATCCCTCTTGTGGTGAGGGGCCCAGAACTGAACACAGTACTCGAGGTGCGGTCTCACCAGTGCCGAGTACAGGGGGAGAATAACCTCCCTGGACCTGCTGGTCACGCTGTTTCTGATACAAGCCAAGATGCAATTGGCCTTTTTGGCCACCTGGGCATACTGCTGGCTCATGTTCAGTCGGTTGTCAACCAACACCCCCAGGTCCTTCTCCTCCTGGCAGCTTTCTAGCCAGGCTTCTCCTAGTCTGTAGCACTGCACGGGGTTGTTGTGCCCCAAGTGCAGGATCCAGCATTTGGCCTTGTTAAACCTCATGCCGTTGGTCTCAGCCCAGCAGTCCAGCCTGTTCAGATCCCTTTGCAGAGCCTCCCGACCCTCCAGCAGATCCACACTTCCTCCCAGCTTGGTGTCATCTGCAAACTTGCTAAGGGAGGACTCAATGCCTTCATCCAGGTCGTTGATAAAGACATTAAACAGGACTGGACCCAGGACTGAGCCCTGGGGAACCCCGCTTGTCACTGGCCTCCAGCTGGATTTAACTCCATTTACCACCACCCTCTGGGCCCGGTCATTCAACCAGATTTTCACCGAGGAGAGTGTGCACCCGTCCAGGCCAGAGGCCGACAGTTTCCGAAGCAGAAGGCTATGAGAAACGGTATCAAAGGCTTTACTGAAGTCCAGGAAGACCACATCCACAGCCCTTCCCTCGTCCAAGAGTCTAGTCACTCGGTCATAGAAGGTGATCAGATTACTCTGGCAAGACCTGCCTTTCATGAACCCATGTTGACTGGGCCTCTGGGCCCATCACCACAAGAGGGATGTTGTAGCTCTGGAGCGAGTCCAGAGAAAAGCAACAAAGATGGTGAAGGGGCTGGAGAACAAATCTTACTAGGAGCGGCTGAGAGAGCTGGGGTTGTTTAGCCTGGAGAAGAGGAGGCTGAGGGGAGACCTTATTACTCTCTACAACTACCTGAAGGGAGGTTGTGGAGAGGAGGGTGCTGGCCTCTTCTCCCAAGTGACAAGGGACAGGACGAGAGGGAATGGCCTCAAGCTCCACCAGGGGAGATTTAGGCTTGAGATTAGGAAAAAATTCTTCACGGAGAGGGTGGTTAGGCATTGGAACAGCCTGCCCAGGGAGGTGGTTGAGTCACCATCCCTGGAGGTGTTTAAGGTGAGGGTAGATGAGGTACTTAGGGGCATGATTTAGGGATTGGTGGGAATGGTTGGACTCGACGATCCAGTGGGTCTCTTCCAACCTGATTATTCTGTGATTCTGTGATCACCTGGTTCTCTTGCAAGTGCTTCTTGATAGCACTCAAGATCACCCGCTCCATGACTTTCCCCGGTACCGAGGTCAGACCGACAGGCCTGTAGTTCCCTGGATCCTCCCTGCGCCCCTTCTTATAGATGGGCACAACATCAGCCAGCCTCCAGTCCAGCAGAACCTCCCCAGTCATCCAGGACTGTTGGAAGATGATGGAAAGGGGTTTGGCCAGCACATCCGCCAGTTCCCTCAAAACTCTTGGGTGGACTCCATCTGGCCCCATAGACTTGTGGGCATCTAGCCAGGCAAGCAAGTCTCTAACCACCTCCTCTTGGACCTTGGGAACCTCATACTTCTCTTCCAACCCCTGGGGTTGTGCACAGAGGGGACAATTTTCCTTACTGTTAAAGACTGAAGCAAAGTAGGCATTGAGCACTTCAGCCTTGTCTTCATCCCCTGTTACTGTTGTTCCCTCTGCATCTACTAGGGACTGGAGATTCTCCCTAGCCCTCCTTTTACTGTTGATGTATTTGTAGAAAGACTTATTATGTCAGGCCCTCTTGACACTCTCTGGACTTGTGACAGCAGTAAGAGAGAGGTAAGTGTTATTAAAATCAAATACAAATAAGGCTTTAAAAGCCATTTTAGAATAATGCAAAGACCATATTCACTTCCATACTATAAATCAGAAAGCCCTATCAATACAAACAGTATTCATTCTCCTATCAAAAAAGAAACTTTTCTTATTCCAAGAAAAGATGAGTAAGTGAAACAAATTGCAAGACCACACTTTGGAACAGGAAAATGGAAAAACATTTATTTCTAATAATGTTGCATCATATTTCTTAATCTGGGCAATAAACAGAAAGCTAATAAAATATAAATGTATGATTGAAAACAGACTACGTAAATTTACTGTGCATATACCAACAATTTAACAAGCATATTCATGCGTTTCTTAAAATTAATTTTATGTAAGTAAAAGCTTTTTAAAAAAATTAATACAGCTAAGATAGGAAAGGAAACAACACTGACTTGTTAGTGTAGCAAGCAATCTGCCTCATTACTGGTATAGGGCTATATGGATATATTAACCCAAAGACTTGACATTAGTTTGAGAGGCAATCCTTCAATATTCAGCAGTCAACTTTTCATTAAAAAGTTATTTCATTAAAAGCATTCATTGCTATATCCCCCATATTATGTGAAAGAATTGTTAATATATGAACTTTCTGAACCTGGCACAGGAAATTATCATTGTAATGCTTTTATAGTCATCCCATACTGTAATGTGAATGACAGTCATTACCTTATGAGACAAGGAATCAAATATGCCCCAGAAAAGTTTTTCAGTTAAATGTAATTCTTCTTCTGCTGCAATTCCATAACTCCCCATTCCTGAAGGCAGACAATAATATTTCCAGCACTGCTCATAGTGATTTGTCAGAAGCTAGATTTTCAAAAGAATAAAAATCCACATAAAACATTGGTATTTAACAAAATAACATACTGCTTAATGAAGTCTGAATTGCCCAAATCTGTTTAAACTGTTACATGAGTATTTATTTATTTCTGTCTCATCATTTCTAATGGCTCATAAAAACGGTCCTTTTTTCTTCACTTTTTTTTGGGGAGAGCTGTAGAGCTCACACTGTGAAAGTATAATGCATCAACTGCTGCTGTGGAATTCTCAGTGACAACAGTGAGTAGCAAAATTAGAAAATTTCAGGATTGTAACTGAGTACAGATTAGCTCACAGGATATAAAGAGATAAAATGAAATGGGTATAACCCAGGATATATTAGATTCTGTTAAATAGTTTTACAAATTCAAACTGATTTTACTTCTGTCATTTGTAGTTGATGGCCTTAGTATTATTCAAAACACTGCAAAAGACATCTGCAGTACACAATTTTAGCTATGCCCGCTCACCTCTGGAAAACCTATGGAAAGAGCTATTGTACAGAGAATCTGTAACATATCAGTTAAAGAGGTATTGTATGTGATATTGGTGCACTTTTCAAATAATTTCAAATTTCTACTGATTTTTTACTTAGAACTAACAATTCCTATCCCGTGTGAAATTCTAAAATTTCTTTGCACATCAGATTAGAATCTCAACATCTTTTCTTTTTCTGCAATTTTGCTTAGAAAGGGAAAATAATAATCATTTTTTAAAAAAACCCAAATCTTTGCTGCACTTTAGCTCCAAAATTACTGATGCTCCAGACTACATCTGTAAATGTGGCAGCTCTGATTTAGAGTATCATAGAATTTCACTTCTGACACCAAGAGACCCACAGACCTAAGATCAGGCCCTTTTATCCCAAAAGGAACAGGAAGTAAACTGGACAGAAAATTTCTTAATTAAAGTTATTTATCATCTCACAGTTGCAATTAGCTCTTTACAGAACAAGAAGGTGGGTAAGACTTCAGTTAAAGATTGCTCAAAAAAAAATGTGAGTTCTGTTCCCTGGATTCTATTCTTGTGAAGATGATAGATTATTGCAAAGTAAGTTTTACACCAAATGCATGCACAGAAAGTAAAGCATTTACCTTGAGAGGCATTTTACAGTATTCATTGAGTAGGGGCACATCAAAAACTAGTCTTCTCAACAATTGCTGTAGCATAGAGGGACGCAAGTGGCTGAAATTTAAAAAAAGAGAAGTTCTTAGTAAAATTCATGCAATTCATGCAGTGAAAATTAAATAAAAATTGAAACCAATTTGCATATTGGAAGTCAAATCAGTCATTAAAAGTATTTTGAAAAAACAGTGTTAGGTGCTTAAGGGATCTCACTATACCTCATGTACACATAGAAGGATACAGCACAGAAAGATGTGCTACTACTGGATTCTCTTAAGTCATCATACAATAGGTATGATTGTGCTTTATGACAGCAGAGGGAGGACACTGGATTTTTTTTCAGAGTATACAGAGAGGACACTCTAAGCAAAAGAAACCGAATTTTATCTTAAAAGAACTGTTTCTGATATGACACTAAAAAGCAAAAAAACACTCCTAACTGAAACTGATCTGGGACATATATTATGATTATTCTTATAAGAAATAGATCTCAACTGGAATACCCGGCATTTCTTTTCTAGCTATTTAATTTCAGGGATCTATAGGCTCAAAATCAATGTAAAAATACTTCTTTCCTATCTCCCCTTCAGTCTTCACTTTTTCAGGCCGAAGATTCCTGGTATACTCAGCTGTTCCAAATGAGCAAAATTATTTCTCATGTTTATCCCTCTTGTTGAAATTTTTTGAATATTTTCATTTTCTACTATATTCACTTTTTGGGCAGGGGGAATTGCTATGCACAGTGCATTACTAATTTCACAGTCCACTGCACAGACAAGTAGCACTACAGAGTTAGATTATGAATGAGTTGGCAAATCTTTATTTCAATTCCTGACATAACTCCAGTGCTCAGTTCAGTTTTAGGATCAGTTTTTTAGGACTTGGGGGAAGGGAGGTTTGTAGCTTTTCTTTTCGAAAACTTCAATGCCTTAAATTCTCAACACTCTTTCACTGTCAGACATGACAGAAGATTTTTTTGTAATAACTGGACATTTATTTTTACAAATAATCAGAATTTGTCATGTATCACCATAAAGCTCACATCAACATGACAGCTTGTATAATGCAGTGCCCATAATGGAAACCCCAAATCTGTTTTCTCTTCGCAAAAAAAATCCTATCATATGCTCTGGTCATTTATTTCATGTAAAAATAAAGTAATCTTAGTTCTACTTTATACACAAAGAAATAGAATATTACAATACAAAAACTGCATAAAAGAAATAAATTTGTACACAGATATCATACATACTGGCAAATAGCAAGCAGGCATTCTTCAATAGTGTCCCTTTGAGCTTTTGTAAGGGAACGCCCCTTGGATAACCTATATATTGTGTGAAGCATGGAGTCAACCAGAGAGGCATGATGCTCTGTTCCAGAAAAGAGGGGCGCACATCTTTTGAGTAATGGAAACACAGCTGAGCAAATATATCTATTTAGTGCGAGAGCTGCCTCTGTGGTACTTAGAGAAACCTGTATGAAGCAGTAAATTATTGTTAGTATCACATGGAATAAAAGTTACTAAATATGAAGTCTCTAAAATATAACAATCAAATATCCCTTAAGTCCCCTTACCAGCTGGGTACTAACACGATATTCCCGGTATGCACACAAGGACAAAAGCTATTTTTTGGAACATGAGAAAATCCAAGTCATCCACCTATCTCCTACCTCTTGTCCCACTGCACTCTGAACCAATAGGAACAAAAAGGAATATGCAGCTTCTCTCTTCAAAAAGGTTAGCAAAACCCATGAGGCATTAAAAAGAAATTTTCATCTCATTTAATTCTTTCATACCCAGACATATGAATTTTCAGTGTAACTCTTAGAAGCACACATCAAATAAAATTAATCATTAGGCCTATTACAGGATATCCAGTGTATTTATTGTATAGTTTGCATAAGCCTCTATTAAAAGTTTTTAAATTTCATTACATTGTTGCTTCTTAGGATGGCAACAAATGTTTATGATCAGACTTAAGTACTATTAATAAAGGCTGAGTTATTAATGTTTTTGCTTATAGTGAGTCAATACTACCCTTTTTTATTTTATAGCTGTTTAGACTTGAAATTCCATTTCTTACACTTAACAGAGCCACTATTTCCAGCTACTGCACCTAAACTCCATAGCAAAATACTTACTGTATCCAAAGAGGCAGAGGCTCTTAAATCTGGTAAAAATCCAACTTCCAGTAGGTGAAGAAGGAAGCTTTGGTCCTTAATACCATAGACACGGTCCAAGAAGAGTACCATGGGTGCTTTATGATCAGGACAGAAATTTGCAGACATGTCTGGCTCATTTACTGTGCCATCTACACAAAGATATAATGCAATTTTTAATAGTAGATAACTAATAAGAAATATCAAGGCAATGAAAGACACTATTGATATATTTAATGTGTAAAATAACATGTTCAGTGCAACTTATATTCTTGTTCAGTTTTCTTGTATGCAGAAAAGGAATATTAAGTTTTTATTATTTCAAAACATCACTATTTATTAATCTTTCACTCTTAATTGAGAAGATAAGAATGAATGGTATTCTACTTGTTTCATTGCTTTCATAGAGAATGTTTATATGGTAAATTTGAAAATAAATATTACTGCCAATATTAAAAGTCTATAGTAACTGTGAAGTCAAAGATGTTGAGAATTTTAAAGAATTTTAAGAATTTTAAATTGTGTCTCATGTAAACTAGATTAGAAATAATATTAACATGGAACATTGTTGTGTATCAGATAAATCATCTCTGATTGTAAAGGGAGTACACGATTGTTGGGAAAGGACAACAGAGCGGGGAGGAAGTAGGATATTATTTTTATTTTGCCCTAGAAGAAAGTAACAGACTTGTATTTTGTGGCCTACAGAACATGAAGAAACACAGAGATTATATGCCATAAAACTCATCCTCTGTTGAATTTATGCTTTACAGAAAATTTTCCATTATATGGTTATCTTGGAAGCTGTTGGTTTTTTTTAAATAAATCCACCTGGGATAACCTCATTGACCACTTCTAGGAAAGAATGAAGAGTTGCATAATAAGCAAGAATGCTATCATTAATACACCTCTGATCTCTGAACTCTGATTTTGAATTATTTTTGAACTCCAGGTGAAGAGGGTGGAAACTCTAAAGTCTTCACTGACTTCCCTTTAAAAGGTAGCATCAAGAAGGCTGTTAGTTCCACTGACAAAAAAACTCAGTTTCAACCTCAATGACAAGTAGGGATCCAGGTACAGACCGGGAACTCTGCAGTTTGATGCAGATCCATGCTGTGCTCTGGGTTCAGGTTTTCTGTGTGTACACAGAGTACTCAATGCTTGGATCTTCGGAGAGTAGTGTCATTATTCAGAAGTGAGAATGAATTAATTAGACTAGTAAGAGAAACAGACAGGTCCTACAATAATACAGCAGCATAACCTCAACTCCACAGTGGCAGCCCTTGAGGTACTGAGGAGGACATAAGTCTTGAGGAAGGAGTGTAATCTACCAGGGAAGGAAGGATGTAATCTCTCCTATGTCAGTATGTACTATTGTATGTATGATTCTCCTTTGGTAGACAGGGTCTCCAAGGATATGAAGAAGGAGGCAGTGGAAGTGGGAAATTGCTGTATTAGGCACTAAGCTGGATGGCTTCATGATGTTTAAGAGGGTTCCATGATAACTTATCTTTCATATATAAGAGGACCTTGTGGAAGGCATCCAGAGATCTTGGGTCTCAAGGAATTTGTGAGATAGTGGCTTAAAGAAGAGAGATTTAGTTAGGTTGATTAGAAAAGTAGGAATTCTTTTGGGACAAGATGAACAAATACAGATATAGCCTGCAACTTAATAAAAAGGGAATCAGGCTTCTATATATGTAACATTATACCTAGATTTTGGGGAAAATACAAAAGGTGTGAAGGAGTATACTGGGACAATCCCAAAGCAACTATGACTGGTTTTCACTTCCTATGAAAACTTCAGAGAAGAAATAAACAGCACAACTCCAAGAAAGAAGAAAGGCAATTCAAATGCAATATGCATGTGCAACATTTTAATCAAGCAAGGACGAACAGGCCTCTATACTCAGTCATCAGCAATGTGGACAAGTAAGCAAACATAAGAGCCTAAAATTTTGTGTACAACACTAAATTCTTTGGTATGGTTAAAGCATTAACAAAATTGAGTGGGCAAGGTAGAGAAAGCTGCAATTCAATGCAGACAACTCTAAGCTAATATATGTGCAGGAAAACAAAGCATGTCTACATAATGCTGAGCTTGGAATAGAGACTACAAAGAGATCCTGAGGCCATCACTTAAATTCTGTGAAACCATCAGCAAAATGTGTAGCAGTGGCTAAATAAGTTGACAAGACACTGTGCACCGCCAAAAGGGATATTTAGAATCTGAGAGAAGGCATCATTTTACTGCCACATAACATAGAAAATGAATATATAAACCAACCTATTGTGTTAACACATTCTCAGTACAACCTGCTCATGTCTTGTGTCCATCCCACAGCTGCTTTCCATATCTCAAGACTGCAGAACAGAGATTTTGTAGGTACTCAGAAGGACAACTAAAATGATATTTTATGATGAGAGACTAAGAAAAAATGAGATTCTTCAAACTGGCAAAATGAGGACTGAGAAATGATGTAACTAAGCCTTAGAAAATTATTAATGTAGCAGACAAGGTGAATGAAGAATTGCTATAAATCAAATTCTAAAGTAATACAATTCAAGGCTGTTAAGTAAAATCAGTAGAGTACAAGTTTAAAAAAGACAGATGCTTAAAATGCTTATTTCATGTAGCACATAGTGAAGTTCTGGAACATAGGGCCACAGGAGTTTCTAGGCACAGATATTATTCTAAAGTGATTAAAAACATTTTTGGCCACCGCATCCAGAGAAAAGTGTTAATGACTCAATGATACGGAATTACAAAGGGAGAGAGTCCAAGCTTACACATTCTACCTAAAGAGACAACATCTCTACATCCACTGCTGCAGACAAAGTACTTAGTTGGACATCGCATTAGTGTGAAACAGTAAAGTATTTCTTTTGTTCTTACATTCTCTGCTTTACAGGAGTAAGGATCAGTTGTACTGGAGCAGATCTAATTGACACATTTAATTAAAAGCTGATGAACAGGTCTCTGCTCCTATTTAACTCCAATAAAAATGCTCTAATAAACACCTGAAGGTTTATGTGCCATAAGATAATAAAAGTATTAAAGTTACCTTTGTTAACTGTTGACAGCTTTAGTGGTATACTTATAATTCCAACTAAATCTTCAGTTGGCACTAGAGATCGAAGGATTGACCTGATTCGAATAGCCTCTCCTTTTCCACTTTGAATAAGCTGTTAGGAAAAGTTTATAAATTAATAAATTTAGCACTCAGGGATGTAAGAAAAATTTTCTCAAAGTACTGATACTAATATGGGCTCAGAAATTAAATTTATCACAGAACTCCAATGGAATTGCCAATTATCAGTTGATATTACTTTTGAAACTGTCCTAATTTTGATATGTTATCAATAATTTCACACTAATATAAATCCCCAATAACACACCCCCCCCAAGCTCTTTAAAGCAATCGGCAAAAGTGATCAAATTGCAAATTTCTGAAAGACTCACGTTACTTACAGAATCTATACTACCAGGTTTTGAGCTTGCCTCTGTTACTATGAGCAGATGCAAACCTATCTGATGTATCTATGCATTTTTCTACTATTTCTAAGCAGTAAAAATTATAAAAGACATTAACTGTAATGAGGTGACTGAATCCTTTTAACTTGTATCAGAACTTAGGTATTCACAACCTGTGTCTTTGAAAATCTCTTCCAGTAATTTTCTTAATGTAAAACTGCTATTTCTGGCAACAGACAGGTACATACAGCTTTACAGCTAAAAAAGTTCATAGAATTGTTAGAGTAAGTAGGGGAGTTAAGATCCAAATCTTTTGCTTCTTGTTGTACTGAGATACGTACTGCATTTTCAGCCAGATTTATGCTACTAAAGAATTTTAAATACTAGCAAGCAAAATTCAGTTTAACTAAACCCAAGTGTTGTGTGTGGCTCTTACAGGCATTTCAGTCAAACAAGTTAATTTACACATTTTCTCACGTGTTCATGTGGTGTAGATACCATATTTCATGAGTGTATACAAAAGCTGCTCTGTATCACATTCTTGAGAAAATTATTTTTATTGCTTACTAGACAACAGTAAATGGTCAGTTTCAGAAAGTTCATTGGTAATTTGTTACCAGCTAGTTACACTAGTAGTTCATCTTTGCTTTGATTCCATAATCAAATAAAAATTTCTCAAAATGTTAGAAAATAGAAATACAAGGAATCAAAAGACCATGACTCTTTATAAATATCTTGCAGGGAACATTTCTGCCTAGATACAGCAAGAAATGCAATAAAATCTACATTCTAAAGGGAGTAAACCTTTGAATAGAAAATAGTTTACTCAGATATGTACAGGTCTGTTTACAAATCTACATTTTTTGTGTGAGTGAAAAAATGAACTTACATGCATTTCTGGTGCACAGCGTCCGAGTAAATCTATGAGAGCTGAGTAAAATGACATGATTGCATTGCCCATGTGCACAATCTCCTCCTCTTCCTCCTCCTCATCTTCATCACTAAAAGGTAAACAATACAATTGGACACCTTCGCTAATGTAAGTTTGTAACTCCTCTCTGGAGCTAGATTCGTGATCCAGAGACTATCAATCTGATATACAAATTTCCCCCAAGCTCTGTCTTAGAGGGCTTCTATCCCTACTGTAAGCATGCAATTGAACAGTAATAACTGACTTCATGCCTGCCTTCTATCTTCATTCCACAACAGCCTTCTCCTTTGCTTTGTCCTTCAGGCTTCTTTTCCTCTGTAACTCTTATTCTGCTTTTATCTAGCTCACGCTTTATGAATTCCATATGACAACTGCTTATGGGTGCAAATCTCTAATGCTCTGTTTGTACAATGCCTTACACAACAGGGGCTATTATTCACATAATGCAAACATGATTAAACCAGCTACTAAATCATCATTTGCCTAACAAGCATTCACATTTACTTACCTTTCTCTTTTATATGCCTGGGAGGGAAGGTCACGAGCAGGATTCTCTGAGATCCTGATAGCTTCCTGCATAGCTGCCAGTAAACCATTTCCTCCTTCTCCCCTAAGGTCTGGTCCAAAGCACTCTGGCCTTCGAATAAGAAGCTTGACAACTACGCTTGCATTTTCCTCGACACTTTCGCCTGAGGATCAAAAAGTAATACGCATTCTTTCTCCTGAAATGTATCCTTAAGTCAGAGAACAACCGCATTTTTCCCTAAGTTTTAGAAAATATAAAATAAATCTTCATCTTTACTTTTGAAAACGAAAATGTATCAACTTGGCAGCATTGGAAGTGCTTTATCAAAAATACACTGAGGTGTAAAAGTGACAGTGTAGACTTGCCTTCCAAAAGTTTTACCACACTCAATTTAGAAAAGCTCACTTTAGAAGGTTAGCATGCTAGTTTTCTGAAAAAAATCCATATGGACTGAATGACATTTTTTGTTTAATAGAATTCAGATAATATAAATTATTTTATTTTAACATATTTGTTTCACAAATTTCAAAAAGAAACTACCCACAGAAACAAGTAAAAGGAGAAGATTTATTTTTTTTTAAAGTCAACTTTAAAGGAACACAGTTAGGGTGCTTTACAAACACTCGTACCTCAGAACTATGAAAACTATGTGACCTATTAGAGTAGGTTGTGATCTCGATGCCTGCTGAATAAAAGTCATTATGGAAAGGAATCTTTATATAAATGAACTCTTTTGTATGTAGCTAACTACTTTGTACTGCAGTCAGTGGTATGTAAAAGCATGACAGGAATAATAATTGGGTCAGAATCTCAGTTTATGGTTAAATACAACTCTTTAGAAATTCACAGTAGCTGCCTTATAAGAATACTGACAAATTAATGGGACATTTAGGAAGAAAACATATTACAAAAAACAAAACAGAAATTAGCAAGTTTATATTAACTCGAATGTTGCAGCTTTAGCAGCCACCAAAAAAGTAGTATTAGAAACTGTAGTTTATCAGAGAGCAGCAGTGGTGCTACCAGGAAATCACAGCCAATGGAAGACAATGGTAGGTAAGATAACTGGGACTGACCGGCTGTAGAAAGAGCAGCTGATATCAGTCACACCAGTACTTTTCTCCTCTTAAAATACCGGTGTGACCTTGATATAGAACATAAGACAAAAGAAACAACCTTAAGTTGCAGCAGGGGAGATTTAAACTGGATATAAGGAAAAATTTCTTCACTGAAAGGGTGGTCAAGCATTGGAACAGGCTTTTCAGGGAAGTGGTGGAGTCACTATCCCTGAAGTTATTTAAAAGTCGTGTTTAAATAGATGTGGTGCTTAGGGACATGGTTTAGTGGCAAACATGACAATGTTAGATTTACAGTTGACTCAAGGATCTTAAGGGTCCTTACACCCTATGATTCTATACCCTAACTACTGGCTTTGTACAGATTCTGTTGGTTTCTTTCTTTCTCCTTTCCATCTACTAATTTTCATACTGCACAGAAAAATCAGGATTTTAAATATTAAATTCAAGACTTTTAGTTTCATTTCTGAGAGGGGACTTCATTGCTCTCTATAACTACCTGAGGGGAGGTTGTAGAGAGGAGGGTGCTGGCCTCTTCTCCCAGGTGACAGGAGGAGAGGGAATGGCCACAAGCTCCGCCAAGGCAGATTTAGGCTGGACATTAGGAAAAAATTTTTCACGGAAAGGGTCATTGGGCACTGGAACAGGCTGCCCAGGGAGGTGGTTGATTCACCTTCCCTGGAGGTGTTTAAGGCATGGGTGGACGAGGTGTTAAGGGGCATGGTTTAGTGTTTGATAGGAATGGTTGGACTTGATGATCCGGTGGGTCTCTTCCAACCTGGTTATTCTATGATTCTATGATTTGGTTAAAACCTTTTAAGTGAAGACTTTAAAAATAATTAAATAAGGAAAATCTGATCATCAAAATACATAAAACATTCAGCTATGGTTATCAGATGCTCCAGAATCCTTGTATGTTTCATGTATCTTTTGTGGAGACAAACACATACCCCCCTTAAATATTATAAGGGGCTGCTTGAATCACTGTTGCAGAATCAAATATAAAATAAAAATAGAATTATAAAATGCAATTAATTCTTGTCTAAATTTTAAGCTAAATTTTATTTTAGCATATCTTTTTTCATAAATTTCAAAAGGAAACTGCCCACAGAAGCAAGTATAAGATAGTTATCAAAGGATAATATTTTTTCTTTCTTTAGAACATCCACTTTAAGGTACACTGTTAGGGTGCTTTACAAACACTGAACCCTCAGAACTATTTAGACACATGACCTATTGGAAATGTGCTTTTTGTAATGCAAAATGGCCTAATTACTAAATCTCCCAGTGGTACAGTGGCCAAGAAAGGTCTAAAATCAGTGCTTAATGGTTATGTTTATAACTTACATATGTGGTATATATAAAAATTGCAGTTTACTCACTGACAGAAATCCTAGAAATATTTGCTATCCTAACAGGTTATTCTGTTAAATTATGCAAGTTGCAAAAAGAGCCAGGAAAAAAATCCAACTAACTATGAAGATTAAAAGAATTACAATAAGCAGCATATACTAATAATCCTGTATTTGTAAAAAGAACGGTATGCACTAACCTCTCTTCATCTAGTAGAAGAAAAGTAATTTTAGAAAACCTTTTGATGGAATTTGGATGCCAAGAACTTGTACTTACTGTTAACAAAAACTGCAAATCTTAAAAATGACAGGTAACGTTCACCCTCTATAGGATTCCATCCAATGTCAGGATATCCTTTAGCCAGCAATACTGGACAACTCTGCAGGCCACAACCTGCCAGGTAGGTAACAACCTACAATACAGAAGAATTTATACATATGTTCAGAAATAAATTTCTAAAAATAAGCATGAAACAAAACAAATATAGCCTTTTTTAGATACTAGGTGTTTCACCTGAGAAATGATGAACATAGCTCATTATTGCATCAGTCTTAGATTCTAGCTCTTGCTTTTGATAATGATTAAAAAAAAAGTCTAGTACTCTTTATTTCTGAAGTTACCTGGTTATAAGATGACACAATACAACAACATGAACAAAAATGGAATGTGAAGAGTAGAATAAAATATACTCATGCATTCGACGGAAAAAGTATGCAATTCCTGACAAGGCTCAATAGTTTTCTAGTATCCATTCAGAAGAAATGAGTGAGTACACGCTCACAAGAGTCTAGAGATGCAGCTCACGCAGAATGTGAGAAAACTGGCAGAATAAATCTCTTCTCCATCTCTTTTCCAATTCTGTAATGTTACCACCAAACTCTGTAATTTTAATCTGTTCTGTTTACTACAGTGTGTCATCAGGCCATGGGATATTTTTCTTGTGAAATCCACTAACCTTCTACACTTTCAAACATTTACAGTAAAAAGAGATCAAATTTGCAAAGGCAAAAGTTCAAAAGTTGTTGTTGCTTTGAACATAGGTTTTATAGTACAAACTTTAGTCACAACGAAACACTGCATCATTGAGAGTAGGTTATGTATGCCATGTTCATTGAACTGATAGCTATACAGTATTTGTTTTACCATGAAAATGTGAGATAGTCACTGGTGATATAGTCACTAGTGGTGTACCCCAAGAGTTGGTACTTGGGCCAATAATGTTTACTATCTTTATTAATGATGGAACAGAGTGAATTCTCAACAATTTTGCAGCTGATACAAAACTGATAATTGTTCTCAATGCTACCTTTATCTAATTAGTATATTCTGGTGCTCTCTGACACCTTTCCCATTTCTTGTCTCTGTCTTCTAGCTATTCCCATCATACATTCATTTATTTCCACTTCCCAGCATTTCCTCTCAGACAGATACGCTGACCACACACAGTCTTACAACTGGTTCTATTCTCATCACAGGATTCTCCCATACTGCATAGAGGCTTTCCTTGTGCTAGTCTATCATTTAGTTGCTTGACTGTTCTCCTCCATGTACATAATACCCTGCCTTCTGTTTTCTGTTCTCCAGTGTTGTGCTAGCACATATTATGGCCCTTCTCTGCTTTCCTCCTCTTTGGACTGTCTCTTCCATATCTTAATCTGTTTTCTTTCCTGGATATAAAAATAACTTTCATGCCATTTTTTCCTACACTTTCACCCACCATTTCTAGTTTATCCTGCTTCTCCTCATATTTCCCTTTATTCCTAACCATTGCCAATCATCTGAGTCCTAGATTCAGCCTCCTACTGCAACTACCCTTAAAATCCTCTTCCAGCTTCACTTCAAATACCTGCCTTTCCATTTCCTTAGGTCTTAGTTCCATCCCCAACAATTACTGATTAATTTAAGCCAAAAGACCTGCTTCCTTTCTTCGCATTCTCCTCTTAATTCTCAGGTTTCCTCCTCCCCAATCAATGTTTCTTGATATGCCTTTCTCCTGTTTTGTGCCTTTTTTTCTTGTCATGCTTTCCACCTAATAACAATAGAGAAAAGATGCAGAAGATAGGAAAAAATCCTCTTTTTCTGTGATTCCTACTAAGTGTAAAACAAAATCAGGGACAATATTGCTCAATGAATCTAACCTCGAGACGGCACATACCTAGAGCAACTGTTTCTGAGGTGATCATACAAAAATCACTATGATTAAACTTGCCCTTTTCCCTTCGAGCAGAAGTACACTATTTAATAAATAGATCAGAGCAATCACTTACCTTATCAAGATCTGGCTCCTCCAGTGCTAATGCAAGCTCATTGTTGTCCATTACAGAGGCTGCTGCAACATCTAGTGGTGTTGAACCTCTCATCGAAGGAAATGCTGTAGAAAAAAGTTAGTAATTAAATTCCGTTTGCAGTAATCACAGTTAAACAGCAGAGGGCAGGAATCACACTGGACTCTAGAACATAAATAGATAGTCGATTATATGGCTATTCTTCAATCAAGAACATGGTTACTTGTTTTGAATAATATTAAAATAAATGGTGAACATTTTTTCTAACTTGACATCCATATCTATAAACATACTAAACAACACTGGTTTTAAATGCAGATGAAGCAGTCATTATTAACAACACAGCAAACCAGAGGAGTATTATTCTATACGTGTTAACAATGTAATTCTGCACAACCTTATCAATTCAAGATTTTAAAATATACCTATATTCAGCTAAAAGACACACTTTCAAACTTCAGTGTAATCTGTTTTCTTTCTTTTAGTCTTATCCCTTTTTCTGTGTTTAATATGGGCAAATGCAGGCATCGACACCATGAACAGTTAAAGCACTGTGAGATCATGTGTTGTCTTGCCTTGCTTTACCTTATTAATATAGCATCTACCTAGCCAAGACAATTTTCCTTGTGTTACAAAATCTAATGCATGCACATTAAAAAAACCCATACAAATCAGTGTTCCAAAGGAAAAATATGAAATTCACATCGGTGGCCTAAACTTTAGACGAAAAGGAAGTAAGACCAGATAAAACCAGATAAAACAGGCAAGCACCACAGAGGGTTAATTCAATCTTGGATTTCCAATCTCAACTATTTTGAGTGGACAAAATCTCAAACTGTATGGATTTAATCCTAAATTTTTTGAAGTATTTACAAACACAGATTTAGATCATTGTGTTCCTACTACTATTCACAGAAATGAAAGGATGAGAGGAAAACAGAAGAAAGAAAAAAATGAGTTAGAAGTCAAACCACAAAGTGATTTAAGCTCCATGAAGCATCACATGCTTCAACTTCCTATGCAAATTAGATATTAGTGTTGTGATATCAAAGTTCCTTGCTTTTCGAGGTTACAGCTACATGACATACCCAGTCCAACGCTGCTGTTTTCCAGTAAGTAACTAAGATGCTCAAACATGGCCTTTTGGTTTTGACGACTAATTCGACAGAAGTAGCACAGGAAACGACAACAGCTTGCCACCATCTTAGGAAAAGCAATGTGCTGAAGAAGAAAATTGATAAAGTATTTAAATGTGTTAATTACCAATCTGTTCCAATTCTTCCTGTACTCTTAACAAGGAAAGTATAATGAAGTTACCAAGGTGCTAAGCAGCTGACAGATGCTTTGCTTCTAACTTAAGAAAGGACCCACAGTTTCTTTTTAACTTTTGTATTCATTAGGCCATACCATTCAAAATGTTTAAAAACATTTTGCAGAGGACTATGAGGAACATATAAGTGGAAAAAAAAGGAAAGATGGAAATTCTCATCAAAGTAATTTGCAGACTAGCAAATGCAGTTATACAAAAACTCTGTCTTAATGGCATTATGATTACAAGCTCAACCTAAGTATTGGGTCACAGCAGAATAAATAAAACTCAATAAGTTTATTTTATCCTCCCATATTACAACAAATATATACAGTCTTCATATAAAACATTTTTAGAAGACTCATATGTTGTTCAATGCCCAGGCCTGACAAGATGAATCAAAAATGAAATTGCATTAACTATCCAATGCTTTAAAACCAAAACCAAGCAAAAACCACTTCACTCGCTGCACGTTATGTGCAAGAATTTCTCATCTGAAAATAATTTTATCTGTAGCATTCATATAAGGATGTTTCACAAGTTGCATTTAGTCATAATATCTTCTGAGATGAACAAGCTATGCCATTCTCTCTCTGAAAAGAACTAAAAGAACAAGACCAAGAATCATAGGACAGAGTTTTGATACTTGTTTAAAGGATTTTCTGTATGATTTATTAAATTTACCACGATCAAGCACCATTTTAAAGTGTCAAGTTCTGTTGCAGGTATATGTCCCAAAGATACAAAGTTAATGCTAAAATTCAAGACCATCAAGGAAAATTCTTTTTTTAAAATAATCTGTCTAGTATCTTTTAAGCGCAAGCAGGAAAATATTCTTTATATTATACATATCCTACAGCACACAATCAAGCATTTTAATCATAACATAATGGGTTTTACTTTCTATGTCATCCTGTTCCCTTCATTTCATACTTTTCAACTATACATAATATTGCTTATAATTTATCATAACACAGTCTAATAAATGTTGCCTTTTTTTAAATACAACTTTAATTCATTCTGTGAAGTGCAACCTTTTCATTTAATGAGACAACAATCTTGCAAAAAAGTGAGTATGGAATTAAAAGCTATATGAGATGTATTATCTTTTCAAGATATCAGGTGCACTTCCTAACTTCCAGAGAGATGCTTAACTGTAGTTTTACTTCAGCAGAGGATTTTTTGCGAATGTATGTGGCTCATTTGCCTACTTCAATCATGAAAGAGTTGTTATGAAGAAGCATTATATATTATTTCTGTTCTTAAATGCAGGGTAGATGAAAATGAATTAAAAACATTCATTCATGCATGAAAAAAATTCAAGAAAGCTTCCACTCCCCAGATTTACAGAGATTTAAATAGAATGTGTGACATAACTTTATTTTAAAAATTACAGTAACAGTAGTAATGTTAGTAGTAGTATTACTCTCTACAACTACCTGAAGGGAGGTTGTGGAGAGGAGGGTGCTGGCCTCTTCTCCCAAGTGACAGGGGACAGGACGAGAGGGAATGGCCTCAAGCTCCGCCAGGGGAGATTTAGGCTTGAGATTAGGAAAAAGTTCTTCACGGAGAGGGTGGTTAGGCGTTGGAACGGTCTGCCCAGGGAGGTGGTTGAGTCACCGTCCCTGGAGGTGTTTAAGGTTAGGGTAGATGAGGTGCTTAGGAGCATGATTTAGGGATTGGTGGGAATGGTTGGACTTGATGATCCAGTGGGTCTCTTCCAACCTGGTTATTCTGTGTGATTCTGTGTGTGATTCTGTGTGTGTTAAAAAATGTCATTTTAGAAATTTGTCATTATTGACAGGAATGTGTATGAATAGAATACATATAAATATGGAACTCTAAGACTTTCAATCAGTAAGAAACAATTTTGAAGTAAAACAATTAAATTTTGACAGCAAAATGAATGTTGCTCAGGAAGCTCTGAAAATTAATGAATAACCAACACCATAAAGCAACATGACACTGAGATTCCAAAATTATGACCTCTAAAGACACAGTCTTCTAAATAACTGCTGAAGGCATTAAGGTGTACTCTAAAACCCAGCTATGATGGAAATGCTGAAAGCTTGCCCATTTATTTTCTGGGATATACTTTTCACAAATAAAATACCTTTCCCGGGTTTTGTTAGCCAGCACTAGCAAAATACTTACAAGATACTGAGATATCTTCAGCCACACCATGTTCCACATAACTCCTCGCTTCTGTTTCTTACTCATTTATTAATAGTAGAGCTGAAAATAATCCTGGCATAAATTTTATTCAGTTTGAACTGACAAGTTTTTACCTTCTCACTTTTTCTTCAGAGAACACTACTTGTCTTAAACAGTCACATGATAAAATCACTTAATCCAGGAAGCTGGAGGTCTAGCTTAAGTCATCTGCAGCCACAACCCAGGGAAATGCCTGGTCCCTAACTGGAAAGTTACACTGAATGGCTGCTCATCCCATCTCTTGAATCTACAACACTAAATGAAAAGAAATGTCCATGAAGCTGGAAAAACGGAGAACATAGTAACAATCTAGCCATGAGGAACTTTGCTTGAAAGAAAGAAATGTATTCTAGTGCCTGATATCACTACTACACTTGAATTGTACATAAGTGACACACTCAACAAACTGACAAAGAATTTAAAAAAACCGTAACTGACCAAGGCATGCTCACAGTTTCTGATCCTACGCCTTTTGAATCAGAAATATACCTCATCTTGCAGAGTTAAAGATCTGCAGTGGGCACAAATAAATTGCTTTTCCAGATTACAACCTAGCAGTTTTACCTAGGGTCAACAATCTTTCAAGTGAGACAACTTTGCCAGAGAATGTTAAACATTCAGTCAGAAGAATAACAGATGGCAGATGACAATCATTTTAAAGGCAGTACTTTCTCTCCTGCAGGATGGCAGTTCCCATGAAGGAAACTTCAGGCCTGAAATTCAGAAGCAACAATTCTCTGCCTGGATAGTCCCCTGCTCAATGGTTTCTTCTGTGAAATCTCCCCACTGCAATATCTAAAATCTTTGCTAATGTGTGCAAAACTCTCTGTTAATAAGCCTTGCTGTGTTATTTCATAACACAACTGTAGCTCCATGACTCTGTAAGAAAATCATGGAATTTGAATCCTGAGTATCTGGAAGTTTCCACACTTCAGGAGAAATGAAGCACCAAATTCTGGAATAGACTGAATTCCAAACACACGCTGCTTCTTGTCCATACTTCTTCATAAGATTTCTCCTCCTATGCCAGTTCCAGATACGTAGGTGGGGTTCTGAGTAAGTAAGACTGCTTCTGAGGTACCTAACTCTCCCCATGCATTTTGTAAGGGCAAAGAAATAAAGTAGCATATTTTGTGTGGCCAGAGACATCAAATGCTGCAATACCAGGTTACCAAGTAATTTTCTAGGTCTACATCCACTTTGAAGGCTGCCATGGGGTTTTTGTAGATCTGTATAACTAAGATTTTCTATGAAATTTTTTTAATGGAAGCCTCAGTAGGGTTGTTGTTTCATTTTTATTTTTTTTATGTCACCTTTTACTATAAATAAATGCTACAGTAAAAACAGAGGGTTGTGACACCTATAAATTAGGAAAGCATTACTCATCCTATAATTAACTGTAGCTTGCCTTGAGCTCAAATTTGAGCATATTAAACCAGAACAACTAAAACCATCATGTGAATACTTTGTAACACTGTAATGGTATAGCCAGATATATTGCATAAATATTTTACAGAGAGTATGAGGTATGACCAAAGAGGCAACTAAAGAGGGAGGTAGTTGCACATAGAAGGCATTCAGGTAGTGAAAGTTGGCAGACAGAGGCAAGATAAACATGACGTAGTAAAACAGGCTGAAACTCTTTGCAAGTATGTAATAAAAATGAGCAACCAGGCAAAAGAAAATAAGATAAGCAGTAATGGGATCAGCACAAACCTAGCTTTTTGGGAGGGAGGCAATAGGATAAAAACCCTAGGCATAAGCAAAGAGAAGAAAGAAGATAAGCCCACTTCACATCTGACTTTCTTTAGTAGCCTAAATGTCCACTTAGGCTTCTCAAAATCTATGCCACCCTGCCTTTAAAGTAACACACATATATTCAAGCATAATGCTACAAAATGGGAAAATATAACACTTCAAGAAAAAGATTGTTCAAAGCAGGTATTTCAATTCAAGCATTCAAAATCAAGTTGTTGTTAGTCTCTTATTATGAATTATTGCTAGTAACACTTCATCAAAGTTGGAGAGAGATATTTTCCTAGCAAAGCTACATCTCCCATAAAGGCAGTTAATGTATACATCTTTTTTAAAGTAACAACACTCACTCTTTAAAAAAAACAAGTCACAGAATGGCCCTCTCCCTCTAGTTCTATAATTTTTTTTTTATTTGAAACATTATATAGTATTTCAGTTTGGACAGGCAAAATCTATTTTATATTAGGGAGATTATTTTTCTTCAAAAACTTTGTTATAAACATCCTAGTATACTTCTGGAAATGTTTCAAATGCAAAATACACAATACAATTACAGTGAAATTACCTGAGATTTATCTCCTCCAAGTACGTTCACCATGACATCCATAACAGTCTCATGCATACCCAAAACTCTCATTAAGTTAGGATGTTGATAAAACACTTTGTTGTTCATTATATCCCTAAAATGGAAGAAAAGGCAACAACAAGTTTTTAAGAAACACAATTTTAATTTAAATAAATGATTCATTATCAGAGATTTCAGATATGCATTCACTGTAGTAACATCATTTTATATTCTTAGATTTTGGCATAATACAAAACCACCTGACAGCTAAATGTTTCACATTTCCATATGCTGTCATTCCTCTAATTTTCATGAATTCTATATAATAAGAATCTGAATGTTTAAATGAATTCAAAATGGCATTTCTTCATCTTTAAATTGCTCTTGCCATCTGTTCTGTTTAAAGAAAAAATATATTCTGTGATGATCTAAGCGGGAAAAATATATTCTGTTACATTTTAAATAGAGAATGATGGTCAAGAAAACTAAAACCATCTGTCAGAAGACACAAAATGGCATACAGTCCCCTTAAACGGGAATATGTCAACATATTAGCTCTGCCCACCATCTTCTCAACATGTTCTAGAATTCATCATATTGATTTCATAATTCAAAACACAATTTATGGATTTTGATATGGAATCAAAGGATTTCAAACATTCTAGGTCAACCTGTTAAAAACAAATGGCAAATAACAGACAACCTACCTGCCTAAGGAAATACAGAAAATTGGGAATGGAAGATAACTCAACACAGCACTTCTGGGAAGGGGCCAGGCATATGCTGAGTTTAGACAGAACTTGCTCTTTATCTCTCCTAGAATCCTCAGCAACTTCTCAAACTCAACATGACGGACATATAAGGTAAAACTGTCACATACTAATTAATGAGTTGTTACCATGACTTGCTAAATTCAATTGAAGAGATTAGTCTTCCCGATTTTCACAAAAAAAGTGAAGTAGTGTGAATAACAGAAGTTCATTGTGACTGTTGTAAAAGAGAAAATTTTCAATGGTCTTGATGAAAGAAAAATATAATTTTCTCTCTTTAAAATAAACTATACTAATGAAGTGATTTTTTGTGATTTATTTTTTACCTACAACATTAAATGGCCCAGATCAGCAATTGCTCATGTAAGATGAGTAACAGACATGCAGGCGTGCACCATAAGGCAACTTCCAGGCAAAGTTGCAGAAAAAGTATTTTCACATCTGGCAGGCATTACTTATAGGAAATTTCTCATAATTCTGATGCTATAAAGGATAAAATAAGCAATGTCTCATGTTTAAATACTTCAGGTTGCAACTGATGATGACATAATAAATGTTAATTGATGTGAAACATTTCGTATCACAACAACACTATGTTGGTTCTACCTAACTGCTTGCACAAACTTTTCACCTAAAAAGACACCTGCAATTTCATTCACACATGCATGGAATATAACTTGAACTTTAAGTCTGGGAAAGATGAAGAACTAATAGAGATTTAAGTTCTCCCTTTTCTCCAGAGCTGCTAAAACATATACGTTGATGAACTTTAAGCATTTAGGTTTAACTACAGTAAATGGAGTCCATTTTCTTTAGATGAAAGAATACTTTAGTTCACAGAAACTTTAACACAATTGATACTGCTAGAGAGATTAATTAGAGTAATCTTGGAAATATCTGTGAAAATGAAAATTTCTGGCTCATATCTGCATTTTACTACAATGTTCTTTTTCATTTTGGACCTTAAATGAAAAAATGTACAAATACAACAACAAAAAACTTTACACAAATTTAAAAATAAAATTATGTTAATAACATACCCTAATCCATTAATCATTAGCAATTCCTCCTCTTTTCCCATTCTGACACTGAGAAGTGAGCGAATCTGTCCCAGTGCTGCAAGCAGATTAATGGTATCCTTCACAGAAGCAGCACTAATAGTGTATGCTTTCCTCAGAGCTTGCAGTAGCTCACCAATGCTGTCATACTGCCTACGAAGGAGGGTGTACATAATCCGAACTAATTCTGGGTCTTGGATCTCATCTTCCTGGGACCAGCGCACCATAGTCTGGGATATGAGTTCTTTCAGTGTAGCTGAAAGAATAAAATATATAAAATGTTACTGGCTAGTACAACAACAAAAAAATATCAAAAACGTGTATTATAGTAAAATATTACATAACAGCAGGAAACAACACAGTTGTAAGACAGCAAGAGAGCACAAGCATACAACAAGAGGTTTCAACTGCAAAAATAATTTTTAGATCTTTCAAGTGTGATGCTCTTGAGAGATGGAAACCAAGAAACATCTACTTAGTGTTCAGGTCAATGCCAGCACTGTTGGCAATGAAAAATTCTTAGCTGATCATAACTCTAAGAATCATCCTTGTAAGTTAAATGCTGTATTTAAACTTTTAACTGATCCTTCATTTCTATATCAAGATTTATAAACTAACATTAAAAGTGCAGCACAAACACATTTTTTTAAGAAATGACAGAAATCTACTTTTATCATGCCAAAGAAACATATTTTTGATGATCATCAACCTAGTTTTGGAATACAGAAATTGGTAATAAGTTTTCCAGTCAACAATTTATCAGCTGAAGAGTTTGGCTTAAACTACAGCAGAAATATTCATGAATGTCAGTTCAGCTTGCCAATGAATTTTGCCACGGGGAAGGAGGAAATAAATTAATTCTAAACTTACAAAACTGCCAAGAGGATGGATGAAGATAGCCACCTTTTAAAATCAAATATCCAATTCAGGGCCTAGTCAGGGTGGCTTGAGCAGCTTTTGTGGCTCATTCAGTTGATGAATATTTAGCTATTTTGTTGTTCAGAAAACAATCTATGTTGTCTTCAGAAAGATGATCTACCTGGAAGCATCTCAGAATTGTATGATAATGCAAACACACTAAAGAGAAGGAGATGTAAACTGTCTTAGAATAGGAGAATTTAATCTGTATTTCCCATCTGTTTGGGGAAAGTCACTGTCAGCTTGGAATAATTTTTTTTAAAATACTGTATTGTTTGAACTATGCAATCCATAATGCCTGAAACAGTTCTGTTGTACACATTACACATTGAATTTCCAGCAAAGTTACCTCTTGCATTACCTAGAGTTCTTCTAATGGTAAAAACTTCTGCTTCCTAATTTCCATCAAAATATGTTTATAGCTAGTGTATATCAATTTATTTTTGTGTCTACACTATCTTTTCATTTGCTAAATCTTCTCCCTTACAGTTTACTTAATGATGTATTCATAGAAAACTGTCATTAAATCTCAGATTTTGTTCAATAAACTGATACAAGAAATAATTACTACTGCAAAATTTGGAGCATTCTGATTTAAGCTAAAGCAGAATGTGTTTTCTATAGAATGGGTATTCTCACTTCAGTTAAGTTTCATTTAAGTAACAGTATTTTTTTGTGAAAGTTAGAAAGAATGTCCTCCTGGTCGAATGGGTTTTCATGGCATGTTTTTTCAAACAGTGTTTTCCAGACACTGTTCTTTTGAAATAAAAACATCACGTGTTAAGTAAGTATGATATATGCTGAACAGATGTGTCTTCTTCTGTAATCACCTCTGTCTGCAGTCCTTCTCTATCTAAAAATGCAAGGTCAGACAGAGTACTGACGCCAGTTAGTAGACATTAGGCTGTTGTGAAGTTCACAATAATATTAAATTAGTTCTTAGAAAGTAATAGAATATGAATAAGATTTCTGGGAAAATTTATCCTAATACACGTAGGTGGGAATTATATTCTGTAACCAGTTCTTTACTTCTTACGCATGACTGATGGAATCATTCCTCTATGTGTCCAGTGCTGTAACAAAGGATGCTTGCTTTCTAAAACTCCAAAATGAGTCTTAGAGAATTTATTTGCATTTTTAGTATTAAACCAGGCTCTTTTCTGTGGGGACAGGTTCTGTATTTCATTAAGACAGCCCTATTCTTAGGGCCACATTATGAATTGAAATATTAAACAAGATTTGTTCCAAAACACTATATAACTTTCTTCGATCAAAAGAATTTATTCTTTCATTGCAACGAGGCAATCTTCTCTTCTTTGATTCTTACTCTGTCCTAGCATACCGAATACTTTCCCATAACTTTCCAACTCATTGAATGTGACTGATTTCTGGCTACATAAATATGACACAGTTCTATCATAGAGTAGATGACCTTATTAAAGGATATAATTACTTATTCTGGCTGTCTGATGGGGAAGGCGGGAGGGATATAAATTGGACAAAGAGCAACCTGAGAGTTAAGGCTTCCTCCTGTGAAACTATGTCAGGTCTTTGAAAGCTCAGGTGATGGCCCCACTCACAAAAATGAAGGAAAAAATGAGCACAATTTTTGTCTTTTTGTTTTAGAAATATAGTTCCTCATTGCCTTAGTACTATTGGAAATATCTAATTTTTGACAGATAGGAAACAATATTACTATCAAATGAATGGGGTTTTTTTATTTCTTTTGTTTAATCAGGGAAAATACTGTATGATTCAGTCCAAACAGATATTTTCCACTTCGGCAATGAAAATATTATTGACATTGACTCAATTATAACGGCGATTTTATACACTTGAGTTACCTGAGTTACTTACAAAAATAATAAAAGGTATTACAATTTTTAGTACAAACATAATATTCCACAAAGAATACATTTTCATTAAATGAACAAATGAAAAAGAAATTGTTTCCCTGATATCAAATTGTGTACACAGATGTTCCTACATGCAACCGCAACAAAATAGTCCTGTGAATTTTAGAGTTTCTCTCTTGACTTTTGAAATTGTTTCTCCCCGATAAGTGCTACTGTTTCTTAGATTTTAGTACTTTTCAAGGTTTTTAATTTTTTAATTCTATGAGCTTTAAAGTACTATATATATATTGCTATATATAATTACTTTTAAGCAGTATGGGAAATAGCCTTGGAGAAATCAATTAGCTGTGTCCTTGAATATGTGAAATTTTGATCAAAAGATAAGAAACAGAGAGTAGAACTAAATGGTAGTGGTCACAAAGAGGGAAAAACAGCACTGAATTTCTGCATATATCCATGCTACGTTCTATAATGTTAAGCACCACCTTTTCCTAAGAGACATGAGCAGGGGACAAGCAGATGCAAAGAAGCCTGATGATACAAAATCATGAAGGATAGCAAAAAACTGAAATTGAAAAAAAAGGCAGAACATAAAGGAACAAAACTGGGCAAAAAATGGTGATGAAATTAACTTTAAATAATGTTACTATAAATAAAAAAAATGAGGAAAGTATAGTCCTCATTTATAAATAGAACAATGAAATGTTAACAGAGACAATCTGGCAGATAGATCCTTGAAAACCCCAGAATCACTGAATAATTGAGGTGGTAAGCAACATTCAGACATCATTTGGTCCAATCCCCACGCTCAAGAAAAGCCACCTGGAGCTCTGGACTCTGTCTAGAACATTTATTTAACATCTTTAAGAGGGAAATGTCCCTGAACAACTTATAAAATAGCTCAATTACCAGTATCAACTCAAATTCACTGGCAGTTAAGAAGTTCAAGTCAAAAGATAGGATTTATTAAGAAAGAAATGGTTAAAGCAGAGTGCATCATGCCATTATATTAATCCATAGTTCATACATTTTTATTCAAAGCAGGAAGCCAAAGCTAAGCCAAAAGAAAGTTGTTTCTTCACATAATGGATAACAGAACTCTGAAACTCCTTGACAAAACTGTGGCAGATCCTGAAAGTTCACATGCTCAAGTGGGATATACACAAATATCTATCAGGAAGATAGACTGGGGATATAACATAATAAACCTGTTTAGATTTAGGAAATCTGAGCTGACGATAACTGGAGTCTGGGATAGCATTAAAGTTGTAAATATTATATCTGATTGTTTCATTCTTATTTGTCCCCAGATAACCATTTGTGGTCACTGTTTGAAACAAATTATTGGGTTGGATGGATCTGAATTATTATAGCCTGTCTTAGCCAGCATATTATTCCAAAAGGGTAGAGTCTGCTTAGTGCTTCTAGCTCTCAGTGCGTAAGTTTAATTCCCAGGATTAATTTCTTATCTGAATATCTGTTGAAGATACAGAATTGTGCTGTCCAGTTTCTACTGCTTTAAACTAGAGACTTCTCAAGTTGCTGCTCTCAGTCACTTACATATACTTGTCCATATCTAAGCACAGCAACACATTCTCCAGATTTCTGGCTGACCACCTGCAAAGACGAAAGCCAGAAACACTTGCAAAATGTGATACTTTCTTAATAATAATTTAAGATGCATTAGAGTTAAAAACCTCAAGAAATAAGTTCTTTCTAGCCTGCTCAAATGCCTTCTGTGCATCTTAGATTAGGTTTAATAGAGTCTGCTTAGAGTCTTTTTTTTCTAACCAGGTATACTGTAACAGTGATATGTTGTTTCCTTCCTTCTGATCCTTTCTACTCCCTTTTCCCATATACTGAAATGGAAAAGCTGCTGTATTTGTTGCACTTGAGGAAAAAGGATCCTCTTGAAATTCAGCCAAAAGATGAGAATAAATGAGAAACAATCAAATGTGATGACTCCACATGATCCCAGTAATAGTCAGCAATATTCTGATATACTTTTTGACTGCTAATAAATCACAAATGTACTGTACTGCTACCAAATGATCTGTAATCAAAATCTAAAAAACAAACAAGAAAAAAAATTGAACTAACAGCCACTGGGAAGCCTACTGTAAGAGATAACAAATAAGTTAATGTTCTGTGGTTTCAGCATAAGTAGCACTCTAAGGAACAAACACTTGAAGGACACATCCTATGATTCTTCAGCTTAATGCTACAATTGCATCGATTTTCTTGAACATGCGGTGGATATTATTGAACAAAGGAACAATCTTTTCACACATTCTCATATATCCACAGTAATGTTTCTTTGAAAAGATCCATAGTTCATTGTTTTAACCGGACAATTGAATTAGGGTGTTTGTTCAAGCCAGTAAATTCTACTTCCTGATTTCTGTTCTAGGACGAGTAAACAAGTGAATATTTTCAGAATACATGGTCCCACATGAAAGAATTGTATAATAATAGCAGATACCCTTCCTAAGTTAGAGGCACCCAAAGCACCATAGTAAAGTGAGTCTGACAACCATAGCTTTCTATTCCCAAAGTGTACGTATAAGATAATTGATCTCCTTTCATTTCTACCTGTAGAAAAAAGCAGATACATCATTCACTATCTTAAATAAGAAGTTTTTGCCACTTCTTGTGTGTGAAGAGTGACATGCTCTTTGCTACTCACAAGACTCCAGCTTGGTGAAGAAGATGAAGGGCAGGCCAGCAGATTAGTCTGTAACACAAGCTGCAGGCAGTCTCCAAAAACTCAAGCCTGAAAAGATTATCTGAAATTTCTAGAAAAACAGCTGCTGCAGAATCACATGTATTTCTTGCAACCCAAAGCTCCAGTATATGAAATATGTAAAATGCCCTGTTCCAGGGATCAAACAGCATTTACCCTGAGGCTTTAGGAGTGAATGCTTCCTGATTCATGATGACAGTATCTGCCTGAAGCCTGAAGAAGAAATGATACTTCCCTGATACTGAGTAGTTCCTACTGCCATGAAGGAGAAAGCAGAGGCTAACAGATGAGTCACTGGAGAATAATACTCTTTTTTCAGGCCGCATATGATATTATTATAAGATTTATTGTATTTACAATCTATTAACCAGTTTAACAGACCAAAATATGATTTCAGGGCAGGATAAACCCTCTATAGTGCTTTATAATAGAAGAGGTGTCCTTAGTTATTGTGGTGGGATTTCTTCCCATCCTGCCAGCCATAAAGACCACACTGTGTTGCTTTGCACAACCTTTTTGATGCACAGGAAAAACACCATACCTCCCTTATTTGGGCTATTATCTGATTCAATGGAACACAGTCTCCACAGGGAGAGGCTCAACAAAATGCCCTTGCAGGTGGTAGAGGAATTGGAAGCACAGAACCCACCTCACCTATTTAGACCATGAACACTTCTCCAGTGTTAGGGAATAGGGTATGAGAATGAGCATGTACAGGAAGGAATTCTGCTCAGAATAACAAGTCTATGATTTCAAGTGTTTCAGGATGTTTATGTGCACGTATGTATGTTTGTGTGTAGAGGTGTGGCAACACAAAGTAGTAGTAGAGCAATGTAGATGAGGTAAGAATATAAGGATGAATGCAGTTTTGCTACTAGTCCTTCCCTGCCAGTAACAGAAGCAGCTACAACAAATAATTTATTAGAGGAAGTGAAGTCAATAGAACAATATACCTTTAAACTGCAAAATGAAATCTTGCAGAGCTGAAATAATAATGACAGATTGCTGCTTAACTGAAGCAGACAGCGCATGAGATAACTCCAGGATATAACACTTTCACGTCTCCCATGTAAAAACAACCTGTGTTCTGCTTTCAGGTAGTAAAGAGGTTGAACTAACCTCTGTAACAAACATTACAGGAATGTATCTGCAACATTTTTTATTTCAGTGCCACTTCTAATTAAAAGTTGTGTATCTTTGAACACCAGTAATACATGAAATAGTCTATTTTCAGCTTTCCATTGCTAAAATGACTGCATGCAATTATCAACTACTTAACGCATATGAATTATTTCTTAAATTGGCTAATGAATTAAATAATATTCTTAGAAGTGTTAGAAAGAAATGACCAGTTGCTATAGATGCCATCCCTCTGCGGTAAAAATTTATTTAATGTAGTAAAAAAATAAAAATCTTTTATTTCCTCTGTATAAAGCTATATTATATACCCATCTATATACATGTTGCCCAGAAATGTTGTGGAGTCTCCATCCTTGGAGATATTCAAAAGCCATCTGGACATGGTCTTGGTCAACCTGTTCTAGGCGACCCTACTTCAGCAGGGAGATTGGACTACATGACCTCCAGAGGTCCCTTACAACCTCAGCTGTTTTGTGCTTCTATGAATCACTGTCACAGGACATTACAGGTCTGAAAACGGAGGAATAAATACTATCTATTGGCTTAATGTTAAAAACTATTAAACTAATTAACTTTAAATAAATTATTATAGTGTTTCAACAGTTACTCTTAGTTCTCTGTTGTACTTATTCAGCTGTGCTAGGTGGAAGGATTATTTTCACTGATGTCATACACATTCTCCCATATACATTGTTCCTAGGTCTGTGGATTAAATTTTCTCTTTTACAATTAGTTACATATACCCAGACTTTTCAAGTGTATTGAGTTATTTCTATTTATAAGAAATGTTAATAGCTTAATATTACTCAGCAAACACAAAAGAATATCTCCTTTATAATATTCTGCTGCAGAAATGAACATTAAAAAAAGCCTACTAAATAGCATCTGTTCTTATGTATATTTAAGCAAGGTAAAAGCTCACTGAAAAGGGCAATGAGATTTATAAACTATAAAGAAAAGCTTTCAAGCAAACCAATCTCTAGAGGGCACTTTTCTCTGCCCTCTGATTTTAGAGAAACATTTTAAAGATCTACAGAAGCAAAGAGTAGGATAAAAAACCTAACAATAACAAATTCTAGAAAATGAATTAACTCCACTGTTTATGAATACAGAATTTGTACTTTTGAAAATAAAGATCATCTTCCCGTTTAATTATCCAACAGATTCAATATTTATTTAAATTCAAAAAGGGTATGGTATAGAGATATATATGTTTGTGCAGGTATGCAATGCTTGAGATAGATCAGAACAAGTTAGTGGTTTTTAATTAATATATATATTCCCCATCATAAAGTGAATAAATGAAAGTCGTCCTTTTTTATACAAAATCCAAGAACTGTAAAAGCAATTTTTCACACATAACTTGGTACTGACACATATTAGCTTCTCATGCAGCAAAGGAAAAGAAAATGGAGTAAAGCTGCAAAAAATAAAGTTTTTGCATTTAAATAAAAACCGTATAAGTGGGAACTTCTCATATTTGGAAACCTTTAGTCTATATTATTGTGCCATAATTAACTTTTTACATTTTTGTGCAAAGAATATGCAAATTTCCAGACCCAGATTTAATTGTCTGGATCCAATATCTTCCACCCACTTTAATTTCTTGTGTAACAATGCATCTAAGCTGTTAAGTATGTAAAACAGTTGTTCCAAGAAGCAGAATTAACTTAAATGTGTTGTTTCCTTCAGTCGACTATGAAGTTTGATTAGAAAACATACTCTTGCTGATTGCACACACCTTTAACATTTGCATCACAGAGGTATTTATGTGGAAAGAAAACTTACTAGGAGATTTCTCTTCCTCCTCCTTAGGTTCTACTTTTTCTGCTTTGGGTGGACCTTTGATTTTGTACACTAATGAACGGAGTTTGCCAGTAAAGGAGGAATCTTCCTCTTCCTCTTCCTCCTCTTCTAGTGGAATACCTTAGCAGATAATAAAACTGGTTAGAAACAAAAATTAACCTGTCATTATTTAAACAAAACCAAAATATCTACAGGATTTTTTTTTGCATGTAGCAAATTTTATACAGGAAAAAAAGAGAGGTAAGCCAGCAGCTTTATTTTCAGCTTTAACGTATCTTCAGCAGCACCTCCTGAAATTACATTTAACTCAGTGCACATATTTCTTATATCCAGATTTATATTATTTTTTCATTATTATGACCAAAGAGGTGATATTTTTTGAAGATTCTACTATCATAATCAATTTTAACTCAGAGTCACATTTGCTTAAATATGTAATCCTTTGTTTCATATTGAGAACATCAGCTAAAAGAAAAAGTATGTCTGTATTTCTCAGTATAGCACATTTTTTTAATTCAAGATATTTAGCAGTCACAAATAAATATATTAACTGAATTTAAAACTATAAGAAGGCAGATATTCAGAGATTATGCCAATGATGCACATTGTTCATGAAAATGTATAGAATGGGATGGGATGTCATTTTACAAGGTAGTTTAATACAGTTCAGTTGACTACATTGCTTCACAACCATTCAAAGCATTTTTCAGATCTTTCACACCACTTACTGATGATCAGATGTGAAATGTGTTATGTGCAGAAGCACAGAACACCCAAGCAGGCCCCTTTCAGACCAGTGCTAATTGTGCCCAGCTGAAATATAAACTTTTGCTGTTTAGCTGCTTGTCAAAGTGAAATTGAGAAAACGAAAATATTTCATAGAATCATAGAATCACCATGTTGGAAGAGACCCGCTGTATCATCGAGCACAACCATTCCCACCAATCTCTAAACCATGCCCCTCAGTACCTCATCCACCTGCACCTTAAACACCTCCAGGGAAGGCGAGACAACCACCTCCCTGGGCAGACTGTTCCGTTGCCTAATGACCCTTTCAGTTAAGAATTTTTTCCTTATGTGGAGCCCGAACCTCCCCTGGCGGAGCTTGAGGCCATTCCCTCTTGTCCTGTCAAAATACTAAAGAGGTATAAGCTGGAGCAGAAGGAAAAGAATAAACTGCAAAGGCTAACACTGTTATAAAAAAAAGACACTAAGAAAGGAGAAAAAGAACTAAAATGTGGTATCAGGTTGGAGAAACTTTGCTGCTGGCAGGTGCCAAGGGGAAAGAGTTAAAGTTATTGCTACGAGTAACTAAGTGAGTAGGAATAAAAACATTCAGAAGCAGAGGGAGAGAATGAGAGAAGCACTGGATTTGGAGACGACATATGGGATTTAAGGAAGAGGAAAAGTGAGACCAGCAGAGCAAAATAAAAAACTAAGAAAGAAGTAAGGCTACAGTCAGCGTCTAAGGAAAATTCAGAACAGGAAATGTAGTCAATAGGGAGAGGAAACAGAAAGTAGACAAGGACTTTAAAAAAGCATGAAATTATCTGGCATTGAAAAAAAAAAACCTGAACCCCCAATGCAAGAAAAAGATGTTGGGAGAACTCTAGTGAAGCTGAAATGGACAGACAAGATGAAATGCACTGGGATGATGAGTTAGGACAGTGTTATCGTGGAGGAGATGGGGTCTGTGGTAGTTCCAGATAGGGTCTCATTCACTGCTCTATATGATCCATTACTCATACTTCATCCTCTTAGAGCTGCAATCCATTCAGAAGCTAACCATATCATGTTGTGCTGGCTAATCGCTTAATTCAAGTGGCAGAGGCTGGTGCACTGGAACACATGGTTCCAACCCATATAAGTCCCAATTTGATATTATGCAATAAAATCTGTTGTAAATTTGTTTGGTTTGTTTATAGCTAGGAAATTACGCAAAGATTATGATAGAGGACTATTATTTTGCTGCCTAAGTAACTTTAATTCAGACTATTTGTGTATATTCATTATGAAGCAACCTTTAATTACTTGATTGTGTACATATTTTTCCACTTAGACAGCAAAGTACACTTAAAACTAAAAGCTGATTAAATATTCCAAACACAGCTCCTGTTCTTTTTATCTGCAGCTGTGATTGCTTAGTGCTGCCTTTCAGGACTAAGAAAAGACACAGGAAATGACAAGCATTTACCTATAGTGACCACCTATGACAAATCTGCACAAAGCAATGAACGTGGTTTTTTTTAGAATCTAAAGGATCATTAAACAATTTAAATATGAGAATGTACTTTCTCTGTCCTCAATTCTCTCTCTCATTCAACATAAACGTTTATAGTGTAGTAAACAGTAATAAAAGGACACTCCTAAAAAGACAAATAACACACAGTCAGTAGTCTTTCACCTCATGAAAATATGAAGTGTGGTCAGAAGCTAAGCTAACTTGATACCAGCAACAAGATTCCAAGATGAAATAAATATATTGCAGAGTTTAGATATTTCCAAGTAAGTTGAGGATTTTTCATAATTTTCATCCTGGAGTCTCAGAGAACACCCTGATGCCAAATAGGCATTATCTTTGAAATACAGAGGTCAGGTCAAGTGCTAATTGACTCAACAGTGGAGATGATGATATCTGTCTTAATAAAAATGTAGAGAAAGAAAAGCAGGTCCACAGATATTAACTATTCACTTTAAAGTTTGGAGGAAGAAAGAAAGTTTTTGGTAAGGACTTAGAAGCAATGATGAATAAGAATCAACACAGGATTATCAAAACCATATTATATTAAATCAACTACATTTCCACATACAATATAGCTAACTTTACAAATACAAATCTTGATTTTAAGGATATATAGTACAGTCTTGCATATAATATTCTCAGAAATAAATTGATGAAGCACAACCTAGATACCCACTGACCTACTCGTCTTTGGCTGAGGCTAAGGTTGAGGTAGTTGAAAAAAGGTAACTGACATCACAAAACACAGCATGATGGTTGATGGAGATTCTAATAGGGTATTCAGAAATAGCAGCACAAAACTGGTGGGATCAGTGTTGTTTAACGTCTTGGTTGGAGACATGGACAATGGGATTGCATGCGTCCTCAGCAAGTTTGCCAATGACACCAAGCTGTGTGGAGCAGTTGACATGCTGGAGTGAAAGTATACCCTTCCAGAGAGACCTTGACAGACTTGAGAGGTGAGCCTGTGAAAACTTCATGAAGCTAAACAAGGCCAAATGCAAGGTCCTGCACCTGGATCAGGGCAATCCCAAGCACAAACAGAGTCTAGGAAAAGCATGGATTGAGAGCAGCCCTGAAGAGAAGGACTTGGAGGTACTGATGGATGAGAAACTCAACATGAGCCTGCAATGTGCACTTACAACCCAGAAAGCCAGCTGTATCCTGAGCTGCATCAAAAGAAGTGTGACCAGCAGGTCAAGAGAGGTGATTCTCCTACTCTACTCTGCTCTTGTGAGATCTCAGCAGTAGTACTGTGCTCAGTTATGGAGTCCTCAGCAAAGGAAGGGCATGGACCTGTTAGAGCAAGTCCAGAGGAAGGCCACAAAGATGATCAGTGGGCTGGAGCACCTCCCCTGTGAGGACAGGCTGAGAGAGTTGATGTTGTTTAGCCTTGAGAAGAGAAGGCTCTGGGGAGACTTTATAGCAGTACTTCCAGTAGTTAAAGGGGGCCTATAGGAAAGTTGGAGAGGGACTTTTTATCAGGGAGTGCAGTGATAGGATGAAGGGCAATACTTTTAAGAGGAAATAAGGTAGATTTAGATTAGATATTAGGAATAAATTCTTTACTGTAAGGGTCGTGAAGCACTGGAATCAGTTGCCCAGAGAAATCATGGGTGTGCCATACCTGGAGGTGCTCAAACCAGGCTGGATGAGGCTTTGAGCTATCCAGTCTAGTGTCCCTGCCTACAGCAGCGGTGTTGGAACTAGATGATCCTTAAGGCCTCTTCAAACTCAAACCATTCTATTATTCTATGGAAAGATGATGGCAGAAGCCTTAACAATATAAGCACTGAATTGTATGGGAGGCCCCATGGCTACAGACAGAAAACACAAATTATTAATCACTCATCACTGATAGAATGTAATTCCATGAACTAGGCAAAACTGGTTTGAGGGACAATCAAAGAATTAGTAGACTGTATTAGTAAACACTTAACAGTGACATCAAGCAAACAGAAAGAGGTGGAGGAGGAAGAAAACATTTTGCTTTTCTTGGGGAAGAATTTGCTGCTGCCAATTCACTTATAATGACCTTGTTCTCTTCTTGCGAACAAGGTGGATGCCATCAAACATAGGAACAAGAAATGCACTGGAAAAGTGACTACCTGTGTATAGACTAAGTAGGCAGATATGAAAAAGTTTGTGTAGATCAGTTTTAACTGCATAACTATTAGGAATGAGCAGTAAAACTGAATGACTCAGACTATGTTAGTATCATTGAAAAAGGACTAATAATTCCATCACCATCTTAATCAAACTAAGATCTCAACAGACTAAAAAATGTTTTTGTCATCATACATAAAATGTGATTCCTTTACCTATTTAAATTGTACAGAGCATCTGATATAGCTTACCCTTGAGGATACACTAAAGAAATTCAAATCTAATGACTGGGGCAACTCAAGCTGTAATCTGCAGTGCAATAGTGTTTTATAATTGACTATCATACTTGTGTATTTGACATGAAACTAAGCTAAAGGAGCAGCAGCACTCCTGATCCAGTGGTTTTATTAAATTTTATAGCCATACCCTTCATAGTATAATGTTCTTTCAATACCTTTTATCTGTTTGTACACGTACACATGCCTATATGAATCTTTCCTTGGATTCTTGGATCACTTTTTAAATTAAGTCTAAAACTGATAGGTAGACAGAATAATATAAGCTAATATTTAATACATAAATGACAATGAAACTTGAATCCATACGCAGGTTTTCCATATATTTTATAATATGCACCAAAGTTTGTCAGGAAAATCACCATGTAGACAGTAATATATCTAACTAATACATTAATAGTTTTTTTTAATCTGTTCTGTTCCATTTTTTCTTGTATAGTGTCAACAAGACAAACAAAACGCTGCCACTCACCACAGTGAATTAGAAGATCATCATGAAATTCATATAACTCATCCCGAATCTCCTCCGGACAGGGACAATCCTCTCCCAGATGAAAATTCAGTAACATGTTAATCTTTGAGGAAATTAAAATATAGTTAAAACACTGAGATAGCCTAAGACGTATTCCTATATATAGTAATACTTTACCTGTTTATCATCAGATTTATAATAAAACTAACATAAACCACAAATTTCTAGTACAGCTTAAAGGAAATACTAAAGCAATGTCACTTGATTATGATTAACATCAAAATGCAGTTACATGATAATAATGCTATTTCATGAGGGAAGAAGAGACTATTTCCTACACAAATATGTCAGCACAACACTAACTTCATGCCAACATTTAGCAACTAAAATTATCAAATCATCATCATCTTCTAGAACTGGGTGAATCTCAGCTCCTCAGAATTGGGCAGTATTGTTCAATTTTTCTATAATGTTGAGAAATCCTAAGTCGACTTTAGAGCTTGAATTCTAGCATGTAGGTGTAAGCATTCTGACATTTAGTATTTTGTGGCATCTTTATAAATTTTATTTCAAAATCAGTTGTTGCTCTCTAGCAGTTCCAAAGGTACATCAGAAGCAGTATCATTACAAAGAATTTGTTTTTTTATCTTTAGATTTAACCACTAGTTTAATGTTACCTGTTCTTGAGGAGGAGATCGAAACTCTTTAGTCTTCTTGGCAGTCAAAGCAGCAGACATATTCAAGGCTTGCATGAGTTCATTGTATCTGTATTTCTGGTTATACTGCAATTTTGATACATAACGGTCTGCAAATGACACTATTGCTTCCACTCTATGTTTTAGTTCACAGTCACAGAAATAACTGAGTAAATGACACATCTGGGAAAGAAAAAACAGACAAGTTCAACAGTTTAGCAATTGAGGAAGAACTGCAGTGGTTACTATACACTGCAATAGATTGTAAAAATGAGACACTTTCTTTTTCCATATATTTTTTTAACACTGTAGAGGTGGCAAATTTATAGTTTTATTATCTGATTGATCATACTGTACTGCATTCACAGTCTTTCACTTTATGCACTCAAAACACGTAGAAATCATAGAATAGTTTGAGTTGAAAGGGCCCTTTAGGTATCACCCTGTCCATCCCTCCCTCTTTTAAAATACATGTATGAAATACGAAAGTATTTGCATATCTATTTTGATTGTAGATACAGGTAGAAAGAATTGTATCATCATAAAATGTGGTTATTAATGTGAGGTTACAAGGCAAAATGGAATAAAGATCTTCAGGATTTCAAACCTTATAAACTAGATAACAGACAAAAAAGAACTAGCTTCCTTTCATCAATAGCAGGACATATGTAATATATTTATATTAAATGGTCACCTGAAGCTTAACAGACTCTGGTAATCTTGTGTGTAATAAGCCCTTTGCAGGAGCTTTCGTTTCTTTCATTGCTTTCTCCCCAGCTTCTACAGCTTTTTCTTCAACTTGCGTAACTTCTTCCTTCTCTGTCCTCTCCTCTGTTTCTTCCTTGTGATCTCCAAACACAGTGGGATCGATGAGAAGTAAGACCTGCTTCACATCATCATCATCAAAAACCCCCATTATAAGCAATGTTGCTATCAGTTTCAGAACAGGAACAAATTGGAATGCAACCTGTCCTCCAACAGGGTCTCGTATATGAGCACCACTACATTGTACTGCGTCTGTTAGCATACTTATGGCCTTGGATTTAAGTATATCAAGGGGTATCTCTGGGCTGGTAGTCTGACGTTCTTCACTGGTTACAATAAAGCATGGAGTAGTAAAACTAAAGCCTGGTTTCAGACAAGTGCTGAGCCCTACTCCAGGTAAACCATGCTTCTTTGTTTCATCGGGATATAACTTAATAGTTCGAGTTTCATCTGTAACGGGAATGATAAATTCATTGTTCATCATAAGTTTGGCTTGCTTGGTGTGCTCCAAATGAATACTAATGAGCAAATCATAGAATCCAGAACGCAGGAGTCCAGGTAAATATTGATTATCAATTGTATAAAACAGCTGAGATATGTCCACATGGCTACAAAGTGCATAAGCAACTCTAGTGTTACCTAGAGCACTAACTGAGCTATAGAGTTTTAAAGTGTGGTAGTGGAACATCATCAGATCTTCTTGTTCACATAGTTCCAAAATATCAACGCATCTGTTATGATATAAAGAAACAGAACACCAGTCAATTTAAGGAACAGTAATTTTGTAAAAGAAATTTTTTTAAATCTCTGCACATTGTAGTCAGTTCCACTTAATAGTAATGGTTCAAACTAATCTTAATATGTGCTTAACTAAACAGAAATAAATAGTGACAACAATTTGATGAGATTATTTACAGTTAGTACTCCATAGGAAAAGAAAGGAATAATATAAGATGGAAAATTTCTTTGGAAGCTATGGTAAATTCAAGCTTGTTTTTAAAAGAAATTCATTTGGAATACTGACACTCTGCAGTAATATTGTCACTAAGCAGTGCCCTTATGGTTCACTGAGGATTACTATTCAATTTTTTTCCACTAAACACAGTATTTTTTACTCCTTTCTTTAATTCAGTTTTGTTAATAGTAACATAATACTATTTTATAATTTAAATAAAACCAAATAGTCATTTTTTTCTCTTATGTATGCAAAGGTCATCATATGGCATTAAAAGTACTCATAATCTTGTATCTATTTCATTTCATGAATATGATATTATAGCAGATAAGATCTGAAATTCTAAGCAACTGTACTGTAAGTATCCTCCAAGGCAGTTTTAACCAATACCCAAATATCAGCTTTCAATACATTTTGTCAACATAAAGTCACTGTAGTTCTTTCCATATGTACCTGTTTTCTTCTGGGATATGAAGTGCCATCATCTGCAGAGGTTCCAAACACTGTACAACCCAGCCATGACGTTCACTGACACGCTCAGTTTCTACTTTTAGAAAACTGTTTGGCATCCTGCTCCATAAAACAGGTGTAATTGTTTGCACATCAAGGCGAGGGGGACACTGAGGAACAGGATTTCTTTCTTCACTTTTAAAAATTGCTGCTGATAAGGGCATGGTATTCTGAAACATGTAAGTGTATTAAAATTATTTCTGTAACATTTAATTATGACTACACCTATAATACTGAAAGGAAGTATAATTTATCAATAGCAAAGAACTCATAGGAATATAAATGTTACTGCAATAAACAAAATCCATTAAAACCCCACAACATTAGGGATGTTCTCCTTAATAACTCTAGTTTATTTTGACAAATGCTGTTTAGATTTGTTGGACAATTAATTTCATATAATAATTACATTTATAGAAGCAAATGAAAAAGTCAAACAAAAAGTCACTCCGTTGATTGAATCTGCTAAAACAAATTCAACTAAGCAGGAATTTCCATAGAAATAAACAGATTTAAAAGAGTATATTTATAGAAAATATTCTGTACCTTTAATTTACCAAGTTCAAATTGTATCAAGTTAGTGCTAGTAGGCCGTACAAAGGTTGCTGGAAAAAGCTTTGTGTTTGGTTCAACCTAGAAGTAAAATGAGATTAAAAAGTTTAAAAAATTAAAAAAGCAACAAGAGTCTCCTCCCAGAATATGATGCAATATAAAGTTAAGTACTATATAATTTACATTTCAGTATTAAAGAACTTCAGACACTGTATTGAAGCATTGCTTAGTGTCTACCCATGGTTTACCTGCAGTATCGTAAACCATTTGCTCAGTTATCTTTATAGGCCCACCTAACATCCAGGCAGGTTTATCTGCTGCTTTATATACTCTCCTATAATGAGAGCTTTGGTAAAGCTGTATGTTGATTCTTCTCAAACGTATCCAAATCTAGCATCTCATTGTAGAGCAGCTCCTTGAAAATGAAGATATCTACCAGCTACATACTTTGGCCCTTCCTCTAGGGAAAGCACTCTCAACACAAACTGAGAGTAGAACACAATTTTTTTGACCACCACACATCTTTTAGGGTTCTTTCACATTTTACCCTGGACAAAATAATTTACTACCAAAAAACTCAAACCTAAATTTCTAAGAGAAGGAACCAGAGGGATGTAAGAAGAGGGTAAGAGCACAACATTAGATCAGGATAGTGCAAATCTTTATTTCCTAAGATTAGTGAAATTTCTGATCCATACTCCAAAAGTAGAAGAATGTAGTTTTTCAAAGATCTATTTATTTTCATGCTTAGCATTTGTTGCCAATCTTATAAAGTCACAGTGAATCACTCTGAATCACAGCACTGCAGTTTTAAAGTGTCTGGATGTTTTTGGCAGCTACATTATCATAATTTCTCCCATTACATCTGGGTGCAAAGGCATATCAGAGTAGTAATATCACCTTATTCTGAAGAATTCTCTACAAGATCACTCACCCCTACTTCCATGAAAAAAAGAATTTAACAGATACTTATCTTAAACAAATACCTAAGCATTGGCCTGACAGTTATTGACAAAATCTCAAATACATATGTATACATTGCCTTTCATTTACTTCTTTGTTATAGACAGTGAGTATTTTTCTGAATATAAACATAGCATTCAATAGTTAGATCAAGAACTACAGCAAAATTCATTTCTTTTCTTCAATATGTTGATCTGTAGGCCTTTTAGAATGAAAACAGCATATAAATATTGTCTGTTCTTCAGTTAAGAGAACTGAAAAGTGCAGATGGTTACAAGGTTAGAAATATTATCCTGCAGCTTCTGAACCAGACAAATACCAATCATTTGCTTCAATTTGAGAGAGAGATTAGATTTACTGAAGTATTTTAAAGGTTTAATTTTATAGTAAAAAATATTCAAGAAATAAAACCTAAAATTACGTAAGACTATATTGACTACTTTCAAGAATAGAAAAAAAGATTTAAATTACTCAAAATAAGCAGAAGTTGAGAAATATTTAATCCTCAGAGGTAACACTCCTGTTGACTACACCATTGTATCTTCACAGAAAATGGTAATTGTTCCCATTTTTCAACAGACCTAGTGCCAACAGGTATATTGAAAAACATTTCCAAAAGTAACTCCAGGTATTTTTTCCATGGAAAAGATAAGAAACATTAGAGGAATAATTATATATTCTGAGATTATTTTTATTTTGTACAAAGAATGTGGTTACATTAACTAGAAGTCACAAGAAGAAAAGCCTGACAGTGTTTTTGACTCTAAAAGCAGTAACAGGCATCTTCTACATCCATATTTTTCTAGATTTCTATGCCAAACTAAAAAAATATTTAAAGAATGTTTTAAAAAAAAAAACCCCAACCCCAAACTGAAACAAACAGCAAAGCAGCACTTTTTTAAGAAGCTGTCATATTGATTCTTATCTAGTTAAAGAAAACAGCAAAGCATGAGGCTTTAGTACTTTCATCTCCTAATTTCATTCTCCACGATGTTGACATTTAATATCTTCCCAGCATATCACTGAAGTTTCTGACCAATCTTAAAAAGTATACCAACATTACAGCTGCTAGATCTCCTCCCATCCCCATTTACAAGCTATATACAACACTGCCACATTCACTTTCAATGGAGTCAGTACACAAATTTCCATTAAGTTTAGTTGAATCATATTTGTTTTATATGTAGTACAGATTAGAACACATTTTAATGGCATAGAAGAAGTGATCTTAACACTGCAAAATCCCTTCTACAGCAGTTGCTTTATTATAGACAGCTGATCTTACTAAAATCAAATTTCATCAATCTGGTGCTGAAAACTTCTATCAACTACTCATCCATTTGCATAAAAAATGTTTTGAGAATTTTGTAGCATTTATTTTGGCTTTGTACATTGTTGCATATGTGACTTTCGGGTTTTGAAACTTATCAGACCACAAATTATAGCTACCTGCAGAAGACACAAATCGTGGTAATAAAAGACTAGGTTTATTTTTCTATATGTGTACCAAAACTTAGTATATCTAAATTCTATTTTTGATCTTATGCTAATTTAAATAATTTGTCCTGTATCATATAACAGTTTTAGTTGAAAAAAATATTTTAAGAATAATTAACATTAGAAATCTATATTCTGAACCGCAAGAACTGAGAGGTAAAAAATATTTTTCTGAACATATTTATCAATAGGCCTTCCTCAACATTTGAAACAACTGTAAGAAGTTGCAAAAATGGAGTCTTACAGAAGAGAGAGGGAAAGGGATAAAGTAGAATAATATAGGAAAATATGTTACTATTACATAAATAGTGTTCAGTTAGATTTCTGAAAAAGAAAATACAATTTTAGAACAGCATCAAAATGACAAGCTTACTAGATGGCTTCCTGAAAATCTGATAATACCTGATAACAAGTGCCAAGCTCTTTTCCATTGGCTGTGAATGACAACATTCCAGTAGCCAGATCAACAAAGCATCCGATTTCTAAATCAACATTACTGCGACCTGATCTCTGCGAACTAGCAATTACATCTCCTCCCCAAACCATATAGCAATTGCTGCGCTTCACACTGAAAGATCAGAGAGAACAAAGAAAACAAATCATAGGTCACAATGAACTTGACTAAGTAATCAATGAAGATGTACTTTTCAATAAACTAATAGCTAGAAATGCTCAATGGTGCTTGTGCTGCTATTAGGTTTGTTTTCTCATCAACACGCCTCCTCTTTCTGTATAATGTAAGCATACCCAAGCAGGCAAATGAACAGACTCCGTGCACCTTAATTCTTTTTCTTTTTTAATAATTATTAAACAATTTCACATGCTTCTGTGGGCTTACATAAGATGTATTAAAACAAATAACATGTTCACACAGAGTTACCAAATATGGATGTTAAAAAGAAAGAAGAATCATAAAACATCCTTGCAAACAGATCATTAATCATAAATATACTTACTTCAACAAGTTACACAAAACACATTCATACTTAAATGAGAACAGAACACTCCTACTCTATAATCAATTTTCTGATTAGTTTAAATTACCATTTAAAATATCATGAAGCTTGTAAAAAATTGACTTCTGAACAGCAGTATTGAAATACAGTCTTTAATAAATGATAAATAAATCCATACCTTTCGTGAACCCTGCCTCTCTCATCACCTAAGGTAACAGTCACTGTACAATTTTTATTCAGGTCAAAATTCTCACTGTAAAAATGATAATCTGGTGTTACCCAGCCAACCCAGACAGAGGATGGGTCTTGGCCAGCAAATATCCGTAGTGAATAAAAATACTGAAAAGAGGAAAAGAACATATTAGTAATAGAAATCTAAATTATTTTATCAATAAGTATTCACATAGTGATTAAAATCCTCTCCTATATATCATATTTTAATAATAGTAATTCACATTCTCTTAATAAGTCCTTTAAACACCCATGAATTAAAAAAAACCCCAAAAACTAGACTAATGATTTAAGGTAGTGAGATTCATGCCTCCAGTCATAAAACTTTGGGCATTACTGTTTATATACTGTGTTATATCGTTGCAAATTACTAAAAGGTGTCTTTCAACAGGCCAGTTTCTAATAAATGTTCCGTCATGACTAAATCTATTTCAAAAAGGAAAAATAACTATATATCTCAGTGTATTTACTTACTGTAGTAGAAGAAGCCATAATTTCTTGGCTCTGCTTTCTAAAGATAAAGGAACATCAGTAAATTAGTTAAAAAAATTGTAAAAACATACCTATTACTAAACTAAGTGTACTTAGAAGATAATTCAGGTTCACTGGGTGCTGAGTATGCATGATAAATTCAGTATGCAAATATGGAAAAGCAAATAAATATACACCTAAAATAATTGATTGCAGTTATGGCAGTGAATAGGGTAAATCTAGCTTTACAATAATTAACTAAAAATGAAGGCAATGGTGGAAAGTGCTGAACTCAGTAGTAGCTGCAATCTTTAAAAATCTGTCCCAAAATCTTTTATTCTTTGCATGGATTAGTCACTTTTCCAATAACAATGAGCTATAGAACAATAATGCAGATGAGTACTGATGCATAATGCAGATGACAAAAGATTCTCAGCTAGCTTTCCAGCCTGGCTGAAGACCTTTGCAAATCCCAGGGATCTGGAAAGGATGACAGCTGCTTAGCAATGAGTAACCATAAACTTTGGGATTCACCTTTTCAGAAATGGTTCTCTCTTTTCTGGATATAGCACTCTGCAGCAAAGCTGTGTTATAAATTTATTACAACCATCAAGAACAAAAAAGAATAAGAAGGCATGTTACATTTACATTGAGAGCATAAAATAGGATAACTAAAACCAAGCCTAACCGTTTTTGGAAAACATCAGATGAGGCATTTTCCACACCCGTGCCAAAGTTGAATGATGAGCGGAACTCGATGGGCATACTCAAACGGCAATATATCATGTCTGAATTGCTGTTCTGTGTCCCAAATGTTTTGTGAGTAACTTTTAACCGAGGTGGACTCTCAATGGTTCCATCAATCCTACATATCTAAAAATAATAGAAATGATTTCAAAATACTACTCTGACAAGAGAAATGTTGAAAATGTTCATCAAGCAACTAGGATGAGACAGCTGCAACAATCAACATAAATTTTTCAAAATTAATTCGTTTCAAAACGGTGCAACCTTCTTCTCTGACATGGAGTCTAACCTGAAGAGTGAAAGAAGCCACAGCTTCAGTGTAGCCTGACTACAGTAACTATTTTCAAGTTCCATACAACATTTTCAAAAACAAGAGTATAGAGTTTATTAAATTAATTCCCTTTGAGTGCACAATCATTGAAAAATTGCTTCAGAAGAATCAGTAGTTTTCTATCACAACAAGAAGAAATATGAACTAGAAACCCTCAGATGATCATTATGAACTCCGAGCCTGACATTATTAGTTTCCCTTGTGCTGAAAAAATGAGTATGCTTTTAGTGTCAGTGATAGTAACAATTCAAAAGCTTTTAAAGACAGGAACACAGTTAGCAATGATCCCAATAAATTGAAAAAAATGTGGAGATCATTTAGCTGGAATTCACTGAAGTGTATTTTGTTTAAAAAGCAAATGTTCAAATAAATGTATTAGGGAAAAATATTAGGGAATAATTGGCTAAACACGTAAATTCAAGTACATGGCCTAAAGTTAAAAAAAAATTATCGGGAATTCAAACACATAATTGGAGAGTATATTAACGCGGAATATTTTATACAAAACAGATGATATATTATTCTACTCCAGAATAGATTGGTTGGAGAGCTATGGAATTATTACTGGTGTATCATTAGAATGAATGAAATGGACATCACTCAGCAGCACCACAAGTACCCTTAAATGTCCCTCAGATTAGCAAAGTGGACTAAATCAGCCTCTATTTAGCTCATACTTCCATTACCTTAAGTAATGCTGAATGAGTTTTAGATATTTCAGAACTGTAGAGAAGGTTTAAAAAAATGAAAGTGAATGTAAAACAGACTTAAGAAACGTTCTAAGAAATCACAACTGACATGTTTCAAGTAGTTAAGCACAATAATATAAATTAGAAAGACATATAATAGAACAGACAAGTATATCCATATGAATGTTAATACTACCATAAATGGAGTTGAAGATAGACAAGATGATCTGGAATTATCTAAGAGTGACTTAACAGATTTATACGACAAACTATCTGATGACAGTAAGTATTAGTATGGGTTTAATGTCTCAGCTTCCTAAACAAACAGTTGATAAACAAGTGTCTCCATAACATGTAATGTTACCTCAATGTGAGGATGATTTTTTGGCACATTGACAAATGTTGGTAAGCGTTTACTAAACCACATAGCAACATCTCGGTTCATGTTGACAGCAAATGGTTCAAAACCTTCTTGAAGGCCACACATTGTGTAATACTTGAATGTACTGGCATCCATTCCAAGGTTCATACGACCAATCTGAGATAGACCCAGTGCACAAATTGGAACAAAACCTAAGAAAAAATACAACAACAATAACAAAAATCAACAGTAATTTATTTAGAGAACACAAGTGTTTTATTTTGGATCCACCTAACATGAACTAAACATTAGATTCTATAACTAATGCAAAAGAAGTGATGGCAGTACCAAGGATTTAAAGCCACCTTAAATACTAATATCTGTGTTCAATATAATTGCTATCAAACCCCATGAGTATTTAGGCAGTGAACGGACATTACACACACTGTTCCATTTATTTCAACATTAAATCAGTTTACACATTATTAGTAGTAAATAATGATAGATTTGTGTGAAAAAATATCAAGTTAAGAATAAGTTTTGTGAACATTCAGATTTGAAAAAAAACATGATTTGCTCAAGTCAGTTTTTAATTTATTAGAGGAAGCAGTTATCTCCACCATTTCTAGACTAATAAACATGGTTTTATTACAATGACTTGGACACTGGAAGACAACCTTGGATAGATCAAAGTTTTTAATGTATGCTCTCTGAGGGCAGTGAAGTTTCAAAAGGACTGAGAGATGAGTTTCAGATATCTCAGGACATTTGTTTAAAATTTAGTTTATCATCAGTTGATATAAATTTGTTGCCAACCTTCATCCCTCCATCATTCATGATAGACAAAAATACAGACTTCTTTAATACTGGCATTTTTTATAGCTGGACTTTGATCTCCATATTCCTGTAGCAGCCAACAGACAGGAATAAAAGGCATTGAATTATTTCTCCCTCTAACAGAAACCAGAAATTGGAGCAACTTCTAGGAACACAAAACAAATCAAGCACTACAAGAGAAATTTTTTCTCCTAAACTTCAACAGTGAGCCTTCAGAAAAGTTCTCTTAAGGCAGTCTATCATTCTCTACCACTAGAAAAATTTTGTTAGATCAAAACGGGATAGTGAGCAATTGCAAAGCCCTTGGGCAATTACTAACAAGCATTAAGCTGGTCAGAGGAAAAAAAACAGAATAGGAAAAACAGCACAGAAAAAGGAGAAATGCAGATAAGTTATGAATGGGATGGAGAAAAAAATATTGCAAATCATACTCATTTGAAGTTGCAAAGATTTGTTCTTTTGGTGCAGGCTCTCACCACATCGCACACATTTTCTCCTTCACAGATGAGAGCATAGTACATGTATGCTACAGTGACATAATCAGAAACTACATTTTAAGCTTTTGGGAATTTTTCAAGCTGGGTATTGTTACCAGTTTTTCTTAAAGCTGAAGTTCAATCCTGTGAGTAAGTCTCACAAGGCTTGAAGAAAATTTACCCATTTTGATTGCTGAAATCCCACTAATATCTACTTGTGATTAAAGGAAAAACAAAGCCAAAATCAATTTGTGCCAGATAAGTGCTCTTAAAATACATTTTTATTTAGTTAACACGCAGCAAATTCTGAAGGCTCACATGAGTGAAGTACAATTTCTCAGCTCACTAAACCACTATGAAAGATTTTTTTCTGATTTTTGCTTGGTTTTGTCTTCTTATAACCATGTAACTATAAAAAGAATATTACCACTTTCTATTCCAAAGTCAGCAAACGCAAGTTCAGAACCTTTACTGGTTATAAGCAACTCTCCATTCAGAGTAAAGATAATTGATTTGTCATCCAAGTTTATCATACAACCAACCACGTCTCCTGGTTGCCAGCTTCGTCCAAAGAATCCACTGCCTTGATGCCAACGCTGTCCCTAAACAAACAAACAAAAAAACACCAAAAACCCACAAACCCCAAGTAAATAAAAACCATGCTAAAATTAAAAAGTGAAACAAACAAGGATTTCACCTTTCAGGATCTCAAAGCAATTTGCAAACAATACAAATCATGGCTTTCAGGTAATTAGATTGATCATTATCTTAGTTATTTTACATGGAGAAACTAAGACATTCTAACTTCAATAATATGCAGAAAGCAATTTAGAACCTGGATAACATCAAGTCTCCATTGGATTCTGCTTCTCACATGCAGTGTCACTATATTTCCAGTTTGGGAAGAAACAATGCATAGAAAGCAAAAAACAATAGAAAAGGGAAATCAGAACTGTGGTTCTCTCTTCGAATCATCAAAGAAAGTTTGTTCTACATTTGTAATACACCACTTATAAAAAAACAGAAGTGAATGAAGTATTCTGCTTATGCTTATGATAGACTTGGTTACTCAGTTGAGTATATCCTAGGAAGATAGCAACAAACCAGCACACTTTTGTTAGCATAATTTCAATGACCAGAACTGAAATGCAGATACTATGCAGCACGAAACAGACTCATAGGTATCTTTATATGAGTTAAAAATATTCTACTAGTTGATCTGGAATATGCAAGGAAACCTTTACTGTAGTTCTCTACCTAGCCTGTTCATAGGTCAGAAAAGATAAAGATGTACTTACTTTGCTTCCTTCAAACACAAATGCTTGGTCATCAGCTCCCAACTCTATGTCAGGTCGACAGCCTGGCCTGGCCCAGCCAACACGCATATCTCCACCTGTCACAGCCTCAAATTCAAAGTACCACTTTCCAGACTTCACCGCATAAGACTTTTCTGCCCTGAAAAATCGTATCTTGTCGACGCTGACTTTTTCCACTGTTTGGTCAGCTATAAAAAGTAACCAGAAAAAGACTCTACCTTTTATAATGAAATTAAACTGTAAATGTCACTGTTCAGATTTTCACCTGTCCACAGTAATTCTGTCTCTGAAAATAGCCATTACCTACCACTGCACATTTAAGAACCTTAACACTAGAAGTTAAAAAAGGGGAACAGTAGTCAGCACGTAGAGGATAGCACATTCCATTTCTATACAGGTTGGGTAATTAGCCTCTATTTAGAAACAGAATATGTCAAAGTACCACGTAATGCAGAGCCCTTAACACAAAACTGATTAGGAGAATCCCCAGAAATGTGAGATTACTGTATGCAATACAATACAATACAATACAATACAATACAATACAATACAATACAATACAATACAATACAATACAATAATGCAATATTACAATACAACAGAACATTTTCCTACACAAGTCAATACATTTAGAACATTTTTAAAACAACATCAAAAAAGTTTTGGTTTGGTTTGGATATTTGTCAAAGAATTACAGTAGTAAAACAAATATATATAGAAAAAAACCTTCTAAAATTTATGCTCACGATTTCATTTTTTTAAAAAAATCATTGAACTTGGTACATCTCTGACTACTTATTAAGAACTGAATTGGCTTGAAGTAGTCAAAACTAATCTGTATGACATGTAAAATAAATCTTTTAAGTTTATCCCATATTATTTTATTGATTTCATTATTCCCAAATGAAAATCAGTATGTCCATTCACACTCCAGATTTGATCTAAAAATAATGAAAATTAGAATTATGATATCATTAACTGCAACCAATCTTTTTAAAGATACATCTAAGTAATACACAGACATTTACAAAGTATATTTGCACTGTTCATTAAAGTCCACTGCAGAACCCCACTACTATTAATTCATACCTTATGTTTTCTCTATCTATTACAGTGTTTTATTCTTTTTTTCCCAGCACTGTGGGGAAAAAAAGGCCATGATTCTTATTGAAAGTACATACCTAGCTCTTGGTCAGGTGGCTCAATACTATAACCATAGCCCGCAAATGTTCTAACAGCTTCACGGAGACTATCTCTGTTTGATTTTTTAGTACGTTCATCTAGTAATGCATATGGCACTAGCCGAGGATTACGTTTGTTCTTAAGATCCTAAAAAGGGTTATAAAAAAAGAACAAGAAGAAAACTGTTTAAACTTCACAAAGATTTTATGTAATAAGACAGAGTGTATGATGAAAGTCTGACAATCTACTTAGACTACCATGGGAAAGGTTTCTTTCCCTGCTTCCTCTGCAATTTTTCCAGTCATGACATTCAGCATTTATCCTCTTATTTAAGACTCTAATGAACTGATGTTCTAGAAAACAAATCTCACATTACTTACCTATTCCAAATGCATCTAAAAAAATCCTTACCTGCTGAATGCCATAGGTCCATCCTTGCTTTATTCTGTCTTTTGCCCAGACATTATGTGCGTTTTCTGCTAGTTTATCAACTAGAAATTCTTGTGAAGGTAACAATTTCACTTCAGAAAGATCAAGAGGTGCAGGTTTATATCCATTTGACATCATGTAACTTTAAGTGGACAAAGGAAAACAGAGTCAAGATACTATACGGATGGTGTTTAAAGATATCTATGTTGCATTCAAAGAGTGGGCTTCAATTTTCAATCTCTATTCTCACATTTCTTTGCAAAAATGCTGCATCACATCTGATCATTGACTAGGATATAAACTGTATTTTATCAGAGTATCATTCTCCACCTACTTGCTTGCACCCTAATTAAATGTGACCCAGATCTGCATGTACATCCCTAAAGAATTGCTGTGAGAAAAACAAATTTTAATTAAATGAGTCTTTATATTTTTTATATTTGTCATTTAAACCTTTCAAGTAATTTCTGTTTTAAAGACCTGCATGATGACTTCTTATGAAATTATTTGTATGCATTACTAAGTATGGTATTTTTTTTAAATTATTCTGCAAAGATTCTGTTACTATTTTTCCAACAGAAGAACCATTGTTCTTTCCACTTGTTCACTGAAGAATAAGTTTAGTAGCTTTAGGGTAATAGGTATTACCCTCTCCTTCCTTATATATAGACTTATATAAGGACTACTGTACTATTTAAAACATACGCAGACTCTCTCTTGCTCAAATCAGATTATATCTGTTTGTTAGGATGAGTCATGTAGGCAGTAGATACTTTAACAAGAGCCAGAAACTAAGATTTATTTGTTCTGTTACTGAAGACAATAGTATCAGACCAGTATTATGGTAGACTGCCTGCAGTGTGAACCTTGGGAATCTCACTTCCTCTCTGTAGTCCACTCAAGATGCCTGTCCGTTCTTCCAAAGCTCATAGACACTCCTCTTCTTTGTGATAGCTCTCAAGATCTCCCTACTCAAACAAGTTGTTTTTTTCCCCCGCTGGCTCCTTTTCCAGAACATGGGAACGGCTTGCTTCTGAGCTGCAAGGATTTCCTTTTGAAGAGCGCCCAGCCCTCATGGGCCCCCTTGCCCTTAAGGACTGTCTCCCATGGGACTTTGTCAACCAGCCTTCTGAACAGTCTGAAGTCTGCCCTCTGAAAGTTTAATACAACTGCTCTGCTAATCCTCCTCTTCACCTCACCTAGAACTGAAAAACGTATCATCTCTTCATTGCTTTGTCCCAGGCGTTCTCCAACAGTCACATACCCCATGAAGCCGTCTCAGCTGAAAAACAGCAGGTCCAGGAGGGCACCTTCCCTTGTCGGCTCATTCACCAGTTGTATGAGGAAGTTGTCTTCCACGCACTCCAGGAACCTCCTAGACTGCTTCCTTTCTGCTCTATTGTACTTCCAGCAGATATCCAGAAGATTGAAATCTCCCATGAGGACAATAGGCAGTGATCTTGAGACTATCCCCAGCTGTTTATAGAAGAACTCATCAGCTGCTTCTTCCTGGCTGGGTGGTCTATAACAGACACCCATCACAATATCCACCTTCTTGTGGGCTCTTCTGAATTTAACTCACAGGCACTCAGTCTCATCCTCACTGTAATTGCACTCAAGGGTATCAAAGCACTCTCTAACACCGAGGGCTACCCCGCCTCCTCTCCTACCCTTCCTGACTCGCCTGAAGAGTTCATACCCCACCATACCTGCACTCCAGTTATATGAGTCATCCCACCATGTTTCTGTGATAGCAATGACATCGGAGTCTCCTTGCCCTACAACAGCTTCCAACCCCTCCTTATTACCCATTCTGTGTGCATTGGTGTAAATACACTTCAGCAGGGCTGGTGAACCTTCAGCCTTCATAGAGGGAATAGTGTTTATTCCCAATTGAATGGTCCTAGGAATAACTGACACCTCAGTGTCAGTTTCATCCATACCATCACCAGATGTACTTGCCCCCACTTGCTCTGTGGTGACATACTGGTGGCCAGCACACCATTTCTTAGTCACTGGAGTTCCACTTCCAGGCTCACTCCCAACTAGCCTGGTCTCGTCCCCCTCCTCCTTCACATCTAGTTTAAAGCTCTGTTTATGAGCCTAGCTAGATTTTTAGTAAGGCCTTCAGTCTCCCTAGAAGACAAGCATGCTCCATCAGACAAGCCAACCAATGGTATACCCTTTTCAAGTAGATAAATTTACCATTATACACCTATATAGGCACATATACATATGTACATACTGTTCTTTACTACGTGATAGAAAAGCACTGAAATGATGTTTTTAGCTTTGAAGTATTTATTTTAAGATCATGTAACATATAATTGCTTGTGCTTTTAAGTACATGACTTTGTCTCTGTTAATTACTTCACAAGGTAATGTAATGCAGCAGCATCTACAGTAAACCAACAGCACATGCAAAGGTAATGGATCAATCATATGCTTTGTAAATCCATAGCAGGTATGAGGGTCATAATGAGTAATTTTTAAACAACCTTATCTTTGTTTAATTAATACCCTATAGAGATAAATAATATATGATAATTATCATAAGGTACATACTTTTTAGGAAGTTTAACTCTTTTAAGATCTTCCTCAGCTGCTGGATGAGCATGAACAATGTGACATCCAAGGGCCAAAAGGGTTCTGTCAACAATAAAAACAATGTAGTAGTGAAATACAACATTATAATGCACACTCACTTGTTAAATTTCTTTTGGTTTCGGTATAAATATGCAGAACTAATGATATTTAAAAACAGGGAAGTCATTCAAAATAATGGACTTTATTTAAAATTATTAAAAGTAATAAAATCTTCAACGTCTTAAAAGCTCCTAATCTGTCCCTTGAAAGTTATGCTATTTTATTAAAAACAAGATGATTTGGTGTAGTTTTCTTTGCATGTCTGTAGATATATGATTTTTCTAAATCACTCTGAATGTGTTCATGGAACTTCTAGCAAAATTAGCAGAACATATTTGGAATGAGATATTCTGACATTTTTATATCTTACAACAGTATATTTTCTTTTTGAAGAAAAATAAAAATAAAAAAACTCTTTATTTTTCTGTTAAATTTAAAGCTTACTTGAGGGTTTCAGTTGACATTTGTAGATTATAATTCTTCTCTGTCTCGGGTAATTTTGAGAATTCCACAAGACAAGGATGATGCCTTTTATTATCATCCCGTATCTGCAATAAAGCAACAGATAAGAGCACTTTTCTGATTACAGGCTCAAGCCAGAATCACAGTAAAAAGTCTGTTAATTCTTTGCAATTATGAAGACAATGTTATCAATACTATTTTTTTTTTGCTTAAAGACAATTACTTACTCTATAAGTACCCACTATAACTAACAAAATCATAAAATATATAGCTAGCTACTCTATGTGTTCTGTATATATAAACAGAACACAAAAAAGCTAGTCTGTAAACTTGATAAGCATTCATGCTGAAGTCCTGAGGAATGCATGTCAATTGATATGATCTGTTGAACACATCCTAAATCAAAAACATTAAAGAATCATTTGGTAATTTTTTCACAAGTCTACTGGAAAAATAAAGCAGAACATTCTTTTAATACAGTTGTTGAATTTAATATTATATTCTGAATATGATACTCTTGGCCTACCACCATAACTGTTTTTTTATTTGGTGACATCCATTGGTCAGGAAATGCAGTGTCATATGCATCTAAACAATGTTGATCAGATGGCCTTACTCTCTTCAAGTTGTTATACCACATTGTAACGGATCATTACAATGATATTTTAACTGTAAATAATTAAATTTTAAAAACTGAGATTTGTTGAATTTGAATGTTTACAAACATCACCAAAACCTCTGTTATCAACAGAAGCAAGTTTCCACAATGGACTTTTTGCTTGCCATCTCTTTGATCTCAAATATTAGTGTAACTAAATAGTTAAACGAGGAGTTACCTATTATCAGTATGATGTTCAATAAAATTCCATCTTGGTATAACTACTGCATTTCTCAACTAAGATTTTTTTCAAATGGCTAATTACTTACAATACTAAATATGTAGCTTATTTATATCCCAAATTCACCTTCTAATCACAAATTACTATCACTCTCTCCTGCTAGCTTACACGTTCATCTATTGTCAGTAATATATAGACCACCATTAAATACCCTCCTCAACTTCCACATACAGGTTTTCTAGTAGGACACTTTACCTAATACAGGTGACTACCCAGACAGATCATTCAAAACATACCTTGCCATATGTCCAGCCCAGTTCTATTTTATTCATTCCCCACAGTTCATGGATATTTTCAGCTAGTTTGTCCCTGATCTTTTCAAGATGAAAAGGAAGAGCGATCTAAGAAAAGAGTATAACAATTCCACAAATAAGAAAAGGTTCCATTTACTCTTGTATATCCAAGATTATCTAGTTCAGTTAGATACATCACAACATGCAAATGATGAATTGCTAAGAAAGGTGGCAAGCTAGCTTAGTTTTTATATTGGGAATTTATATTTTGTAATTCCATTATTGCATTCTTAGCATACCTGACTGGTGTCTATTGGACAAGGAATAAAGGAAGCTTGGGAAAGGAATTGTGTTGTACCCAGAAAATCCCTCACTCCATCAGAATCTCTCTTATATTCTTTCACTGGTTCCAGTTTCATCTTCTCCTTTGGAAGTAATGCTTCATAACAGGGAGCATAGCCAGCAGGAGGCAGAAACTTAAACTCTCCATGTCGTCCACCCAATAAGAAACGAACTCTGTGCAATTTTCAATGAAGAAATTATGCTTCAATAAACACCAAAGAGTTGCTAAGAACTCATACTAGCAGATACTATCAGTAACATCATCATCTGCCCTCTATTTTTTAAAAAATTGTTTTGGCCAGATCAAAATTAATTAATTAATGCAGTAGTATATATTAAAAATAAATACAATATATAATAAAAGTACAAGAGCTAGTCTTCTGTTGTTGTGTTGGCTTGGTAATATCAATACAAGTATTTTGGCCACATAAGCAGCTGATATTTGCAAAATATTTTCTGCATGATACAAAGATAAGATAACAATAGAAGCCTGAAAATGCTAAGTTTGAATCTCAGTATTTTAGGTACAAAATAGGCAAGAAGTAGGCAATATTAGTAAAAAGATTCCAAAACTGTTTCTCATCAGTTCTTTGTGTTTCCTACCATGCATATAGCATGAGTTTTCATGATAATTTAGGCTTTTCACTCCCTGCTGAGAAAGCCACTGAGAATTTTAATTAGTGCTAAATGTGGTGTCGTGTTTCTAATGTGCTTTTCTTTTTACTGGTAATTGGAACTTGGAACGAACAAAATTAATTTCCTCAAAGTCACAAAATAATCATAAAAAAAATTCCAGACACTGTAACTTGGTCAAATTGCTAACAGATTCACATTTCACCCTTAAGTGATATCATCACTGAACATATCAGTACTTTCTGCCTGCCTCCCTCCCAGCTGGTGGCTAGGCAAAACGGAAACAACAAAATAATACAAATCGTATATAAATTTGGACAATATTTTGTGTGACAAGACAGCAAAGAAAACAATTAAGTAGTACTTACTTTACACCTGCTGATAAGCTTACAACAGGGAAGAAAAACCCTTCTGTACTGAAGTTCTCAAACATTCCTTGTACTGGCTGTCCATTAATGCGGAATGAAATGCTGGGTACACCTAAATCCAAGCAGCAGCTAACCACATCGTCAGATGCTAATAAATGCTGATTGACAGACGCTACAGCTCTGGGGACTCGGCCTAGGATAAAAGTGTTCAGCAATCAGAAGCTTTAGATTCTTACAGGTTTAATGGAATTATTTCCTATAAAAAATATAAAAATCTACTTTCTTGTTTGTAGTTATGAAGACAAGATTTTGCATTCATCTGTTTTCTGAAGGATTCTTGTTATAGAGACAGCGAGTCAACATTCTTTAAAATAATATGTGGCAGGAAAGTATATAAACTGAAAGAACCATTTGAGACCTCTGACAATGTTAGCAAGACAGAACCTGCTCAGTTGAAATCACACAAATTCACACTGCAGTTTGATGCAAGAGTACTGAGACACAGTAAGCGATGCTCTCTTTGTAAAGCTGACATTGATGTATCTTCATTTTCTTTATTTATTCACAAAATAACAGATTCATGTATTTGTGAATATCCAGTGGTGAGATGCTGAAACACGTTCCCAGAGTTCTGGACGATTCATCAGTGGAAGTGTTCATGGTCAGGTTGGATGGGACTTTGAGCATTCTAGTCTCGTGAAAGGTGTCCGTGTATACGGCAGGGGGGTTGGACTAGATGACTTTTAAAGGTCTTCACTGGAGCTGTGATTTTGACCAATAATGCAGGTTTACAATATCAAGAGGAAGAATGATTTACTGAGTTATCAAAAAATGGATCAAAAATTTAATGGGCCAGGATTTCATTATCACCTACAGCCATAAACTAGAGAGAGGAAACTTCATTTTCCCACCTGGGAAAGTGGAACTTTACAGTTATGCACAGGAATTGGCAATTATAATAATAATTAACTAGAGATAATAATAACAATTAACTAGAGATAATATAACTGAAGTAATCTAACTATACACATTTACAGATAACTGCAGTTTTTCAATTGCACGTGACTATCTGAGTATATTTTTAGACAAGGACTATCTCTTTGGAATTCCTTTCAAAACAATTCCCTTGAAAACATTTTATTTTAGTTGTAAAGCAAGTCCAATTAAACAGTTAAGCACTATTCCAAATTATTGTGTTTGAAACTAAAGAACAATTGAGTTAACTGTTCAGGAGAGTTTAAGTTTTCTGAATTTCACCTCAACACTGGAGATAAGATTTAAAAGACTACACAGCACTGTATTTCAGAGGTTCAATTACCAACTAGATGTGAGGGGGGAGGGGATGGAGGCCAGGCAGGATGGGAGTGAGCCTGGAGGTGAGACTTCAGTGGCAAAGGGGTGGTGTGCTGGCGATGCCTGCCAGTATATCACCACTAAGCAAGAGGGGGTGAGTGCAGCTGAGGATGGTAGGCAGCAAACTGGCACTGTGGCCTTAGTTAAGTCAAGGACTGCTCAGTTGGGGAGGAGCCCTATTGCGAAGGCTGAAGCTACGACTGCCCAGCTGAAGTGCATTTACACCAATGCACGCAGCATGGGAAATAAGAAGGAGAAGCTGGAAGCTGTGGTAGGGCAAGGAGACTACGATGTCGTTGCCATTGCGGAGATGTGGTGGGATGACTCGTACAACTGGAGTGTACCCATGGTGGGCTATAAACTCTTTAGGAAGGACAGGAAGGGCAGAAGAGGAGGCGGGGTAGCCCTCTATGTTAGAGAGGGCTTTGATACCCTCGAACTGGACTACGATCAGGATGGGACTGAGTGCCTGTGGGTGAAAATCAGAGGAGCCCATGGGCAGGGAGGGATTGTGATGGGAGTCTGCTATAGACCACCCAGCCAAGAAGAAGCAGCTGATGAGCTCTTCTACAAACAACTGAGTGTAGTCTCAAAATTGCTATCTCTAGTCCTTGTGGGAGACTTCAATTTCCCAGATATAGGCTGGGAGTACAATACAGCAGAAAGGAAGCAGTCCCGGAGGTTCCTGGAGTGTGTGGAAGACAACTTCCTCACACAGCTGGTGAGCGAACCGACAAGGGACGGTGCCTTCCTGGACCTGCTGTTGGTGAACAGAGAAGGACTGGTGGGGGATGTGAAGGTTGGAGGACGCTTGGGGCAAAGCGATCATGAGATGATAGAGTTCTCAGTGCAGGGTAAAATGAAGAAGGAGGTTAGCAGAACAGTAGCCCTCAGCTTTCAGAGAGCAGACTTTGGGCTGTTCAGAAGGCCGGTAGGAAAAGTCCCGTGGGAGGCGCTCCTTGAAGGCAAAGGTGTCCATGAGGGCTGGGCGCTCTTCAAGAAGGAACTCCTAGCAGCTCAGGAGAAAGCCATCCCCAAGTTCCTGAAAACTAGCTGGCGGGGTAAGAAACCAGCATGGTTGAGTAGGGAGGTCCTAAGAGACATCAATAGGAAGAGGAGGGTCTACGACCTCTGGAGGAAGGGGCAGGCATCCTGGGTGGACTATAGGGGGGAAGTGAGATTGTGCAGGGAAAAAGTCAGGAGGGCTAAGGCCCAATTAGAAATGTGATTGGCCAAGACTGTGAAAGACAACAAAAAGTCTTTCTACAAATACATCAACAGCAAAAGGAGGGCTAGGGAGAATCTCCAGTCCCTAGTAGATGCAGAGGGAACAACAGTAACAGGGGATGAAGACAAGGCTGAAGTGCTCAATGCCTACTTTGCCTCAGTCTTTAACAGTAAGGATAATTGTTCCCTCTGTGCACAACCCCAAGGGTTGGAAGAGAAGTATGAGATTCCCAAGGTCCAAGAGGAGGTGGTTAGAGACTTGCTTGCCTGGCTAGATGCCCACAAGTCTATGGGGCCGGATGGAGTCCACCCAAGAGTTTTGAGGGAACTGGCGGATGTGCTGGCCAAACCCCTTTCCATCATCTTCCAACAGTCCTGGATGACTGGGGAGGTTCTGCTGGACTGGAGGCTGGCTGATGTTGTGCCCATCTATAAGAAGGGGCGCAGGGAGGATCCGGGAAACTATAGGCCTGTCAGTCTGACCTCGGTACCGGGGAAAGTCATGGAGCGGGTGATCTTGAGTGCTATCAAGAAGCACTTGCAAGAGAACCGGGTGATCAGGCCCAGTCAACACGGGTTCATGAAAGGCAGGTCTTGCCAGAGTAATCTGATCACCTTCTATGACCAAGTAACTAAACTCTTGGATGAGGGAAAGGCTGTGGATGTGGTCTTCCTGGACTTTAGGAAAGCCTTTGATACAGTTTCTCATAGCCTTCTGCTTCGGAAACTGTCAGCCTCTGGCCTGGACGGGCGCACACTCTCCTGGGTGAAAATCTGGTTGAATGACCGGGCCCAGAGGGTGGTGGTAAATGGAGTTAAATCCAGCTGGAGGCCAGTGACAAGTGGGGTTCCCCAGGGCTCAGTCCTGGGTCCAGTCCTGTTTAATGTCTTTATCAACGACCTGGATGAAGGCATTGAGTCCTCCCTTAGCAAGTTTGCAGATGACACCAAGCTGGGTGGAAGTGTGGATCTGCTGGAGGGTCGGGAGGCTCTGCAAAGGGACCTGAACAGGCTGGACTGCTGGGCTGAGACCAATGGCATGAGGTTTGACACGGCCAAATGCCGGGTCCTGCACTTGGGGCACAACAACCCTAAGCAGAGGTACAAACTAAGAGAAATCTGTCTGGAAAGCTGCCAGGAGGAGAAGGACCTGGGGGTGTTGGTTGACAACCAACTGAACATGAGCCAGCAGTGTGCCCAGGTGGCCAAAAAGGCCAATGGCATCTTGGCTTGTATCAGAAATGGCGTAACCAGCAGTTCCAGGGAGGTTATTCTCCCCCTGCACTCAGCACTGGTGAGACCGCACCTCGAGTACTGTGTTCAGTTCTGGGCCCCTCACCACAAGAAGGATGTTGTGGCTCTGGAGCGAGTCCAGAGAAGGGCAACAAAGCTGGTGAAGGGGCTGGAGAACAAATCTTATGAGGAGCAACTGGGAGAGCTGGGGTTGTTTAGCCTGGAGAAGAGGAGGCTGAGGGGAGACCTTATTACTCTCTACAACTACCTGAAGGGAGGTTGTGGAGAGGAGGGTGCTGGCCTCTTCTCCCAAGTGACAGGGGACAGGACGAGAGGGAATGGCCTCAAGCTCCAGGGGAGATTTAGGCTTGAGATTAGGAAAAAGTTCTTCACGGAGAGGGTGGTTAGGCATTGGAACAGTCTGCCAAGGGAGGTGGTTGAGTCACCATCCCTGGAGGTGTTTAAGGTGAGGGTGGATGAGGTACTTAGGGCCATGATTTAGGGATTGGTGGGAATGGTTGGACTCGACGATCCAATGGGTCTCTTCCAACCTGGTTATTCTGTGATTCTGTGATTTAACTTCATATTATTGATTTATCCATCCTTTTCTAATGGAGTATATTACAGATTTCTCCTACTCTACTCCCCAAAATCATTATTTCTGTCATTTGGGAATAGTTCACTAGTGCTGAAAAAAAGTATTCGGATTATGCATGTGCACACGTGCACAGGTATTTTATATACAAAATCCTATGCTAAAACAAAGTTAATAGAATTGAAAAGTCAAACACATCCAAATTAGGAAATGTTAGAATTCAGGCCATAAGATCGAATTCAGCGTATTTATGTATGCTGTATTCACAGCACATCTTTTAATTGCATGGTCCCACACTGCTCTTTTCTGAGAAATTAAATATAATTTATAAATATAATTAAATTAAATTCCATATACTTAACTGTATATGGAATTTCAGGTCACTAAGAAATACGAGGAAATGAATGATTTTGCCTACATGCCTGGAATACAGTACACTAAGTAAGCACAAGCCACAAATTGAACTAGCTAAAAAACCCACATAATTTACTGTATGCAAGAGAGACCTGGACAGAAAAATAATATACTACTTAACAATCAAAGAATGTACACAGGAGGACTGAAATAAAGTCTATTTTTTTTCCCAAACTTCTGAAAGTATTATGCATGGCTACACACTCAAGAAACAAAATCATTAAATTAAGATAGACCTATAGAGTGTGTTCATACTGATTTTTTTTCTAAATCTTTTGAACAAATTTTCAAAGATTTTTACAGGAAGCATAGAAAGATAAATTCTTAAAGAGACTTCCACATTGTCTTCCACTCAGCCCACTAACATTTTCACACTACTTGAACAAAGAATAACTAATAAGACTACAATCACTGATCCTTAAGCAAACACAAAATATGCATTTGCTGCCATCCATTAACTCTCTTCTTTATAAACCGAAAGTGTATCTACTTCACTACAGTACTAATCAAGTCTCCTAGATTACTAACATATTAAGAACCATTCCTAGCAAAACTATTTTTTCTAAGCCTATTTCAGATAATAATATGAAGAATATTTTTTGCAAACAGCATAGCAACTGCAAGCTTTCAGTTTGATATTACACCACACAAATTTATCTCCTAAAAAAGCCCTGAAGTTGGCAATGATGTAGCAATTCTTATTTCTCATTGCCCAAATTATCTTTTATGAAACTATCAAAATTTAAATTCAATTTATTAAAGCTATCAATAGGTGTAAGGATAGTAACATCATTTTATTTCCACTGTATATAGAAAGAGAAGGAATACTGGAAATGTAGATCCATATACAATGAATTTGTCTGAGATCAGTACAAATCCATCAAATCTGGATAGACTTAAGTCAGTATTAATCTAAATCTAGAAAAAGCCATTTTTTTTATCAAACTCATGAAAGCAGAAGCAACCTGTTAAAAAGCCTAACTGGTATAATCCAATTTTGACTAAAATCTCATGTTAGAAGTCTGATCTGAAATCCTAAATAACTTCATGATAAACTGGAGTCCTAAGTGCAACACTATGAAATATCATGCTATATTCACAGAGGTAGTGAAGCTAAAGGTAGGTAAATCCTAAACATAAGAATAAATGGAAGTGAACAAAGTACTTACCAGACCACAGATGAAGGCCATCAAAACCATAAGAATACAGATCATCACCAACTCCATTGCCTCCCCATCCTTCTCCACCTCCAGGATAGGGGGCATAACCTGAAGTAGAGGCCCATCCAACTCGTAAATGGGTAGGTTCTGCCGTCAAGAATGGATCAACCTGATCAATTATTAACTCAAAGTACCACTTCTTGTATTGTGCAGAGCCCTCAGCAACACCCAAAAATATGTTTGGCCTTATGCTAAGAAAGAAAATGTAAGCCAGTTAGTGTGAATGTGACATCAAATTGTATTGCTGTATAATAGTCAAATCCATATTGCAAATACAATAAGAAGGTAGATGTCCACATTTTGCTTATGATATTTAAAACAGTGACCCATTTTATGACTTTATAAAGATGCTGTAGAATCATTCTCTAAGGTACAGGTTCTATGCTTTGAAAAATGCATAGTCAAAAGAGGATTAACAAGATCATTTCCTAAAATCTAAAAATGGGAACATACAACTTTCATCCATCCATTTCAGAACAGATAATTAATAAGAAAATTCTTTTTAGGCACAGTTTCAGTTACAACTGCCTTATTGATAACAAAAATGGGGGGTTTGGAAGTTAATACATAAACACTTCTTGAAGTGTGCGTCTTGATCTTGAAATCTTACAGTATTTTCTTCAATTAATTATTGAAGACATATAAGTTTCATTTTTTCTAACATAACAATAAAATGTGTGACTATACCTTGTCACATCATTAATTAAACGTGTTTGCAAGAGTAAGTCTCTTCTAGGCAGTAGATTGTCACAGATCAAATTTTGATTGGCACGAACTGCAATACCATTACAGACACAGAGAGAGCAAAGCACATCAAGAACCTTAAAAGAAAAAAATAGAAGAAAGATAGGTAAAGGCAGCTGCACATACTATTATTCAGATGTTATTTTAATTTACATTCAGAATAGACCTAAAGGAATATAATTATCGTTATCTTTTTTATTTTTCATATATATGGGTTGAGTGTAGTCTGTACTACTGATAGAGGATATCAAACCTCCGTGGAACACAAATTCAGAACACAGGGTCTGCAAAATGCCTCACAAAACCTTCCTTTTGAGCTTCTGTATTCTCATTTCTGTCAGAAAAAAAAGCAAAAGTAGAACAGCTGTACATCAACTCTTCACAATTTTTAAAATTAAATCGCATTGAAAGTTTTATGAGTAAAATGAAAGTATTTTAGAAATTTACTGCAGTCAAAGAAACTTTCTGAGCAGAATTAGTGGACAGTTCTCAACTGCAGTTGTCAGACTGCTTATGAATCTGTTCTGAAAGCATGTTTCCATTACAAGTGATTCATTTATTTAAAAAAAAGAAAAACAGAGTATCAGAAATATCTTATTCTAAAATTTCAGCTTTATTTTTTTGGTCATAGTTTGAAGAGTGAAAGGGATTGAAATAATTCTCCCACAGATTACTGGGGCAAAAGGTTTTGGAAGAGAGAACACAGTAATTAGTGTTGTTCAATGTTGATGGTCAAAGCTCACGCTTTTGCAAAAAAATGAGAAGCTTAAAGATGCACTTGAGCTCTGACAAAGAATCACTGAACAATGAGCCCAAATAATCTACTGACCATCTCCAAGACAAAGCACCAACTTCACACTGTTGATTATTATTTTGGAAATTCACACAACACAAGCAGCATCAGAACACTTAGTTTAGCCACTCCTGTTCTCTGCCCAGTAGATTAGCACAAAATCACTCTAAACAGCAGTTTAAGCTAATATATTGTGAACTTTGCTATGTACAAGCCCATGCATTTTCCTTTCTACCATCTCTATCACTGAGCAGTAATCTCTAGCCAAAGCATAGAGGTAATAACTTAACCACAGAAACTCTGTCCAGTGGTCAGCTGCAAAGTGTCCTAAGTATGCTATTTATATAAAAATCCTTTAAATAATCTCTATGCACTTCCTGACCATATGACACAAGATTTTTCATTAAAAAATCCTTCAAATCACTAATGTCTAATCTAGTACGACAAGAAGATATACTATTTCTGAGTAACAAATAAATCTGTTACTTCATTCCTAACTGATCTTTAGACAAAGACATTACAAATGGAAATGCACAAATCCATTACCCAATCCAGTTCTTCTCCTGTATGCGACATTTTCTTTTTCTGCTTTAAGTTCTCCCTATGAGGTCTACATTAGGACACTCCAGCTGATACATTCTCTTTGTAGGTGACTGGCACAGAACAATTGCCTTGCTAACAGCTAAAACATAAGCTAAAACATAAGCTAAACTTACTGCTGTAATTTTAGCTTTTTTTTCTTATGACTACTTACATCAGTTCATACTCATTGACTGTACTTTAAAATGCTTTTTTTCTGTATCGGTAGTCAGAACCTTCCCCGTAAATCAGTAATTTCTGTTTGATAAAACTTACCTGTTCTTCCTGAAGATTATCAGTCTTTCAAATAAAATTTTAATTGAAGAGGGAAAGATCAAAAAAATCACATATAAATCTATATTTTTTGTGTTGTGATGTAATGATGATCCCAGTCAGAGACTGTGTTCACCTTCTTCTGTCATAATGAATTGCAAATCAATGTCTAAATTAGTTTCCATCTTTATGTCTTCTAGTATAACTCAAGGGTTTTTTCTTCTTCTGAGCACCTGTGTTTTCAGATATTTGGATTATTTCTGTTTAAGAAACTAGCTACCACTGACCTGGACAGGCATACCCTCTGCTGGGTAAAATCTGGCTGGTACGGTTGGGCTTGATGTTCTCAAAGACCTTTTCCAACCTAGTGATTTTATGATTTTTCTGATTTCTTATTTCATTTTTGCTCTTTTCTGTTACTATTACTTTTGCTCAAATTAGGAATGGCTTTGCAGGATTTACATCTGTCTTTGTGCAGATACAACAATGGTAGTTTGCTGCTTCTGCAGAGCCCTGCATCACAAAGCAAACTACTCTGTCCATCAGAATGCTTCATTTTCTCAGCAAATCCAGAGTTCTGACTGGATATCAATATATCTTAGCTATCTGGTTGTCACACATATTTGCTAAATTTAAAACTGAAAAGGAACTATATATTAAACATCCTTTTAATTCCAACAAAGCAATTTTAGATAGCTGGGGTTGTAGAGCCTGGTGAAGAGGAGGCTGAGGGGAGACCTCATTGCTCTCTATAACTACCTGAAAGGAGGTTTTAGAGAGGAAGGAGCTGGCTTCTTCTCCCAAGTGACAGGGGACAGGACGAGAGGGAATGGCCACAAGCTCCCCCAGGGGAGGTTTAGGCTGGACATTAGGAAAACATTTTTCACAAAAAGGGTCATTGGGCACTGGAACAGGCTGCCCAGGGAGGTGGTTGATTCACCTTCCCTGGAGGTGTTTAAGGCACGGGTGGACGAGGTGCTGAGGGGCATGGTTTAGTGTTTGATAGGAGTGGTTGTACTCGATGACCCGGTGAGTCTCCTCCAGTCTGGTTATTCTATGATTCTATGATTCAGATATACTTCAAGGTAAAAAAAATATACTAGAATTAACAGAATCATGTATTTCCATGCAGATATTTTCTCCAGGAATCATTGTCCTATTATGAATAAATCCTTAGTTTTTCCAAACATACCTTGTAATTGCGCCCATGTTTATCCAATAATGAAATAATAGATTTGATGTGCTCCTCAGCTATTAAGTTTAAAGCTTCTGGGCTTTCAATTAAGATGCAGTGCAACACTTCCAAAATACCTGTATGAAGGCCACGGAAATAATGTTGTCATTAAATCATATGTCCAACTGAATACAATCTAAAAGCTCAGTAAAGAATGAAGTATCTTAAGAGATGCAATTCTTTTTTTTTCCCTCTCAGGAAGAGAATAAAAACATTTTGAAAGAGTATTGATACGACTATGATGTGAACTGCATTTGACATAAATGCATTATGAAGCTGTTAATTTATTTTTTCTTTTGAAAATAACCATAGTTTTAAAACTACTTGAGCAAAAAGCAAGTTTAGGTACTTCTTTTCAATGAGAGAGACATAAGTTTTAGTAAGCAGCACAAAAAACCCTTCCATCTCTCTATATATATACATATTTGCACCTGTGCCTACAAACGCCTCTGGTGTTATTCAACAGCAGTCGGACACTAGTCTTGATGACACTAGTCTTGATACTCTTCTGTTCCAATCTATTAATTCACTGAAGATGCATTCAACACTGATCAGAGATGGTATTGTGCATACCAAATGTATGGCTCTTAATAAATGCCAGAAAAATATCTGTTTAAATGCAATACTTGGCTCATTTAAAAAAAAAAAATCAAAAACAAAACAAAAATCTCCAACATTTTTATTTTCTAACATGTTTTCAAATAAAAGTGCTCTGACATTTTTAATGTAAAGTAGTTGTGTATGGTGTATTGATAGTTAATTTACATAAATGAAGCTGAGTCTCACCTGAGGAAGATTCTAATCTGTCCAATTTACTTATTAGCCAGTCAAGGTTTCTGGAAAACTGAGTACAATTGTTTCTGTTGCCACGAATGAGAGCAGCTAGAAAAAACCCACATGGTTTAATATTATAACAGGAAATTTCTGTTTTAAATCATTTATGTTAATCATATATATTTTAACATAATTTTTATAATTATGACACAAAATAACAAACAGACAATTCCTAAATACACATAGGCTACAGTGATAAAGAACATTTCCATTAACTAGAATATCACCAACTGATATGAATTCTAAAGAGCATGTAGTTTTTTAATTTGACATTGGTCTACTGGATAAACAAGAATTTCAGCAAAAAATATGGGGGTTTTATGTTTTATTTAATTGATAATTTAAAAAGAAATAATCTGCCTTATTTGATGCAAATGTCAAGCAGTCTTGATCAAGGAACTGAAACACTTCTTTTTCTATTACTTCCAATAAGGGAGTGGGAAGATCAGGTGCAAAAGTTTAAGCTCAGTTGCAGGTAGGGTACTGTTCTTTAGCTCTACTTTCTATTTAGAACATGTTATACAGGAATAGTTTTTTGTCTTCAGTAGCACCTAATGTTACGTGACTATACTTTGAAAGGTCATCAGTATTCAAATATTTCAAGCAGTGCTGACATTTTTTCTTCCAGAAGTTATTACTGATCATATAATAACAACAAAACAAGCCTTCTATGTACAATTGGCAAGAATTTATACTACAAAGTGTTAACTTAATATTTATTACATCAGAGCAAGCATGTTGAAGATGTACTTGTAGAAGACATTCAAGACAAATTTTTAAGAGACCTACATAGCACTAAAGAAAGTTTTCATCCTACTTTTAAACATCCTACTTTTAAATGCTTGCAAATTGCAGACGATAGTATCTCATTACTTTCTAAATCAATGAGATTTCACCAGACGCACCTGCATGGCTGTGCTATATGAATGATCTCTTTCTTCAAAGCACACACCCCTCCCCGTTTTTTCTTTTTATTCTTGTCCTAACTCTTGACTTGCTTATTTTACTATAGTTCAGGACTAGCTTTCTTTGTAATGAAATCAGAATGTATTTAAACGCTCTCCAAAGACAAGATTCTCCTATGTGAAGGGTTATGCAGCTCAAGTATCAAATTAGTGATTTAATGAAATACACATTTACATACTTCTCCTTATCTATTATTTTGGCCCTGCAACACAGAAGCAGATCATTCTAGAAAGTATGGCACTGATTACTGTTTTATGTCATTATTTAAGCGCCGTAAATCTATATTAACACTTAAAAATCTAAGCCTCAATTGACAAACATGTATTCAGTAGACCTGAAATTTCTGAGTATTACCTTTAGGCTTCTCTTCACCTTCCTATATGAAGACTGTTTTCCAGTTTTTCTAATTTTAAAAAAAAATAATTCACACCTATTTGCATATCATAGTTATATTTAAATATTTTTTTAAAAAAATATATATGCATTTGGCATGCTACACCAGTCTTTTTCCTAGCTGAGGTTTTCTGCTGTTTCATTGCTCAATGAACTAGGCAATAAATATCAGTAAGTATGGAAGAAATTCTTTACATCACACAACAGAATGAATAGCACACAATTTTATCTTTGGTGGTGAAACTGCAAGTTGGGATATAAAGAATACATATTCTGTTTTTTCACGTTAGTAGATTATTGAAGAACTTACCTAACAATTTGTAAAGGAGATTCAAAATTTCTTTCCATGCTGTGCCATGTTCTTCTCTTGCAATTCCAGCATAATGAGCTGCACTGTTGTAATCATTTAGGCGATCAATACAATTCAAAACTAATGCCAGCATTCCCTAAATACAGATGACAGAGAAGAAAGGCAACTGTACATTAAAAAGTATTTGTTGTTGTACTTTTAAAATATTTTTCCTGTACGTATTTAAAAGTTGTGTCATCTTAAAGAAAAACCTATTATTTACAAGACCTGAATACACATTTTCTTATATGAAAGTCACCCATTTTAGAGAAAGATTCTATAATATTCTGTACTTACTCAGGTTAGTATTATTAAAAGTAAGGAATAAACAAAGCTGAGAAAAAGGCATTTATAATTTTTGTGAACAAATTCTTTTTTACATAAAATCTTCATTACACAGGAAAAAGAAACCACTTTACATTTGCAGAGAAATGGATTTTTATTTATTTCAAAAGTTAGAACTTTAACTATCCAATAAAAAATCTGTAAAACAAATAAGTTAAAATACTAGAATAGATTTTTAACTTCAGTTTGATTACAGGCTAAAATGTTATTGAATTCTCTAAATTGTAAAATATAGTTCCTATTTATACCAAGTGTATTGCATTTTCAGAGAGGAGTAATTCTACAATTATGTAATACACAACCTTCTTCAAAAGTAGCCCAGATACTTATAAAGTTCCTGTTACACCTCCTGGTGGACAGACAATTCATCAGAAATAGCATCTACCAATGAAACGAGTTTTAATATTCATTTGGGGTATCTGCAATTTATTACTTCATAGAAAGAAAAAGAAAATTCTTGTCACAATCGTTTCTTTTAAAAATGACATCTGTTTAAAGACGCTCAGAAGTATTAAGGCCAAATTTTATGTAAGAGAGCATGTGGCCTGTGACAAGCTTGGAAATGTAAAAGAAGTAACAGCAAGTTATCACATGGTATTATGGTCTATTTTATATATAAAGATCAGCTATGGAACATCACATTATAAATCGTATGTATGAATGTAGATTATAATGCTTGTTTTCTTCTCAATGTTTGTAACATGAAACACTTAAAATTAAAAGAATATAACAAATCCTCTCTTCACCTCTTCTTTGAACAGATTTTGTCTATTTTTGAGTGACCGAAGCTTGCTTTGCTTATCTTCATGTTCCAGGTCTTCTTCAGGAAGCTGGAAGTAAGTAATTAGGTCTTGCAGAGTCTGAGCCATCTCCTCAACAGGCAGGGCAGTAGGTGATAGTGTTCTGTTGTTTCCACTATGGAAAACAACAAAGAGAAAGACTGATAGCATTATTCATTTTCACACTGTCATTTGCAGTATTATGTAGCAGCCTATATTATTTTGCTATCTAAATCTAGTCTTGTTATACATATAACACATATATATGAGCAAGAGCTGATCTAAATTGCAAATAATTCAAATATCTACTGTTTGGGTGTCCAGCACTCATAGCTTCCTAAAGTGGAATCATTTCTCCCTTTCTGCACTGATGTATAGAGAATGATTTTTAAAAAATGAACAGAAGAAACAAATCAGTGAAAAGATGAAACAAAGATGAAGGATGTACCAAAGTGCTTCCTTACAGTAACTGGTTTTGCTTAGATACTTTAAATCTATTTTTGAAATATGTGTAATGTTCAGACTAAAATAGTAGCAGTTATTGAGGGTGCACTACCCCAGTCTTCTAGACAAAGAGCAAAAAATAACAGGTAATCCTAACCATTAATTAGGCCTTCTATTTCAACTCTACAGAAAATAGAGAAGGATGGGATTTTATAATAGAAGGAATTCAAGGAATCTCATCTGTCAGTAAAATAATGTCTATTTCCTCAGTCTTGGATGACAAGCCAGTTTTTCAGGGTCTGACCCACTATTATAAACAGTACAATCTAGGAGCAGCTGAGGTGGTTCTGGTTTTATATCCTCAGCACAGCAAATACAAATACAAAAGTAGGCCAAACCTTTTTAAGCACACATATACTTCAAGAGGACTGGAAAAATTAAGCCAAAGTGAGTGCATTAATGTGATGAAAGCAAGTCAAGTTTTAATTCAGAAAATCTACTTAATAAATAACATTGCTTAAATATAACTTTGAATCTAGAACATCAAATTAGGGATGAAATAAACATAGTATCTTTTTGTGCTTATTTTTTCAATAGTTTTTTTAAGATTCAGCATCTCCTGAGGACACCAAAGCTCTTCAGTCAGCAACACACCAATTTAGATATACTGCTTTAAACGATATTCCTGTGCAACACATAAGTTTTGCTGTTGGCTAAGACTGTAATTTTCCATACAAAGAAAGGTATTATGTTGTCCATGTGTGGCAAGGATATTAGGCAACTACTTAACAAGTACAGTTCTTTATATAAACTTCTCAATATATTAAGGTTATGACAGAGAAAGTCTGATGTCATACAGTGCCCATGTATCCAAGACCTATCTGTGGAAATAACCATCACTGTTTTCACATTTGGTTTTGAGTTCTCTTATACAGTTAGTGGAACAGCTGAATTTTGGACAGTTCTTACTGTGGTTTAATTAGTCTTAATAAAAAGTCTTAAAATCACAACTTTAATTCTTCCTCAAAAATTCACTGTCTCATCTAAGATGCTGTTACTGACTTTGAATACGCATAAATCCATTCCACTGCAAATAAACACATTGGTTTAACAAGGAGATTTAGGAACGTTCATATAATACTTTACCTGAGAGAGACAAATTAAGAAGTTTGTTCCTTTTACCTTCTCAGCTGACATATAGCCTACTATTCAAATTGTTGTTACTGTCCACAATCTGTTACACTGCATACAGTTTACCAGAGAGGACTGCCTCTCCTCTGATCTTTAAAATTTCCAGAGACAATCAGAGAGGTGCCAGAGAAGTAGAAGGATTGACAGGATAGGATATTGAAAAGATACAAATAAAATGTTTTGCTCGGATTTTGAAGCCAATAAACTGGTATTCTCCCAGACTTGCCATGATCTATTTTGTACTTTCTTCTGTTGTTTATTTGCATGGGCCCAGGGATACTATGGTTTCCCATCATATTTTTGATCTAAAGAGTATTGGGTATCAATATTGCTTTCAAATACTTTGACAAATCTGAATGGACTTCACTATAATATTTAGTCTGCCAAGAAAAACAGAAAAATAAGAACGCTTTTATGAATATTGTGAAGTTCTAGCTACTGTAGAAAGCCTACTAATGGAGCTACACTGAGATCATTTAGAACATTTTCTTCAGCCTAGGTTATCATCTAGTTTGCTTCTGGCTTCAAGGTGTTAGATTTCACATAAATAATCTTAAATAAACTCCTTTATTTATTTAATGGCATTCTAAATATAAATACTTGAAACTAAGTAGTAAGGATTCTGTTAGAGAAAACATTATTATTCCAGAATACTTTAAAATACAAGAATATCAGATGGTACCAACTACCTTATAAACTGGCTGAATAAGCTTGTAGTGTTGCGAATGATTCGAGCAGCCTGGGATTCCTCGTGTTGACATCTTTGTAAGGTTAGGCCATCATCCATATGGCCTTCTTGGTGCAGTATAACCTATTGAAAGTCATTAATTATCACAATAATTATGTTAAAAGCCTCTGCACCTTTAAATACTTTTTAACTTACTCCAATATTGCGCTGAAAACAGTAACAGCATATTTACTGAGCTACTATTTGGTAATCACCTTATTTATTCAACTGTTTATTAATTAATTACAAGCTCAATTGTACTACATAAAAGGTATTCAGGGAAGATGTTTTAATATACCTTTATTCATCTACAACTCATTAAACATATGCTTATTGAATATTTTCCAAATGAAATAAAAAATATATTCTATATTCTGGCTGTCAGGGAAAGAGAATCTTCAACACCTTAAGCATAATTTACGAAAGTATTCATCTGTGAAAAGACTACTGACAAGAAAATCAAGCTGGAATGGCAAACATCATAGAAGTTATAATGCAGCAAAAGGAGCAACAAGTAAATTCTGACTCAGTTAACTATTCTCTACACATTATCTTGGATTCCTACCAAAACCAGAAATGAACACCATATGAACTTCAAGTAACAGCACAGATCCTTTGGTGGGCTTTTAATTTTCTCTTCAAATAAAAATTTTTAGTAAAAGTCAGCATAACTTTTAGCTAACGCAAAAACTAATCTTGATCATTTTGAGTCATTAATATCCTACCTCACTTTTGTAAGAATTAAATGTGTTCTCCTGCTTGTCTGCCTAAAATATAAACTATTAAATTTTACACTGAAAAATGTATTTTTTCTAGCTCTGAGATAGTGAAAATGTGTTGACCAATTTCCCATTTAGCTGAGTAATTCTGAAGGCACTGAATAGTTAACAAAGAGAAGAATAATGTTACATAGGTGGTTACTGCCACTAATGGGAAGGTTATTTAAGAACAGCTTTTTGTATGTACAGTCATACATGTGTGTCAAAATATTGAAAAGTGACGTTTTTCTGTATTTGGCAGGATCCAAAGCACACATGTTCTTTGTTCCTTCCAAGATGGTAAGGAAGTTTTTTAAAAGAAGCAAATATCACCCTATGAGTTTATCTGGGTGCTAGAACCTATTGAAATGTGATGGAGAACACTGGGAAGACATTTTTTAATTAATATATTGATAATATTATCTTGAAGGAGACTAGTTTATTTATTGGTCATCTTTTCTCTTTATTCAAGTACTTTTTACACACACACTGTGGTTGGCTTGTTAGCTGAAAAATCACTGTTTCCTTAAAGAATAGTCCTGGGGTCTTTTAAGCGACCAATCACTGAAGAGCTGCTCTTCCCATCACAAAAGAAAAACAAAGTCTTGAACCCTTGGTAACCAAGGATCTCGGAAAAAGAGAGATCAAAGTTCTGGCAGTAATCATACAACAGAAGCCTTATAAATGATACCAGAATTTCTTACATATTTGTGTCTTGCAAAGACAGCATGATTACTACACCAAAGGCAAACAACCAAAATTTTTACTTGGCATTCTTAGTATTTTATAACAAAACTAATTCCATAGTTTTCTGTCCTCTCTAGATTTGCAGCAGCTGTCATTGATAATAACTAGATTAAATGCGAAAAAACATCCTTTGCCTCTTGTAAAAATAAAGTACTTTTCAATCCCCTTACAGATTCATGAGGCACATTAAAAAAAGGGTATGTTAGCTGGAGAAGAATTACAGTGACCGAAAGGTAAAATATCCTGAAAAAATGATGGTGGTGGATGCATGCAAAGCTATGACTTCACTGTAGGGAAATAAATCTGATATGAAATTTAAAGGGATGTATATTTATAAACTTGCTTACAAAACTATAGCCTAACAGCATATTTTGCAGAGGATGAAAAACTGTTTCTTGCCTCCATAGGAAGATCAGTTACAGGAAATTAGAACATTTGAGTTTTCTTCTGTTTGAAGGCACTTAACAGGAAAGAATACTCCATGTGAGGGGACATCAAAAGATTTGGAATGTTTGAACATGGGTGAAAAAATTTGAAAGGAGAGTAAAACCAGCAGGCAATTATAGCGGTTCTTTTAGACCCTTGCTTGTATTCAGGAAATTAGGGAAAAAAAATCCTGAACTTCACAGGAAGCTGTTGCAAATTTCTTCACTGTATACAAAGGAAGAATCTACATGTTGCCTTCTCAAGAAGTAAAATTGGAACTTCTGAGGAAACAGAATCCCATAGCCAGTACTTGTATGGGAAAGGAAGAGGCCATTATTGTGTGGGTAGATCTTTCCTCAAGAAAATACTGAATGATTGGCATACAATGTAGAATTTCTCTGACCAGCTATGTTGCTGAGAAGTGAAGGAGATGGGCACTCACTGCTAGTTTATGACCATGCATGCTGCATAAATAAATGAGATTGCACCAAGTGTGAGCTGAGGGCCTCATTTTTCATCTTATGGAGCTTGAATATAGGTATCCTCTTGTGAACATATATACACAGAAGTAATTAATGATTTTTAATTTCTGTTCAGTAATGAACTTCTTTTTTCTTTTTCTTGTCCTAAAAGTAGGTTCAAGTTGCAAAAACTTATGAATATAGAATCAAACAATCATTTGGTAATGATGCAGTTATGCAAAGTTAGTACTAAACCCCTTAACTCTGAACGAAGTGTAAGTGTAACCTGAAGATATAACAGTTCATATGCCCCTAGTTAAGAATACAGTCATACCCTATAATCAGAAGGCAGAGAGAAGCACCTTCTTGATGCCACATCTAACATTTTGGTAGGAAACTGCTTATTAATATCCCTTAGGAAACTGAAGAAGTGTCTAGGGCCATTTCTTAAGTAACAAATTTAACTGACATTTCATACAACATACTCAATAAAATAAAAAAAATCTAAAACATCAGTGAATGTAAGATGACTTACAAGCTTACACCCTTAAACAGGTGAATGTAGATTTTAAAAAAAGTTATTTGACCATCCAAATCAAGAATTTCTGTGTTTTACTGGTGTCAAAAATAAAAATTGAGTCAAAATTAATAATTTCATCTAGCAAAAAAAGAGATAAATACAATTCTTAGTAGCAAAGTTTTTCTTCAGTTATGTAGTTATGTTAATATTCACAATTGTTTTCATTTTTAGAATGAAACATTAACACCATTTTCAATAAAAAAACACAAAACAATTAAACCCACAATTGCCACACTGAGTAGACCAAACCTGTTGTGCAACTAACATTAATTATGCAAGTAATTAATAAAAACCCTCAAACATTACCTTTCTTTTCAAGGGACCTAAACGTGCAGATTTAGCGTCTTGTGCTTTGTAAGTTAACCATAAGGCACTGGCCACATGTTGGACAAAACAAACTGAATCACCATACTTAATTTCTGGGACTCCCATTCCATCCATGTCACGCTTAAGACTAGAATCTTGCTTTTCTTTCAGCTCCTAAGAAGATAAAACATAACCTGGCATGTAATTTCTCTACTTGAACAGGATGAACCACTGAATACTGCACTGAAACACATTCCAACGTTGAACAATGTTTAAGCTACTTATGTTATTAAGATATAGCTAAATTTAATTTCACATGATTTCTGTTTCTATCAAAGTAATAAGTCATGTTCTGATTAAAAAACATTTCAAATCTGAAGTAATATTTTCACTGAAGGAAGAAAAATCAAGTAAAATTCATTGCCATGTAAAAATATATAATAAAGAAAAAATCTTTAAATATTTAACCTAACCTAATAATTGAATTACTGATGAAATTTAAGTCCCACTTTAGAAGAGTCTGTACAACTCTATACTGCTAATTTTTTCAAATTTTAGCTTAAATATGAAAAAAAAATCAGTAGAATCATATTTCAACATTTATTTAAAATATTCTTATGCTAAAGATTTTTTTCTTATAAATAGTATATACAGATATCACTTGGAATAATGCCTCTGTATTGCAACAACCACCAAAGAACAAAATATTATATTTTAAAATAAGTATGATTTGACTTTTACATTTATTTTATTTTAGCAATTATAATTTTTACATGTATTTTATTATTTCCATTTATCCTCTTTCTAGGACGAATTGGATTCTTCCAGTTATCTTTGGAAGTTATTGGTCAATGCTTGGCTGGAACACGCAGTATGATTTTGAATCCCTAATTTTTTTTCTTAATTCCATTATTCCTCACTCATATTAGAGGATTTTCAGTGTCCAGCATGAAAGAAAATATCATTTTTCTTTAAAAAGAAATACTTTCCTTTCAAAATTGAATTCAGGAATAAGAATAGAATTATTCAGCAAATTCTGTAATTAAATTATGGCTGCATGTGTGAGCTTGTGATTAAACAAAAAAAACTGTAAATAAATAGAGTAATTAGATATCATTTTTCATTATTTAAAATGATGATGGACTTAAACCTAAGTGTAGATAGTTCATCTGTTGCTAAGTAAAATATGTTACGCATTGATATACAGTTTAAATTATTAAAAACCTATATGACGGGTTTTCTTACTTTATTTCAGTTTACTGAATGTTCAACATCTGTGGAGTAAATGAAATTCTATTTTACTATGCTAATCTATTTTCATTTATACGGTATCCAGCTGTCACATTTCAACAACAATTGTATTTGGAACAGACAGCATTATAGTACCAAGATGATGTAGAATGAAATTACAAGACATTCACTGAGGATACCATTACAATATCAAGACTATGGGGAAATCATGTGCCATTCTATTTATGTGGACTGCACTACTACATAAAGATGTGAACTCTTTCAATACACATTTAAGGTAAGCCCATTAAATGACAAATACAATAAATAGCGTGAATTTATTAACTGTCAGCAATTTATTACTTGGCTTTCCATATTACCCTGAAGATTAAAACCATTTTCTGAAATATCATGTCTGTGTCAAGAACCACGCATCAATGAAAATTCCAGTGAAGGAAACCATAGTATGGTGATCCTAATTAAGTTACTATTTAAAAACAGTGGAGTGATACTGATCCTTTTTGACAACACTACACATAAAGGAAACGAAGATTTTTCAAATTTCAGAAATAAGATTTTAGAATGATATTGGGGGCCTGAAGGCTGTTCTCTCTTTAAGCAATACTACATAAATTCCTCTTCATGATGCTTTGCTCTTTGTACTCTGTCCAGTCTCTTTAGGATTTCAGCCAAATCATTTGATAGCAGTGTGCAAAAAGAGGGTGCATTTTCTAACAGCTGAAAAGTGTAGTCAAATAAAGATTATCAAGGGAGAAAATATCTCTTATCTAGATACTTGTATGTAACTTAGCAGAAGAATATCCAAACACTTTCTCCATCAAAACTTCTCTTTACAATAGATTTTAGATTTAACTCCCTCAGGCCATGAATGAATCAAGCTGAAGACAACAAAACACATCATGAATCTGGAAGATGGCACAGGAAAAGTAACAGTAATAAAAAATAATAAAAAAGAAAGAGGGAATGAACAAAGAATCTTGACAGTAAAGCAGACAAAGGTACAATATTCAAAAGATATTTAATATACTAGAAGAAGGGCAAGATTCAGAAAATTAGAGAATTCATCATCTTGTAGATTTCTGCGTGATAGAAGGAAGGTAAGGAATAGCAGTTGGAACAGGACAAGTAAACCGAACTGTCTTTACAATGATTTCTCAACAGTCGTCTTGTGAAAACACAATACAGAAAAACCTCTTGATATCTTAATGCCTTGTTTAGGTACCTACAACAACGGTAAAACCACCTGACTACTGAACTCTTATCAAATCTAACCTATGCAGATGGTTAAATTTGTATCTTTTGGTCTTGCACACTGTTATTGTATTAAAAGTACTGATATAGGCTACTCCGATTTAACAAAACAAGAAGGAAAAAAAGTCTACAAATAGAGAAGCAGATGACTGGTACATTGAGCTTATTTATCTTGCTAGTGGGATTGCTTTACTCTGTAAACTTCATTGTATACATTCCTATACCCCAGTAGGCAAGAAAAAAAAAGGTTATTTTAATTTTACCTTCTACTTTCTCCTCTCATATAAAAGAAGTAGAAAAAAATAGCTTAATATTGTATTTGAAATGCAGTGCTTACTGGGAAATGGTAGATGCAAAGTATGAACTTACAAATAAAAGCTTGAATCTTTACAGAGAAATGTAGGAAAGGAACTCTGTAATACCTATCATCTTATTCCAAAAACTAATTAAACCTCATGATTGCTCCTAAAGTATTATGACATTCTAATGCCATGTTGAGCCCCTAAGATAGTTGCATGCTGGCAATAATATTAAAATGATATCAAATCCTTCTGCATGAGTCATCTGTGACTTCTGCATGTGTCAGAATGTTACTTAGACAACATCAATTTCTTCATTGTCAATTGTATATACCATCACAAAAATAAAATATGAAACTCAAATACAAATTCTGGGATACAATTTTTAAAGAAACAAATAGCTATAAATATGCTCTTGTTCTTCACTGCATTTATTCCCCAAGAAATTTATAAGCAGAATCAAGATTCTACTCAGCAGAATATAGTTAGTCAAGTAATGTTCTGGTATGGGAACATACCATTTCAAAACAGGATTCCATCTGCTGTAGTGATACTGCTGTGTCTGTGGTCACAAGGCATTAGAGCTATTGCCTTAAAATATAAAGACTGACATTTTAAAACTCTGTCAAAAATAATCTCCATATTAACCCCAAGAAAAGCCATAATTCTGCGGGGGGTGGGGGAGAGTTCTGTCAAACTCTGATGCTTGTAATCTTAGTTTGAAGTAATTTGCAGTAAATAGACTCATACTGCACATCCTGTTTTCACTGAAATCGGTTCTTTAGCATTTCCTTTTACTTTTTTAAAAGCTCCTTTCCATTCTTATTTACGTAAGGGCATATTAAGGAAAATTCTAATTTTAGTATTATAATTTAAAATACCTTTTTCAATTTCCAGGGTTACCCAGGAAAAGGAAGAAAATAGTGAAAGCAAATACATCATGCATACAAGCAATCACAGGTTTTGAAAAGCAAGGAACACACTGCTGAAGTGGTATGTAACAATCATAGAACGATAGAATCCCTAGATTGGAAAAGACCTTTGAGATCAAGTCCAGCCGTACTTGTCTACTGCTAAATCATAACGCTAAGCACTTCACCTACCCATCTTTTAAATACCTCCAGGGATGGTGACTCAATTATGTCCCTGGGCAGCCTGTTCCAGTGCTTGATAAGACTTTCAGTGGAGAAGTTTTCCCTAGTGTGCAATCTGAACTTGGCACAGCTTGAAGCCATTCCCTCTCATCCTATCACTGATGACATGGGCAAAGAAACCAACACTCACCTCACTCCCTTCAGGTAGTTGCAGACAGTGATAAGGTCTCCCCTCAGTCTCCTCTTCTCTAGGTTAAACAACTCCCGTTCCCTCAGCTGCTCCTCATAAGACTTGCTCTCCAGCCCCTTCACCAACTTTGTCGCTATTTTCTGGACACACTCCAGAACCTCAATGTCTTTCTTGTAGTGAGGGGCCAAAACTGAAGACAATATTTGAGGTGCAGCCTCACCAGTGCTAAGTACAGAGGGAGAATCACTTGCCTGGTCCTGCTAGCCACTTTGTTTCTGATGCAAGCCAAGATGCTATTGGCCTTCTTGATCACCTGGGCACACTGCTGGCTCATGTTCAGTCAGCTATCAACCAACATACCCAGCTCCTTCTCTGCCAGGCAGCTTTCAAGAACTCTTCCCCAAGCCTGTAGCATTCTGCACTGGGTTGCTGTGTCCCAAGCTCAGGACTCTGCACTTGGCCTTGTTGGACCTCATCCCACTGGCCTCAGGCCATCGATCCAGCCTGTTCAGATCCCTTTGTAGAGCCTCCCTACCCTCATGTTAGATCAACAAGTCCTCCCAGCTTAGTGTTATCCGTGAACTTACTAAGTGTACATTCAATTCCCTTGTCCAAGTAATTGATAAAGATATTGAACAGAACAGGACCCAGCCCTGAACCCTCAGGAACGCCACTTGTGATCAGCTTCCAACTGGATTTAACTCCACTTATCACTACTCTTTGTAGTAGCTGTTCAGGCCAGCGGTAGCCAGTTCCTTAAGTAGAATACTGTGAGAAATGCTGTCAAAGGCTCATCCTCAAAATACTGAGGATGAAGGTCTGATTTTTCAAGAATCAGAATCGTAGAACAATTAGGGCTGGTAGGGACCTTAAGGATCATCTAGTTCCAACACGCTGCCATAGGCAGGGGCATGTCCCACTAGAGCAGGCTGCCCAGGGCCCCATCCAACCTGGTCTTGAACACCTCCAGGGATAGGGCAGCCACAACTTCCCTGGGCAACCTGTTCCAGTGTCTTACCACTCTCATGGTGAGGAAATTCTTCCTTATACCAAGCCTAAATCTGCCCCTCTCCAGTTTATACCCATTGCCTCTAGTCCTATCACTACAGGCCTTTGTAAACAGTCCCTCCACAGCTTTCTTGTAGAACATTTTCAGGTACTGGAAGGTCACTATAAGATCTCCTCTGAACCTTCTTTTCTCCAGGATGAACAACCTCATCTCTCTCAGCCTGTCCTCATAGCAGAGGTGCTCTAGCCCTCTGATCATCTTTGTAGCCCTCCTCTGCAAGAGGCACTTCCTCTAGAAGAGGGTCTCTCTAACAACTGTTGGAAAAATAACACTTTAAGTCATATGTTAAAGGCTCCTGGAAAGCCTTAGGCATTTTGTATACTCCACAAAGCTCTGCATAGTGATAATGATAATCTCTTTTTTCCTACAAAACCCCTTTTGCTGGTGTCCAAATTTGAAAGAATACTTCAATAGACAAATATTTTATTTCCTTTTGGATGCTCTACAAAAATGTATAATCTCAGTAATTTAGTCTGAACTCAGTGTTGAACCTGCCTGGAGCAGAAAGCAGGACTAGATGACTTCCAGCTAATAGAGGCCTCCACTTGAGGAGATGCAATACTGGACCTAATGGTCAATAATTCATGAGTGACATTAGGACTGGAGGCGGCCTGGGCTGCAGTGATCATGCGCTGGTGGAGGTCAAGATCCAGAGGGATATAGGACAGGTGAGGAGTATAGTCAGGACCCTAAATTTCAGGAAAGCCAACTTCCAACTCTTCAAGGAGCTGTTCAGAAGGACTCTCTGAGACATGGACCCTGGGGAGCAGAACAGAGGTGGCAAATATTTAAGGATGCTTTCCATAAAGTGCAAGAGCGCTCCGTCCCCATATGTAGGAAATCAGGCAGAAAAGGAAAGAGACCAGAGTGGCTGAGTTGAGACCTGTCAGTTAAACTAAAGAAGAAGAGGGAACTGCACAGACTGCAAGCAGGGACAACAGGGAACCTGGGACGTGTATAGGGATGCTGCCTGCTTTTGTAGGGATGAGGTCAGGAAGACCAAGGTGCAGCTGAACTTGGCAAGCGAAGTGAAGACCAACATGAAGGGCTTCTACAGGTATGTCAATCAAAAGAGGAAGGCTAAAGAGATTGTACCCACACAGATGGTTGCGAATGGTGACCTCGTATCAAGAGATGAGGAGAAGGCTGAGGTACTTAATAATTTTTGCCTCAGCCTTCACTGACAAATGCTATCCTCACCCCTCCTGGGTCATGGGACAGCAAGAAGGTGACCAGGGGGTAAATCCCCTCCTACTGTAGAGGAGGATCAGGTTCATGAACACATGAGTAACCTGAACATCTATAAGTCTATGGAACCTGATGAGATGCATCCCAGAGTCCTGAGGGAATTGGTCTGTGTGGTTGCCAAGCCACTCTCCATGATATCTGAAAAATCATGGCAATCAGGAGAAGTCCCTGCTGACTAGAAGAATGGTGACATTGTGCCCATTTTTAAAAAGAGTAGAAAAGATGACCCTGGGAACTACTGACCTGTCAGTCTCACCTCTGTGCCTGGGAAGATCATGGAACAGACCCTTCTAGAAAACATGCTAAAGCACATGGAGGACATGCAGGTGATTAATGGCAGCCGGCACGGCTTCACTAAGGGAAAATCCTGTATGACCAACTTAGTGGCTTCCTATGAAGGGGTAACCACTGCAGTGGGAACAGGAAAACCACTGGCTATGATCTATCTGGACTTCTGTAAAGCCTTTGAAATGGTCCCCCACAATGGTCTCTCTCAAAATTGGAGAGAGATGGATTTGACGGGTGGACCATTCAGTGGATAAGAAACTGGTCAGATGGTTGTATTCAAAGAGTAGTGGTCAATGGCTCAAAGTCCAGACGGAGACCTGTGACAAGTGGTGTCCCTCAGGGGTCCATACTGGGATCGGTGCTATTTAGTATCTTCATCAATGATAGTGACAGTGAGATTGAGTGCACCCTCAACAAGTTTGTAGATGACACCAAGCTGAGTGGCGTATTTGCCACACTGGAAGGATGAGACATCATCCAGAGGGCCTGGACAGGCTAGATTAATGGGTCTGTGACAACCTCATGAGGTTCAACAATGCCAAGTGCAAGATCCTACACCTGGGTCAGGGCAATCCCCTCCTTCAGTACACAATGGGGGATGATGTGATTGAGAGCTGCCCTGCATAGAAGGACTTGGGAGTGCCGGTTGATAAGAAGCTTGAGATGAGCTGGCAATATGTGCTCACAGCCCGGAAGGCCAACCATCTCCTGGGCTGCATCAAAAGAAGTGTGGCCAGCGGGTCGAGGGAGGTGATTCTGCCCCTCTATTCCTCTCTTGTGAGACCTCATCTGGAGGCTTGTGTCCAGTTCTGGAATCCTCAACATAAGAAGGATAAGGAACTTCTGGAATGGGTCTAGAGGAGGCTACAAAACTGATCAGAGGGGTGGAGTACCTCCCACATGAGGACAGGCTGAGAGAGTTGGGCATGTTCAGCCTAGAGAAGAGAAGGCTCTGAGGAGATCTTACAGCAGCCTTCCAGTACCTGAAGAGGGTCTACAAGAAAGCTGGAGAGGGACTATTCACAAAGGCTTGTGATGATAGGATGAGGGGGAATGGGTATAAACTGGAGTGGGGCAGATTTAGGCTTGATATAAGGAAGAATTTCTTCACCATGAGAGTGGTAAGACACTGGAACAGGTTGCCAAGGGAAGTTGTGGCTGCCCTATCTCTGGAGGTGTTCAAGGCCAGGTTGGATGGGGCCTTGGGTAACCTGATCTAGTGGGATGTGCCTGCCCATGGCAGGGTGTTGGAACTAGATGATCTTTAAGGTCCCTTCCAATCCAAACTATTCTATGATTCTACGACTTCCCAAGTTCCTTTCCAATCAGAATTATCCTATGATTCTAAAGGGCAGGAATTGTGTAAATGATCAGGTATATTTTTAAGGATCTTTACATAGCTAGGTAGGAAGGTTTAGACAGTTATCTTGAAATTTCTCTTAATATACATCATATTATATATATATGTGTGTGTGATATATTATATATGGCGTATGGCACAGGGAAGTGAAAATATTTCTACCTTGAGAAAATGAAGAAGAGAAAACAAAAGTTTACAAACACCTATGTGCAGAAATTAAGGCAATCACACTTGGATATCTAGTCTGACTGTTAGTTCTACATTTCTTTTTACTCTCAATCTGTATGGCATTAGCACTTGGCTTTAAGAGTCCTTTCCTTCTTGCAGTCCAGATCAATCTTAGGGGTTTATTCACTTACAAACCTCACCTTTCTTTCTTCAGGAACAATTATCACTGTTTGTTCCCTTCACCTTTGGAAAGACTGATGTCTACCCATAGGCTGGTGCAGCTCTCAAACAATTAGACAGTGAACAACTACTCTTATTCTTGGCACAGGCAAAATCAAATTTATAACCTATATTGAGATAAAAATGTTCTTCTCTAGATAGGATAGCACAGGATGATGAGACACTGAACCTTTATTTTATATAAAAATGTGCATTAACTACCATAATATGCACAAGCTCAATAGAAAGTATAAATGCATTACACAATCATTGTTGACTTCTGCATAATTAATTACTACTGTACTTCACCTTAGTTATTTTGGGGATTGTAGCACATTTCACTAGTGCTCCTTTGAAGCTTGCCTCAGCAGAAAGAGTAGGAAGATAGGATATGCTCATTCAATGTAACAGAAGTTATTTATTTTATGAATATGTATACATAAACATAAAATTTATATAATTAAATTTTCTGAATTTATATGCATAGTTTAAACTAGTAAAATATTGCATGCGAGCTGATGTCAAATTAGGCAGTGAGAATTTGAATTCAATGTTACACCAGTAACTGTGACATTCCTGCAATACCAGCCATCCTTACCAGGATGCCATGACTCACCAAAAAATGGGGAAAATTACAGCTATAATAAATGCTCCTATGCATCATTACACGTACAATCTACACTGCATAGCTTGTACACTGAAGAAAGAGCTCAAAACTACTTGGTGAGCATCTAGTAATTTAAGGAAATTTCCGGACAGTTTTTCGATTATTTTGTTTGGTTAAAATAAAAATTCTTGGCATACTATATCCAGTTACACTAGTAAAATAAATGTTATTTTAATCATGCTAAAAAGAATGTTTGGACTCCATAATCTGGTGGGTGTCTTCCAACCTGGTGATTCTATGATTCTATGATTCTATGAATTATTTGTTTTATTATACCCACAAAAATCTAGCATCTGTCAAGACCTTCAATGCTAGACGTCACTTTCTGGAAAGAAATTATTCATTTCGTCTACCTCCAAAACCATCCTTCAGTCTCTCTCAGTATTTTTTTTCAGCTGGAAATGATGAAACTAGTAACATACAATTAGAAGCTCAAAAAAGAGCACAGTTTGAAAGCATATGGTTTAGAAATCACTGACTCCGTTTTCCTTGCAATTCAGTTATCAATATACTGCACAAATAACAAGGGCAGAATTTTGCCCCATTGAACTGAATTAAATTGAATTCAATTATGACACAGTTGGAATGAATACCATTTTAATAAGCCTGCCTACAATTAAGATGATTCAATAATGATTAAAGTATTCATATTAAACCACTGTATCTTGAATGGTATTCAAGTTTTCAATCTTGTTTTTTTAACATGTTAACAGCTTAGTTTAGTCTAAAATTTATTCATTGTCCCTCTTTTTCCTTTATTACTTTCATGTCAGTTTGCTTACCCCTGTATTTAAATGCATAATCCCTGTCAACTGCTTCAATTTATAAACTACAAATAATTTATAAAGTTGTTGAACTAACCCAGATCTAGTATTTGACTGCATCACACTTAAGACAGATCTTCATTGAACTGATTTACCTTTGATGCTCTAAAACAAAAGGCTGTAGATGTTGTATCTGACTTTTCTCTGTCTAACATTGCAAGTCCTTCATCTTCATTCAGAGCCAAGTACTTTCCTGTTGTAATATGTCGAAGACGGAAAGGCTGTCCCCATCTGATGTTACTTCCACTCCAGCTAAACATATAAGACATCAAAAATAGTTTATGAAAAAAGTAAAACTAATATTTCTATTTTGGTCTTTAAAGGACATTTGGAAAATAAAATGTGTTATGTATATTCCCTTTTCCTCTTGATTTCAGCATTTGCATCAAAACAGATGAAAAACAGAACATTTGCAAAGAGAACCTTGGGAATCAGTATAGCTTTAATTTTCATTTTTCTCTCTCTATTTTATATGAGTGTAAAAAAATCCTACATGTTTCTGAAAAATACTGAAGTATAAATTAACTACTGTATTTCAGTTGACTGCCTAAAGAAATAAACTAAGCTCAACACTCCAAAGAACTATCCAATGCCTCTGTTAGTTAAGAGGGTATTTTATTTACAATTACAAACACACCCAGAGTAAGCCAAACATACAGTCCAGAACGCCATCAAAGTTAAAATATGCATAATCTTATATCTTGAAATTTCAATTACAACAAGTGTTAGATAACTAATCACGTAGGAGTGAATATAGTCAAAAACCCCAAAAAGACACCCATGAGGGACATGACTGTTCTGATTTCCCCCCATACTTCTAAAATTCCAAGTGAAAACTAGGGAAAGCATTTTACTTCTCGACAGATGCAATGTCTCTAGCACATGTATCTGCTAAGCAATCCTGCTTTTTATATGGGACACATACAAAGAATATGTCTTAAAATACTGACATTCTCCATTTGATTATATTGTAGTAGATTTCTTTTTATTATTTATAATGAACATACTAACTTATATTCTATAGCAGGACAAATATATTACTCCTGTTCTGCCTTAAGAATATGTAACAATCAAATTGCTGTTAACACAACGAGAGTTGCTAACAAAGCAGTCAAAAAAATATCTGTACCTTATTCGAAGGGGTTCTACTCCCCACAAAGACCTTGCTCGAACACCAGCTCCTCCAGTTTCATAAAGCACCTTCCTGCGTAAAAGATTCAGAGCATCATCCTCTTGTGTTTAGTTGTGCTACACAGTATTTATAACTTACTTCTCTGTAAACTGTATAGGGCTCATTTCTCTCCAGCTACATAGATAGTACTGAATGGAGAGAGGATTCCTACTCAGCAATCAGAGCATGATACACAATCTGATGTTTCAGGTAAGCTATGTAATTTCACTTAAGCTATTCTCTCTCAGGAGCTGATGTAGTATTTTGTCTTTAAAGTGGTCGAGAAACTTTTGCTATTACTTAATCATTCATATAAAAAATACATAATTCATACAATTCCCAAGACACTAATCTAAATTTGTAATGCTCTTAAATGCATATAAACACAGTATTAAAATAAGTATTCACATTTGCATACATTAATGTTTACATGAGCATACATTAACATTTACATGCATAAATATGATATCAGAAATTTCATTCCTAGAACTACTTCTAAGATTCTTACCAAAAGACAAAAATTTTGGTGACAAACCAAAAAGTTTTGTATTATCATCATTACAAAAGAGGATATAGGTAAAATTATATATCAGTTTTGGGAAACTCAGGAAAATTTAAAAAAAGGAAGTAAAGAGTTTCGGCCATTAATATAATCTAGTTTTCTTGAATTACTAGCCAGGGGTTAGTGACATGTGTTAGTGCTCAAACTAACATTCTAATCAATAATTAAAGACAAACTAAAACAAACTATGGTGGATTAATTCTGTCCACAGGAATACATGAAAGAAAGTTTTGTGTCTTTCAGTAATCACTTATGTCTTGTTATCCAAGCACCAGAATTTGTATAACCTCTGTCACATATAATAGACAGAGCAAATAAAATGCATAACAGGAACGGTCAACAATAAAAGAACTCATGACTGGTTTCCTGCTTAGTAGGCCTCAACTTCTTGGAATAATGTCACTGCACAATTGCAGACTGCTGTAAAGAATGTTTAACCTATCTGTCCTCAAATTCAACTGACAACTAACAATCTAGTTTTTAGGGAGAAGGAACAGTATAAAAATATATTACCACTTACTTGTGCTGTGAATCATTCTGATCTGTAGATGGAATTGTTAAACACTCATCATGACCATGGAAAAAACGTACTACATGCCCACCAAGAAGATAACCTGTAGAAGAAGCATATTTATTCATTAGCTAAAGCACTGACAATATGAAAACAGCACCCTCAAAAAAATTTAAACAATTCCAAAGACCAAGGTGAAATCTGTTTTCTAAATTCTCACTTACAACTGAAATTTATCAAGAACATATTTAGTATGACAATTTATTACTTTTTAGTATCTTTTTCAGTTAAAAATATTTCTTCTGAAAATGAAGGAAAAAAGAAAGCAATATCAACATTTAAAAATGAAATCAGTATTCTGGGACACAAAAGGAAAATTAAAACTTCTGCAATAATTCTCTTTTGAAAACTGAATGCTTTAGGTAAAAGCCAAATCAAATATATAATACTGCAGTTTTTTCCTCAGTCATTCAATTTACATGTTCTCAATACAAAATAATTTGGTGAGTTCATCAGTTTGTTCCAACATTTATAACGTGTCAAAATTAAAACTGCAGAGCAGCAGCAGGAGGCAGAGAATGGAAAATCACTTAGCAGTTCTGAAGATTAGGCTTAATGGAAGCTAACTTTCCAACCCATTTAACACAAAGACTACAGGTCAAAACTAGGCATTTTGTCTCACAGAAAAAGAAAAAAAAAAAGGGTGTAGGAGGAGAATGATTCATCAGACCCTCAGTCCAAACTGTTCCAACCTTGTAAAATTAATGCATACATAAATATGTAAGGGCACAAGGAAATGTTCATACCGCGTGGCAAATTCAATATAAATTTGTAAATTAAGAAAATGGTAACTGGCAATTATCCTGTTACCAATTAATCCAAAGGTTAAAGTGAAGAAAGAATGTAAAAAAAATACTTCCCTGATATTTAGGTGTCATCAAAAGTATCTCAAACATCACAAAAATTCTGTCATGAGAATTCCAGTCCAATTTTAGATGCAGGAAATCCCGCCTTTCAGTATGTCCATTGAACTTGAGCTAGGCTGCTTTGGGGTTGTAGAGAGGAGGGAACTGGCCTCTTCTTCCAAGTGACAGGGGTCAGAACAAGAAGAAATGGCCTCAAGATCCACCAGGGGAGGTTTAGGCTGGACATTAGGAAAAATTTTTTTCACAGAAAGGGTCATTGGGCACTGGAACAGGCTGCCCAGGGAGGTGCTTGAGTCACCTTCCTTGGAGGTGTTTAAGGCACGGGTGGATGAGGCGCTGAGGGGCATGGTTTAGTGTTTGATAGGAATGGTTGGACTCGATGATCTGGTGGGTCTCTTCCAACCTGGTTATTCCATGATTCTATGAGTCTATGATCATCCTTCATGTAAACCATTCTGAGAAGTGTATATGCAGCTAAAACTGAGCCTAAGTAGTTAAAAAGACCTGACACACAGAAAACCTACCCTATCTTTTTTTTTTTATAATTATTATGCAGTTTTGGATTGTGCGCCTGTCCAGTTCTGAGCTACACAATACAAAGGTTCCAAGTACAGTAAAGGGCCACTAAGATGATTAAGAGACTGGTGCATCTCATGCATGAGAGAAGGCTGAAAGAATTGGGACTGTCTGACCTAGAGAAGGGAGTGCTCTTAGAGGGTTTCCTCAATGTAAAGAGGAAAGAGTCAGGGCCCCCTCAGTCGTTTCTAGTGACAGTATGAGTGGCAATGGGCTTATACTGAAACACAGGAGGGTCTCTCTGAACATAGAAACATGGAATAGAATCATGGAACAGTTAGGGTTGGAAGGGACCTTAAAGATCATCTAGTTCCAACACCCTGCCATGGGCAGGCACATCCCACTAGATCAGGTTACTCAAGGCCCCATCCAACCTGGCCTTGAACACCTCCAGAGATAGGGCAGCAACAACTTCCCTTGGCAACCAGTTCCAGTGTCTCACTACTGAAGAAAATTCTTCCTTATATCAAGCCTAAACCTTCCCCACTCCAGTTTACTGGATCTCCTGCTGCATGAATCACAACCAGATCTGAATTATACCTGAACTATAAAATCTGCAAAGTATTGGAGTTGTACAGTGAGTAGAAATAACAATAGTTAGCAACATTAGTCATGGCCAGAATGGAAAAACTACTGACCAACATTAAATCATCTCATGATCCTATAAATAGCGATCCTAGATCCTAAGAGAGGCTCTTTGATTTGGCTGTGACCAGCACATCCCCTAAGTTGAAATACCTTTCAGGAGTAGACTCCTCAAGGTTTAAAGACCATGTGCTAACAAAACCGGCAAAGAAGAAAGGCTAAGTCAAACTTCTTAAGACTCAATGATTACCCTTTGATGAATGTCAGTGCAGTAAAAGTGAGTAAGTCACTAAAAGCAAGAAGAGGGAAATTTTGATTATAGACTGGCATCTGTATACCTATGTGTTTGTGTGTGTATGTGTGTGATTCAATTTAGGAAAACCTGAAGTAAGTCTCATATGAACATTGCCATTCTCAAATCTTTAATTAAGTCACTGCTTTGATTGCAGTGAATTCCATTTAATCACATGGTTAAATTGGAACTTTTACAACATAATATTAAAACCACTTTTGCTGATACATTTTACAGTAGTTCTTTAAGTGATCTATTCACGACATAGGTGGCCCTGCTTGATCAGGTGATTGGGTAAAATCACGTCCAACTTCAACTACTCTGTGATTCAGTAAACACTTAGGAAATGTAGTTGCCAAATCCCTGCTGTTACTGAAATCTAAAATATATCACTGATTTTCTGTGGTCTCTTTGTGTATCTCATTATATTTATCTGTTACAAGGTTTTAATTTTACTGCAGGATGGCTTTTCTGTTTGCTTGGTCTAGTTTCATCTGCAAAACCTGAGAACAAGATTTTTCCAGAGTTGAACTCAGTTCTGTTTATGACCAGTGATGGTAAGGGACCAGAGAGCCATTAATAAATATACAGCTCCAGCATAATAAACTTCTTGCAAGAGAAAGAAATCAGAAAGTATTACAAGGAAAATCTATATCCCATATGCTTTTACAATGCAAATCTACAAACACTGATACAAGTTTCTTATGGGTCAGTGCACAGGAACACTGTGGGATGTTGATTTAAACCACTTGGGCTTAGAAGGGTCCAACCATAGTTCAGATAAGCCCAGTGATTGTTAGTCTTTAGCACCAGGGTAGCCAGACTTCTATCAGGACTTAATACAGCCATTCCCAGGGAAATGCAATATCTCTTTCAGGTTTCTTTTAATTCCATTTTTTCCTAAGATCCTATATATTATTATATCATAAATGATTAGTTTTAGGGTCAAGTGATGCAAAATGATCCCAACTTCAAATATTTACCATTCATGAATATGGAGGGCTGATACTTTGAACAGAGAAGAGCAGAAATAAAGTAAGTTTGTTATGACAGTATTAATGAAAGAGTACAGCATTGAAATAAGAAGCAATATTAAGTGGATGAGCCTTTCACTACAAAACAAGGTATTTCTCAAACAGAATAAGGTGATGTTTCTCAAACATGGTTGTAAAGTGCAGTTAAGTTTCTGGAAAGAAATCCTGACCCTGTGGTGTGGGATTTAAAGCCGATTCAGATGACATGTTTAAAAAGCTCATTTTTATTTACTGTTACAGAGAGACAAGGAAGCATGGCTGTGAGATCCAGAAAGGATATTGAGCAAATATCCTTAAAAAGCAGAACTAAGAGATTAAAATAGGAACTGTGAGAAACCTGCTTTCCATTCTGCAAGTACTGTTATTTCTGTTACAGAGTAACTGAAAATCCTATACAAAATCTAATTTACTGGCTTTAGTTATTCTGCAGCTCCTACTCCCCAAAACTGAACTGAAGACAATAAGCTCATCTGTTGCTCTCTCAATCTTTACATCTCCTGCAGCATTTTATGCTTTGCTACTGCCAAGTTGCAGCACTTATTTAGCTTTTCTTTAGTTAATCCAACTGATGTATCTGTTTCCAGTTTTCCCTTTTCTTCTCTTCTATTTTTCATTTTCCCTCTCCAAGGAAAGCCATACAAAATCATCAAAAGTATATGCATTGATAAATAAATAAACCAACAAACCTTCTGTAATACTGCTTCCTGAGCATGTAGGATGTACATTCCACAGTGTCTGCATAAAGGAGGCATCCACCTGAATACTTCCATTTGACATGGAGAGATGCTGAGGTCATGCAACAATAACAGGAAATAATGAATTTCATGTTCATTAAAACATTCAGTATATTAATTTCTCAACAAAATATAAATACATTAATAAAGTAAATATACAAAAATTCTTTTAAAATAGTAGTAATTTGCTTCCAAATGGCATTCTTTTCTAAATCTAATGCGCAAACTCCAGCTATAGCTTAGAAATCTTCCACAGTTACAGGAATAAAAACCTCCCAATATTAAGAATGCTGAAGTACTCCTCAGTTGTTCTAGAAGAAATAAAAACTTTCCCTGAGGAAAAAAATGCATTACAACTAGGTATTATTTTCTAAATTAAAAAAAACCCAAACAACAAAACCAAACATTCAGTTTTCTGCAATTCTTCACAGTACTTTGTATTTTCCCGCTAAGTCTCCAGGTGTTGAAAAAGCAAACAAACCTACCAGGTATCTTTCAGAGGACACACTGACCAGGATAAGATCATCACCTATTCGAACTTTTTCTCCTTCTGACCTTTGTTTAGAAGCAGGATGTATGGTCCACCAGCATGCCTCACCTATAGGACAGAGGTATTTATCAAGGGTATACAGAACAGACAAATCCCAAGACATTTAAGGATATCTTTATAACACTGAAATAATATAGTAAAGAATAGTGTCTTGTAAGATATTGACATTATAAAACCAGCTCACTCCTCTTTTCAATCCATTTGATCCTTTCTGGTTTTCTTGAAATATTTTGTCAACCAATCTTTGTCATCACTGAAGCTGACATTTCTCTTTTTGTGTTTTTTTAAACAACAAACCACTTACAAAACAATGCTCAGTACTGCCCTTCCTTGAAGTCTCTCTGTGCCAGCTACTTCAGCCTTAATGAACACCTTTTTCAACTTCTTTTGCTTACTGTTAACCTTTTATTCACAATCTCCTGTATCATTTCCACCCTAAGCTACATTTATATTGTAAAATTAAGAATTTTGAAACAAATACTCCACAACTTTACAATATTGCTACAATACAAATACCAGTTCTGGGAGCAGTTCCTTTAGTATAACAGACCATAGGACTACAGGATAGCTGTACCTGAGAGTGACAACCATAGAACATTTCCTACACATTTTTGATGGCTTTGGCTGGGATACAGTTAATTATCTTCCTAGTAGCTAGTATGGGGCTATGTTTTGGATTTGTGCTGAAAAGAAGTGTTGATAGCACAGGGATGTTTTTGTTACCGCTGAGCAGAGCTTACATAGAGTCAAGGATTTTTGTGCTTCACACACCAGCTTGACAATGAACAGGCTGGGGGTGCACAAGAACCTCGGAGGGGACACAGCTGGAACAGCTGACCCCAACTGACCAAAGGGATATTTCATGCCAAATGATGTTATCCCAAATGGTACTCAGCATTAAAAGCTGGAGAAAGAAGAAGGAAGGGGGAAGACGTTCAGAGTTATGGCATTTTAACTTCCCAAGTAAGCAGGTGACCTGCTTTCCTGGAGATGGCTGAACACCAGCCTGCCCATGGGAAGCAGTGAATTAATTCCTTGCTTTCCTTGTGTGTGTGACTTTTGCTTCACCTGTTAAACTGGCTTTATTTCACTTTTCTCACTTTTCCTGTTCCGATTCTCTCCCCATCCCACCAGGGGAGAGTGAGCGGGTGGCTGAGTGATCCTTAGTTACCAGTTGGGATTAAATCATGACAAGATTAAAAAAATTACCTCCACCCCCACCTCGATTTCTTGGAAGATTGCTTTATTTTTTACACAATTTCATACTCTTAGTGTTTAGTTAAGGCTCTTAAGAGTCAAATACAGCTTTCTCACTCATCAATGCAAAGTAGGAGAAAACTAAAGAAAAAGTAAAATTGGTAGCACAAGACAATCCATAAAAAACTGTTGAATCAATTTTTTAAAAAAATCATGTAATATTCCTTAAAACAAAATTTGAAGGTTATGAAAATAATTATTCTAAAGACAATGAACAAAAGTTACATCCTTAGAAGTGTAAAGTGCTAAATATTTAAAAGATAATAATTCTAAATATCTAGTAACTTCTCACTCAGTGCTGCTAGATAAAGAATAATTCCTGCAGCTGAAATGGAGCCAATAGTGCAGTTTCATGGGTGAAGTAGTAGGGCAAGGGGAAGTTATATTATTGTCTTCAGCTGGTGAGGTTTACAAACAAGCAGTAGGTATTAAAACCCTCTGTACAGAAATAGCATTCCTTATGTGTGTTGCTTTTTGTATCTCACCTATGTGTAAAATGGGTTTTTTAGTATACGTAAAAATACCAATATGGCACAACTCTAGATGCTCATTATAAAACTTCACAGGCACAAGCAGACATGGGCACAATAACTCTGAAAGAATCTATAAAATTATAAAGACAGATGTAACCAAAACTATTTTAAGAGAGATAGAATACATACATTCCTTGTATTAACATGCCTAAAGAAAACCGTCTCCATCTAAGGCACCAACCAAAGGTGTTATCAAGTAAAAGTATGTAAGAGATCATCATCTGTATGGCTACAAACAACTGAAACACAAATTTCACTCATTCAAAACAGGTCATGTAGCTAATCAGAGTCACCTGGAAAGAAAGTTTCAAAAGTCATGGTTCACAGACATCTGCAGTGCCTCTTCATCATCGATTAGTCTACTTTCAATCGAATTTATTTTCAAAATAATTTAAAAAACAATAGAAAGCACAGGTTGATATTAATTAATACAATGATCATTTCTTTATTTGAAGCTTCACATTAATAAGGTATGTAGAGGTACATAAATTTACCCTTCAAGCTATATGTCTGGGCCTGGATATTACAGGTTCACCGATTACTTTCTGGTGAGTATTGATCACTTTCAGTAACCATTAACACCATATATACAGCAGCACATAATGCTATTTGTGGCTCTTTGTGGCTGAGTTACTTTTAAAATTATTCATCATAACTCCCTGTGGCATCTCAGTTTTGTACGGTTTTGGTTTTTTGTATTTTTTTACTCTTTATTTCTGTCAGCAGCACTGTTATTGGCAGTACTCCTGAAAATCTACCAATCAGATATTAAAACTTCCTCGTAATTTCTAGTTTGTGTTGTATTTTTTCCACTCAAATATTACATTGTATGCTTTTTTCTTCAGCTTTTTTAGCAATCTGCTCATTACATCTTTTCTGTTTTCCTGCATTACAAGTTATATAATTCTTCTGTTGCATGGTTAAGATATATATTGAGAAAGTACCGATATATGGCTTTTCTATACTCTATTGAAAGTGCCAAACCATACAAATAAAAAACCAAATGCATCTCTTGAAAACAGAAATGTGTGACACATGTTCCTTCAAAAACAACTTGCTGTACCTGCTGCATTTTCTCGTAGTCCCACATCAAATGCAAGCTTATCCGTCTGGGATCTTGATGACGTTAAACATGTCAAATACTGCAAAACAGTGAATTTATTGAAAACAAAACCCAACAGTACCCATTACCACACATGCCAAATCTATTCCCATTACTCCATCTTACTATCAGCCTGTGCTTCATTTTTTTAAATTATTTTAATATGATGTTATTTGTATACTATCTCTTCCTGATTCTAACACATCAAAACTCTTTTCCATTTCAGCATGTATTTCTCTGTGCAGCTGAGCTGCTACTTTCCTAAGTTCCACATATATCAGATAGGAACAGGCAAGCATCTTACAACAGTGTTACTGTAACGTGTTTGCTCCATGAAAACATGGCAAACATACCAAAAAGCAGTAATCATACTTGCAACTCTGACATATCAAGGCAACCACAATTTGTATGGTTCATAAACATAAGTAACAGTTTAAAGACTAAAGTGGAATATTCCAGTACAGGAAAAAGGAGGGAAGGTGTTTTATTAACTTCTCATTTCTTTGACCTCCCATTAGGTATAATTACATGGGCCCTAGTAAATCAAAAGTCTGGAACAGTTCAAATTTTCCAGTTGTACAATGTAATGAAACAAAAGTTATATGAGGTAGTCTGAAAATATCATATTTGTGGGTATAGTCTTTGTGAGCTATGAGATGTTAAAAGGAACAACTTATATTATAAAAAAGATGGAAAAAATAACAAATATCACAATAAATTAATTCAAAACTAGTGGGAACTTGCAAATGGAAGTATTATTATTAAAAGGGATTCCTTAAGGACACAGAAATAATCTATGTATAAAGGACACCCTACTAATCCATGGCTAAAGGTGCTTTCCAGCTACATTTCTACATGAAATGGATTAAATAATCTGAATTCAAAATATAAGGGCTACTTCCATTGTGCTCAGATACCATAAGCAACTATTTTTTTTATCTAGTGCAGAAGAGAACTTAGAAAGAACATTCTTCTAAATTTATATTTTTTTATTTTGATAAGATGTTTATTTGAGCTTCATTTTACTCATTCTGTGTAAGTGCCCTTTCACTTACCATTTCACTAAACGAATGTCGAAGTAGTATAGCATGGCCATACAGCAGGGTTCTGTGACCAGCCCCTTGAGCTGCCTATAGAACATGACAGAGAAGGTCAGAACTCCACTGCACTGCATGGACTATGATCAGAATTATGTAACAACATGAAAAGCTATTACAGTTCAAGTAATAATTACAAATACGGAAATGAATTATGTAATGGGCACATGCCAGGCAAAAATCATAATAATGAAGTAGCTGCAGCAATAGCCATATATTTGTCAATGGAACAAATTTTGTTCTTGCTCAAAGACTCTTACTGTGACATGATTTTTATTACAACTAAGTAAAAAAAAAAAAACACCTAAATCAGATACTACTTACCTTTCTTATAAACTTCTCAGATGCATTAAAAAAAAAATATAATAAGTATATATACTGAAGTCTGAAAGAGGAAAAACGCACCTATCTACTTGCTAAAATTAACATTATCTTAACCATTTATGAGATTCATTAAATCAACTGCATCCATAATTTCAACTGAGCACCCTTAGCAATTTCAAATATGGACACTTATGAAAAGATTAGGGAGAGGCAAAACTGAATTTTCTATTTGCTTCCTTCAAAGAATTTAACCTATGTCTTTTGAGCTCCTTTTGGTGACCAGAAGAATAGTAAATTCCAGGGGAAGAATCAACAACAATATTACCTATGGAACAACAGATAACAAGCTTTATATGTTTTTAAGTTTGTCTTTCTCAACCTTTTTCTGCAACTACCATAATTTTTCTTACTTATTATAAACAATAGATCTATTCAAACTTAGATAAATAATACAATGAAGTTATTACATTCTTGATTTATTGTGGTGCTTTCAATTGAAAGATTATTATTTTTCCTGATTGTATGAAGTGATTTTTTAGGAAAGTGATCTCCAAATTTTGCAGAATTAACTATACAATCATAAAGTGTAATATTAATTGTACTACCATAGACAACACTGTACTTGATATTTTTCTCTCACTATAGATCATAACATTTATACCTGGTATGTCTTGAGTAATAGAGTCTGGAGTATTGTGTCCAGTTCTGGAATCCCCAAAATAAGAAGGAAATGGAAATGTTGGAACAGGTCCAGAGGAGGGCTACAAAGACCATGAGAGGGCTGGAGCACCTCCCATATGAGCACAGGCTGAGAGAGCTGGGCTTGTTCAGCCTGGAGAAGAGAAGGCTCTGAGGAGATCTTACAGCAGCCTTCCAGTACTGGAAGGGGGCCTTCAAGAAAGCTGGGGAGGGATTTTTTACACTGGCATGTAGTGACTGGATGAAAGGGAATGGTGTTCAGTTGGAAGGGGGAAGATTTAGATTAGACATTAGGAAGAAATTCTTTATGATGAGGGTGATGGGGCATTGGAACAGGTTGCCAAGGTAAGTTGTGGGAGCCCCCTCCCTAGAAGTGTTCAAGTCCAGGTTGGCTGGGGCCTTGAGCAGCCTGATCTGATGGAGGTGTCCCCGTCCGTGGCTCAGGGGTTGGAAAGGATAATCTTTAAGGTCCCTTCCAGCCCAAACCATTCCATGATTCTATGATTAACACTAAAATATCTGATACCAAGATCCTGTTAACAAGTTAGAAAATCTTGATTTAAGAATATCTGTCTTCTCAGAATTGAACACCTATGAATCAAATAGCAGCATGTAATGAGAAAACATTGACTGAAATACTGAAGTCTTTCCGAGTACATACAACACAAAGTTTTCCTACAGCACACATCACACCTCCATGTTATGTAAACAACAAATATGGCTATAAAAATGACTAATTAATCAAACAATGAGTGATCAAAAGACATCTTCATTTTTCCAAGCTGACATATTTTTAAAACAGAAACCATATTTTTTATCTATCATTTTTCTCTCAATATCTAAGATATAAAAAAAGAAAATATTTAAGGGATTTTGATTAATAAATTATATTAATAATTGTTTATTATGGTAAAGGCCAAAATTTGCATCCAAAAATTTCATGGTTGTATCATTTAGTCTATCCACTATTCAGATGTTTTCACAGTTTGGTACAAAAAAAGTTAATTCCTGAGAGACATTCAAGGATTTCTCAATATGCAGAATTACTCTATTTTGCTACTTATGCTGATGTATCACTTACTGCCATAGTTTAATTTTAATGCTGTACTATGAAAGAAATTTTAAAAGCAGTAAATAAATTAATAAAATCATTGCTTTCACGAATTTGAAACAACAACCTGAATGAGACCTATTGTACTGCTATCACTGAAGATCTGAGGATAAAAAGGATGAATCTGCAACAATTCTCTCATCATACAAGAAAACTTCTTATTAAAAATTACTTTATTCCACCATGTACATTGTGCAAACAGTGTTCAGAATGTATCCAATACCTTAGGCCACAGGATCAGAATTATTAAGATTAGAAAAGACCTCTAAGGTCATCAAGCCAAACCATCAGCCCAACACATGCCTACTAAACCATGTCCCGAAGTGCTACATCTACATGTTTTAACACCTGCAGGGATAGTGATTCCACCACTTCCTTGGGCAGCCTCTTTCAATGCTTCACTATTCTTTAAGTAATTCTCCCTACTATCCAATCAAAACCTCCCCGATAAAACTTCCTATTATCCTATCACTTTTTACTTGGGAGGAGAGATCAATATCCACCTTCCTACAGTGTATTTTCAGGTAGTTGTAGAAAGAGATAAGGTCTCCCCTCAGCCACCTCTTCTCTAGGTTAAAAAACCCCCGCTGCTCTTCATAAGACTTGCACTCCAGACCCTTCACGACCTTTGTTGCCCTTCTCTGAGCATGTTCCAGCACCCCAAAATCTTTCTTGTAGTGAGGGACCCAAAAATTAAACACAGTATGCAAGGTGCAGCCTCACCAATGCTGAGTACAGCAGGACAATCTCTTTTCTAGTCCCATTGGCCACACCATTTCTGATACAAGCCAGGATATTATTGGTGTTCTTGGATACCTAGGCACACTGCTGGCTTATGGTCAGGGCATTTTAAGACACTTTCTGTAGTTTATCCTAAACTGCACTCCTACAGACTTATGGCTACTATCCATTGATTATAATACAAAATGCAACTCATCATTTTAGCCTGCTCAACCCTCCTTGAGTTTAAAACCATTACCACTTGTCTTATTACAACAGGCCCTGCTATAAAGTTTTTCCCTTCTTTCTTATAAGCCCTCCTTTAGTATTGAAAGGTGGCAATTACGTCTCCCTGGAGTCTTCCCAAGGCTGAAAAACCTCAAGTCTCTCAGCCTCTCTCCACAGATGTGTGTTACATCCTTCTGATCATTTTTGTGGCCCTCCTCTGGACCAACTCCAACAGGCTCATGTCTTTCCTGAGCTGAGGGCTCCAGAGGTGGACACAGTACTCCAGGTCTGGTCTCACCAGAGCAGAGTAGAGGGGCAGAATCACCTTCCTTGACCTGCTGGCCACACTTCTTTTGATGCAGCACAGGATTTACTTGACCTTCTGGGCTGCAAGTGCACCTTGCCAGCTTAGGTCTAGTTTTTCATCCACAAATACCCCAAAATCCTTTTTGCACACAGCTGCTCTCAATCCCTTCATCCTCCAGCCTGTATTGATACCAGGTCCAGGACCTTGCACTTGGCCTTGTTGAACCTTGTGGTGTTCACACAGGCCAACTTCTCAAAGTTGTCTAGATTCTTCTGGATGGCAAGCCATCCCTCAGCTTGGTATTGTCTGCAAACCTGCTAAGGGTGCACTCAATCCCACTCTCTATGTCACGGATGAAGATACTAAACAGTACAGGTTACTATATGGACCCATCAGGGACAATATATACACCTCATAATTGAACTCATACGATTTCCACATATAGAGTACAACAGAAACAAGCTTACAGAGGAAAAAAAAAATAATCTTTAATAGAAAGAAAGTTAGCTATGGAAGAAGGTATCATAAAATTGTGAAAACATAAAAGTGCAAAGTCTCACTCTTTCTTGTCAATCATTCTTAAATAGCAACCTTCTATGCATTTTTTTAAATGTAAAGTATACAGTCATCTATAGTGTGTTATACTGATAAAAACAAATCCTACTTTGGACTAATTTTATATTTACTAATTTGCATGAAATCATTAAGAGTTTTAATTCAGAAGCATTTTAATAATCTTTATAATTTTAAATAACTGAGAGGCCATCTTACAAACTGACATTTCCGCCTTGAGAAATAAGAGACTGAGAAACAAGCTTACTTTGAATATATCACTTGTATTAGTTTATTTGGGATGATATAAAGCTTTGTCAAATTATTTTATTTCAAATGAAAATTTTGTATATTAAGATATATATTTGACACCTTTACTTTTATCTTAATGAAAAAATAAAAATTTTTCAAAATCAACCTTTTTCCTTCTTTATTAGCTAGAACTTAAAGACTATTAATAACGTCTCAATAAACAATCATTGCACAGCTAGTCACAGCTAGATTTGCGCTAAATTTCCTGTGAAAAACAAGACTCATTGCTGAGTAACAAATGCATAATTAGTGCTTTGATGCATCTGATTTACAAATAGATTAGTTCAGAAGTGTTTTGAAATTGTGAATTATTGCACAACAATGAAAACACTGTAGAATGAATGGAAATTTATCATTCATGAGAAAATATCAAAAATCTTTTCTACAGACATTTTCATCTTTAGAAAAATAATATGCCTTTTGAATGTATCACTTCTGCATAGATAGATAGGACATTCAAAACATTTTCCGCAAATGAATGGAATACCCTTTTGGTTCTTCCATCTAGGATATTTACTTAAATCATAAAATTCCTCTCCTCCTCCTCTCCTATATATTATTCTATTTTATTTTCTTGGGTTGTACTAAAAAAGGAAGAAAACATTAAAACTGCATGCACAGTATATGAAGCCCAGAAAGAAATCAAAATAAATTTCTCATTGTCAAACAAATTCAGCAAAAATTTCTATTTGACAAAAAAAAAAAGAAAAAGGTGAAATGTTATCTTTAGATTTCTTTATATAAACTGAGAATATTTGTATTTTTATTTTTGTTTTCTTCCTCAGACGTTCATTTTGCCTTTTATTTAATGTGGCATGGTCTTAAATCTATGTAATTACAATAAAATTAAAATACAGCTCAAAGGGAATATAAGCTTTCAGGTCCTGCAGAAAATAAACATGAAAACTGACAGACTATCTAGCTCTGCAGATTAATTGCATCTAATTACTCGCCATCTAGTCTCATAAAAAAGTAAAGCCATAGAATTTTATTATGCTCTGTTTCTAAGAGTATAAAAGTTAAATTAAATTCAGTTCATCTGAAATTGGAGAGTTCGTGTCAAAGAACCAAATATAAAATAAGTCTTCTACCCAGGCTTCTTGACTACTCAGGGAAATCAATTAAAACACAGCATTATAGAAGATAATAGAAAGCTGATGTGATTAGGCAGCAAAAAATCAGAGTGGTATAGTAAACATTAACGTACTGAGGTTGCCCACATCAAATTCAAGAGTTTATTCAGCTTTAAGAGACATACATATGACTAATACCAATTTTAACTCTGACAGTGAAATGCATAAGATTTTTATTTACATATATTTTGTGGTTATCGTGAGCCAGAAGGAAATTATGGAATCTGTTCTAATGAATCAACATTGTAAAGTCTTATTAAATATAAATTTGTTAATAACACTTCACTTTATGCATTAAGAAGTTGCATTTCCATTTATTTGTTCTGTTTTCAGATTTCAGTTGTTCACTAAATAGAAGAAAACAATAAGGATGATGTCATATTTTATTTTAAATTCCCAAAACTTCTACACAGGAATTTAACAGAGCAGTGACCAACTGAGCAGAGATCATAGGTGAGTTTCATTTACTTTAAGAGAAACACAAGATCTACTCGTGTGTATTGGAATTGACAGTTTACCTAAATTAACTACTTACAAGTGATTCGCAGGTGCAACAGCAAATGTAACTTGTAAAACCTGCAGAACTATTAGTGTCTAGGTGGGAGGTAAATCTGTCTTGTCTCAACAACTTGCAATGACGTTCATCTGATCATTGAAAAATGATCCATGTTGATGCAGATCATTGAAAATACAGGAAAATCTATATCTGGGCTTTGGATTAGGTTTAATTTTTACTTACAGCATCATCACCTTTTGCCAAAAAAATAGCTTAAGTTCTATGAAAAATACAGCTCTTAAACTATTTTGACAATAATAAATAATGTATAATGAAGTGCATAGGGAGGAGGGGTTGGCAGCCTGGTCACTCCAGTGTGGAAGTTCTCTTTCAGTCATTCATAGATTTTAAGTTATAATTCAATTCAAACTTTAGGAATATGAAATGCAGGCATAGTTACAACATTTCACTTTACTGCAAAGTTGTTTTACACACTTCTATGGCAACGATTTCTGTTTTGGACAAAACCCATCTTATATACTCTCCTCAGGTTCATAAAAGCCAGACTTAGTCCAAAGGTTCTCTCATTCCTTTTCCAGTATCCAGTTCTGAACTGATAGTAACGAATAATCTCTGAAGATGATGTTTCTGGTTTCTGTAAATATTTCAAAAGCCCAGCCTGCTGCTCAGTGCTAAAGAGAAGTGCATATGATTATAGAAGTGGAGCAATAACATCCAAAGAAAACAGAAAAACTGAAAATCTGCTATGACATGAGGCCACTCTCCTAAAATATCCAGGGGCAAGGAAAGAAATAAGAACCATCCATATTCAGAAATTTACTATTCTTTAATGTCAATTCACTTACCCCTTCACTAGCATTCTCCCCTGTGTTGGCCAGCATTTCTTGAAGGGCTCTGACAGATAGGGACTGTTCAAGGACAAAATTACAGATGCAAAGATCTGGAGGAACATACTGTGAAAATAAATTAAACGGTGTAAGAACAGATCAGCAAAGCAGGCAAAATAAGATAAAAAGAGTGTTTGAACACACGTGTATGTTAATTTTAAAATCCCTACCTCATGTTAACTCATTTGTTGTTGAGATACATGCTATTTCCCTGTATGAAAATAATAGAAAACCGTTTCTCATAATTTGTCAGTGCAGTAACTTTTTTTCCCTAGAGCTGTATTCCTTATAGTAAAACGAAACATCTTCAGGTTCAAAAGTGAAAAGTTTTTCTTTATGTACTATTACTTTCCTGTCTTTTGGAATTACACCATGAACATTGTCTTTGTTCTCTAACATCATAAACAAATCAGAAGAGAAGTTGCGTGACCTACTTAACATATAAGGTTGATACTCTGAACATTTTTCCAGCTTTTACTAAATGACAAAGATTCAGAACCTTATGATGTAATATGAACTATTTTAGGAGATCTCATTGTTGAATCCATATATCTCATGGTTTTGAAACATGAACCTTACATTTTCTTCAAGAATAGCACATTTTTTTCCAATTTATTGGCATTGGTGTGTCTAAGGAAAGATGCATCCAAGAAAAGAAAAAAAAAAAGTCTCTTGAGGAATCATCTAAGTATGTAAGTATGTGACTGGAAAGTGCAAAGAAGACAGAGTCAGACTCTACACAGTGGTACTCACTGAAAGGACAAGAGGAAATTGACACAAATTGAAACAGAGGAAATTGTATTTAAGTATGAGGAAAAACAAATGGGTTTGTGTTTGGGGTTTTTTTCACTGTGAGTATGATAAACACTGAAACAAGTTGCTCAGAGAGGTTGTGGAGTCTCCATTCTTGGAGATATTTAAATCCTGACTAGACAGTCCTAAGCAATACGCTCTGTCCGAACCTACTCTGAGCAGAGGGGTTGGACTTTATGATCTCCACAGATCCTTTCCAACTTCAATGATACAGTATTCTGTGATTTATTATATAGATCATGGCTATGAATAAGCTTTAAAGTGGATATTCACTCCATTTTCTTTCTTTAAATCATAAGCATAGGTATTTATCCCCCTTCTGGCTATGGGAAGTACAGAAATAAGAAAACATCATTTTCAAGAATCAGAAATAAAGGATAAAATTCAAGCGAAGAATAAAATATTTTATTTTACAGGCACTTAAAGATGTGCTGAGCAAGTATTACTATAAGTAAATTTGTATTGCAGAATAAGGAGACTCATGAGATACACCATAAAAGAAAGAAGAATTTTAGAATAAAAAGTTGCTCAAAATCAGTATGAGTTTTTGAGAGTTCTTCCAGCCCGTCTTCACACAGTCTTGTCTGTACATACAGGAAAATTTAAAAAAAGGCAAATATAATACAGAAAATTCACACAAGTCTGCAAAGTAAATCTGAAGAAAAAATTGACAGTTCTACTCTGACAGCTGCTCTTTTAATTAGAAAAAAATGTTTATTTCTGAGATTATTTCCAAACAAGTCTCTCATGGAGACTTGCCAGTTTTCCATCAACACATTCATAACACTAAATATATCTCATTTTCTCAATGAAGTGTTAATATAAGTAAAACCAGCTTCTGAACTGGAAATGTTGAATAGATTTGCAGAAAACCCGAGTCTTAAAATTACTCTGTTTCATCATAGAAATGAATCAAAGTCCAGGTCAAATTACTTTATTTTTATCTAAATTGATTTCTGCAGGAAGAAGAAAAAATAATAAAAAGGAAAGTAAGGTATATCAATAGGTCAAAGCTAATAGGAGAGGTGACATGAAGAATCAGATACAAGCCACATAGTAGTTATGGAGAAGCAACACAAGCAGTTACAAAGAAAATGGAACCCTACAGCAATGAAAATGAGCCACACTTGGTAGGAAATAAAAAATGAATAATCTATCAGTTTGTAGGATTTCTCTCTCAGACAAAACAAGAAAGCATGGGATAAAACAGCAAGCCACCACTTTCACAGACTTCCAATTGACCATAGATACACTTATCTGCCTTAGTTGTCCATTTAAAAGGGAAAGACAGGAGAAATTTTTACTCCTGTAAGGTACTCTGTGCTTTACTGACAAAATACAGTATTGTCATAATTTGGTAATATTTATTACCATCGTTAAAGTATGTGCATACATAATCATCACAGTAGTGAAGGAGAGCTACCTACCCTAAGCCAGTCAGCAACACACACCTGTCCAGCTTTCATTTGTAGTTTCTTAGAACTGATAGCAAAATGCAGCAAGTCAGAAAAACAAGGCCAGAAGAATAACCACTGGTAAGGCCACACCTGGAGTACTATGCCCAGTTTTGGGGTCCCCAGTTCAAAAGCAGTATGAAGCTACTGAAAAGAGTCCAGCAAAGAGCCACTGACGTGTTAAGGGATTGAGTAATCTCTCATGTGAGGAAGAGGTGAGATGATGATCAGTGTGTATAAATAACTGAAGTGACAGTGCAAAGAGGATGGAGCTAGGCTCTCCTCAGTGATGTCCAGTGACAGGACAAGAGGCAATGGTCCCACATTGAAACACAGGAGGGTTCTTCTGAACAAAAGGAAAAAATTCTTCAGTGTAAGGGTGACTGAGCACTGGCACAGGTTGCCCAGTGAAGTTGTGGTCTCCATCCTTGAAGATATTCAAAAGTCATGTGGACATGGTCCTGGGCAATCTCCTTATAGGTGGCCCTGCTTCAGCAGGGGTTTTGGGCAAGATGACCTCCAGAGGTTCATTCCAACCTCAGCCATTCTGTGATTCTGTGAAGAGGAAATTCCAATGAAGTTTCTACTCCCAGGCTTTTTATCCAGCTCCAAGGTGGAAAATAGATTGACTCAATGCATGCAGTTAATGATGGCTGAAACATTCTTAGAAGCACATTCTGATGAAGGGACATCCATAGTAAAAGATTTTAAATTACTACACCTTTGTAAGCTTCGGCTGAGATCATTATCTTCCTAGTATCTAGTATGGGGCTACATTTTGGATTTGTGCTGAAAAGTGTTGATAACACAAGGGTGTTTTAGTTACTGCTGAGCAGCACTTACATAAAGTCAAGTCATTTTCTGCTTCTAACAATACCCCAACAGCAAGCAGGCTGGGGGTGTGCAAGAACCTGGGAAGGGACACAGCTGGAACAGCTGACTCCAACGGACCAAAGAATATTTCACGTCAAATGATGTCAAGCTCTGAATAAAAAGCTGGAGGAAGAAGGAAGGGGGAAGACCTTCAGAGTTATGGCATTTTATCCTCCCAAGTAACCAGGTAACCTGCTTTCCTGTGATGGCTGAACACCAGCCTGCCCATGGGAAGCAGTGAATTAAATCCTTCCTTTCCTTGTGTGACTTTTGCTTTACCTATTAAATTGCCTTTATCTCAACTCAGCGGTTTTCTCACTTTCACTGTTCCAATTCTCTCCCCTACCAGGGTAGAGTGAGCAAGAGGCTGCGTGGTGCTAAGTTGCAAGCTGGGGTTAAAACCATGACGACATCAGCGACACACAGCCAGGCAAGTACAAAGTGGCAGTGGAAGGAGCATCGAGATAAGCTTTATTCTAAAGTTTAAACTTGTTTCTCAGAAGTTTATGTCTGTTTTTTCAGACTACTCGTATTTCAATATGCAAGAATTATTATTTATTATAAAAATAATAGCTGTGCAGGTAGTTGTAGGGCAGCTTTCACGATTTTAATCATAGCAATGATAAGTTTGTGCTGGGTGGCATAGTGGGAAATAGAGGCTGAAACAACAGTTAATAGGAAAACCCAGCTCCCATGTTACATTTCAAATGCAACTCAGTCTTCTGGATTCCTCCAGACACTCCCATAACATTAAATTCTTGCAGGTGATATGCTTAGTACCCAAATCTTTGCTCACAGCTGCATGGTGTGCAGCATAAAAACCACCGACATAAGCTGGTACAGGTTACTGATTTATTAGGTTTACCTTTACCATACCAGGCCTGCAAACTCTTACATTCTGTCATTAGGACAGAAGTCTTATTATAGCTAGTTATAATTCCCTTCAGATATTTAAGTTCACTTGACAGTTTTGCTACTACAAGAGACACTACTACATTGGAATTACTTTTGAGGTATATTTTTCTTATGTATCAGTAGAAGTTGGTCTTTCTGCACTAGACTATCAGCTTTGAAATACATGATCTTCTTAGTTTTAAAGTGATAATTTAACAGAAGAGCTATGAAGTAATATAATTAGATCACATCATTCAACAATTGTGCTGTTCTTGTTTATTATAAAAATATGATTTCTCACCTCTAATTAACTGGATTTTTTCGCTTACATTTTAAACATCAGACATTATTTAGGTAAACATCTTCTGACATCTTGCTTTTAAAAAGTGCATTTAAAATCCATTCACTTTAATATAAATTATTAGTGAACCAACACGGCAATAGGTTTTACTACTAAATTTCAAAGAAATAACATGCAAGTTGCTTATGGATTTATAGCAAAACTTGAACAGAAGAAGTTATCTCATGATTGTTATTCCCTTCAGCATGTTACAAAAAATTACCAAAACAGCTAATGGGCAACCATAGAAATCCCATTTGTTCCTCTCTAAGCTTCTAAGATTTTTTTTTAAGAAATATACCTTCTCTTTCCTTGTCTGTCTCTCTTTTTAGTTACTTCTATTGTCTACTTTTACTACACAGATTGAAAAATTAATCAGGAAGTTACACCTTTTAATTCTGGAATTAACACACACACAGTTTTTTTTTCCTGTCTATCTTTTCATGCTTTCCAGAATTACTAGAATGGAAAAGCCTTTCTTTATTTCATTTAACAATATGTACTTAAAGTTTAATGAGTGAGGAAGTTGTCACATGTACTGCAAATAGCTTTTGACATTGGTAAAGTAGTCAGCTGGAGAAGAGAATGCAACAGAAGTTATCACTGTGATTTTCTGAACTTCTGTTGATAAACATACCTTGAATCTCCTCTAATGCAATATCTCCTTAATACATAGAAGAAATCTAGCTTTATAAAGCAATTTCCAGTGATAAGGAATCCATCTCAGGTCAGTAGTACCATCTTAACAGGAAGGGGAATCTGCTGTCTAAAATAAAAAGACCTCTATTGTCAGCATTCCTGGTATCAGCTTATGGGCAGCGTTCAATTTCCGTTTCTAAACCAAACAGACTGTATTCTCCTCAAATCAGATTTTAATAGCACTTCCTGGTGCAATTTTATTGACTGTCTTATGAATTTGAATACCATGAGTGGACTCTCCATTTATTGCCACAGAGATAATTTAAAAAAATCCCAAAATTTGCAGTGATAGTATAACTTCCCATCTCCTACCAAGATGCTTTTGATTATATTTCTAACAACTATTCCAGATCACTTAAACACATCATCACTCAGGGAGCTTACAGCTGTAATATGATGGTTTCCCATGTTGTAAGCATATTTACATGCTCAGCTATTAGACTTTACACTCGCAGTACTGAAACGAACCTCTACTTTCTATTCAGGTACAAAGCACTGCAGATCTTCCTGTGCATAGCATGACTTCATTAAATGTTTTTTATCATCTGAAAAAAATATGTTGATTTAAATGATGTCTTAATTGACAAATACTCAACAGCATAGCAGTGAGAACACAGCCCTGCAGTATTTGATTAGAAACACATCTATTCAATAACTATTTTTTTAGTCCATTTCGTCCCTGTCATGTCAGTTTTCTCTTATGTCATAACGAAAATTTTGTCCAAATGTAAATAAAGTGTCACTGCTAAAGGTTGTTGACGGCCATTACATTCTCTAACGATTCAGATCAACCTTCTACCTTTCCTCCTTTGCTGTTTTACAGCTTGAGATGGTCAGTGCTAGTAGTAGATAGACCACACTGTAGCCAAGCTATCAGTTAATAATTTTTCCCAATCACTGTTGAAGATTTTAAGATAATAGTTGAAAATAAATATGTGAAAAATCACTGGTTTTGCTTGACCATGTGTAAAGAATATTGGTGATTCGTAAAGTACACAAGATATAAATAAAATAACTGAATTCTTGGAATACAAAAAAATAAAACTTAGAAGCATAATTTTTAACCTTGGAGATGAACAAGGACCTCTCATATTGCATAAATAAGCACTGTGGATGTAACATGGTCATAATGTCTAGACTAAAAATAGAACCATACAGCAACATTTCAGGAGAAAAGATATAAAGACCCTACTAAAAAAAATTAGAAGTACAAATAAACAGGTAGAAGTGAAAAGAAATAAAGATACAAAACAAAGAAAGAGAAAATGAAGCAGAAAAACAAAGAAGAGAGGGAGGAGATCCTCCCCTACTTGCCTTTATTCTTAACATTCTGCTCTAATACAGGTCTAGTTTCATCTCTTTTTTCCATTTTCCTCTCAAGCTCCACTATTATCCACTATTCTTCTGTTTTCTTCTATTTTTTTTTCACGGTACTCTATCCTCCATTTTTCTGTTTTAGACTTATCATCTTTAAAACTTCAGTTACTTAATAATTCTGCTCTCTGTGATCTCCACTTTGTGATTAATCAACACAGAAGCAACACTTAAAGCCAGTAGCTAACAGGTGATAATGCTTCTAAAGCTGTCAACCCAGTATATCAAGATAATTGAATAAGCAGTAATAGGAATTTTTTTTTTTCTAGTGAATTTAAACCTTAATAGCAGTCTGGAGATGTAATCTTGAAAATACAAAATATGTTAGTTACTGGAATTATTTTAAATAGTTAAAGAATAATGGCTTTTGTCTGTTAACAGGTATGCCTCAAAGTATATTTAGAATCTTTAAGAAATCTCATGTTACAGTCACGGAAAGAAAAGCATACAAAGGGTGCATCTACTATCACATTAAAGAAACCACAATTAAATTTATTTATGGATAAGAAGATTAATATTCACTGATCAGTTATACCAGCTGAGAGTATCGACTTCTTACTTTAGCTTCTGATGTTGGTTCCAAAAAGCATAGGCGATTCCCAAGTCCTTCAGCTGCCAAGCAAAACTTCCTTTGTTCTTTGTGAATACTTGCAACACACTGAAGTACTACTTCGTCATCCTGTCACAAAATAAGGTAGAAGAAAAGAAGTAAATTTTTGGAAGTTACATACACCCTATAATGCTAAGAAAACCTGTAACACAGAACCTGTTGAAAATGAAGATGTTATACTTCTATAAATGATACCATGTACAAATACAGATATTCTTTTGATGTGTATGTAAACGGAGGTATATGTATTAATTTATATTCAAAACTGTGTCAAAGTAACAAAATAGTGTTTTCAAGGCTTTGACAAGTGGTGTGTCCTTCTGTTGCTTTAGCAGTGACTTGATATGATGCCATAAAAAAACCTGTAAGTAAAGCGCTACTTGGTTTTACTCAGTAAAAGGTTGAATGTTTACTGTAAAAAACTTACTCTGATTTTGCAAACAAAAGTAACCTTACTATAGAAAAATTCTTTTGTTAGCATAGTAAGCCTGCAACACAACTCCTCTGAATGCATGATGTTAAATTCTAAGGTCTTGTTTAATTTAGAAACCTCTGAGCACAACGATTCAAGAGGTATTTTCCAAGTGACGGTTCAAATAAATCCCAAAAATATGCCCTTCAGAAGACAAATTCCAAGAATAAGAACGCTCTGGAAAAGTGACATGAAACAGCCGTATTGTTTAGTTATCCTAGTTATTCAAAAGCTTTTTTTACGAATTGTTACATAATGGAATTCCAAAGACACACTTACTTACAAAGTGCCAAGCCCTTATTCAGCTCTCAACATGTGATACTAAAGCTGATACAAGCAAGCCAAAAGAGATTAGATTTAGTGTTCAACTGTGTCAGAGGCAGATACAGAATTAAATATAATTTTATTTTCCAAAACTTGTCCACTAACCAAGGAATGCACTTCTTACAGACTAACACGGAAAAAGACTTATTTTTATACAGGTATGCAACTGTTCACTAGAAAAACACTGCCACAGAAGTTTTTAAGGGGGTGGAAGCTGATAAAACAAGAGCAATATAGTGTCTCATCCAGCTATGGAGTTATAGTGGTGTCAATTAATACTGTCAAAGCAGATACACAACAGCTGCCTGTACTGAACCCAGAGATCACTTGAACAATTATGTTCTAAAAGCAGCACTGCTTTTTCCAGTCCCCTTATGCAATTCCAATACTATGACAAGATCACAGCTACTGACTCTTCAAATAAAATCTGGGAGTGACAAAGTGATATTCACCAATGGAATTAAGCAATGCACACTTTAAAATGTGAATTCAAAGGCAGATTTCTTCACTTCTGTAATTTTGCAAGTCTGTGCAAGTCACATGGCTTTCTTTTAGGTGACACTTCACTGCCTACTTGCTACTACTAAAATGGACAGTTATATTACATTTCAGAGTAATCAGCATTTATAACGTTTCCTTATCTAGCTTTGTATAAAAATCAACAGCAGTTTTAACAGTACAGATTGGTTATTTTGGAAACTTGCATAGAAAGTTTTAAGAAGTATAGTCAAGTAGGAGATAGACAGAATTAGCTAATTAATGTTAAACAAATTCATTTTCTTTTTCCCCTGCTGATTCTGCTTCCATTTCTGCAAAATGTTCTCTGAAATTCTCAGCTTTCAAATTCTATAGTAAAAAACATTTCTGCTTTTAAACTTCAGTGTAATAAGTTGGAAAATATAAACAATACAATTAAGCAGTCATTACTATATCCCTCTGTTCATGAACTCTTATAAATTGGCATCAGAAGCATAACTATATAGGGAGGAAATTAGAAAATGTATAAGATAAAAATAAAGACATAGAAAATATTTTTCATCATCTGGTTCCTTTATCAATCCCTGAACATACATACTTCAGAGATTTAAAAAGATTTTTAGAAAACTAAACTATACTGTTGAGTTCCAGAGAACAAACTTCTTGGCTTTTTTTTCTCTATTATAAAATGTGTATCTAGAACTAAAATTTCAACATTAAAAATTTTTGCATGCTAATGTTTTAATATCTTAATAACAGAAGTCCTGTTCTTATCTTTCTTCTTTCTTTGTTACTGTTAGGGTAATACCCCTAATCAGACAGCGATTTCCCTTTGAAGAGAAAAAAAGATTATAAAGACTGAGAGGATAAACCAAGACAATTGTTCATTTTAGGAAGGGAATGAAATGCAATACCACAATTAAAATAAAGCAAAATCAATATAGATTCAAAGCCTGTGGTGTTCATAGAGATACTCTAGGTCAAAACATTCGCTGATAACTGAATTCTGATGTTCCCAGAACAGAAGTTTCCAACTTCTAACTGGATATAGTCAGTCATTCTACTCATTCTAAAATAGGAGTTTCATACAATGCTACTTTAAAGGATTCCACTACTCCAATAATTGAAAACAACAAAAGTTTTCAAACTTTTAATCACATACATTTATATTAGGATATCTTAATTTATTACTATTCCAACACTTGGTAAGTAAAGATTTGTATACTTAATCTCTTTTACATTCTGAAAAATTAATTTGCACGTTACTGATGTAGAAAACAGTGTTGGTATGGCTTATTATTCCACCTACTGCTTTTCTACTTAGGATGAAGAATGTGGAAAGTTCTGGCTATTAAACTTATTATTTACCAAGGCAACACCATCCTAGCTATTTAGGCTTCCTTATTAACTAACTCATAAAAATCAAAACCTTCTTTTATTAAATTTTACTTTGATTGATTTGTTTTTGAGGCTATGATCTAGAAAAATAATATATTCTCTTGCTGTCTATATAAAACATTTCAATTTTTTTAGGTTCCTGTACTGAGAAAACAGTTCAGTTTTCCTTTAATTAACAAAAATAGTTTGGTAATCATGTATCACATGTCCATGCAGATGTCAGATTCAGAGCAAATTGTACGTCTGCATCAGAAGTCTTGCTGCACTGTCATATCAGTTTTCCTCTGTCAAATTCCTCCAAGGTTTGATACTCAACAATAAATGTCTTGGGAGAAATTTCCAAAAGCTCTGGTGTATTTGTTTATCTACATCTTTTTTAATTGTGCAAAGGGGAATTCCATTCTTCATGAACAAAAAATCGTTTATCATAACATCATGACTAACACTAATGTAGAGTATGAAGTATACAATTGGCTAATCAATATTTTAACAGCATTTTTGTTGGAAGAGATTAATCACTCAAAAATAATTGCCTATTTTGGATACAAAACTAGAGCATGACATTTTTGCTTTGCCAACTCTTTGTCAACTTAAAAAACTAAATATTTTTTTAACTAGTCATGAAAAAGAAGTAAACCAACAACAACATCAAAAAAGTTTTTTAAGCCTCAAAAAAACCCCAACCCTCAAACATACACACGAACTAATAAGTAATAACCATAACCTACCACGCTTGCAGACTTAGCTGCAGTTACCATACATGGAACATATTGGTCAGGTGTAGTATGTCCTTACCAACGACTCCACATTGACCAGCAGTCTCCAAAACTGACTAGAGATGTCCCATGAATCCTGAGATCACTGGCTACAAATTAGCTTCCCTTATCAAGCACAAAGGGGAAAGGTACATTACTGAAAGTGTTGTCTTACAGATCAGGAACCATTACCCTTGGTCTATCAACTTGGAAATAGAGGAAGTGATCTGAATTTCTTTCTTGGGCATAGTCTAGGAAAGTACATAGGGAAAAAAAGTTTGTTACGTATTCCAGGACAGAATCTTTTATGTGTACATCTCTTGAGAGCACTTTTTTCCCCACATTATCCACTTATAATATTAAAGATCCAATTTTTCAATAACTTCTATTTTATTTACTACATAAATTAATAGTAGGAATATTGCTTCTAAAGCATGTATCTAAGCACCAAAGCAAAGTTTACTATCAGAGTAAACTTCTGAACCAAAAAGGTCCATAAAAGATTCAAGTCGTGTTTTTCATTCCTGCAATTTAAATGTTCATACAGCTTTGCTGCAATATGATAAAGTTTATTTTAGGACCTCCACACAGAAGTGCATGCTACACAAATATTTTGATCCCAAAATATAGACATCACAGTCATGCAATTGAATTAGGAAGAGGTCACATGAATATATGATCTTAGGTTTTCCTTTACTTTAAATATCTATAAATAAATCTTCTGGCAAGCAGTATGTGTTAATTTCTAAAACAAAAGTGCACATAGAAACAACTGTGATGTTGTAAATCCTCACAAATACCACAAACAAATTAAACCAATATCCAGAGCTGATCTTAAGTCAGTGGTGCTGGTGGCAGGGAGGTGGATTTTCAGCCAATTCAGCTTTACTTCCATTATTTATCAACTTCTATCACTTGTTTGTAACATCTTTTTATAAATTAAAAGCCTTTATTTGTTTGGTAGTAACATGCAAAGGCCTTTCTTGCCCCAGTAAGTATATTAATTTCTCCCAATAAACATACCCAGTTCACTGCAAATGGATCCTTACGATGACAGTAGAGTTACTTGATGGAAATTTACGCACCACCATCTGACAGTTCTCAGAAGATTTTAAAAATAGAGTTGGGGTTTCCGTTGCCAGTCTGCTCCTTCAGCAGTGGTTGGATCAAAGCCTAATCTCAACTCTGGAACATAATTCCGTGTCTTATATCAGGTAATCAGTTAGGCAGAATAAGCAAATCATTAGACAGCAATAAAATGTAGTCAGTCCTCACAAAAATTAATACTACAGAATAAGAAATTGCTTCAGAAAGTTAAGTATTTCAGTAATGACCGTTATGCTTTTTTTTTAAATACAACTTCCAGGTTGTAGACTTGCCATCAAAGCATTTACAGAGTTTGCTGCCCTTTGAACCACAGCTTCTCCTGCCTCTTGTCTCATCCAGTTCTTCATAGTAACAAGATAGCATGAGACAGGGACAACAACAGAACAACCACACCAAATTATTAGACTAAAAGTAGCATCCAAAATACTTATTCATTATCTGTCACAAAACCTGAATACTAGGTAGTCTTTAAAATCACTCCTTTGATTTCAAACTGAAAGGCAGGAGAAAAAGAAGCCTTTTTGACAGAGCAGGCATGAACTAGCCATGCAGACAATCTTGACATAAATCGGAGGCAAAATAAATGTGTCCTCTCCTATCAGACAGAATCCTATCTTGCTTTAAAAAATTAAGTGACTTTAAGTGTACACTTTAATTCTCAGAAGGGCAGATTGACTAAAATCATCCAGAAGTATTCAGTGCCGATCAAGGAAGTGGAATCAGCCAAGAAAGGTGCATCTTAAAATGGTTCCCGAGGACGGCCATGGAAACAGTCAGTGTTGGAACAGTTCTCTAATGAAGGAAGGCTACGAGAGTTGGGGAGAAGGCTCTGGAGAAACCTTGTATTTGTAGCCTTTGATTGCTTAAAGGGAGCTTATAAGAAATATAGAGAGAGTCTTTTTAACAGGGCCTGTAGTGACAGGACTAGGGACAAGAGTTTTAAACAGAAAGAGGATAGATTTACATTGGACACAGGGAAGAATTTTTTTTTAAGATGAGAATGGTAAGACAGTGGAACATTTTGTCCAGAGAAGATGTGGATTCCTTATCATTGGAACTGTTCAGAGTCAGGTTGATCAGGGCTCTGAGCAAAAAATCGCCCTGGCTGTGGCACAGGATTGAACTAGTCAATCTTTAAAGGTCCCTTCCAATACAAACCATTCTATGATTCTATGATTGTGGTGTCAATATTGGCATACTTTGCACCTCTGACATTCATAACCTCTGGTATAATAATACATGAGCAAATGAAGAAATGACAAGATTTATTAGGAAAGGAGGGTATTTCAGTTCATTTGAATGGAGCATCCATTCAGAAAAATAAATTAATGCATGAAACATTATTAAGTATGTACATACTCATGTTTATTTTGTTTGTTATCCCCATTTCTTTTACGTCTGGTACAAGCAATATACAGGCAGACCAACCAGTTATTGACAGAAAGGCAACAAGTCATCCGTATGTCCTATCCAATGACATAGGACATCCATAATAACAAATTTATTTTCATTTCAGTAATTAACTGGTAACTGGAATTTGCAAATATAACAGAAAAATTCTGGCATAATAAACACAACCTGCATGTCTTAACTTTTTCATTTTCTAATAGAAATAAAAATTGTTTTTTAATAAAATTTTAATTAAAAATTTTACTGTTTAACTGATTATCAGAAATATTAATGGAATAGCCAATGTTTTTTCTCAATTACAGATGAACCAATTTAAAATCTTGGCACCTGACAGCAAGAAGGAATCCAAATAGAAGCTGTCAGCCTTTTGGAATCTCAGTGCATGACCACTACCAGATTAGTAAAGATACCAACAGCAACAGACACGTAGGTCATATCTATTTCAAATTAGAATGGCTGTACACAGTATTTAGCATATTCTTTAAATCACACATTCTTAATGCAACGTAACTTATTTCTCAACTATCAAGTAAAAATATCTCATGTTTATTTAGGTTCACAGTTTATAAAAAATGTAAGATCCCCCTTTTGGACTAACAGTTTTTGCTAGGAAATTTAAATGGTGTTTCCTGTGGAAATCAAATATGCTGTGGAGCTTTCCGAACAGCCCAACACCATTCTGGGTTTTACATGTTGTCTATACCAACAGATGGCAAGAGAGATACTTAGGGTACAGCTTTGAAAATTAGGGAACTACAATGGGACAAACTATTATTTATCATTTCCTCAGCTGGTAAATGAAGTCATAGCCCAACTGCTTCCTACATTAAGATAGGGGAAATCTTTTAAAATATATTTTTAATAGTATTCTGAGGGGAGATTTTATACCATCACCATTATATGAATTTAAGTCCTGTCCTGGTCAGGTGTATGTGGTAGAACAACAGAAAAATGGTCAGTAGCATTTAAAGACATGCAGAGTTTTTGCATGACCCCGGTCTTTGCACCAGGTCTCAGAACAAAAGTGAGTGAGCTTGTGAATAGCTACTTATCCAGATTCTAGGAGAAAAAAAAACCCCAAAACAAAACAAACCCCCAAATCCACCATAAAATAAAGGACACGTGAGCTAGAATGTCACTGTATAAATAAAAGGAACCAAAAATCATCAATAAGGCAAGACAGGTCTGAAACAGAAATGCATGGGACCACAGTCTCTAGAATTACTTGATGCCTGTATTTTTGACCATAACTATTTTATAACTAGTGGAAACCAATTACATATTTTAAAGGAGTTTTTAATCATGAAAGTAGAGATTTAGACAGGGTTTCTTCCGCAAACTTTCTTTAGACAAGACTGAAACTTCGCTGTGAACATATAACAAATGATCTGCTGGGCTTCCATGGGTTGGCAAGAATGGAATAGGTAAGAGTCAGGGTCAAATCAGGTCAAAACACAGGAAAGAATCATAAATTATATAGAGGAACAATTCTAAAGGAGCTACAACACCTGTGGTTTTTCTATACCAGTTAGTATAAAGGTAAATTAAAAGTACAGGGATATTTGGTCAATGTACAGAGCATTAAGAGTTTTTATGCACAGAGCTCCTCTTCAAGCAATTAATTAAATTCTCATGCTAATATCTTTATTGATTCACTGCTGGAACAGCACAAAACACAACCATATATATGGTAGTATATGTCACCTAGCCAAAAAAAAAAATTCTGGGAAAAGCTTTTAAAATGTACAAAAAAATTAATACATTTAAATGGTACATTGCATTCTGCAGATGTAGAGCCTATATATATACATGACTCATCATAAACCATAATTATTTCACTAATGTTAAACTGCAGAATTAAAGTAATCTTTTTAAAGTGAGCTATAGCACCAAAAAATTGTTTTAAAATATGCTTCCTATGAGGATATAATGCCCTTGAAATCCAGCTACATCTTCTGTTTCTTAGTCCATACTCTACTGTGTTGATACTGCACTGCATTTCTGCATATACTTGTTAGTTTAACATGTTTTTTGTCAGCAAAACTTTTCAAACCAGTTTGCTAAGATGAATTACACTTAGCTTATTTTTTCAATACATTATTCTGAAACCCATGAATTACTGTCATATCTATTTAAACTTAACTATCTGTTACAATCCTGAATTATGACTTGTTGGAAGTTTATTTCAGAAGTGAGCTATTTGATATTTTTGGCAACTCTCTAAAACCAAAAGCTCAGTACTTAGTAATTACCCATGTCTGTTACAGTTTAAAACAGAAAAAGAATCAGATGCAGGCAAAGTTCCAACAAAAATCTTTTAAGCAGGATACACAGCAGCTGTTTTATCACCTTTCATACAAAATACATGAAAAAGGACAGAATAAAGTAGAAAAGATGGCACAAAAAATATGAAAACTCAATTACATACAACTGCTTTCCATATCATGTCAAGTATTTACACATTTCACTCAAGCTGGACTGTAAGAGTGTAATACTCAAGGTTTAGACAAGTACCAGCAGTGCCAGGACATTGAGTGAGTCTAAATTATTCATATCAACCGTATATATACTCAAAAAGAAAAAAATTCAAATCACCAAACAGCTGTGCAGCCATTTCCCCTGCACAGTGATTTTACAGATGTCTTCCAGTTATTGCTACTCCAGTAGGAGATACCTATAAATCTGCAAGCAGCAGCAATCTTTTTTTTTAAAAAGTGACAAATCTATCAGCACTCTCTAGCAAACTGAGTGGAAATACATGAGCAAACTGCATGTTCAGCCACAGACATCTTATGTCAACCAAGCTCTCATTACATTGGTTCTGTAATTGGGAATAACTACAATTAATGGGAACAGAATGATTTTCCATTACATTAAGTAAATTTTTCTCAGTGTCTACCTAATTGATGTTGATAATAAAGATGTTAACTTGCTTTGGTCTTTTTCACGTTAAATGATGGACCCTGCCAAAGGAAAAGTGTATTTAATTCTGTAATTAAGTTGATTTCTATAGAAAAGTCAGTATAACTGTATTTCTCACTGCATCTGTCCCAGAGAAGTTAGCAGTGCTCGATTACTTGAAAATCACTTCATAAGGTTTACCTATGAAGTCTGTAGTATTTGTTCTACCAAAAATCAGCCATCATATCCACTAGCAAATTAGAGAGCAAACATTTAACAAGTTTTCAGCAGAGTAGTTCACAAAACTTTACTACTATTTAATAACCATTTACATCCTTTGCACTGTACAAATTCTAACTCACAGAACCACACGAAATGGTGTTGAGCTAGAAGTGATCTTTTGAGATTGTCTAGTCCTACCTCTGTGATTTGTTCTTTATCATTGTCTCCATATTTCCATGTTTGCTAGGTCTGTATATCTATGTGGTTTGGATTATCTACTAGTCCCCCCTCCACTCCTTCTCCACTTAGTCCATATTTTAAGAACGCAAGGAAAATGATTAAGCTAAGATTTTTATGCTGTTTGAGGAAGGAAATGATTTGGGAAAGACCCCACAGAATCCTGGAAGCTTGTCATTTCAACATGAGCTACAACATAGGCACTACTTCATAAGCACTTTGTACAGCAGAAAAAGCTAAAGATTTCAGAGCATGTGGGGTCTGCATCTGATGGAAATGCATGTCCCAAGACATATAGAACTCTAGTGGTTTTTTTAATGCTACATCATCCTAAACAATGTTGGTTCAACTGATTGCTGATGCAGATACAACACAGCACACAGTTGTAAGTGATAACTTACAAAAGTTTTATTTTTTTATATCTTATTTCAAATTCAGACACTCTTCTGTTTCAGAGAGTTACAAATTTTCTTCCTGAAGTTTACACATTACTGTGCGCTTGAACAAAGTTCATGATCATGCCACCCTATTCCATGAAAACCTAGTTATCTCTGAAGACCTAAATTAGATTTTCTAATCAAGAATACAGAGGCTGATTTTACATTTGCAAGTGCTAAGTTGGATTCATATCTCTCTTGACATATGAAGAAAAAGGGAATTACAAAATGGATCACCACTTCAAGCTGTCTTGCAGAGGAACTGTTAAATTCCCACTGTGAGTTTCTACCACAAAAATTACTGCTTGGCATCCGTGATTTCAAAATATTAACATGCACAAAAGTAATCTGTGGTAAGAAAACCACTTAGAGTTATGAATTTTCAAGTACTGCATGACACTACTTTTTTTCAAACCTAGGTCCACACTTTGCTTAATACAGAATCTATAAATTTTTTGTTCATCTAAACCTGCTAATTAAAAAGTATGTTAATATACTTGAATGCATCTGGCAGAGGCAAGAAAGCTGACGAAAGGGCTGGAAGGCATATCCCACAAGGAGAGGCTAAGGACTTCGGGTTTGTCTAGTTTGGAGAGAAAGAAACCAAGGGGCAACTTCATTGCTCTCTACAGCTTCCTGAGGAGACGAAGTGGAGAAGTAGGTGCTGAGCTCTTCTTCTTCCTGGCATCCAGTGAGAGGATGCATAGGAATACTTCAAAGTTGCATCAGAGGAGGTTCAGACATGACATTGGGAACTTTTCTTTACAAAGAGCATAGTCAAACACAAGAACAGGCTTCCTAGACAGGTGTTTGATGTTTTTAAGAGGTATTCAGAAAGTGCCCTTAATAACACACTTTAATTTTTGGTCAGCCCTAAAGCGATAAGGCAGTTTGACAAGAAGACCATTGTAGGTCCCTTCCAATTGAACTATTCTAGTCTAAATAGAAAAATATAAAGCTAGTAGAGAAGACCCAGAAGTATAAACACAGGAGCATAAACATTTTTTGCCTGCACATTTTGCCCCTGCGTAAAGGCCTTTGCTTCAAAGTTTGGATTTACAAGGATCTACTATTTTTTGACTGGTTGCTAATCAAAGCACTCAGAAAGTTCTTCTCTCTTCACTGAGGCCTCAAGGGCTGCATCAATTCCTTTTCAGAAGCTGCTATCTGAGCTGTAGCCTCCCACTTGTATGTTATTTCCAAGTTACTGCTACACCAAAGTAGAAACTTCCCACCCCTCACTGTTCCCAGGCTTAGTAGCAGTAAAGGAACCATCCTTCCCTTCTGAGTCTGTCAAGTCCAGTCTTAACTATGCCATTGCTAAGAGAAAGTAAATGTGAACAATTATTGCCTATCAAAAATGGTTTTCAGGCAATAACTATATGTTCTGAAAAAGCTAAGCTAGCACAGTGTTTTTTTACCAGTCTTAAGAGTCACATCAGGGAAGTTAATGAAGAAACATGCAGCAGAGCATTTATTATGATGATTTTACTTAGATCAAAATGAAAATTAATTCAGTTACAAATTAGGTGTCTGAAATTAAGGAATGGAGAAGGACCAGCTTTTGAATATTTTTTGGTCTTTTTGACAAGACCAAAAGCTTGGAAACAAAGAACTACTAGAAGAACTAGTGTGAATCTCAATGAGTGCTTTATCACTTATGATTCACAGTTGCAACACTGAGATGTTACTAAATCTGGGATTAGAAATATGCAAAAATCACAGCTGCTGTAGCCTCAGTGTTTCTGTACTTATTCAGATACTGTGTTTTTCTATTCCTGTGCCTTCTGTTTCACATAGACACTGGTGCATTTTAAAATATCAGTCACAGAAATTATTTAATGGGAGTGAACTAAGGGCAAAAACGTGAGCACAAACAAATCATCCATTTGTTGAGGTTATATGGAAAGAACACAACAGCTATTTCCTAAACCAATGTAATTTTCTGGATAGAGAACACTTGGAGTTCTGTTCATATAGTAAAATACATAGAATGCTTTTTAATCTAAGGATAAACTTGACTTCAATATAATATAGGACCCTGGGAGGTTCTTAGTTGATCTTGAAATAGATTCAGAATTTTATGTTAGCTGTTTAAAATTGATATTTCAATCTAATATGAATACAAAAGTAAAAGATTAAATATCAATTTAAACTACCACAGAGAATCCAGATATTTTTAGATTGAAGTTTCTTGACTTTTTGTCAACTGGCCTACAGTAAGAAATATGAGTTGCCATTCAGAGAGCAAATGCAAATGTCAGCTCCTATGGTTATCAAATTCCCTAGAAGTTACAAAACTTATTTTACATCATATCGGACAGAAAACAGAAGGTAAACATCTACTGTACTTCACAAAAGCACTTCAGAGATCTGCTCTGTATAATTCTTCCTAACGGTGAAAATCTTGTCTGATACTAAAAAGCTAATCAGAGAAGAGTTGCTAACTGTGTACAGTACATCCAAAAAAGTATTTGACAAGATTAGTTTATTAGATTAATTATTTAGATTATTCTATTATTACTTATAATACAGAGGACATTACGAAAGATTTACAGTATCACAAGCAACAGACAGGAAATACTTGGAAAGTAGCAGTAGTCCTACCATTCTTGGCAGCCAACATTATAACCATGACTGCATTATAATGGCTAGGTGTTTAAAATGTTAACAAAACAAAAAAAAAAAAAAAAGAAAACATACACAAACCCAAAATTATATTAGAACATATTCCTTCTACCATCTCAGAAGGTACTACGGTGATATTAGTATGGTAAAAAATATTTGACATAATGCCAGCAAGTGTTATTACCCTTGCAATATCCTTCTTGCTCTGTAGTCAATACTGCACTGTGCCTTACAAAATGTTTTTTTTCAACATCCACCAAAACCTGTTTAAAAGCTTCAATAAAAGGACAGAATTGAACCTAATTGTCTTCATCTAAATTCTAGATAAACTTTATATGCTTACATGTATGTGTGGTTGTGAAAACTAGCTGTATTGTTTGGATGCTTGAAGATCATTTGGAACACCTTTCTCTTCTCAGATAAGATTTTTAGGGAGAAATAGGGGGCAATAGGATAACCACACACAGAAAAACTTCCAAACTTATTTAACTGTTTAGTAATTACCTGAAGATGTAAAAGACATTCTCTTTAAATGACTACACCAAAGTAGTTACATGCACCAAGAAATGAGAGGTATGCATAGGGCTGTTTAGCTCCCACATACATACCTTTTTATAATTTGTTTAAGGATACAATGCTTAAGTGTACTGTGATTCAGCATACAAAAACAAGGAGCTTTTCCACTACAGTTACTTACTAAATGCTGACTGTTCATGCTGTCAGCTAGTAGATTTCAGATGAGAAAAAACTACCACTAAAATTGACAGTGCAGAGCACCATAGTAGGCTACATAGTATTTTTATTCACCTTCAGCACCATGAAATGCCTTGAGGGTGGCTGTTCCCATAAAACACTAAGGATAAGTCTGAGTTAATTGCTAGGAATAATACTGCCTTCACAGGGACAAGCAACCAAATAACTGAACGATAAACACAGCAGAAAAATGCATAATAAGTATATAGTGGTGAAGTGACAAACACTTTTGAGAAATGAATGAAATAAATTAGCCTTTCAGCACTGTCACTCATGAAAAAGTTTGCAAACATACTAATCATCTTTAATGACTACTTCTCTGCAGTTTTACAGAAGAACTCAAAAAAATGCACTTTACTTAAACCTGTATCTGGTAATAGATACAAATATACAAACACATATATAAGCATTTCCAAATACTGTTACCTATAAAATCAGACTTTAAAGAGAGGCAATAAGTTAGTATTTAAATCTACTCTATGATTAAATGAGACATGACTGGAATGTCTCCAACTAAAAGTTCTTCTAAGCAAGACAGGAATTACATTATCTCATTCCTTATGGGCATCTATATTTATTAATGCAGTGAGATAATGTACCGGTTTTGGACATACTGCAAATAAATTGCATGCACATCTACTGTGGAAAAAGCAACTGCACTAAAAGACACTACTCGCAATATTTTTTTTCAAAATGTTCAGATGAGACTACTGGCATGATTTATTATAGAATCATAAAATCCTTAGGTTGGTAAAGACCTTTGAAATCATCATGTTGAACTGTACCTACCCACTACTAAATCATATCCCTGACCACTTCATCTACCTGTCCTTTTTAAATACCTCCAGGGATGGTGACTCAATCATATCCCTGGGCAGCCTGTTCCAGTGCCCGATAAGCCTTTCAGTGAACATTTTTTTTCTAATGTCCAGTCTGAACCTCCCCTGGTGCAGCTTGAGGCCATTCCCTCTCATCCTATCACTTGGCCAAAGAGATCAACATTCACCTCTCCATAACCTATGAAACATTATGGTATATGATGGCCAGACACAATATATCTTTATCATATGATGATGGACAGGTATTGCTAACTTACAGCGAAACGAATCGCAAGCTCGATGATTATCATTTGGTGCAAAACTGAGCCTTTTCCCTGTCTTTAGTGGAAATCCTATACATACACAAGACCTTCAAGCATTTGTGCTTATACTACAAGAATACTTGAGATATCCATTAACCAATATACTGTTACACTATTTTCATATCAAAATAATTTTATAAGCAATAATTATAAGCCAGCAAGAGAAATTAGAACACAGTTCAGAAAGCAGCAGTTCTGGGCATGAAGGTCCAAAGTATATAGTAAGGTACAAATAAAAGATTTTTCTGCAGAAAATAAGCATTGTTAACATAAAACATTGCTGCTAAAATTTTTTAGCCAACTACAATTAAAAAAAAAGCAAGGTTCTTTACTAAGTCAGTTACATGAACTACCTTTTATACACAGAAAAATTTGAAGAGAGTTAAATGGCCACTCGGACAATAATAATATGTAAATACTTTTGTAAATTCCATTAAGGTTGCACTTGGATTAACATGTAAAATCAACACAAACAAAACACAGCTGTGACTGTTGGAAAGATCCGGACTAATCTTCTAATGCAAACCTGAGAAAACTCCCTTACAGACATTTGCTGAACTTTCCAATTGCATCTCATGGTAGCTGGGACACCAAATTTCTTTTCACATAACTGGCTTGTCACTTGTTTAACATCAGTATAAAACCCTCTTTGATGGTACATGCTAGAAGAGCTGTGACAGAATAGTTTCTGAATATAATAATTTCATAATTAATTAATAACTATGAAAAAACTAATTTTGAATTAAAGGAATAACTTTCATTGACAAAACAAAAATATCTAAGTAACTACAAAGCTATATGCTAGAGCTAGCACTATAATTTCTCGGTAATCATATGTCATTTACATAAAAATCTGACTGAAATTTCTAAAACGGGTTTTATTTTTAAATTTATAGCACTAACTGGAGATAGTTTAGAACCATAATGAGAAAGAGCTCTTACTATATTTTTATTTAAACACCTGAAGTAGTCTAGCATGCTTCAGAGAGTTTACACCATTAGCAAAAGTTCTATCTACAGTTCAAGCATTCTATGTGCAGTTCTAGTGAATATTATATGATTATTAAGATAAAGATTCACAGTTAATTTGTTCACATAAGATTCCACAAATCTCAACACATTCAGATAAATCAAATCAGCAGTTCACAGGGTAGCCTTCATGTTAACCTTCGTTAATTATAAAAAAGAGTATAAAACACTTTGTCGCAACATGGATTTCATCTTGGATAACACATACTAAGAACTTAAAAGAAAGCCCATCTCCCAAATAAAATGCTTCCCCTCAGAGCTTGGATTATTCATTTCAACCTCAGCTTCTCAGAACCGAAGCAGCTGTTGCCAATATGACCAATAAACTTGGCACTGATAGAGGCCTGTACTGGTTTGCATTTGAAGAGGCTCCTGCTTCTCTTGCTTCTGTATGTCTTATTCCTGGCAGAGAAACTTCACAATATATCTTAAAATTCTTCTGTTTGTCTAAGAGCACAAATTCAGTGAGTCAGCTGCTTTCTGTGCTGAAAGTACGTAATTCTGTGGCCCTCCACAGTTTAAATGCTAATCCCATATTTTAATTCCCAGGCTTTTACTTAAGTAATGACTTTTTTATTATTTTATGCTTTTTATTACTACAGCTCTTTTTCCTACTGTAATTAGTCGAGCATGATAACATTCTACTCTTTTCTGCTTCCTACCTTCCAAATATGTATTTCCTAGACCTCAGTTTCTTCCTGGATTTCACAGAAAACTAATAAAAATAAATAAGTAAAGCACAAAATTGATAATAAATATTCACAACAATCAGTTTAATAATCAAGATAATAAAGCTATTTGCAATATATTAAATTTTATCATATGATGTTTAGTTAATGTTACAAGAGCTGTTTACCAGACAGATGTGAAAGATTATTGACTTTTAGAGTTAAGACCACCTTTGTTGTCTGAGATTCTAGCACAGTAAACATAATGAAATATTGGTCCAAGGCTATAGCTCTTTGATATCATTACGTGGAAAAACAAAAAAAATAAAATTAAAAAAAGAAATAACGACAAAATACATATGGATAAGTGAAGTGGATTTTCTGTTCCTAATTACAAAATTAGTGAATTGAGGTTGAGGCAGGAAGTGATATGACTTGCAAATCCATTGTGGATTACAGGTCATCAGAGATAGAAGAAGAAATCAACTAATTCTACTCCTTTCTATAGAAACAGAGATGTATAGCTAGATAGAATATATAACCAATGATTCAATTTTTGTAAAAGAAATATATTGAGCGGACCTGTCTTATTTAAGCAGAATTTCTTCAATGTATGCTTGTTTTTTTAAAGGAAATTTAAAAAATTTTACTCAGAAGACAGTTTTCTGCTTTTCTTCTTTCCTTTGAGGCTCTAATAATTTTAATTTTAAATATAAATCTTCACTCACCAAACTTAAGAAAACACTGCAATAAATTAGATGTTCATTTATCATTGTAACAGATACCAAATTTGAGGATATTAAGAAGTAGTCAACTTGTTAGTACCCTAAAAAAGAGAGATAATAAAACTGCTGGTCTCCATTTTCTCCCTGTATGCCTGAAAATATTTACAAAAGGTAATTTGTCTCATTGAACAGTAGTAGTAATGTGTTGTCACACACATTGAGACATGAAAAGCTCGTCATGCCCTCAGTTAAAAAAAGATGAATGAAGACTAATCACAGTGGCACAGAAGCAATTTCAGATTATGTTCATTTTTAACCAATGAGCTCTACTTAGCCAAAGTTTACACCAAAATATAAAGGAAATTAAAAATTCAAATTCAGATTAGTTTGTATCATCAGTAGAAATAACAGTAAGATTGACTAAAGGAGGCAGGGAAATATTTACATAATAATTTGATTTTTCATGTCACACTGAAATTTTAATCCAAGAACAAGTTTTTGAAAAGGTCTGAAAGGACATCTTAAAAAATAATTTAGCACACCAAAAAAATATGGATCTCTTTAATCACCTGACAACAGACCCTTCCCAATTACTACCAACCTACAAAACTGTGGTTTTTCTTGGTGTAGAGAGGAAAGAACATTCTGAGCATTTAGCACAAAAATATTTTCTTTACTGTAAGACAGCATGGCTTTGAAATGCAAGATTATAAAATATTTTCTTGGGGGAAAAAAAGATGTAGGATGATTCTGTGAAGTTAATCTGCATGGTTTTGCTCAATGATGGCCACAGAGAGTATAACTTGTAAATTCCATTTATTTTAAGTGTTGAAAATATGTGTACATGGTCCTAGGGCTGTAACCACAACTTCCCTCAAATGTGTAATTTCTTGCAATGTAAGTGAGTCGAGAACCCTATTCTGCTCATCAGTTGCAGCTTGTCTGGTAGGACTTGAAATAGACTGGACTTTACTAACAAAATGTTTGGTGCTATCATTCTAAAGGGCATTTAATCTTATGTTTTCCTAGTTTAAGAGTTTCAGCTAGAAGGGGGATCCATGCTCTCTGACAGTATTTTCTAAGAAACATGGGACAAATATAATGATTAAGAGCAACAATTTTATGTTTTATTAATATTCAGGTCCACAGAAGTGGGACATTCTTTAAAAATGCTCTCTGCAGAGTACTACCACTAAATCCCCTGCTGATACAAATAATAAAGCAATTTTAGCTGTAAAAAGATGTGTATAGTTTCTAAGATGTGCTAATTTTTTATAGTCATGTCTTCTACTAAGTAGAACACAGTAATTTTGAATAACATCAACAACAACAAAAAAGGTAAAAAAATTCCATCTATTGTGATTCATATCAGAATAGTAGCATATAGATCAATTTCAGCATAGAATGACATGAAGATCTCGGGCAAGCTGTCAGTTTTTCAGTATGGCTTCATTATAATGCCTAAGCAATAGTACAATGATAGCAAAAATAAAGTGTGGGCAGAAGGACTAATATCAATTAAATTTAATGCCTTTGTAGATTGTCAAAATGGTATTTGCTTGGCAGAGCAGTTAGGAGTCGTGGGGGGTGTCAAAGGAAACACTGTATAGTATACACCAAGGCTCAGTCCTTGGTTATGCAGGTAGCTGATTGAAAATAACTGCAATCCACAAATATATACATCATTAGGGGTTTGGATCAAATAATTTCAGGAGCAGCCAGATTAGTGGTCTAGCTACTGACATGTCACTGTGATTTGTAGTGAACTCTGTTGGTTTGAAAGAAGTAGCAATATTCACAACCAATCTTCCCTTTCCTTGTACACTACAGAAATTACCATAGAAACCTGAAAAAGGTAGTTATCTTAAAACATTCTTCTGCAAAGTTCCTCCTAAATCTTCAAATGTACAGAGGTTATTTATTTCTCATGCCTTAGGGTGCAGAAGTCCTTGCAAAACACTTGTACATTTTTTATTATAAAACCTATATTGTCTAGTGTGTCTACTTCTTTCTGAACATGAGACTTTTACTTCCATAGGATTCTTTAAAAATTTAGAAACCTTCGAATTTTATCTTCTGGTATGAAGCAGAAGTAAATGCACTGCTACGTAAATTGCAATTAATTTTGTTACAGCAATCTTTCTTTTCTAAAGGTCACAATTATTTCAACAGTATTTCATGCAAGAATATTCCCATACTCATGATACTTTGTTTCCCACATCCTAAACTTCAAACGTGGCAATGGTCCTGTTCCTGCAAATTGTGAGACTAGTCTGACTCATCATCTTAGCATTCCTTTGTCCTTATCCTGTTTTTCTCTGCTTCTTCAGGAGGAAAACATGAACAATTATTTTGAAGTGATTACATCATGAACGATAGGATTAATTGAATTCACACTTGACAAAACCTTGCTTAGGGGAAGAGGTGGAAAGGGAAGGCAAACTGTTAAAAAGAGACTGGAATAGATTTAATCATTAGATAAGAGGGTTTCTCTGCAGTGACAAGATTCCTTAAGAGTTAAACTGGATATGGTTACCATGGAGCTAAGACTCCCACAGAAAAAAAAATTACAGCATTTTGAAACATTTGTTGGAAGCACACAGGCAGCCAAATAAATGACAGTGCACCACTTTCAGGATTTATTAGGTCACTTAAATTCTACCTGCAAGTGAAAGCTCAGGGTAGGGATTCTTACAGGCTTTCACTGAATATTTCATCTATAGCTTTTCTAATTTAGAAATCTTTGCCTGAGAACTGTAGATAAGTTTCTTGTGCAATGCAAGACTTCACCATATTAATATAATAACTTATTATTAACAATGGTCCCAAGTAAACTGAGGGGCATGGTTTAACTGTGAATGTGGAAAAAAAAATTAAAAAAAAAAAGAAAGAATGCTGACTTCAATATTACACCTTCTTTGTTAGGATCTCCATTTCTAGTGTTGAGTTTGATAATACACATGGCATCCCATGTCTGAAAGAATTACAGCTATAAAAATTGCCTCTCAGAAGCTGAGCAAAACACTGTCTTTCATGAAATGTTTTGTGTTTTGCCTCAGACTTGTTTAACACATAGTGCAAGAAAAGAGGATTTACTAGTTAAAGCCATAGTGATAAGGGCATAATCAAGCTTTCTGGGGAATTTTTAGCATAAACTAAACTATAAACTGCAGAAGTCAACTATCACACACTCACAGAGAGTGAAAGTATAGCAGTTAGCTCTAGTTCTGCCATAATGGACCTTGATCTAGCTTGGATAGTTTTACACCATGTGCAGGCATAAACACAAGTCATTTAACCTTACTGCCACCCTCGATCTCTACTATACATGAGCGAAAATAGATAACTATCACATATAGCAAGGAGAAGGATACTAAAAAGACTGATATCCCTGTAAGTCAGAGACTTACTTACATTTTCTTTTGACACCTTATAAAGGAAGTAAATAGGCTAAGGAGCATCAGAGAGTCTGAGCAAGAAACAGACTGGTGGAACCACATCCTAAGCTCTCCGAAACATGAAAAGAGACAATCACCAGAAAATGCCCCAGATTAAAAGGAGTTGGTGTCTTCCCCCATCAGGATGTAGGCAGGAACTTAAAGGGAAGCAATGAGTGGAAGCAAGTCCATGAATGGGGCAGCAAATGAACCCTCTCCTTGGCCACACCTCCTCAGGTGCCTCTCCATGATAGATATGAGGCTCTGGCTGTGGAGGACCCACCAGAAGACAGTGTGGGTCCACCCACACCAGAGGAGGAGCCAAGGCTAGAATTACATACACCCCATATTACTACAACCCCTACGAGGAAGAAAAGGCAAGTCATAGTTGTAGAAGACTCTCTGCAGCCCCCACTCATAGGGAAGTCTGCTGCCTCGCAGGAGCCCACGTTAGGGATATCACTAGGAAACTCCACAGTCTGGTAAGGCTCTCATACTACTACTTCACAGAATCACAGAATAACCAGGTTGGAAGAGACCCACTGGATCATCGAGTCCAACCATTCCCACCAATCCCTAAATCATGTTCCTAAGTACCTCATCCACCCTAACCTTAAACACCTCCAGGGACGGCGACTCAACCACCTCCCTTGGCAGACTGTTCCAATGCCTAACCACCCTCTCCGTGAAGAATTTTTTCCTAATCTCAAGCCTAAATCTCCCCTGGCAGAGCTTGAGGCCATTCCCTCTCGTCCTGTCCCCTGTCACTTGGGAGAAGAGGCCAGCACCCTCCTCTCCACAACCTCCCTTCAGGTAGTTGTAGAGAGTAATGAGGTCTCCCCTCAACCTCCTCTTCTCCAGGCTAAACAGCCTCAGCTCTCCCAGTCGCTCCTCATAAGATTTGTTCTCCAGCCCCTTCACCAGCTTTGTTGCTCTTCTCTGGACTCGCTCCAGAGCCACAACATCTTTCTTGTGGTGAGGGGCCCAGAACTGAACACAGTACTCGAGGTGCGGTCTCACCAGTGCCGAGTACAGGGGGAGAATAACCTCCCTGGAACTGCTGGTCACGCCGTTTCTGATCCAAGCCAAGATGCCATTGGCCTTTTTGGCCACCTGGGCCCACTGCTGGCTCATGTTCAGTCGGTTGTCAACCAGCACCCCCAGGTCCTTCTCCTCCTGGCAGCTTTCCAGCCAGGCTTCTCCTAGTTTGTATCTCTGCTTAGGGTTCACCCCCAGGTCCTTCTCCTCCTGGCAGCTTTCTAGACAGACTTCTCCTAGTCTGTACCTCTGCTTAGGGTTGTTGTGCCCCAAGTGCAGGACCCGGCATCTGGCCGTGTTAAACCTCATGCCATTGGTCTCAGCCCAGCAGTCCAGCCTGTTCAGGTCCCTTTGCAGAGCCTCCCGACCCTCCAGCAGATCCACACTTCCACCCAGCTTGGTGTCATCTGCAAACTTGCTAAGGGAGGACTCAATGCCTTCATCCAGGTCGTTGATAAAGACATTAAACAGGACTGGACCCAGCACTGAGCCCTGGGGAACCCCACTTGTCACTGGCCTCCAGCTGGATTTAACTCCATTTACCACCACCCTCTGGGCCTGGTCATTCAACCAGTTTTTCACCCAGGAGAGTGTGCGCCCGTCCAGGCCAGAGGCTGACAGTTTCCGAAGCAGAATGCTGTGAGAAACTGTATCAAAGGCTTTACTAAAGTCCAGGAAGACCACATCCACAGCCTTTCCCTCGTCCAAGAGTTTAGTTACTCGGTCATAAAAGCTGATCAGATTACTCTGGCAAGACCTGCCTTTCACGAACCCGTGTTGATTGGGCCTGATCACCCGGTTCTCTTGCAAGTGCTTCTTGATAGCACTCAAGATCACCCGCTCCATGACTTTCCCTGGTACCGAGGTCAGACTGACAGGCCTGTAGTTTCCCGGATCCTCCCTGAGCCCCTTCTTATAGATGGGCACGACATCAGCCAGCCTCCAGTCCAGCGGAACCTCCCCAGTCATCCAGGACTGCTGGAAGATGATGGAAAGGGGTTTGGCCAGCACATCCGCCAGTTCCCTCAAAACTCTTGGTGGACTCCATCCGGCCCCATAGACTTGTGAGCATCTAGCCAGGCAAGCAAGTCTCTAACCACCTCCTCTTGGACCTTGGGAATCTCATACTTGTCTTCCAACCTTTGGGGTTGTGCACAGAGGGGACAATTATCCTTACTGTTAAAGACTGAGGCAAAGTAGGCATTGAGCACTTCAGCCTTGTCTTCGTCCCCTGTTACTGTTGTTCCCTCTGCATCTACTAGGGACTGGAGATTCTCCCTAGCCCTCCTTTTGCTGTTGATGTATTTGTAGAAAGACTTTTTGTTGTCTTTCACAGTCTTGGCCAATCGCATTTCTAGTTGGGCCTTAGCCCTCCTGACTTTTTCCCTGCACGTTCTCGCTTCCTCCCTATAGTCCACCCAGGATGCCTGCCCCTTCCTCCAGAGGTCGTAGACCCTCCTCTTCCTATTGATGTCTCTTAGGATCTCCCTACTCAACCATGCTGGTTTCTTACCCCGCCAGCTACTTTTCCGGAACTTGGGGACGGCTTTCTCCTGAGCTGCTAGGAGTTCCTTCTTGAAGAGCGCCCAGCCCTCATGGACACCTTTGCCTTCAAGGAGCGCCTCCCATGGGACTTTTCCGACCGGCCTTCTGAACAGCCCAAAGTCTGCTCTCTGAAAGTTGAGGGCTACTGTTCTGCTAACCTCCTTCTTCATTTTACCCTGCACTGAGAATTCTATCATCTCATGATTGCTTTGCCCCAAGCGTCCTCCAACCTTCACATCCCCCACCAGTCCTTCTCTGTTTACAAACAGCAGGTCCAGGAGGGCACCGTCCCTTGTCGGTTCGCTCACCAGCTGTGTGAGGAAGTTGTCTTCCACACACTCCAGGAACCTCCGGGACTGCTTCCTTTCTGCTGTATTATACTCCCAGCCTATATCTGGGAAATTGAAGTCTCCCACAAGGACTAGAGGTAGCGATTTTGAGACTATACTCAGTTGTTTATAGAAGAGCTCATCAGCTGCTTCTTCTTGGCTGGGTGGTCTATAGCAGACTCCTATCACAATCCCTTCCTGCCCATGGGCTCCTCTGATTTTCACCCACAGGCACTCAGTCCCATCCTGATCGTAGTCCAGTTTGAGGGTATCAAAGCCCTCTCTAACATAGAGGGCTACCCCGCCTCCTCTTCTGCCCTTCCTGTCCTTCCTGAAGAGTTTATAGCCCACCATGGGTACGCTCCAGTCGTACGAGTCATCCCACCACGTCTCCGCAATGGCAACGACATTGTAGTCTCCTTGCCTTACCACAGCTTCCAGCTCCTCCTTCTTATTTCCCATGCTGCGTGCATTGGTGTAAATGCACTTCAGCTGGGCAGTTGTAGCTTCAGCCTTCGCAATAGGGCTCCTCCCCAACTGAGCAGTCCTTGACTTAACTAAGGCCACAGTGCCAGTTTGCTGCCTACCATCCTCAGCTGCACTCACCCCCTCTTGCTTAGTGGTGATATACTGGCAGGCATCGCCAGCACACCACCCCTTTGCCACTGAGGTCTCACCTCCAGGCTCACCAAAAACCTAGTTAAGCTCATAAATCGAGCTTTAAACTAGATGTGAGGGGGGAGGGGATGGGGACCAGGCAGGATGGGAGTTACTGCTCTTCTACGTGGGAGGTGGTGGAGTTGCAGTACGTAGTCCAAGGGTGATCAAAAGCGACTTCAGGGCCTTGGGATAGCTCGTGAGAGAAAGTGGGGCCCAGGTGATTTTTTTACTCCCTCTTTCCAGTTGTGGTCAGTGACATTGGAAGGAACAGATGGGTCCAGTCTATTAATACATGGCTCCATGGCTAGTGTCACCATAACAGATTTGGGGGTTTTGACAATGGGATGGCCTACACAGCACCAGGTTTACAGGCGTCATATGGGAACCACTTTTCTCAAACAGGAAGCAGGGTCTTTGCTCAGGGCTTTAACCTAGAGGTGAAAGAATGAGGGGAGGATACTATCAGGCTTGTCTATGACAAGCTGCATGAGCACACACAACAGTTAGAGGGACAGGGTACTAGTATGAACCCTCCACCTCTGGTCTGGGGCACGCTGCCAATGCTGCAGCACGGCAGAAGTCTTGTGGAGATGCAAAGGAGGCTCCTGACACAGTAGGAGCCAGCAAGGAAACTTCCATGGAAGACCTTAAAGGAAAAAGGGGTGTTCCACTAAGAAGGAAATGCAGCCAACATCACACAAAGTGTCTCTACAAAAACCCACACAGCTTGGGTAATAAACAGGAGGAACTGGAAGCTACTGCACTGCTGCATAGTTCTCCCAGTGACAGAAATCCAGCTAAGACTGTAAATTTGATTCAGAGACTTTGGAGGGTATACATCTGCAAAAGTCTTGTGGCTTTTACAATATAAAACTGGGTAAATAAACACTGTTAGAATCACCACATTGGTCAGTGGTAACAGGTAAGCTGTTAACAGACTGCTCCATCCAGGTTAATTCACCTTTTCCCCTGAAGTTGTTCTACTCTTACCTAATGCCATTACAAGGAAAATGCAAAGAGAAAAATATTATACTGAAAACACAGGATTCCAGAATTACATATCAGAGTTACAAAGCAGATCAGTGGTTCCAGAGAATAATTTGCCAAAGCCACAGCTGTCATTTTTCTCTTAAGTAAAATCCTTTCCATCTCCAGGTCCAGGCACTAGGACTGTTTTTATAAAGAATTAGAGAAATAACAAAGGTGAAATATATTTTCCCAAATCAAGGAGAAATTTCAACCATTTTAAAAGTTCTACCTGTTGTAACAGGTTATTACAAGTCTCTGGACAGGGTACACTGAAGACATACAGAGAGCGTAGAGCATACCTCACCTCAAAGTACTTCAGAATCTGAAGGTTTGCAGAATTTCTTTCCTTTTTTCTTTTTCTATATAAAAACATATATTATTTCCTAATAGAGGTGGAAAACAGCGATACCATTCAAGAATATGATTTCAGACATTTCTCAACAGACTTATGAAAGTGGTTGTCCTAAAATGTATTCCTATCAAATAGCCTAAGAGACATCAAAGATTTTAATCCATAGAATTCTTAACCTTCTGGCAAAGTGACCTACTTAGTGGATGAGGGAAAGGGGAAAGGCTGTAGGCATTTTTATGGACTTTAGTAAAGACTTGGCACCATTTCCTACAGCATCCTCATGGAAAAAAACTGCAGCTCAAGGTTTAGATAGGTGTACTCCTCACTGGATAACAAGCTAGCTCAATGTTCTGGTGCAAAGAGTTGTGGTGAATGGACTTAAAGCTTTAAAACTTAAAGTTTTATACCAGTTACAAGTGCTGTTCTCCAGGGCTCAGAATTGGGGCCAGCTCTGTGAAATATCTTTATCAATTATCTGACTGATGGGATGATGTGCACCCTCAGTAAGTTCACAGATGACACCAGGCTCGGAAGTAAGGCTCTGCGGAGAGATCTGCACAGGCTGGATCCATGGGCTGAGGTCAACTCAATGGAGTTCAACAAGGCCAAGTATTGTGTCCTGCACATGGGCCACAACAACCCCATGCAATGCTACAGGCTTTTAAAAAAAAACCAAACCAAAATCAAAACAACCAAACCTACTTATTTGTAATTTTTTATCAAAAGCAGGTGAACTCCTTTTAGATTTTGAATTTCAGCAAGCTATGCACATCAAAATTAATAAAAAACCCTTCCATTTCTTAGAATTTTTTTTAATTTTTATGAACTCAAGCAACAACAGACAGGAGGATAGTTGTTCTTACTGTTTTTTACAGCCCCAGATATAGTTAAAGGAGAAATGAGTAAGAATTGATGTCTCAGCCTCTCTCACTCTCCAGTCATTCCTTGTGAATATTCGTTATATTAATGTATACTCACAGTGACAGAACAGAAAGATTTTTAAGTCTCCCTAGTCAAGTCTACCCCCATACTTCCTTTTTTTCTATTATCATTATGGTATTACTATCCTTCTTGTCATACAAAAAAAAAGCATCTCTGTAGGATAATTGCACTTTAGTCTTTTCCCTTTTTTATTCATATCCTATCAAATAATTAAGTCTGTTACTACTCATCCCTCCTTTAGTTACCATCCCTTCAATCAAGCAAATTCACATTTCTGATACATTTGTGGTACTAATCACAAATGTATGTCTACCAGATATTCAGGTTTGGGTTTGGTTTTTCATTTCTGATGGAATTTCCCTGCAGGTGTAACTCACTACTTCTGTTACCTCTTTTCTACTTTTTTACCTGTATTTTATATAACTTCATTTTGCAATATAACAACATTCTAATTGTGTTATGATTTATTCCTTTTCATAGTGGCCAAATTTTAATTTTCTTTGTGTGCTCATCTGTAGCCTGTTCATCCAAAGATCAAGGTATCCTCTTTGTATCGGAGAACATACTGTTACCTTGTGTTTATACAGTACCTGGTAGATCCTAATACAAGAGTATTACCAGTTTTTAAATCAAAACCACTCCACTATTTCTTTTACATTTTGTTGCCAAGATAGTCTATGTACTTTTATCTAATCACAGGTACTAGATATTATTTTACTTACTTACCTTTTATTAAATTCTACATACAAGTGTTACACTAACTTGCAAATAACTAAAGTCAAGACCCGGAGGCAGTGATCCAAAAACAACTAGTAATCTCTAGAGTAATGCAAACTATGCATATACCAGACTGAAGGTAACCAGAAAGAACAGTAATTGTTATACATATATAATATTGTAACAAGAGAAGAAATACTTAGGTAGAAGCAGGTGTTGTCACTGCTTCAGACCTCAATTTTAGGACAGCAGCACATTGCCCAACATTGTCTAAGGCAACATTTCTGCAAATGTTGTACCTCTTCATCTTGTGTATTCCTCCCAAAATTCTTACATGATCAATGCAGTTATCCTACAAACTGTTAACATTGCACCTGATCACTATGAAAAAGTATAGAACTCACAACCACTTAAAGAAACCAAACAATGTGGGTTTTTGGGTCAAGAATCCTGACTATATACAGCTGTGCTTGAATAAAAGGAGACAGAAGTTACTCTTGAGATGCCACCTCAATGACCAAATTAAACAGCACCTGGATAGTGACACGATCTGATGGGGTCTAACTCAGCACTGCTAAATGCTCACTACTTTTGCTGTGTTTATACAACACACCTACTTTTCAATAACCAACAACTGTGTCTTTGCCTCTGCCCTCTGCAGCTGCACTTGAGAGGAATAACTCAGTGACTACTACTATAATAGCTGCAAGCTCCAGTTTACTGTGAAAACAGCCAGCTTAAGAAATGATCAGAAGAGAAAACAGAGTACACAGAGATCTGAATCTAGTGTTCTGAGATCACTAAATTACACAGCTAGTTGATACTGTGCAATGGGTCCTGGAGATTTAAGGGATGCATTAAAGTAAAGAGGCTGGATACTGTTAAGTCACGTTGCCTGTAAGCAGCTTGAGGTCCACCGTTCCCATGTTATTATTGACTTCTGCTATTACTGCCACTGTTGGGGCTTTTTGTTAAACAAAAAGAAATACAGATGTGAAAAAGTAATAAATTAATTTGGATAAAGTTAGGTTATATGAACACATGATACAGCTATACAATTACATGTTTGATTTTCTAAACAGCACTAGAAACATCCTACTGATATGACAGATTACTTGGAACAGAATATCAGCACTATCCTTTTTTGGCCATATTTTTTTTTTCCCCTTGAAGACATTGCCTCCCATTTTCTGTGTTGTTGTGAATGCATTTCACCCCTTAGAATGTTGTGATTTATGATTCTAAATGGTCTTTATATTGGCAAGCCTAGGAAAGGTCATATTACAACTCTAATTAGCAAGTTAAGCTATATACACAGGCCCTTAGTTAGTCAATGATGTCATTTAAGCCTAATGGCAACATTGAGAAAAGCTGACTTGTGAAGATCCCTGGCAAGTAAAATTGGGTAAGTCTTCCTAACAAAAACGAACTTCTGTCATGGAATGAAAGTTAAATGCTCAGAATGAATCTAGAATATTCTACATCATCAAGCTTCCTGAATTTCAGTTCAATTACAGACAGACTGTACTTCCTGATTCAGCTTCTTTCAAAGCTGGTGGTAACATTATCAATATTATATATTACCATAACTAGAAATCTTAACTAAAAGTGCCAACGTACTTTTTTCATCCTTGAGGAAACTCACTATTATGTAACAACATAGTGATTAGAATGTATTCTATACTGGAAGAACAATCTAGCTGTTTACACAATGTTTACAACAACTGAGGTATCATACCAAGATCTTCTGCGGCTGAGGACCATCAGGGAGTGTGAAGGGGAAACAGACCAGTGGAGTAGTGCCCTCTCACTCACTCAGCAGCTTGCTGGAGCAGGTATGTCCAAACACCACCCACCTGCTAACTGCAAGGTTGGAGGAACAAGAGATGGGGAATGGCAGCAAGTTCCTGCCAGACAAAGGAAACCTGCTCCCCCCAACTAGACAGCAAAACCCCAGATCCCCTTGGTAAACAAGTACCAGGTGCTGCAGGTGGAAACCTGTCCTGAGAATGAGGATGATGGCTCCCACAGCCTAGAATCTTTCCTTAGGCCGCACCATCCTCAGAAAAAGATAAAAACATCCTTCATTAAGAAGAAGAGGAGAGTGATTGTTGTAGGGGACTCCCTCCTAAAAGGAACAGAGGGACCCATTTGCAGATTGGACTCACTCCACTGAGAGGTCTGCTACTTACTGGGGGCATTAGTGAAGGAGGTAGTTAGGAAACTTCCTTCCCTGGTCCACGAGACAGACTACTACCCTCTGATAGTAGTCCAAACTAGTAATGATGATTTAGTAAGCAGAAAGACCAAAGCCATCAAGAAAGACTTCAGGGCCATTGGGAAAATAATGGAGGACTCTGGGGCACAAATAGGATTCTACTCCATCCCAAGGCTAAATAGAGGGGAGCTGGAAGTCAGGAAGAAGAACTCAATTAATGCCTAGCCCCGAGCCTGGTGTGAGGAAAGGGGCTTCGGCTTCTTTGATAATGGGGTGGCTCACGCACCCCCAAACTCTCTTGCTAAGGATGGCACACGTGGGTCTTCTAGGGGGGCTCAAGCCCTTGCTAAAATCCTAGCTAAGCTCATAAATCGAGCTTTAAACTAGATGTGAAGGGGGAGGGGATTGAGACCAGGCTAGATAGGAGCGAGCCTGGACGTGGGGCACTGGTGATTCGGAGTGAGTGTGCTGGAGAGGACCACCAGTACATCACCACACAGAAAGTGGGGGAGAACACACCTGGGGGTAGTAAGGGAGATACAGGTGCTCTGGTGCTAGCTACTGCAGTTACCAGGCAATTGGGAATGGACTCTGTTCCCTCTAAGAGGGCTGAAGGCTCAGCAGCTCAGCTGAAGTTCATTTACACCAATGCACACAGCATGGGTAATAAGAAGGAAGAGCTGGAAGCTGTCGTAGGACAAGGAGCCTATGATGTTGTTGCCATCATGGAAACATGGTGGGATGACTCATATAACTGGAGTACAGATATGGTGGGGTACAAACTCTTCAGGAGGGATAGGAAGGGAAGGAGAGGAGGCGGGATAGCCCTCTTTGTAAGGGAGGACTTGGACACTGTTGAAATGGATTGTGGCGATGAGGAGATTGAGTGCTTGTGGGTTAAAATCAGAGGAGCCCATAAGAAGGTAGATTTTGTGATGGGAGTCTGTTACAGGCCACCCAGCCAAGGAGAAGCAGCTGACGAGCTCTTCTATAAACACCTGGGGTTAATCTCTAGATCAATGCCTCTTGTTCTTGTGGGAGACTTCAGTCTTTCTGATATCTGCTGGAAGTACAATGGAGCAGAAAGGAAGCAGTCTAGGAGGCTCCTGGAGTGTGTGGAAGACACTTCCTCGCACAGATGGTGAATGAACCAACAAGGGAAGGTGCCCTCCTGGACCTGCTGCTTGTGAACAGAGAAGGCCTTGTGGGGGATGTGGCAGTAGGAGGACACCTAGGACTAAGTGATCATGAGATGATAGGGTTTTCTGTTCTAGGCGAAGTGAAGAGGGTGGTTAGCAGGACAGTAGCATTAAATTTCCAGAGGGCAGACTTTGAACTCTTCAGAAGGCTGGTTGGCAAAGTCTCATGGGAGACAGTGCTTAAGGGCAAGGGAGCCCACGAGGGCTGAGAGCTCTTCAAAAAGGAGATCCTAGCAGCTCAGGAGAAAGCCATCCCCATGTTCCGGAAAAAAAGCTAGCAGGGGAAAAATCCAGCTTGGTTGAACAGGGAGATCTTGAGTGATATCAAGAAGAGGAGGGATGTTTATGGGCTCTGGAAGAGGGGACAGGCCTCTTGGGTGGACTACAGGAGGAGAGTGAGATTTTGACGAGGGAAAGGCTGTGGATGTGGTCTTCCTGGACCTCAGTAAAGCCTTTGACACAGTTTCTCACAGCATCAGGCCTTATGAGGAACAGCTGAGAGAGCTGGGGTTGTTTAGCCTGGAGAAGAGGAGGCTGAGAGGAGACCTCATTGCTCTATAACTACCTGAAAGGACGTGGTAGAGAGGAAGGTAATGGCCTCTTCTTCCAAGTGACAGGGGACAGGATGAGGGGGAATGGCCACAAGCTCCGCCAGGGAAGATTTAGGCTGTATATTAGGAAAAAAATTTTCACAGAAAGGGTCATTGGGCACTGGAACAGGCTGCCCAGGGAAGTGGTTGATTCACCTTCCCTGGAGGTGTTCAAGGCACGGGTGGACGAGGTGCTAAGGGGCACGGTTTAGTGTTTGATAGGAATGGTTGGACTCGATGATCCGGTGGGTCTCTTCCAACCTGGTTATTCTATGATTCTATGATTTAGAGGTTACCACGTGTTTATGTCTGACTGGTTTAGTTGCTGCTCTTAATTTTCACAATCACATGAGCACTCCATATAGCAGAGTTATTTCATGCATAAAGAGAATTGGAAGCAAACTCTCCAGCTGAAACAATTCTGAAACTCAGGCTGATTTGTGCAAAAAGCATCCAATAATAGTTGCTGAATTTCTCTTCTCTCATAAAACACAAATTTATATTAACACACCTTATTATTGAAGCTTTTTTTCCTCAGTGCTATTATAGTTGATTCCATTATGTATGTAAAAGGCAATCATTTTTGCATATTTGTAAAAATGAAGATATTAAAAAGAAATTTTTAAACACTGCAAAATTACATCAACATCTTTATTAAGACAAAGAAAAACAGAAGAAAAAATCTCAAGGGTTTGATTAGGTACAAATTCTAAGATAATCATGTAATCCAAATACTCTACATTCATATTACCTGGTACAATATGAGATGCAATGTCACTTAATTGTATAGGTGGAAAGATTTTGGATCTGTACAAAATCTAAAATCTTACCTTATTTCAATTTCTGGAAGCAAGTTTTAAGAGTTTGAGGATATATTGAGCAAAATCATAGTACACACAATAAATAAATCATGAATAAAACAATACATCTAAGGCAAACATATAGAATAGGCAGTCCCAATGACTGATGAAAGAAATTTATATTGATAGATGGATTTTTTTTAAACAGTTGTAAGAGCAGAAGGTTCACCTAAACTGTTAGATTTCAGTTTAATGAGGCTTAATTGAAACTTTTATAATAATCATCAATGATTACTGATTCCAGCAAGAATGCATTTCCATTAGAATTAAGGTTTTCTTTAAGCATTAGTATCGATATACTACACAATATTCAAGCACACAACTATTCTACCCCCTCTTGGGACAGAGTTCCGTTAAAGATGAGGCCAGTGTAACATAACCTAAGACAGTCACCTAAGATTCAGTATACTGCATAGAAAAAACTCTTAATGTTTTTTAAATCTTTGAGCTAGCATTTTGTGTTACATTTTGTTAAAAAAAAATTAAAAATTGAAAAATGCATCTAATGTCCCAGTTCTAACACTGAGGTTATTCAGCCATCAAAAGTGCTAGTCACCATCAGTCACTCCTTGTAACTTCACCTATACCAGTCACCTAGAACTATTTACATGCATAGTAATAAAGTAACTAAAATAAATTAAGACAATGAAGGCTGAATTCCACATTATTCAGGCAGGACTGTTTCCAAGAGATTTGCAAAATCTTACTAAGAAAGCAAGCAAGTAGTCTTAAATGTAGACTATAGCAAGTCACAACTCTTACAGAAGAGGTTTAGGGTCTGCAAACTAGAAAGTTAATACTGTTCTGTGCATTTTAAAAACCTCAGTCCTTATTAATTCTAATATATGTAAGCAGCACATTAAAAAAAGGAAAGAATGTAAAGTTTTAAATGAAAGTTTGCCACACATTGTTAATACAAACACTATTTACTTCCCACAAGTAGTGAATTATCAGGTAATCAAATCTTATTAGTCTATATTAGCACTTCTTCCTATACTGAGCGACAGGTATCCAACAAAGAACCTTTTGTCCTATTAATGTTCTTCATGAAAAGTTTACTTGGTAACAATAGACACAGGGATGATATGCACAATCAGATTGAGGTCTTCCAAATTCTAAAGTCTATCTTTTGCAGCTTTAGCTAGCTACAAGCCATAAAATCTATTGATTTTGAAATTTCGGAAGGTGCAACAGAAATGGGTATGCATTTTAGAATAAGGTTATGCTTGTAGCTAGGAATATAATTCTGGCAGTTTGGTTGGGGTGGATTGGTTTTGGTTTTTAATCAAAATGTTATTTGACTGCGCACTGACTATTTCAGCATCCCTATACATTATGAAACCTCTAAATTCTACAAACTACTGACATTGAGCATTTTTGATATGCATAGGTCTTCTGGGTAATTTCCATATACAGAAAAGATAAGACAGTGCAATCAATGAACTTCAGTGGGAGCCTTGGGAGATGGAATTCATTTGGGCTTAAGCATTTTAGTGAATTACCTGACGTATTTTAGTATATATTCTAAGCCTGGTGATCCTTGTGCTCCTGTTTGTACATGCTACTGTTGATGCAATTTGAAAGCATGTTAAATCTTCAGTATTTCAAATTAGTTCTGCATCTGCCACTAAACAGCTGTTTCAAGTTTCTGCATTGAGATTCTATTGTTTGTACAAGTAATTTGAAAGGGATTCTATTGACATTGCAGTTCTTTTGTATTATATTGTTAAAGGAGAGATTTCAAGTTGCTTCAATTGGGTCAAGGGAAGCTGGTTTTCTGTTACAAGGTATTGGAGAAGCTGGCTAAGTGCTAAAGTATCTGGAATGCTCAAGATTGACAGACATGTTTGTCGTGGACTAAAAACAGCTCAAGCGTGTGCTGACTACTCGTCTTACTAAGGAACTAGTACTTGATTATTTGGATAAAAGCCCAGTAGAAGAACAAAACCTGATGTTACTACTGAATCTTTCACCTTACGTTGCTGTTGTATCTGCCATTTCTTCTATAATTTCTTAGTCCAGCTAATAGAGACTCCTCCCCCACCTGAGGGTATGCAATACTGAACCTGATGATCACTAGTGAAAGTGAGCTCACGAGAGACATTAGGATTGGAGGCAGCCTGGGCTGCTGTGATCACGCACTAGTGGAGTTCTAGGTCTGGAGGGACACAGGGAGAGTGACAAGTATAATCAGGGTCCTACATTTCAGGAAAGCCAACTCCCACCTCTTCAAGGAGTTACTCAGTAGGACCCTCTGGGATGACGGAGCAGAAGAGAGCTGGCAAATATTTCACAATACCATCCATGAGGCAGAAGACAGCCCAGTCCCTAGATGTAGGAAAACTGGCAGGAAAGGGAAGAGACCAGCATGGCCAAGTCAAGACCCGCTGGTCAAACTCAAGAACAAGAGGGAACTGCACAGGCTGCAAGCAGGGACAACAGGGAACCTGGGAAGTGTGTAGGGACACTGCCTGGTTGTGTAGGGATGAGGTCAGGAAGGCCAAGGTGCAGCTAGAGCTGAACTTGGCAAGGGAAGTGAAGACCAACACGAAGAGCTTCTACAGGTATGTCAATCAGAAGAGGAAGGTTAAAGAGAACATACCCCCAGTGATGGTTGAAAATGGTGACAGCTTCCAGGCTGCGTCAAAGTGTGTGGTGGGAGAAACTGCTCTCAGTCTGGTTCCACTGCTCTCAATCTGGTTCCATGAAGCTGCTCCCTCTCTCTGGTTCCATGAAGATCCCTTTTATCCTGTGAGACCCCCATTTGCAAGTGTCTTGGAGAAGTGTGTGGGGGGGTGGGGGGTGGGAAGCAGCCACCGCTGCATCCCCCTCGCCCCCCCCCACAAAGTCAGGTCTGGACCCTCAAATAGATAAGTGGCTCTTCTGTTGACCCCACAGACAACCTGGTGCCACAGGACTGGGGATTCCCAGATAAAATGTTTGAGGCAAACACACACATAATGCGACTCTACAGTCCCTTGGTAAAATGTTTAAGGCAAACATACACATAATCCAACTCTACACCTTGTATCAACAGATGAGGAGAAGGCTGAGGTACTTAACAAATTTTTTGCCTCAGTCTTTACTGACAAATGCTCTCCTCACCCGTCCTGGGCCATGGGTGACGGTGACCTCCTCCCACTGTAGATGAGGATCATGTTTGTGACCACCTGAGGAACCTGAACATCTATAAGTCTATGGGTCCTGATGAGATGCATCCCAGAGTCCTGAGGGAATTGGCAGATTCTCTTGGCATAGTTGCCAAGCCACTCTCCATGCTATCTGAAAAATCATGGCAATCAGAAGTCCCTGGTGACTCGAAGAAGGGTAACGTTGTGCCCATTTTTAAAAAGGGTAGAAAAGATGACCCTGGGAGCTCCTGACCTGTCAGCCTCACCTCTGTGCCTGGGAAGATCATGGAACAGATCCTCCTAGAAGACATGCTAAAGCACATGGAGGATGGGGAGGTGGTTAGTGGCTGTCAGCACAGCTTCACCAGGGGCAAATCCTGCATGACCAACTTAATGGCTCATTGAAATGATGGAGTAACCTCAGCAGTGGACATGGGAAAACCAATAGTTGTGATCTATCTGACCTCTGGCATGGTCCCCCACAACATCTTTCTATCTAAACTGGAGAGACATGGATTTGATAGGTGGACCATTTGGTGGATAAGAAACTGGTTGGATGGTCATATTCAAAGAGTAGTGGTCAATGGCTCAAAGTCCAGATGGAGATCCGTGACAAGTGGTGTCCCTCAGGGGTCCGTAGTGGGACCGGTGCTGTTTAATATCTGCATCAATGATATTGACAGGGAGATTGAGTGCGCCCTCAGCAAGTTTGCAGATGACACCAAGCTGAGTGGTGCAGTTGCCACACCAGAAGGATGGGATGTCATCCAGAGGGACCTGGACAGACTAGAGAAGTGGGTTCAACAAGGCCAAGTGCAAGGTCCTACACTAGAGTCAGGGCAATCCCCGATTTCAGTACAGTGTGGGGGATGATATAATTGAGAGCAGCCCTGTAGAAAAGGACTTGGATGTACTGGTGAATGAAAGGCTCGATGTGATCCAGCAACATGTGCTCACAGCCCAGAAGGCCAACCATCTCCTGGGCTGCATCAAAAGAAGTGTGGCCAGCGGGTCGAGGGAGGTGATTCTGCCCCTCTATTCCCCTCTTGTGAGACCTCATCTGGAGGCTTGTGTCCAGTTCTGGAATCCTCAACATAAGAAGGATAAGGAACTTCTGGAATGGGTCTAGAGGAGGCTACAAAACTGATCAGAGGTGTGGAGTACCTCCCACATGAGGGCAGGCTGAGAGAGTTGGGCTTGTTCAGCCTAGAGAAGAGAAGGGTCTGAGGAGATCTTACAGCGGCCTTCCAGTACCTGAAGGGGGTCTACAAGAAAGCCGGGGAGGAACTGTTTACAAAAGCCTGTAGTGATAGGACTAGAGGCAATGGGCATAAACTGGAGAGGGGCAGAATTTGGCTAGACATAAGGAAGAATTTCTTCACCGTGAGCGTGGTGAGGCTCTGGCACAGGCTGCGTAGGGGTGTTGTGGCTGCCCCATCCCTGGAGGTGTTCAAAGCCAGGTTGGATGGGGCCCTGGGCAGCCTGACCTAGGGGGATGTGTCCCCACCCATGGCAGGGGGTTGGAACTATATGGTCTTTAAGGTCCCTTCCAACCCAAACTAGAAGACAGAGCTGGATAAAAGAGGTTACCTGATCAAGAGACTGACTGTCAGATCCTATTTACAGCTGAACTACATCTGTTAACACAGAGCTGAGTGACAGCAGCTGCACACTGGCTGACAAATACATGTATGCACGCATCATACTGTAGGTGAGACACTACCACAAGCAGACGTAGAAAAGATAAATCTATTTTCCTGTACATTTTTATAATTCCTACGCAATCCCAGTCTTGAACAGCTTTACATACTCTCTATGTCACATATTTGCTAAATGTGCTTCAGAATATTACTGTAATTTTCAGAAAACATGTTTCCAAAAGTTACCCAAATTAATGAAGTATTGAGGACAAAACCATCTGCAATTAGAACAACATATATTCTTTTTAAGTAATGCATGCTGCACAATTTTAAATCTTCCAGCACCAAAACCACTACACCTACGAACTCATAGACATAAGGAATGGTCTGGTGACTTTTTAATGACATTAAAGACCTAATGTTAAATTTAAAATGTCTGCACTGGGTAAATAAAACAAAATATTCATTGAGGCATACATTAATGACTCATATTTTCTTTCTGAAACAGAAATGAGTATTTGTGTTAACATTTGTTTCCTTAAACTGAGATGATAATTTTACTGTCTAGAGAGGTTTGTGCTTATTATATATCTGCAGTGCTATTATACACTATTTGAGGAAATACACGTTTCAAGAATGAATTCAAGAAATATATGACTTTAAACTATTGTCCTGTGATTGAATTCAGTATATTCTAAATAAACACGTACCAAATTTATTTTTCTTCTCTTCCTTGTTCACAAATTTGTTTTAATTTTTGGAATCTGTATCTAATGCACCTGGCAGCATTTGGTTGTGTGGTCACAGCACTGCCATGGGAACAGAGGAAGAAGTGCTAATTCACAGCTGGATTTCAATATGAGTCATACCCGGTTAGTATGGCAAGGGATTAGAAAAAAGGCAGAGATCAGACAACACACTTGCTGTATTCTATAAAAACATGGGAACATCACTAGCAAACTCAACATTTATTAACGAAGATATTCATCCCCCTTTCAGACACCAAAACAGAGATCTTGAGCAAAAGACAAGTCCCTGCAACAGCCACCAGTGGGGCTAGGGAGAAATAGGGAAATATGCTTGGAGTATTAATTTAGGGTTATTGCATGGTCACAAATCCTAACAAAAATGCTTTTAACTCTCTAACATTCTAAGATGAGACTGAAGAGTTTTGCTTGGTTTTAACAAATTTGATTTTATTTCAGCAGACCTGCATTGACATGGACACCCCCAAAAATTAAAACTGAAAAAGTAGTAAAAAAGGAAAAGAAATTGACAAGGAATTAGTCCTATCCTAGGTGTTAAATCCATCATGACTATATTTAATCTTGTAATTATTTTGTAAAAATACATTGTATTTATAATACACATATTGATTTCTTTCTGAAATAGCAATTTTTAAAATTTAAGTCATAGAAAGAAACAATAGTAAAGCATTATGCTGAGTTCATGTAGTACAACGTTGCTTTGTTTATCTGCTGAAGACTGGACCAACGTGAAGCAGTTTGCAAAAGTGCAACTCATTACATATAATTATATATATCCCATATGATATATGCCTATATACAGGTTATATACACATGACGTATATATGCATAAATCATACATACATGTACTATCATTACATGTAATATGACATGCAATATTGTACACTGCACTGTACTCTGAACATTACCTCTTTGCATCCTTGTATGAAAAACTATGTTTACAGTCTATTCTATAAATCCATGCTAAAGAATAATGTAAGAAAGGTATTAGGGAAACAGATCAAACAACATACCATCTCCAGTATCAGCCTGTAACAACAAGATCTTTAGAAGTGCGTCCCTAAGGCAACCACCTTCAACTTGATAGAGAGAAATCAGCCTTTATCCCTGACTAATCATCATGCAAGTCTTATTGTCCACCTGTTATATCTGGAAAAACTCCATGCCTTTTCTCCTTTCTGCCCCTCCTTTACCTGATTCAGTCTTCCAATACATTATCACCTAGCAAATCCTTTTTTTCTAGAATATTTATTAATTTTTTTTCTTTATGACATCAGTAAATCTACTTTATAAATATTTCTGTAAATGGAACATAAAAATTACTACTGAACAACATGCTGGACATCATTTCACTGCCTTTTCTTATTCCCTTTTTGCCTCCCTTCCCTCTTATTTTACTTGCAAGCTTTTGGCAGCATAAACATTCCCCTCATTCTGTATTTCTACCTAAAGCTGGAAACAAATCTCAAGATTCTAACTCAGAGAATGAAAAATACTCAAGTATACCAAGACAAATTATGTGAAGGTCTATGAAATTATAATGCAGTTGTGGCCATAGCACTTACCTCTCTTTTCCTAAACACAGGTATAAAATTCCAACCACTAAATAAACAACAAACAACTTGCATTATATTAAAATACCAAACTACTTAAATACTTCTCGTTTTGTATATCATGGCTTAATTTTCCCAAAGAACTATTGCTTACAAGGAGCCTGAAACACCTGCTTCAATGAGATGATTTCACCCCAAAAGAGAAATTGTTACAAATTAATTGAATAACGGATACAGATATCTAGCCACTACTATAGTGCATCCAGAGCTAAAAACCAGACACACTGTATAGCCAGAAGGCATGACTGTAGAATATTTGAATGGTAGAGTATCTGCTTTAAATTCTTCCTTGAAAAGGGGTTACTATTAATTGCAAAGGATCTTATCTTTATTTCTTAAAAAAACCCAACCAAACAAAAACCTCATTCATAGCATACTACAGCATATGGTGCACTGGAAAAATTTTCATATTGCATATCTATCTCAATTTTATGCATATCTTCAGCAAGGAAATAGTCCTAGGCAAAGAATGAGCATTAGCTGCTCATTCTCATATACTGACAAAATGGGCAAATCTATTCACAAAGTTGAGAACACACGGAGGAAGTAAAAGTGGCAATTCAATGGGTGAAAATAAACAGAGCAGCATTATTTACAAAGAATGTTGCTACAAGTTCTAAGAAGCTTAACTTGGGATAAATTAATAAAATTTAGTAAGATTTCCATGGTAGGAACTGAAAGATAATAAGGCAAGAAGCATGACTGAGTAGCTATAGAGATAGCATGAAGAAACCTATTTGAAAGACTTCTTTTAAAATGAAGTGGAAGAGATGTGGTGGAGTTCACTTGTTTCATTTGCTGTACAATTTTTCTTCTTCTTAGAAGACTAAGAGCTATGGACTACTTTACAAATGTTAAAAAACTGTAGGATTAGGATTGGAAGGAGGATATTTAATACACAGAGATAAACAGATACAGAGATACATTATCTTTAATTAAAAAAATCACTTACGCTCCTAATACACACCAGTTCTCAGAAGCGACAAGTGTGTCCTTTCTTTTTACCCTGTTCCTGAAAGGAACTGATTGACTACTGGACAACTACTGTATCATGAATTGCAGTACATTTCAGTGACAGCAGTAAAAATAATTCATTTGAAAACAATACCACAGAACACATTCAGCTGTTCAAGTGGCATGCAGAACCTGCACTAGCCCCCTTAAAACAGGCTTCAGGAAGATTTCACTGATTTGTTCTTAAGGCATTCTTTAGCCTTTGTGACCTCTATTACATATTAGCTAGAAAACTTCCTTCCCTGGTCCACGAGACAGACTACTACCCTCTGATAGTAGTCCAAACTAGTAATGATGATTTAGTAAGCAGAAAGACCAAAGCCATCAAGAAAGACTTCAGGGCCATTGGGAAAATAATGGAGGGCTCTGGGGCACAAATAGGATTCTGCTCCATCCCAAGGCTAAATAGAGGGGAGCTGGAAGTCAGGAAGAAGAACTCAATTAATGCCTAGCCCCGAGCCTGGTGTGAGGAAAGGGGCTTCGGCTTCTTTGATAATGGGGTGGCTCACGCACCCCCAAACTCTCTTGCTAAGGATGGCACACGTGGGTCTTCTAGGGGGGCTAAAGCCCTTGCTAAAATCCTAGCTAAGCTCATAAATCGAGCTTTAAACTAGATGTGAAGGGGGAGGGGATTGAGACCAGGCTAGATAGGAGCGAGCCTGGATGTGGGGCACTGGTGATTCGGAGTGAGTGTGCTGGAGAGGACCACCAGTACATCACCACACAGAAAGTGGGGGTGAACACACCTGGGGGTAGTAAGGGAGATACAGGTGCTCTGGTGCTAGCTACTCCAGTTACCAGGCAATTGGGAATGGACTCTGTTCCCTCTAAGAGGGCTGAAGGCTCAGCAGCTCAGCTGAAGTTCATTTACACCAATGCACACAGCATGGGTAATAAGAAGGAAGAGCTGGAAGCTGTCGTAGGACAAGGAGCCTATGATGTTGTTGCCATCATGGAAACATGGTGGGATGACTCATATAACTGGAGTACAGATATGGTGGGGTACAAACTCTTCAGGAGGGATAGGAAGGGAAGGAGAGGAGGCGGGATAGCCCTCTTTGTAAGGGAGGACTTGGACACTGTTGAAATGGATTGTGGCGATGAGGAGATTGAGTGCTTGTGGGTTAAAATCAGAGGAGCCCATAAGAAGGTAGATTTTGTGATGGGAATCTGTTACAGGCCACCCAGCCAAGGAGAAGCAGCTGACGAGCTCTTCTATAAACACCTGGGGTTAATCTCTAGATCAATGCCTCTTGTTCTTGTGGGAGACTTCAGTCTTTCTGATATCTGCTGGAAGTACAATAGAGCAGAAAGGAAGCAGTCTAGGAGGCTCCTGGAGTGTGTGGAAGACGCTTCCTCGCACAGATGGTGAATGAACCAACAAGGGAAGGTGCCCTCCTGGACCTGCTGTTTGTGAACAGAGAAAGCTTTGTGGGGGATGTGGCAGTAGGAGGACACCTAGGACTAAGTGATCATGAGATGACAGGGTTTTCTGTTCTAGGCGAAGTGAAGAGGGTGGTTAGCAGGACAGTAGCATTAAATTTCCAGAGGGCAGACTTTGAACTCTCAGAAGGCTGGTTGGCAAAGTCTCATGGGAGACAGTGCTTAAGGGCAAGGGAGCCCACGAGGTCTGGGAGCTCTTCAAAAAGGAGATCCTAGCAGCTCAGGAGAAAGCCATCCCCATGTTACGGAAGAAAAGTCATGGAACAGGTGATCTTGAGTGCTATCATGAAGCACATGCAAGAGAACTGGGTGATAAGGCCCAGTCAACACGGGTTCACAAAAGGCAGGTCTTGCCAAACTAACCTGATCGCCTTCTATGACAAAGTGACTCGGCTGCTGGACGAGGGAAAGGCTGTGGATGTATCTTCCTGGACTTCAGTAAAGCCTTTGACACAGTTTCTCACAGCATTCTGCTTCGGAAACTGTCGGCCTCTGGCCTGGACGGGCGCACACTCTCCTGGGTGGAAAACTGGCTGGATGGCCGGGCCCAGAGAGTGGTGGGAAATGGTGTTAAATCCAGCTGGAGGCCAGTGACAAGTGGGGTTCCCCAGGGCTCTGTGCTGGGTCCAGACCTGTTCAATGTCTTTATCAAAGACCTGGATGAAGGCATTGAGTGCACCCTTAGCAAGTTTGCAGATGACACCAAGCTGGGTGGAAGTGTGGATCTGCTGGAGGGTCAGGAGGCTCTGCAAAGGGATCTGAACAGGCTGGACTGCTGGGCTGAGACCAATGGCATGAGGTTTAACAAGGCCAAATGCCGAGTCCTGCACTTGGGGCACAACAACCCTGTGCAGAGCTACAGACTAGGAGAAGTCTGTGTAGAAAGCTGCCTGGAGGAGAGGGACCTGGGGGTTTTGGTTGACAGCTGACTGAACATGAGTCAGCAGTGTGCCCAGGTGGCCAAGAAGGCCAATGGCATCCTGGCTTGTATCAGAAATGGCATGACCAGCAGGTCCAGGAAGGTTATTCTCCCTCTGTACTCAGCACTGGTGAGACCGCACCTCGAATACTGTGTTCAGTTCTGGGCCCCTCACCACAAGAAAGATGTTGTGGCTCTGGAGCGAGTCCAGAGAAGAGCAACGAAGCTGGTGAAGGGGCTGGAGAACAGGCCTTATGAGGAGTGGCTGAGAGAGCTGGGGTTGTTTAGCCTGGAGAAGAGGAGGCTGAGAGGAGACCTCATTGCTCTCTATAACTACCTGAAAGGAGGTGGTAGAGAGGAGGGTAATGGCCTCTTCTCCCAAGTGGCAGGGGACAGGACGAGAGGGAATGGCCACAAGCTCCGCCAGGGAAGATTTAGGCTGTATATTAGGAAAAAATTTTTCACAGAAAGGGTCATTGGGCACTGGAACAGGCTACCCAGGGAAGTGGTTGATTCACCTTCCCTGGAGGTGTTTAAGGCACGGGTGGACAAGGTGCTAAGGGGCATGGTTTAGTGTTTGATAGGAATGGTTGGACTCGATGATCCAGTCGGTCTCTTCCAACTTGGTTATTCTATGATTCTAGTATCAAGTGTGCTGTAATGTTATGTTACCAACTGAACCATATAAATTACTATATCACTTTTACATAATGTCATATACAACTCACTGAGAACGATTTCCAAATTTTCCCAGTTTTTAATTAACCTTAGCTAAAAACTTCCCCCTAGAAGTATTTTGAATTATTATCTGACTTTTGGATATTTAACTGATACATTTGTTTCATCTCTTGAGCATTATATACCAGATATTTGCACTTTACTGAATCAAGACACAGAGGTCGCTGCTACAAAACATCATCATGCAGTTAGTAGGATAACTATGAGATATTAAGTTGAACTGTTAAGGACAAATTATTTTAATGTTTCTACTTCTTTGTTATGTCACTAGAGATACACCACTAGGGATGAATTTGATAAAACAACCTGTATTAAAAGCATCTAAAGAACAACTGGTTTTATGCCATATTAATCCTGGGTATACTGAAGTGCCTTAATACAACTCCTAATATAATAAAAAAAGACATGACATAATTACTTCTTACCTCTGGCTACAGTAAAAATGATTGAAAAAAAGAAATGTCAATCATACTATACATGGCAGTTCATACTGTAAAACGGAGATAACATCCCATCTCATCTGTTACCTCTGAATGGTGGAAGAGCTCATTTTAAAGCAATACAGATAGGAAAGTGCATCCACATTTTAACACGTATAAGCCACACTATTGTCTTGATTCTCATCAGCAATTTAATACACAAATGATCAAAAGCATACCTGAAAAAAGATCTGTAAACCCATTGAGTAAATCTACACACATGGAATAGATCTTGAAAAACATTAAATCCAAGTATTTTGTTCTAGGTCTTTGCAATGGTAGTGCTTTGCTATTTAAGCGTAACATGTAACTACACATAGAGTATGATAGAAAATAATTGCCCGCTCAGATATGAGTTTTTAGACCATGATTGGAGAGGTTTATCAGAACACTCACAATAAGGTCACTGAGACAAGCTGTTAAAGGAGCAAAAGTCAAAGGAGAATCAGTTGTTAAAAACTCTGACACTTAGAGAAGAATTTGTAACCACTCAGGGAGTCACACATACACAGATATGCAGACAATGGCTTACACATTCTAATACCCATACACACCAACACAACACATACACTGTTCAGATCCATGAAAAGTAAGGCAAAACTTTCCTGATTAATGTGTTACAAGCCATAAGATAATACATAAGTAAATAAATTTATTAAAATAAGTGAAAACACTTTTCATTGATACAATGAATTTCAGGAAAAATAACAAATCAATATATCTATTAACTAATTTTACCACCATAATTTGGACACTAAAAATGCTCCTATGCACTGGGCAGGAGTGTGACTCCCTCACTGCCCCCTTCTCCAATCATTCTCTCTTAGCAAATGATTATATAGGTATTTCTGATGTGAATCGTTATGATTCCACATAAAGACTTCACATAAGATCTGGGACTTACTTGAAACAAGTATTGAAGAAATACTACTACTACAACAATGATGACAATGAACATGCCCTCTCCTCTCTAGAATTTGTTCTTAAGGTCTTTGTCATTCCTATTGCTGCCAAATTACTCAAGTATGAGAAATGTCTTGGAACAACAATGGCACTGAAAAGCTTCCCATCAAAGTTCATAAATATGCCGACACTTCTGCTGCTCCCTAGAAACAAATATGATATCATTTATATCATTTTTATGCACTACTGAGCTTCTAGTCCTTCTAAATGAACAGAGAGACAAAAAAATAGTGCATAAAACTATGCAATAACTTCGATACTGAAGAAAAAAAGCATCATAACCAACAAAAATGTGGGACAAAGGGAAAGTATCCCATTAAGGAAGTAAAAATTAAGTTTGTTAAAAGTTTAAGAGTGAATTCTTTCTCTTTCAAAAAATACTGTAGCATATATTTGGATCAAAAGAGTTCCAATCTTATTTCATACCTACCTCACCAAGAAAGAATTATTTCTGAGAGGATTAAAACATCTTACAGCATTTCTGCTTACAGACTCAAGAATAAGAATACATAGATCAACAATTTCAAAGGAAGATTCAGCTACACAATCCTAGGAAACACTAGGAATCTAAATTCCCAGAAAGCATATTGATCTGGAGAAGATCCTGACTGATCAAGAATATCACTGGAAGAGTTCTAAAGGGCTGCTGTACTTCATATTTGTGTGTACAAACTGTGTTTAGGAAACAATGAAAGCTGTAATATGTACTGAAGACTTATATCACTGTGGCATTCAGTATTCCTTTTTGGTTCCATTTTGGTCTGTTGCAAAACAACAACTGATCCCATCTCCATGAAGGTGAAGGAAGTTAAAATGGAAAGGAGAGAGTAGTCAACTGATATGAGTGTTCACAGCAACAAGCTGGGGCTTCCAAGACTGAAATCTAGTCAATTTTATTTCACGCAAAAGATTTCCTAGCACCAAGTAGAAGGAAAACTTCTGCATAGTCTCACTTCTGCTGTTTCCATTTTCGACCCTCATCTCTAAATAGAGCTTTATTTTACCCATTGAAAAGAATTGCAATTGCGTTCTGTTAGCACGAGTATGGGTCACAGCAGCAGAAATTGCTATCTCATGTAGCACACACAAGCTATCTATGAATAGTCACAGCTTCTCACCATCACTGAGGAAGACTGTTCTGTCAAGGCAACATCTTAGAAAGTGAAAGGATGAAGGACATTCATTTAAAGCTCCAGTCTCCGACAGAAGCACCTTCTCCAAAAGGCTGAGTAATCTACTAAACCATATAACATAAATACCTCTGAAAAGTGGAGTGGTAGGAAGGGATGTTGGAAAGGATACTTCATTCTGATTATCCATTTCCCTCTCCCCATGAAATTCTCCCAGGCCTAAAAGTGCTAATGACACTTCATCACACCTAAACAATTTACATAAGCAGCAGCAGTAATCACCACTCTCCAACCTTTGATTGCAGAAATAAATATTCCCAGCCTCCCAGAAATCAGCCTTGTAATTTCCTACTTCGGGCACTTAGCATGTTTTATTTTCGAGCTTTACCCTCTTAAAGTTGTATCAAGTCTAGAAGAGACTATTTCTGAAATATTATTTGTGATAAATGCAAAACAAAGATAGTATGGAAAAAGGTGGGAAAGCACACATCAATAGCAGCATTTTCATGCCAGTTACACAACAAATCACTCTTAGTCATGCTGGGTAAAGATGATAAAAGACACAAGAGGACACATGAAAAGGATCTTATCCTCTTCCCAAAAATTAATTCACGAACACTACTTGCTTTAAAGTCCAAATTGGTTATCATACTAGATTTGTGTAAAGCTTTAGGCAAGAATGGTGTGAGGGCTCTTTATAGAAAATTACACCAAGTGAAGGCTATTTCACTAATTAACACCCCTTCCCAAAGAAATCCTTATCTCTTTTTAAAATAAGCTTATTTTAAGCTGAGGGAAGACCCCAAACATTTGCAGAGCCCCGACTTCAACATCTGTTGGTATTCCCTACACACAAGTGTGATTCTCTGTGCATGTTTATCAGAAGAGGTCATCAAGGGCTTGCTTGGTTTATTCATCATTTTAAGGCTCTCCTATTTGCAAAGCTTCTGTTAATGTCAGTGAAATCTAACCTAGACAGAAGTTTCAGAGGTCAGATATTTGGCATGCTACATTTAGAAAACCAAGTTCAAAGTTGACGAGGACGCTTCAAACACAGGGGATTACAACGGAGATAGGTCTCCTTGTACCAAACTGCCTATTGAACAGATTAAAGGAAGAACACATCAAGACTGCCTGATGCTATTAAAGCTCATATTCTTGTTTTGTTTTTTTTTTTTCACTGACTAAATCAATTCTTCTATTTGGCAAAGCCCAGCACAAATACAACACTTTGGTTTTGATACGACAGAAAAGGAATAGACATCAGACACAAAATCATGTACTATATGACCTAGAAAAAACAGATACTTACAGTTCGTAGGAACTGTATTTCATCTTCCCCTCCTTCACCCCCTTCAGCCATGGCTCTTGAGGAGTCAGCTCTGCTGAGACTCCGATCGTCTCCACCTTCAGCTCCCTGTGCTTGCTACAGCTCCTCTTCTCCTATCAGTATTAGCATATAGCTAATCCACAGCCATATAGGGAGCTCAGCTAACTCCACTGCACTGCAGACTGTCAGTCAACCCCCTCACTGCCAGAGCCAACTGCGCTGCTTTAACAGCTCATAGCAAGCAATTCTTTTCCTTTCTTTTCCTTTTCTCTGTACCACAGAGGGAAAAAAACCCTACTGCTAAGGTATTGCAGGAAGCATTATATGCATCACTAGGTGTTGATTTTTTTTTTCTTTCCCAGATAACGTCTGGTCAAAACAGCAGTAACAGGGAAGTGTTAAAGACAGCAGAGATTGCACTTCCATTTTCACAAATCAAGGCACCCAATTTTACACTGAAATGCATCAATTTCAAAAACACTCAACCTAATGATTTGTGAGGCATAAGAATGTAAATCAGATGATCACAGAACAAGACCATTTTGACAGCAGATATTTTCAGCTTGCTTACAATAACTTCCGTTTCTAGCTTCTCTGCATAAGCAGCTGCAAATCTGATTTCCAAGATGACTTAATGATCTGAACCTGCTATGTGTAGTTACTTGTGCTACTGTTTAAATGGTATTTATACACATATCCTCAGGACTGCAAGGTTTTTATTTGTAAAAAAAGATCGACTATACAACAAAAATTACTTAAGGGAGGGAAAGAGAAAGGACACAAGGAAACAGGATAATTGAGTATCAAGAAGGCTCCAGCCAGCTGCTTCACTCTAAGATCTTGCATTTTGTGGTAGGGTTACAACAACAGTCTACCCGTATGTTCCACCTCTGAGAAGCATTACTCAAAATCCGTGCTGTTCACATTTACATCAACACATACCCTCATGGAGTACCATATGTATACAGTCTTTTTCCTCAGTAAAAGCATGGTTTTGTTTAACAATGAAAAACATGAGTATATGGGTTATAGAAAAACAACTTTCTTGGAGTCAGAAGGACAAGTGTAGCAGTGAAAACTGAAACTCTACGTCCACAAGCTAGTAAGTTTATACACAACTGCCCTCTGGACATAGAACCTGATATACACTGCCCTTCTCCCTACCCCCAAAAAATAGTATTTCAACTTTTCATTAATTAAAATAAATGTAGATACAAACCAAATAATGAGATGTTCAACCATTTCTTTAATAGAAGGGCAAAAGGCTTTGAAAAATATTTTTTTCACTCTCTCTTACTACCCTAAGAAATTCTGTTCAAAGCATAATGACAAGCATAATGACAATCACATTACTCAGCAACAAGCAATTTCAGGCCAAAATCAACTCTGAAGCCTCTAGCTGACATAATCATAAAGGCTGGCCCTGTAAATCCATCCAATCCCCTTCCCTGATCCTGTAGGTTTTGTTAGCTGCTGCGAGCTAGAAGAAGAAAGCTTTGTGCAAGACAAAGGCAATATCGCAGAAAAATATTTCTCTGACATGCCAGAAAATTGATTTGGTAAGTGTTCTGAATATCCAGTTTTGTGTTTGTTTTTTGCAGTGGTTTGTTTTTTTCCTCCAGTCATCTTTCAATGAATGTTTTCTCTTTTTACTCACCAATATGAAGAGCAAAACTCAACAGACCTTCCTCATAGAATGTAATTATCACATAAAATAATGTCAGAGGAGTGGAGAAAACTTGCCTGAAGTCAAAGCACGTCACTCCAATTTACTGAAAAATAGATCATGTAGAGAGGCCTATTGATGATCCATATTTACCCATACATTTGTGTTTAGAATGGCCTTGATACATGTATTGCATGGCAAAATCTGTGCATATAAGGATAGTTTTTCTGTAGCATCTTATATGAAGCAAACTTTCAACCATGCTTTCCTTTAAATATTATAAAAGAATACCTAAAAACCTGAGAAACCAAGTGCAAGTCATAACATTCACAAATAGTACAAGTACTCTATTTCCTTCACAAACAGAAATCAATGTCATATAGTGCTTCTGCTGGACAAATTTTATTTCAGTTATTGCAGTAAGGTTCCCAGACAGTAAGTTCTAAACACGCAAAGCTGAGATGAATCCATCTGAAATAAAAGGAAGGGTGAATTAAAAAAAAAACCTAAGTGTACTGTTTTGTGAAAAAAATCCTGCCCCAGTAAGCAAAATATTTTTTATTTTTTTTAATTTAGTAAAGATATGATTGACAAAAAAAATTACTTCAGGTCACTGCGGTAAAACAATCAAAAAAACTATATAGCATATAGAGTGTGTAGAGATATAAAAAGACTCTCCTTTACTGGAGATGACTATACGGTGCAGCATTCCTCTAAGAAAGCCACACAGGTCTAATGATCTGAATTGGGATCATTGTGCATTTTATATCCTATTCATGTTAATCAACTGTAAATCTGTAATTTCACACTTTTGTTCTAGATACATCCTGGACAGGAACTATGGTATTTTTAAGCCATAAAAACAACCTGCCTACAAAATTCACATGAAACATAACAATTTAAGGAAAACATCCTTTCCATTTTCAGCAAAAACATTCTGTCTTGCTTGTTCTCCAGCATAAGCTCTTTCCTCCTAAGGGAGTCAGGCTGACTCTTCCCACGAGTTCTGGATTCTAGGTTAGCTTTCGGCAGGCTTCACTGCTGCCACCACCAAACAATAACTCAGAATTTTATAAAAAGAACTGAACAATCATCTTGCTGTAACACAGAAATACATTAATCTAACCCACTTTTTGCTACATGTATTTTACTTTTCTGAAGATTGATTTACCCTCCAGTCAAAAATGGATCAAATATCTAGAAGGAGGTATTTAGAAAATCCACAATGGTAAAGGCATACATACTAGTATTTTCAAAAAGCATTAGTAACATCAGTTACCCAAGTGTTTCTTGGGTAAGTAGTCAAAACGCTACTCTCCACTGATAATCACAGGCCTAAGTGCTAAAAAATTTAGATGCTGCTTAAAAGACCAGCATGTCTCCGCATTCTTTATGCTCTACTTAAGTACAAAAAAAAATGTATAAGCACATTTTTTTTAAGTAAAACATTGTTTCCTACACAAAAACTTCACAGAAGCGTTCAAATTCATTATGCTGGCTATTTTCAGCTGTTGCATTAAGGCAGTCAGCTACTTGTACAGTTCATAAACACTAGGCACTTATTACAAGTTAACATTCTATTGACAGAGGAGAAAACTACTGTGAATTTGCATTTAAGTTTTAGTTTTGTTGGGTTTGTTTTTTAATTTATTCTAGAGGTGTCACATTACAACTTACAGTAGAAAATGTAGGATATTAGTCAAGTTAGTCAACATCAGAAGATCACTAGTTTAAGTAATTTAAAGAGGGAAAGGTTTTATTAATTTCCATGTATTTCTAAATTTCATCTTTGGTTTTTTCTGTCCTTTTAAAAATTACTTTTGCTGGGGCTTTATGCATACCCTCTCTCAACACTTCATTGTATAGCACGCAGTTTTGGTTTTTTTTTTAAATTGAGGCAATCTTTGATGAAATTCTTTTCAAATGCAGAAAGAATAAAGCATATTATAGTGTTACAGAAGCCATAGCATAGTATCAGTACTGTTTTTTTAAGGTCTAAGTCAGTGATTTTCCAAGCAAATTCAATGCTATTTAATTCCAAATAAGAAAAGGGCAGTATCTCTGAACAGATGCTCAAAACTCACTCTCTTCCACCAATTCAAAAGTTTATGTTAGATTGCCATCTGGTGGTATACCTTTTAAAAAAAACTAAACCAAACCAAAAGAGTTACCTGTGACTCAGGTTAAAATAATGTGAACACTTAAGCTTACTAAGACACTGGGAGCCTCATTTCCAATTTTACTATAGATAATGCAATCCATTTTCACAGAATCACAGAATAATTTTTTTACTATAGCCTGTGATTCTATGAACTTCAATACTGCATCTTCATTTTTCTTTAAAAAACAAACACAGCAAACAAAAAAACCAAAGAAACAGTAGGCTCACAAGTTTCTTCCTAAACCTAAAATGTTGACACATGAGTAGGACTTTCTCTTCTTTCCAAAACCACAGTCTCTCCAATCCCAGTTGACTTAAATCTGCCAAACAAAATAATTTATACATCTCTCCAAAATCTCTGTCTAAGAAGAGCTCACAAAATCTAACTGGCACATTTCACTGTATCATCACATCTTGCAGCTCTGTGCCTCATATCAATAAGTGATATTCTTGTACACAAGGTACTATCCCCCACACCAAATAGCAAGACTTTAAAAAAGTCATTCACTGCAGTTTATTTCCCCTTGAAACTGGGGCTCAAGGAGTGAACAGGAAAATTGTTCCACAGAGAGATTTAATTCAGACTAGGTCCTCAAAGTTAACACTTGAACAGTACATAAATTAGAGCTTACATAGTGTAAACGAGTAGGACTGTGAATTTTGGTTAAGTAGAATAAGAATTTAATTAATTAGAGCAAATAAGAAAATAAAATATCAGCATTTGTTCTTACAACATGTCAAAACTTAGAAGATATCATGAGATCATCACTGGGAAAACAAAAAACCATTCCTGAACACAAAAATACACCAATACCAAATTTCACGCTTCTGCTTTAATCTACCAAGTTTCTTGTGCAAAAACTATGGACAAACCTGCACTTTTAAGCTTTCAATATTCCTAAAATGTCTACATTTTCCTGTCACGCATCCTCAAAATCTTATGCATCTGCTATAGATCAATCATGACAGTTTCAGACCTAATCTTCTATAAGCATATGAATATAGACTGCTTTAATAACCAATAAGGTAATTTTTATAAGAGATTTCATAGAATCATAGAATGGAAACAGAATAGTTTAGGTTGGAAGGGACCTTAAAGACCATATAGTTCCAACCCCCTGCCATGGGTGGGGACACATCCCCCTAGGTCAGGCTGCCCAGGGCCCCATCCAACCTGGCTTTGAACACCTCCAGGGACGGGGCAGCCACAACACCCCTACGCAGCCTGTGCCAGAGCCTCACCACGCTCACGGTGAAGAAATTCTTCCTTATGTCTAGCCTAATTCTGCCCCTCTCCAGTTTATGCCCATTGCCTCTAGTCCTATCACTACAGGCCTTTGTAAACAGTTCCTCCCCGGCTTTCTTGTAGACCCCCTTCAGGTACTGGAAGGCCGCTGTAAGATCTCCTCAGACCCTTCTCTTCTCTAGGCTGAACAAGCCCAACTCTCTCAGCCTGTCCTCATGTGGGAGGTACTCCACACCTCTGATCAGTTTTGTAGCCTCCTCTAGACCCATTCCAGAAGTTCCTTATCCTTCTTATGTTGAGGATTACAGAACTGGACACAAGCCCCCAGATGAGGTCTCACAAGAGGGGAATAGAGGGGCAGAATCACCTCCCTCGACCCGCTGGCCACACTTCTTTTGATGCAGCCCAGGAGATGGTTGGCCTTCTGGGCTGTGAGCACATGTTGCTGGATCACATCGAGCCTTTCATTCACCAGTACTTCCAAGTCTTTCTCTACAGGGCTGCTCTCAATTATATCATCCCCCACACTGTACTGAAATCGGGGATTGCCCTGACTCTAGTGTAGGACCTTGCACTTGGCCTTGTTGAACCCACTTCTCTAGTCTGTCCAGGTCCCTCTGGATGACATCCCATCCTTCTGGTGTGGCAACTGCACCACTCAGCTTGGTGTCATCTGCAAACTTGCTGAGGGCGCACTCAATCTCCCTGTCAATATCATTGATGCAGATATTAAACAGCACCAGTCCCACTACGGACCCCTGAGGGACACCACTTGTCACGGATCTCCATCTGGACTTTGAGCCATTGACCACTACTCTTTGAATATGACCATCCAACCAGTTTCTTATCCACCAAATGGTCCACCTATCAAATCCATGTCTCTCCAGTTTAGATAGAAAGATGTTGTGGGGGACCATGCTAGAGGCCAGATAGATCACAACTACTGGTTTTCCCGTGTCCACTGCTGAGGTTACTCCATCATTTCAATGAGCCATTAAGTTGGTCATGCAGGATTTGCCCCTGGTGAAGCTGTGCTGACAGCCACTAACCACCTCCCCATCCTCCATGTGCTTCAGCATGTCTTCTAGGAGGATCTGTTCCATGATCTTCCCAGGCACAGAGGTGAGGCTGACAGGTCAGGAGCTCCCAGGGTCATCTTTTCTACCCTTTTTAAAAATGGGCACAACGTTACCCTTCTTCGAGTCACCAGGGACTTCTGATTGCCATGATTTTTCAGATAGCATGGAGAGTGGCTTGGCAACTATGCCAAGAGAATCTGCCAATTCCCTCAGGACTCTGGGATGCGTCTCATCAGGACCCATAGACTTATAGATGTTCAGGTTCCTCAGGTGGTCACAAACATGATCCTCATCTACAGTGGGAGGAGGTCACCGTCACTCATGGCCCAGGATGGGTGAGGAGAGCATTTGTCAGTAAAGACTGAGGCAAAAAATTTGTTAAGTACCTCAGCCTTCTCCTCATCTGTTGATACAAGGTGTAGAGTTGGATTATGTGTATGTTTGCCTTAAACATTTTACCAAGGGACTGTAGAGTCGCATTATGTGTGTGTTTGCCTCAAACATTTTATCTGGGAATCCCCAGTCCTGTGGCACCAGGTCGTCTGTGGGGTCAACAGAAGAGCCACTTATCTATTCGAGGGTCCAGACCTGACTTTGTGGGGGAGGGCGAGGGGGATGCAGCGGTGGCTGCTTCCCACCCCCCCCCCCCCCCCACTTCTCCAAGACATTTGCAAATGGGGGTCTCACAGGATAAAAGGGATCTTCATGGAACCAGAGAGAGGGAGCAGCTTCATGGAACCAGATTGAGAGCAGTGGAACCAGACTGAGAGCAGTTTCTCCCACCACACACTTCGACGCAGCCTGGAAGCTGTCACCATTTTCAACCATCACTGGGGGTATGTTCTCTTTAACCTTCCTCTTCTGATTGACATACCTGTAGAAGCTCTTCGTGTTGGTCTTCACTTCCCTTGCCAAGTTCAGCTCTAGCTGCACCTTGGCCTTCCTGACCTCATCCCTACACAACCAGGTAGTGTCCCTACACACTTCCCAGGTTCCCTGTTGTCCCTGCTTGCAGCATGTGCAGTTCCCTCTTGTTCTTGAGTTTGACCAGCGGGTCTTGACTTGGCCATGCTGGTCTCTTCCCTTTCCTGCCAGATTTCCTACATCTAGGGACTGGGCTGTCTTCTGCCTCATGGAAGGTATTCTGAAATATTTGCCAGCTCTCTTCTGCTCCGTCATCCCAGAGGGTCCTACTGAGTAACTCCTTGAAGAGGTGGGAGTTGGCTTTCCTGAAATGTAGGGCCCTGATTATACTTGTCACTTTCCCTGTGTCCCTCCAGACCTAGAACTCCACTAGTGCGTGATCACAGCAGCCCAGGCTGCCTCCAATCCTAATGTCTCTCATGACCTCACTTTCACTAGTGATCATCAGGTTCAGTATTGCATACCCTCAGGTGGTTGAAGCCCCTAAATAGGGTACAAGCTTGTAAGCCTAAAGGAAGAGGAAGAAGGCTTCATCGGTCAGCTATCCTTAATCAGGTGGCTTGTAGTATGCACCAACCCCAAGGTTTCCCTTGTTTCCTCCATCTTTTATCCTGACCCACAAACTTTCACCCTGCTCGTGGCTACTCTTCATTGACAGCTTTTCACATTCTGTCCCTTTCCTGACATAAAGGGCATCACCCCTACTCTTCACTGGTGTTGTTACCCTTCTTTGGACACATTCCAGCATCTCAGTGTCTTTCTTGTTGTGAGGGGCCCAAAAGCCTCATCAGTTCTGAGTAGAGGGACATGATCACTCCTCTAGTCCTGCTGGCCACACTATATACTGATATAAGCCAGGATGCTATTGGTGTTCTTGGCCACCTGTGCACACATCTGGCTCATATTTATGACAAGCAGCTAAAAGAATTACCACCATAAAATATAAAGATGATATCAGCTAATTATAGAGCTGCAACTACTAAAAAAGCGTAAATTTCTTTACAAATCTCAATGGTTTGTAACTGCTAACTACCCACAAGACCATGGGAATTTCTGTCAATACATATACTATCATTCTTCTAATCCAAACGGCTAAATACGAGTAGATTGTATACACATAGTGCTTTGTATTCAGCTGTGTTGTTCAGTTGTGACTGGTAAAACAAGTTTCCCAGTACCATTTCTAGACTTCCTCTGAGGAAATTGTGCAAGCACTTTACATTGCATTTACTGCTGTTTCTGCCTTTTCTCAGAGCTTTTCTACATAAATACTTAATTGGCTGGTGTATACTACAGGCCATCTGATCAAGGAGAGCTAACTGATTAAGTCTTCTTTCTCCAACTACAGGAGGCTCCACGATCGCAAGCTCTCATCCTGCTGGGGGACTTCAACCACCCTGACATATGCTGGAAAAGTAGCATGGCAGCAAGCTGTAGGCAATCCAAGAGACTCCTGGAGTGCATTGAAGATCATTTCTTGGTCCAGCTGACAGAGACCCCCACTTGAGGGGATGATGGTCACCAATATAAGAAACTCTATGCACAAGTGTGGTTGCAGACTAACTTCCATGTGCACAAGTACGTCTGTTTTTTTTATTTCCCTTCAATTCACTATACAGCTGAGTTTCTAGCCTCTTTAATCTAGATCGGCCTTATGCCACACCATACTTCCATAAAGCACAAGACTTAAACTGACACAATGGTAACATGAATTCTCCTACGTATATTTTACAACTATACAAAGAGCTCATAATCAGTAAGAGCTATAAAGTACAAAACAAAAATAATGAAAATATGTCCCATTAGTTGTGACAGCAAAATAAAGTGGAAGATTTCTCATTTCTTTTATAAAATAGCAATACACACTAAAGAAGAAAGTTTCTGAAGAAAATCTTAGGCACCGTGGAAAAACACATGCAAACCATTATTTGTAAAAAAGTGGATGCTTTTTCCATTTTAATTTTTCAGCAATTACAAGGAAAGAGAGCTCCAAAAGGCTTATTTCTTATACACAATATCTTGTTCTACAAAAAATTAAGATATTTTACAGAAAAGAAGAATCATGATTTTATGAACTGGAGTGCCTGGAAGGAATGTCATTGCACCAAATTATACCTCTACCTTGAAAATCTTTAAAACAAGGAGAATATTAATTATTCAGCTTGTCATCAGTAGCATTCATCAGATTTTTGGATGTACAGAAAAAAAATTCAGACAGTTTTTGAGAGGGTTTGGGATGAGTGCAAAATAAAACCAAAAATAATACACTTACACACTCATAAGATCCCAAAACCATATATGACAGCAAACGATTTACTCTGACACAAAACATGCTAAATATATTGGTTTAAACATAAAAGGAGGCAAGATCTTATGCCTATTAAGTAGAATTCACCATAAGTGCAAAGAAGCATGGAGCAGACATACAAGTCCAAAATGAGCTAGAGATAGGCTCAGCACACATTCCAGTAATTAATATCAACAGTAAATTCTGTAAAAGTGACAACAGAATTCCTAGTGTTTAATTTTTTTTCATTTTCTATGACATTTTCATAGATGTGGACAATTATGAGCTAGCGCTGTCAGTCATGACCACTGACCATGGCAATTGATGCATAAAAATTTAAAGATCACATAAAAAATTGTCAGTAATAAAAAACAGTAATAATTAGCACATTTGAGAGAGTAGTCATCTGCAAAACTGCACTCGTAGTGGTTTTTTTTATATAAAACAAATGCTAAAATCAATGACTGCAAAGTAAAGTCAAATTGACATACTGAGTACCATAATTCCAAATTCTAATCAATTCACTTTTCTAGAATGAGGTCCCAGAGTGAATTAGAATCACTTATGTGCATTTTTAAAGAGAAAAATGTCTGCAAGTGACATTATACCAGCTTGGTTGAATGGTTCTTTTGCAAGTTCTTAGGAAGAGATCAGTAGTCACAGACAATTTTGAATATGCTGTATACCAAAATCCACTCATGTCAGAAGGATCCTCAACATTGCTATACAATAAAAATTGTCTTATATATCATGCTGATGGTATAGTCTGTTCAAGTGTCCATAACCTTACTCTAACTTATGAGACATAGGGTAATTGGACTACATATTGCATAAACAGGTATTATTTCCTAGTATACCAAATATATAACTAATATTTATTCAAACTATAGTGGCCTTTATCTTGCTGGTTCTAGTTAGACTTAACGGAAATTGGGCAGCCATATAAATTCAAAACATACATACACATTTGTATTAGATTAGCAAATAAAATTAGAAAGTATACAAGGACTGTTTAACAAAAGTAAAGGCCACTCTGGCCCAGCTCCCATTTTTTTTGGCACTACCCATTTGCAAATGCTTCAGAAAAAAGTAATAGAACAGAACAAGTCTGCCACAGTAGTCTCTATACAAAATCTTCCACTCCTGCTAACCCACAACTACAGAATTTCAAAACCTGAAGGTTGTATTTGAACACTTTCATGTAGTAACTGTAATTCAATTACAGAAAATAAACATTAGTCTGTTTTAAAAACAAATTTGCCATTATTAATAACATGGAGATGTAAAAAAAGAAAAAATCAATTAAATGTATTTCTTTAAATAAAGATTTTCAACATCTACTTAAGAAACCAAATAAAATAATAAAAAAAGAAAAAAACCACCCGCACCTCTTTTCTTTTTCTTTACCTGTTCTAGTAAAAGAGCCTGTAATAAATAAGAAGTTATTCATAGTGCTGCCTATAAAACAACTGAAGGAAGTATTATACAACACCATTATGACAAAAAAAACACTTTACACATGGGGCACTGGAGGATTGCAATTTTATGTTTCATGTAGCTAATGCTTTCTTATAATGCCATGGTGCAGTATTTTTGATCTTATTATAAGTTCACAATTAAATTTAAGCACTACAGAAGTAATTCTAAGCAAATACCATAAAGTGCTCTACATAGTAACAAAGTACACATACAACCTTTAAGTAATCAGGTCTTCAACACTATCCACATGGAAACTTTCTTCTACTTTTTAAGTACTATTCCCTCCCCTATCTGAACTAAATTAAATACTCATTTTTCCTGCTTACTTTCTGGGTTTGGTCAAATTTCCCAGCCCAAAACAAATATGTACTTTTAATTTCTAATCAACTCACTCACTTCTTTGCTTATCCAACCTCATCCAAACAGCTTTCTTTTTCCTGATTCTGCATTCCCACAAAGGAGTACTATCACTTCATGACCCTTCCAGTGTTACAAGTAGTGTGACACTCGTTTCTAATATGTTCTCTGGATGGCCAGGCCCAGAGAGTGGTGGTACCAGATTTACAGTTTGGTATTTTGAAATGAGCCATACCTAGGGCTTGTAAAATACCAAGCTGCTCCTGTGTTATTGTTTTTAGTCTCCTAATTTTCCGTTGCAATAAACCTGTTCTTCAGTATTTTTTCTCCACCAGAGGTCTCCTCCTCAACCTGTCTAATTGTGTTTCCAAAATTACAGATGAAAGCATCTGTCTGCTGTCAACATTTGTTCAGCAAGTGCATGCAAGTCTTGAACTGCCTATGCAGATTCTTCTTCTCACTTCAGTTGCATAAAAACTCCAGTTACTCCACTTACCTGTGCAAGTCTCAGATTCTGCTCAGTAAATACAAGAGATTAGAATATGTGATAAGGAAACAACTCACTAATGAATGAAAAAACCTGATCGAGGTATGCAATATAAATGCTGCATGTAACATAATGTGAGAAAAGGTCTGTAAGAAGTCTTTGAACAATTGCTAATGGCCCTTGTTTCATGAGTGTATTCAGAATATTGATAAACTGCATTAAATTTCTACCAAATGGTAGCTTCCCAAAAATTTCTCAAAAGCTACTAAACTCCATTCTAAATAACCTTTAGAAAGCCAGATTAAATTAATCCTTATGTGTGCTTTCTCCTTAAAAAATAACTATCACTGTAAAAAACTATTTTCATCCAAAAATGCTGTGCTTCTTTTATAATTTCCTTTGGCTCAATTATAAATCTTATATTACCTGAGAAGAGTCCACAGAAGTGCACCCTCAATTCTTAATGATTAAAAAACCAAGAAACCTAGAAAGTTTCTCCCATAGAGAACTTGACTTGTGCTGTACTGAGTGCTCTTTGGTGCAGCACGGGCTTACCGATAAGTAATTGCTATGTAGTCTAGAAAGAAGTAGTCTTTCTCACTTCTCCTTTACACATGTTCCAATTTATGTCACCTCTTTTGTTTAGTTGATTTTACTTTCAAGTTTTGTTGTTCATTTTCCACAGCTTTAAATGAGTGATTTAATAGCCAAATGCAAGGCTTTTGTCACAAGTTGTTAATTGATGCTTTTTCATAACTGTAGCTTAGACATTTTAAATTTATAAATCCTACTTGTGTTGTAGCAAATGAAAATGTGCTGGAGATGTTTAAATTAACTTTTGTATGAAGATTCTGAAAGTATTAGATATGACCTCTTGGGAAAATGTAGAAACCAATTATGCAATTAACCCTTCCAAATATTCCCAAGATACAGAAGTCAAAATCTGAAAGAAAGATGCTAAAAATGAAAAGCAAACAAAAAAAATCACCTGAATTTCTACTTATATCTACTGCTTTGGATTAACCTTGGCTCTTTTAGAAATATGTATTTTAATAATTTGTATTCATATATGGGATATGAGAAAAGGAATATATTAACTGTAATCAATTACAAAGAGACACTTCCCTCTTGATAAAGCAGTGTCTAGCCAAAGCCAGAGTTTAGGTAAAAACAAGTATTAGCCCAGGTACAGAAGACCACCATCACTCAGATTATTAGATGGTCTAACTAGCTTCATCAAAGAAAAATGTTCAACATTTATGTTAATGCATCTAATAAAGAGACTAAATTAAAAAAATAGGACAAGGAAATTTTTTGCCCTCCTCCAGTTTGTTCACTATTCTTTCAAGTAAAATTAATCCCTTAGGTTCAATATACCTCAACTTGACCACAGAATGCATCAAGATCTATTATACTGGGTGGTGGTTAAAAAGAATGTCAAATTAAAAGGTCATAAAATAAGTTCTTTTAACAATAGATTAAACAATCTACAGGCAAAAGAAAGGGAGAGTTCTCCAAATCCCTTTATTGCTTAATAACTAGAACCAAATCATCCTGTTTTCTCAGAGGGTCACCTATCATTACATAAACCCTGGAAAAAAATTGCAGTCTGATCAGTGTTTGTTTTAATTTTAAAACAGAATGTTTTAACACTCTCACTTTGTTTTGGGTCTCACTCGCATTACAAACCAGTCTTATATAAGGTTCCACAACATTCCAGCAGTCCATGGTTACTTCAACCATTCAAAACATTCAAAGCATCTCCGAAGTTTATTCTTACTTCTTAGTTTAAGTTGATATACCACAAAACTGGTTTTAAATAATTTTTTTTTATTATTAACAAGTGAAATACTATCACCAAACTTTAAAATGTCAGTTGCTAAATATAGTTACTCAGAGGAAGAAAAAAAATAAAACTAACAAACCACCAACAACCAAGAAGCTATTTTCTTAATAGTATAGGCAAACTCTGTTTGCTCTTCCCCCCTACCTTGTACTGATTGCATGTCTGGAGACTCTGATCTCTGTTCAAATTTACAGGTCCTGTTTCAGGACTGCACACGTTTCCAGATCATTGTTTCCTCTCTTCATGAAACCACACAGCACTCTTACATAACCCTTGAGGAAGCCTGTTTTCAGAATCTTCTATCTCTAACTATTTACTTGTTTCAAGATGACATGAAAAAGCACGGAGAGTAGCAGAATAACACTAGGGGCAATGGTGAGAGACTCCACCCCATTTTTCCCCCTCTCCTCCCTTTCTCTCCAGGAAAACAGAATCACTTCAGTTCCTGGATGAAAGTATAGCGAGATCTCATCCACCTTCCTAAGCAGGAAGGGTTCTGAGAGAAAGACTCAGGAGCTGCTTGACCCGTCCCCACATGGCTGTGCTGGCCATGAGCCGGTCCAAACAGGTGCCTTAAGAAATGCTTAAGAAGCATATGCTTAATTACATTTGCTTAAGTCTGTGAAGTCACTGTGCTATTAGACAGCACTGGTCTTGGCAACTTATTCCTAATTGCACAGAGAGATCTTGCTGTTCTGTTCAAAACAATGATGATACCAAAAGTGCCAGCAAATCAAACTCTCCAAGACTCGTTTTGGAGCTTTAGAAACCAAGCATCCTTTATCAGGTCTGGGCAACATGCAGGAATGATCTCCATTAATCATGTGCAGAGACAAAGGCTGTTACAGAATATATTTCCCACTTACATACGTATATGAAAATTTTCCCATAAATCTTATGCATACTTTATTACTTTCCAAGGCCTAACTTTAGTGTTATGAAACCTTGCAACAGTCAAAACTCTTTTTAATTTGGAGCTGGCTCTAGCAATCTGCTTGACCTTGGATTTTAAGATATGTCGAAACTCCAGACAGAGGTGATTACAGAAGAGACATCTGTTCAGCACAGATCATATAAAAGGTGTTATCATCTTCAAGGAACAATGTCCGGAAAACAGCATTTTAAAGAAAACATGCTATCAGAGGGACATTCTGTGTAACTCTTAAAAACCACAACAGCTTAGACAAAACTTAAGTGTACTTTAGCTTAAATCAAAATATACCACTTTGAAATATTCCACATATTGTATCAATGGTGTTTGGGACTGCCAGAGGTCCAGCAGCAGTGGGGGCTGCATTTCTGCAGGTGAGGGGAAGGTTGCCAGGCCAGACTGCTCCGTGTATTGCAGCTTCACAGGAGGCAGCGTGACCTGTCATCTGCAAATGTTTAGTAATAATAAAAAAAAATAAGTAAATACTTGGTTTCTTAGCTCCTGTGAGCATAGTCAAATGTCACCTTCCCCAGCAAGCTCCCTAAGGGAAGAGAGGGAGCACATTGGGGATAGCTGACGCTGTGCTGCCACAGTAGACAAGAGACCTCTCACTTCTCAAATTTGATTCACCTCCTAAACCCTGTGCAAAAGGGTTCAAAACCACTGTGGGCTGAAATAGGATGAGTTGATGGGAAATAAGAGAGAGTCTTCCAAACATCACAAATTTGGTCCAGATTCTTGGGAATCAGCTCTGCAGCGAAACAAAGGTTCTGGCTTTTGCAGCTAAAATAATGACAGATTCTGTGATTTGTCTGTGATCTGACTGTAAAGGTAAAGCTGACCACATGCTGTGGGTGCAAGACTTGCCTTTTTCTCTCCTTTGCAATTTAATTGTATTTATTCTTTTTCTGTTGTGGTTTTTTTTTCTGTTTCTGGCAATAACAGTGGAGAGTTAAAATACCGTAATTCATAATTGATACTGGGGTAGTAGTTTCCCAGGTGGCTCCTCTACTCCAAGTCTCAGGGGTCTTATGTATCTTCTCACAGAAAGTTTCGTGTTTAAAATACTACATCTCCCAAGATGAAGTGCTGTTCCAAACAAAATTTAAACAATTCTCAGTAAATACAGGGTTCTGGAAACTGGAGTTTTTCTTCAAAAACAAAAAGTTATGATTCAGTAACTGTTAAACTGTGTGATAGTCACATGGTTTTCTAAATATTTGATGTGAATTGATTCCTCAGTGATACTTGGAGGATTAGTCTCAGCTAGTTATTTCTGTCTCAGTCCTTCACATAGTTCCACAGAGATCTCAAAATAAAATAGAATTCTTATTGGTGTAATGCTTATACAACTTAAAGGAGGCAGTCCTTCAAAGATCCATATGGTGGGTCACACATATTAAACAAATTAAATATATAAATGTTTACAGGTCAGAAAGTTTACGTTATATTTAAGAGGATTTCTTTATTTAAAAATAGCACCTAGGATAACTGTGCCTGTGTAAAATACTTTCACTAGCTGGTGTAATAAGAGGAGAAATGTACCATTTCATTGTAAAAGAGAAGTGCATTATAAATATTACCAGTCCCAGTCCAGCAGTGTTAAACAGGAAGGCAGTATACATTACTGCTGTTTATCTCAGAAACATTCATAATAAGTTGGAGGTCTCTGTAAATGTGTTGATCAATGTCGAGGATTATGAGTCTAATTGTTTCACTTTTTACAGAAGCTTTTTATGTTTGGGTTATGAAAGCATTTTAAATTGATTTACCCTTTGCTTTGGATGCAATTAAAACAAATTCTCAGTCAGGTGTTTTTGAAACCTCTTTAATAGCTAATTGTGTATGAATGGTTCTTAAAAAGGATTTTTTTACCTGATTGTTCTTGTTCAGTCTTGCCCTGCCAAGAACCCTATTATAAATGTGCTATTACTGAGAAATATAATTTTTGATGTGAATATTTATAGGAAATAGAAGCAAAATATAAATACATATATCTGTTGTGAGGCCTTTGATTTACTACAGAAGGTGTCTCGTCACTGTGAAATCTGAACATATTTGCTGTAAGAAAGATAGTGTTTCATTTTGCTAGCATATCATGTCCAGTATTCCTATACACCTTCAGGTACAGAAAATTATGACTGTAAAGTGTTACTAAAAATTAAATCTTGCTGTTATAGTACAGAGTATCTTCTTACTAGGAAAGCAAAAAAACCCCAAACCCAAACATTTCAAGCTCTTGCTGACTTGTCTTGCATTTTCAATGTCCCACTAAACACTAAAAATAAATATTTATTGTTATTAGATTAAAATAAAAAAGGAGGATGATGAATACATTAGAATGTATTTTCCACTGCTAAACAGCTCATTTAGAGAGTAGGAACCTGAGGATAAACATCAAATTCAAGCTAAACTACTACTTTTGACATAACTTCTGTAAATCTGTGAAAATCAGTAAGGCTACCAGTATGCCTTAGAGCAAAGTCCTTGAAAAAGGATATATGTAGCAGGTAACAGCAATCTTAAACAAATATATATTTTATAACTTCTTTTGCTGAAAATGTAGTAAGGCCTACCATAATTTAAGATGAGGGATGGTACTACATTTCTAAATTTTGTTAAAACTTGGTTTCCATTTTTTAAAGTTATTATGGACTGATTCCCTTCCTATGTAAAATAAGGAAAGTGTTTATGTTGTGTGATGGAGTGACTTGGATTGAGGAATTATTTTTATAGCTCTGTGTTTACCTTTATAGCTCTGTTGTTTCCAACAAATACTTCAAATAATATACAAAATAAAATACAAAAACAGTATCCAAAGTGTAAACAAAGTATGGCTTCTTAAAGGAAGGGAGTTACAATGAAATTAATGGAACATTTGATTAATGTTTTCAGTACTCTTCAAAAAAACCCTATTGTTTCTGGCCATCATTGCAAGTTCTAAACAAAAAATTAATCCCAACTGTGAATCAGTTCCAAAGCAATTAGCACTTCAATGCTTCATGAAGCAGCAACTAACAAGGATCTCGTTTTCTGGTGAAAGGGAAGTTAACAACAAAAAAATCAAATAATTAGGAAACTGATGGTAGTCAATTGATAGCATGCATAATTAGATCTATTATTAAAAAATTATTTGTTTCATAAATATTAGGAAAATATTTTCTAGTGCTATTGCCTTTCCCTCCATCTCCCTGTAATTGTAGATGCTGAAGACAGATGGTAGTTAATCAGGTTGGATTGTTTTGTGATACCATTTAAAGTGTGGTGGGTATTTAATAACATGCTGCGAAAGACAGATAAAAATTGAGAAAGAAGAATCAGTACTGGATTTCTTCATGAACAAAAAAAATACTGTAGTAAAGAAGGTTCATGTTTCCCTTAGACAGTAAACACTAACTGGATTTCTTTAGTTAATGGAAGTTATAGCTAAATATTGTAAACAGTCATGTTGAATCTACTTAAGTCGTCAGTCAAAGAAAGTCACACAGTATTGGTCCTAATGTGTTTAATTATTCCTTTTTTAAAAAGTATGTTCAAAAGACTTTAATTGGCAAAAATGTGGACATTATCTTGTTGCTTCTTGACGTGAATATGCATATCTCTATATTTACAATCCATCTGCAAACTTTTGGCATTTTCTACAAGGCCATGTACACTTGACTCCATGAATTCAGACATTAAGATCTCTACAACATTTTTATTTGTTTTTCATCTTAGTCTCATATATCCTAATCTTAGTATTTGCTTTTTTCTTGATTACATTGGTGCTAGATTTATACCTATTTCCGTTCTGGCATTATCAAGTTTTTTAATCAATGGGCTAAGAGGGATTTGCTTTCATTTTCCCATTCCTAGATAAATACCCTTGTTACTAGAGTGATATTGTATGACAATTTCTATAGAATATTGAAATTTTCAGCCCCTTTTACAGTAAAAATATCCTTCTCCACATTTTTTAAAAAATCTATAACAGCCCTATCAAATTGAGGGGATTGATCACACGGACTTCAATCTGATGGATTGAAGACATTTTATTGATCTTAGCTGTTTCTTTATAAACCCTTTTTAGTTACATAACTGGGTGCCCATGAGGGTATCTACAGTGTATTATTGGTTAAAGGTAACTGTCCATAAAGCTATTACTAACATATTATTGGCTAAACTACCGCACATGCTAAGAAACCAAGTTACACTAAAATTAACTATGTTGATAGTTCTCTTCCATTGTTTTCCTTTCAGTTGGTACTCGTTCCCATCGAACTAGCTCTTGTATTCCTTTCAGCTGGCCTTTGCTTATCTTTCTGTTCTCTGTTTCAAGGCCTTGTTACAATTGCTCGGTATCAATCAGTCCCACAGCATCCCAGCCTTCTTCTCTGTAAAATGTTCCCACATCAAATTATTTTTTACCTTTTTTTAACGTTATCAGTTACTAGAGAATTCTTAGGGTTGGCAAAATTCTTAGTGTTTCTCATTACAATTATAATTTTGTCTTTTAGATTTTTGTTACAGTCTTTATTTGTAGGATTTATTACTCAATAGGCAGTTGCACTGAAACATTTATAGCTTAAAGAAGAATAATGACTTACTAATTATTTTAACAGAAGAATGTTATTACTTTAGCATTGCACAGTTACCTATTAATAAATACCTAGTAAGAAATTCCATGTTATATTAACAAATTGGTATTTAATTATAGTGCTGTTGTTCCTCTGTTTCTTTTGCTTTCTCTAATACTCTATACCCACTTAAATTTCTGGAATGTCTTACCTTTGACCTCAGAATCCTGCTTTATAGTGGTAATTGGCAAAAAATTTTTTAAAAATTGCTTCTCTTTAGCTCTGAAACGCCGCAGGAGATGAAGTGAAAGAGAGGTAATTTGTAATTATTCTGTACAGACCGTGATAACACCACCTGCCTAGCATAGCTTTTGTCACATGTTTAAGTTCTTTCAAGGTCATGGATCATTAGAAATATTTAAATGAACTAGATGCCTAATTTCTTCCTAGAGCATACAATTTATTAGCAAATCTGTCCCACAATGAATGAGTTAAATATTATTTATCTCTCTGTAGATCTGGTTCCTTGACATATATCTGCCAGTAGATCATTTGAATATGAGGTATCGTGGTAGAATACCTGCTTTCTAACAAGTTTATAACTCGAGTAGTATACTATCTGCACTTGTTTCCTGCTTGGGTTTTAGTCCATCTTATGCAGTTGGTTTTAATCCATAAAATCCTAAATGACTGAAGATCTAGATATTTGTGATCACCTCTCATTTAGTACTATTAGCAGTGCTACTAGAATTAAATCCATTAGAAGGCTAAGGTTCTTACACTTTCAATACTTTCCCCGTGTAATTTTTACAGCATTGTTCCACATATTAAAAGGAAAAGGTCTTAACATCCAAATTTGCATTTCAGACATAAACCAATAACGATATCTTAAACTGAAATAGATGACTTTTTTAGTATTATTCAATGCCTATCAATAAGAGTCTATCAAGTGTGCTATGTCATGCATTGTAATCCTCTCCATGCTCTTTCTACTAATTACTGATATTATCTAAAATTCAGAACAAGCTGCACATACACAATGAAAAACAGCATTTTTGCTAAGAAGATTATAAATAACAACCTCTATATTATACAAAGATAGAGAAATAGCAATACGAAAAGATGATAAGAGAAGGGTCAATGATTTGAAGGAAAAGCAAACAGTTAAGCAGGTGAAAAGCCCAGCAGGCACAGTCATTGAGAGCTACAAGATTGAATAGGTAGCTAACATATCTCAGAAACAAAACAGAATAGATAAGATCATGTTTATCTTCCTCTGATTAATCCAAAGGAGTACTCAGCTTCTGATATCATATTGCATAAAATTAATGGCCTACATATTCTGCTACATTAAAAAAGATAAAAGAATTATTAGATGAAATTATAACATTAACAAAATAAAACAATTAGATTGAAGTTTTAATGAACACATGAAAATCTTAAATTCCATAAAGATATATACTATTACAGCCATTTAAATAGGTATTTTTTATGTCTTGTTGTTACCTTAATTTGTTTTAACATATTATTTGATAATTAATTGAATGGTTATAAATTGTATTGTTGTAAAATACAGCTGTGCCTTCCCTACCACCACCTTCCTAACACTTTGTTTTATGGACACATTTCTCTGTCTTAATACATACAGGTATTATTACTGTACTTAAACTACCAATGTTTTTCTGGACAAAGTATCACATTAAAAACACCTCTTTCCCCTTTTCGTCTTCTTCAGAAATCTGTATATACATTACTGTATTTCAAGTAGCTGTCTTTTAAAAGCGTTTGGTAAAATACATGCTAGAAGTGGTTTCTAATGGGAAAGCATGAAAATTGCTGTTGTGCATTTGTTTAACTTGATTATCACTATCAATTACTATTCGCAAATCATACTGAATTAGAATGAATATGAAGGGGAAAAAAGATCTGCCAGAAAGAGGGATAGCATAATACTTGATTTGGGAAAATGCAAATTTATTCTTTGTGGTTTGAATAGAAAAGTGACTTGGGAATTTATAATGTTAAACCTAACAGTAATATATAGTTCAGTGGGGCCACAAAATAGCCTGATTTGAATCCTCATAACCATGAACCACATCATGGAATGAAGAAGCTGTAAATGTGTTTTTCTTATTTCTTCGTTGTATTCGAATACCGTTGATGAGCATTATTTCCAGAACCTTGTGTCACTTCAGTGTGATTACAGAAATAACCACCTTTGGCACCCTGCTTCTGCTATGAGTATTTGAGTATTTTTGTCCTAGAGGCAAATTTGTGGAAATTTTTAGAATATCAAATTGCAGCTATTCAATTAATATATGAAAATATTTTGAAACTTGCACAAATTTTTTTTGTATGTGTGTGCATGTACGTGTCTTAGAGCTAATGATCTTGTTTTGCCATTTTCTTTTTAAACTGAAAAGACTAACACATAGAAGGAATTTGCTACAAAGAAACTGCTATGCTGTTCTTGAGCAACTTAAGTGACAGGAACATAATGAAATAATGACAATGTGAAGACATACTTGCTGTCTTTTTTTGGTTTATAAAATGTCTAGAAATGATGCCACAGACCTGTCTATTAGTGAGATTTAAACATATTGTAAAATGAATCTAAATTTAAAGAATAGAAATTAGAAACTTAGAAACTTGCTCACTTTTAGATATCTCTAGCTACCAAACATGTTGTATTTTTCCATGTAATATCAGGAAAGTACTAATAAAACAAAATTCAGATTTCATTAGAAATATGCATTTGAACTGGAACGCTCTGCTTTTGGCATATAGATGAAGGAGTTGTTGATGTAGCTAATCTAATGGAAGGAAATGAATTATTCAGTTGGAAAAAGATTCATTACTGGCTTCAGTGACTAATCTGTGATCAATCTGTTAAACACTTGAACTGTAAACCAGTTCAAATAAGTTTCAGATTCTATAATTTATTGTCTCATGGACTAATGGAATGTGTGTCAAACTACATAATTAAAGGTAGTAATAATTAAGAGTCCTTCTTCGGAAGGAATTTCCTTGACTTAAAAAATACCACACTTTTTCCACTTCTTTATGTTAAGGTTAATTTATACAAAACTGAAAAGGAAGAAAACACTACAGAAAAGTATGGAGTATAATGAATATTTACATTGAAATTTTGCAGATTACTGAGAAATTACATTCCTCTTTCTTGTAAACGGATTTATTCTGACATAGTCTTTCCTTGCCAGTGAAAAAAAATATGTAGCTTGTAAGTTAATGTTATTAGAAAACATCCAACATCTTTTTAGATATCTTGATAGAAGTCTGGATCATTTGCTGATTCAGAGTCAAGTGCTTTGCAGTCTCCCAGAAATTTGAATATGTTTAGCATTTCACAAAATCACACATTTTGAAGCAAGGAGCAATCCTGTTCCTAAGGAAGGAAGTCCAGTGAGTATAAAGTATCACCACATTTCTTTGTGAAAATAGAAATTAAGCTGTTTCTTCTTGGGTTGTGTAAAATCTTGTGTGCTCTCCAGAATAAAGCAGTATGACACTGCCAAGAGTAATCTGAACACTGACACAAGTAATGGTCTTGAATAGCTTCACCTGAGACAAATTAAAAATTGAGCTAGGTTTAAAATAGTTAATATGGAGCTAGGTATAAACAGTATAAAGGGAGCTAGGTTTACCATGAGAAAAGTTATTATTTGGTGTCAGTCCACATGACAGCAAAGGACTGTAGTAAAAGGTGGTGTCACTTAGTTCTATCTAAAGCTTGCAGTTCTAAAGGTTGTTTTCAGTGCTGATGAATAGGCAGTGAACTGTGGGTTCAGAGCAGTAAAAAGATTTTTCTTTCAAAAATTGCTTGTTGTTAAGTGTAATCAGATGCAAAGTCATGCACAAAAGTGACATGACATGCATCAGCAGTGATATCTTTATATATTGTCACTTTACTTCAGTTTCAATGTAAGAATGCCTTAAGTGCAACTTCTTATCTCTGCAGCTTTCATATCCTGGGATGACTCCTATTTCTGCTTTTGGACTTTGCTTCAGTACTAAGAATGCAAATTCTAGGGCCATTTCATAGAATCATAGAATAACCAGGTTGGAAGAGACCCACTGGATCATCGAGTCCAACCATTCCTATCAAGCACTAAACCATGCCCCTCAGCACCTCGTCCACCCGTGCCTTAAACACCTCCAGGGACGGTGAATCAACCACCTCCCTGGGCAGCCTGTTCCAGTGCCCAGTGACCCTTTCTGTGAAAAATCTTTTCCTAACGTCCAGCCTAAGTCTCCCCTGGCGGAGCTTGTGGCCATTCCCTCTCGTCCTGTCCCCTGTCACTTGGGAGAAAAGGCCATTACTCTCCCCTCTACCACCTCCTTTCAGGTAGTTATAGAGAGCAATGAGGTCTCCTCTCAGCCTCCTCTTCTCCAGGCTAAACAACCCCAGCTCTCTCAGCCGTTCCTCATAAGGCCTGTTCTCTAGCCCCTTCACCAGCTTTGTCACTCTTCTCTGGACTCGCTCCATTTATCTTACTGTTGTATATATTTTTTTCCAGCAGAGAAAAAAATTATTTTGTTGTTATGAATAAGTATTTTGATCTTGCTTTCTTTTGTTTCTTTTCCTGTTCTCCTTCCCTGTCCTCTTTTTTACCACTTTACCTTCCTTGATGCTGACAATTTCATGAAGCAAAGGAATAAACATTTTCTGCTTTTGCTTATACTAGAAATCATTAAGTATTCCTACACTATTAAGTGTTATTTTCTTGCTTAAACCATAGAACTCCCTTCTGTATAATCTTTTCAGAAATTTAAAATAAAAGTCTCACCATCACGTGAGAATTACAGCAGTTACTCACCTAAGAAGAAAAGCATCAACTAATCTTTGTATGTTTAAAAAAAAGTGCAGTTCGTGATTTTACTATTTACATAAGTCTGGGGCTCAACATACCTCATTAAAGCAGTAGTAAGAAAATCAGTCAGTTATGACTGAGTGTTATTTTCTATATTTATTCATATTTTTCAGATGGAAACCAAAAATAATCAACAAGCTAAAGTTAAATTTACATTTTTTAACAAAGTCAGTCTGACAAATGACTGGTCAGCTGGTTGTCTATTCAACATTGTAATCACTGTGTTCAAGCCTGTTACAATCAATGTCATGATTAGAAAGCTTCCATCTGCTTAGTATTTGAAGATAAAATAAGTGCAGTTTCTAATTCTAGTACCACTGCTACCTATTGGTTCTCTTCCTGGAATAATTGGGAGTGCTAATTGGTTTCCTCTCTGCTACCTTACACTTGGCATGCTCTCCTTTTTTTTTTTCAGACAGTGTACATGCCAAGTCTGGCCAGCATCAGGTGATTAGAAGTTCTAATTAGGCAGAGACAGAATTTTACGAAATATAGTTATTTAGAGGTCTGAAGCAGACAAACTGGCATTTTATTTCGGTGGGACTGCACAAATGCTTGTGGTAAATAAAACATTTCTTGGTAATTTTCAGTAAATAAAGCTACTTTTGTTCTAAGGTAGATGTTCTTATGAGAAATACATCAAACTCACATGATCAATTTATAAGCAACTCATGTGATTAAATCATGAAAGGTTATCTGTGTTTTCTCCTTCCAAGTACTTACGATGTTTGCAGAGCAGCAGAATGTGCGATTTCTTTTTTTATTCTGAATAAATTAAGGAAAAAAATCAAAACAAAACAGACACATAAGGAGAAATTTCCTCTGTGTTCTTTGATTCTCCAAAGTGTGAAACCGAGATTCTCACAGACTAATAGTTCAGTTAAGTTCTGTAAAGCAACTTGAGACAACCAAAACCAGTTTGAATTAAATTATTTGAATAAAGTTTTACAAAAGCCATTGCACTGTTCTGAATTTATTTTCATATAACTCTGCTAAGCATGTACATTTTTGGAAAAGGCACAAATGGTTATTTTAGTCCATATATTACCTTTCTTCTGCTGCACCTTTTCTTTCAGACTATGAGACCTGAGAAATTCTAATTTTTCATCTAATTAATTCTACTTAACTGTTACTGTGCTAAACTTGTTAAAATGTACTTAAAGGTTTTGATATAGGTAGAAATGATATGTTGTAATATTCCCATATTTTTATTTATTATGCAGAGCCAGCTTTTGTTTTATATTGAAAACATTGGCTCACTGAGTTTAACCTTTTCTCTTAAGTAAACATTTATAAGAGACATTGAGTAAGTTTTTGTTATTATTTTAGTCTGTTTATTTTTCCTTGTGATTTTTTAAAAATTAAAATTTAGTATGTATACATTCAGTACAAAAAATGCTATGTGGCATATTGGTGACAGAAGTCTGAACTGCCCTATAGCTTCTTTTATCCGGATATATGCCAATCAATCTCACCTCTGTACCTGCAAGATCATGGAGCAGATCCTCTTGGAAACTCTGCTGAGGCACGTAGAAAACAAGGAGGTGATTGATGACAGCCAGCATGGCTTCACTAAGGGCAAATCATGCCTGACCAGCTTGGTGGCCTTCTACAATGGTGCTGCAGCATTGGTGGATAAAGGAAGAGCAACTGATATCTACCTGAACTTCTGCAGAGCATTCAACACTGACCCACACAACATTCTTGCCACTAAATTAGAAAGACATGGTGGATAAGGAATTGGATGGATGATCACATTGAAAAGTTTCTGTTGTCCTAAGACTTTTTCTTCCTTAAGACCATTCTGAGAGCAGGTCATCTCTGCAGTCTTTCAGCCAGTATATCATATATGCACACACAATTTTCTTACAATTTGTGGTTTCAGACTTCAGTAGGTGAACAAAACTCCTCTTTTTTTTTTTTAATATTCCTTTATTTTCAAATTTTAATTTTTTTAATTTTCTTCCTGTACTCAAGCCTGGTAGAGAACCAGTACTGATGTACTGATGAAATTGGTCCTACTAACATAAAATTAGCCATGTTTTGTTCACTTAAATACATGTCTCTTTTAGGTGAAATCTTCTGCATTAGATTTTCTGTAACATCTTGTCTGTTTTCTGTGGTAGTTCCAATCACATTCCTTTCCCCTAAAGATAAACCATTTTCATGATGCTCTGCGAAATTTGCAAACACACACTTGCTTTTGTTCTAAGACTGGTTTCCCTCCCATCCAATATCAGGTAATTTAATAGCAAGAGTTGGCAGCATTGCAAACATTAAGAATTTTGAAAATTACAAAGATACTTCTCTTCTGTCTTTTGAAGTTCCTTATTTATTAATCAGACAGAAAGCAATTTTGGCCAAAGCTACTTCTTCATCTTGGTGAATTGAAAAATTATATTTGGTATAATTTGAAATCTGCAAATTTGTATTTTTCATTAGGATAAATCTTTGGTATTGATGCATGACAATTGGATTGCTAATGTAAACTGTAATATTTCTGTATTAGTTGGCTGCAGGTCAAGAATTTCTAAATAAACCAAATTAACACAATGCTGTAAAATATATATTGCAGAGACAAAAAACATCAACTAAAAAAAAATCCATCCAATCAGTGTTGTAAATGCATTCCAATATATTTGTATTTATGTTGTTAATATAAATTATGATATTGCCTTTTGTTTTCTGTATGAAGATAAAGAGTAATCTTGTCCAAACATTCAATTTTTATTTTTATTTCTTTTTAAGAAAAGTGATAGTGTCTTGCAATTAACTAGATGATTTCTTTTTTTGCCTATCAATTATGCTGGAATTGTAAATGATCCTGTTAAGGCCTCCATAAAATTTCACAATTTATTCTCAGTACTATTGAGCAGAATTTCTACTGAATTTTAGACAAAAGAAGAAAACTAGTGGGGCAGGGAGGGGAGCAGCAGGAAGGGAAGGGAAAGGGATCTGAAGTAGTTGTTTGTGCAACAAAATCCCTGGAATGATGAAGCAAATGAGCACATAGAATCATAGAACAGTTAGGGTTGGAAGGGACCTTAAAGATCATACAGTTCCATCCCTCCTGCCATGGGCAGGGACATCCCACTAGAACAGGCTGCCCAAGGCCTCATCCAACCTGGCCTTGAACACCTTCAGGGATGGGGGTATCCACAACTTCCCTTGACAATCTGTTCCAGTGTCTCACCACTCTCATGGTGAAGAAATTCTTCCTAATGTCTAGTCTAAATCTGCCCCTCTCCAGTTTATACCCATTCCCCCTCATCCTATCACTATAAGCCTTTAGGAATAGTCCTTCTTCAGCTTTCTTGTAGACTCCTTTCAGGTACTGGAAGGTCGCTATAAGATCTCCTCGGAGCCTTCTCTTCTCCAGGCTGAACAAGCCAAACTCTCTCAGCCTGTCCTCATAGGGAAGGTGCTCTAGCCCTTGGATCATCTTTGTAGCCCTCCTCTGGACCTGTTCCAACAGCTCCATATCCTCCTCATATTGAGGATTCCAGAACTGGACAAAGTACTCCAAATGAGGTCACACAATAGAGAAATAATGGGGCAGAATCACTCATACTGCTGTTCCAAGGCATGAGATGGTGTGTATTAAAGACTATGGGATGGTGATACAAAGGAGACTTAAGAGGGTGCTGACGAAGAAATTGAATAATACAGAGTTCTAGGTATACATGCTGTGCCATAAACCAATTCAGTTCATGTATCTAAGCAAGTCAGGAAAAAAAATCATTCTTTTGTGTTCAAAACTGGCCATGCAAATACAAGTAGACTATAAACTGTTGAACTATGGACCAATATTTACTGAGAATTTGAAGTGTTAATTTTAAGTTGAAAATAAGATAACTTACGTCTCTGTTATACTGAAGTGTCAGATCTGCTGTGCAATGTTAAGACAAGATAAACATATTAAAAAGTGGAAATACCTGTTCAGCGATGGGAATATGCTGTGGGCATGAAATAAAAGTAAAATAGAGCTAGCTCATACAGCATGACCTTATGCTTTTTAGTTCTTTTTCAAACAGACTAATGACAACTACTTTGGCACCTTTTCTATCCTCCTTTTTCCATCATACAGTTCATGTTTTCCTCATGTACCTCTCAGAGATTACCCATACTCATCTTCATGAGTATTTTTCTGTACTATTGTTAAAAATATTCATCCTTTGAGAGGAGAATACAAAGAATCATAAACATTCAGTTGGCCAGCCTGTATCCTCATTGTTGGCCCTTAGAATTTAGTTTAGTCCTAGGTTTCCAGACGTCAAAGTCAGTCAGTATCTTTTGAATTCAGACACTGCTTCTGAGAACTTTTTTTTAGTGTTTCATTGGATGATTATGTATGATTTCTGGTGATAATTTTCCAAATGAAGGAGCACCCTGAAAAGGAGGTTGCTGCTCATTCCATGAAGGTCTGCACTTGTATGAGCCTTCCACACTCAGTTGAATTGAGACTAAAATAAGTGATAATCATACTACTCGCATGCAACAGCTTGGGTTATTCACTGGAATTTAACATTTTATAGAAGTTCCTGAAAGGTTTGAGCAACAGCTATCATTGTTTATCATCCAAAAAGTCATAGATTAAGAAATAAAATGGTAGCTGAAAGTAAGGATTGTTTAATCTAAAACGGGGGCAGTTTGCATACTAGATGTAGGTGAATAGCTTTCAACTCTAATTAGTGTATCAACTTGGCATATAATTGACTTCCAGCCTTTCATGTTCCTTTCAAAGCTGAGTGGCTTCAAGTTCCTTTCCAAATGCATTTGCACATAAGCTTTTACTGCTTGCTTCATACAAATCAATACTAATGTTCTATATAGGGTAAATGAAGCAGAAGGCAGGTTGCATTTATCCTATGACAAGATGAAAAGCTGATTACGCAGATGAGTGCAGATGAACTGGAAACCTCTTGGAGATTAGGTTTTGCTCTCAGTTTGCCCTACATTACAGCCTGACATAATCGTTTCATGTTGGTTGCTTTTTGTGAACCATGTGCACGCAAAAAGGGAAGTTACTAACAACGTAATTGTTAATCTCTATAAATACTACACATCAGATCAGAAAGCCTTACTTTCAGCCAGGGATTTTTTCCATTCCCTTGTCTGCATACATCTCAGTAGGCAGAGTATGAGCTAGTATTTACGTACAGGTGATCGGATGATGCTTAGAAAATTACAGGTAAAAAAGAGGGAACTCAATTTATTAAGATTCCAAAGGGAAACAATGCTGTGAATGGCCTTAAGTGATAGGGATCTGACTATTCCATGTTTCAAATAGAGGTGGATGATTTCTGCTTAAATTAAGATAATTTGTTTAAAAAACTTCTGCACAGTGAGCTAACAAAGAATTTAATAAACATATCATATATTAATGAAGTTCAATAGAACCAAATGTGACATTTTCAGGAGGCTGTAAGTTACAGCGAGGAAAGGTATTTCACTGCGATGTTTCAATACCGAGAAGGGAATATATATATATATTATATATTATATATATAATATTATATATATATATATAATAATACCAATGGGAACCACAAGATTTCTTTCTCACAGTTGTGTCTGTTACTAGAAATGTTTTAATCTTAACTCTGTTGCTTCTGAATAGTCTCTATTATTTTCATGTAAGTCTGATCCAAAGGCCTTGCACTTCCTTTATGGTGCCTTCCAGAATTATGTACTTTCAGTGAAGAATAGTAGGAAGATTACTTATAGAAAAATAACATTCAAGCCAATAAAACAGGTCTTTTTCTTGCTCTGTCTAGAATTCTGTCCCTTTAGATAGCTGAGTATTTTATGAAGTAGTTGAGCAAACCAGCTTGTATTGTGATTTACCTCTTCAAGCAGCATTAGGGGTAAAGGGTAGGATTCCTTGTTCTCCAGTGTTGCTGTTGGGAGTCGTGTCTGCTTTGCTTAAGGGCTGTATTGCAAATCCTGCGGTAAGCGGTAACTACAGGATTGGCAGTGATGCTCTTCCAGAGGGAGAACGGATCTGATGGATTACGCAAGGACAGTTTATGCCAGAAATAAGCAGGCTGAGCCTCGATGCGTGAGCTCCCCGGGAACCCACGCTTTGCTGGAGAAGCCGCTTTCTGACACATCAAGCAGCAAGCATAAATGCCACAGCGACAGCCGTTCCGGAGAGCCAGAAGACGCCTCCATCCCCCCGCGCCCCTTCCAGAGAGGGCCAGGAGCAGGACCCACCTCCTCGCACGCGTGTAACCTCAGCCGGGGCTGCCGGGGCTGCGGGCTGCGCCGCCGCCTGCCCGCGATGCGGGGCGCCCCGAGGATTGGACACTCGCCCCGTCAGTCCTTGTCACCTCCCCCGCCGGGAGGGACCGGCGAGGCACCGCGAGGGGCTCCCCGGCTGGGAAAGAGCCGGGAGGAGGTGGGAGGCGGCCTCGGCGGTCAGCGAAGGGGAGGAGGCGGCCGGGAATAGTGCCGGGAGGCGGCAGCATCCCGTGTCCTCCCCTGCACCTGGAGCAGCGGCGGGAGCAGCGGAACCCGGGGCTCCTCTCCCCGCAAGGTAATGCCCTTTCCTTTACTTATCTCCGCCGCCTTGACCGTCGGCACCGTTCCCTGCAGCGGCTTCTGCCTCGATCGACTGGATTAAAAAATAAAACTCGAGACTGTGGGGAAGGGATCTGTTTAGCCCTCATTAGCATCTCTCTTCTGCTCAGTCGCTGTTTATCTATAAATAGGTTCTGAGGGATCACAAGGCATCTCTTAGTTTGCTTGCGGTCCTAAGAAAGTCCGTAGCTTTCCTCTCCCCCCTTTCCTGTAAGCGCTAAGAATATGAATTGTTACTGGATTACTTTCCCAACCCCACTGCAAAATGACTCTTAAAACTATATGCTCTTCTTCTTCTAGTCTAATGTACGGGATACACGCAGTGAGGTGAGGAATGAGGATTGCTAGAATTCTGTAGCATTTGATGGGTGCAAATATCTTCATGCATTCAGGAGGGCAGATGAGTGGAAAACACGTGATTAATATTTACAGTGTTCAGACAGTCTGTTACTCTGTAATGTAAAGCTCATGGGAGTCACCCTTGCAGATAAGGATACTGAACTGTTAACCCTGAGTTAGAACGCATTATATATAGTGACATTTGCAAATCTCTTTTACCCGTAGAAAGAGAATGTGTGCTGACATTCTGGAGAAACCATTCTCATGCTGAGCAAGAGCACAGTCCCCTTTCTTCAAATGCAATATTAAATATTAAGATACAGCTAACACAGAGCTGGTCTGGGAACTATATAGACTTAGTCCTTCCAGCTGTCCCACTGCCTTGTCTTGTGATATTTGCTTTCCCAAGCATGTAGCAGGAATATTAATGGGACCTTACTTTCTTGGGGCTTCACAGAAAATTAATCAAAATTTTTTACTTGCTGAGAAATTATAGAGAAGTTTTGATTGCATTCCTGATATGTCATTTATCTCCATCCTTACAGTTGCTCATGATGATTTAATGATAATTTTACTTTTAGAAATGTCTTGTGCAGGTGTTATCATTAAAGCATTATGTACATATTTAAACATATTTCTAGAAGTATATCAATAGTATTCCTATGAAGTTCAGGTAAGACACACATAATATTCTAAACTTTCACCTTTCAGGTAGCTTGGCCTATGTTGTAGGTGAACTGACATGTTTTGGTAACTTTCAGCAGAAACAATTCAGCCACTTTGGATTAAATGGAGAGTGGAAGAGAGAAAGAAGAAATCCTTTTGGTGTTACTAAAAAAAGAAACTGTTGACCTAAACCATCATTAACTTAATTTCCAGACTGTAGACAGAGTGTCTAGGCATAGAGAGTTGCAATTTGGTATGAAATCAAACCATCTTGTGAAGTGTCTTTTTAACAATGGAAATTAATTTTGATTTGAGTGCAACGTATCTCATTTAAAATCAAGTGCCATGAACATGCATATTCCCTTGTGTGGAGAGCTACATGGGCCTAGGTGACTTAATCATGCAGTAAGTTGTGAACAACGAGTGAATGTTGCACTAATATTTTGCAACTTGTTAGGATAAGATTGAAGTAAAGGTTTGTGTAAAAGTATATTACCTCTGTAGAGGTTGTCTTACATAGGTATTTCCAGGAAATCTGAAATTTCCCTTTCAATTTCAGATTTCAGTTTTTCATATCTGTAAAGTGTACAGATCCATCTATTAATCCCTCTTTGCTTAATTTAAAATAAACTGTTAATAATTTTCAAAGAAGATAATATGTTACCAGAAAATGACAACAACTTGGAGAAAACCTCACTCTGAGAAAGCTTAGCAACTAGAAACTGAAGACCATTTCCTTTAGTGGAAGCTATAGGCAAATATCAAATAGAAAACTGAGGGAGGGAAAGCTGCTTTTCAAAATAAATAAAAGGTAGTGAATGTCAACTTCATACTGACATTCGTCAGGATTTAAAAATGTGGTGAAGAGCCAGTTCTGTCTGGCATATGAAGAACTACTGTTTTTTGTGGAGGAGTTGCTTTACTTGTTTTGTATTATTTTTCTTAAACTAGTATCTATCTGTCTATTATAATTAGTATTTAACTAATACCCCATATTTTCTCTGACAGGAAAAAAAAAACATTTTTCTGCTTTTTCTTTAAGAACAGCCGATGATTTGTCTATGTAAAGAAATATGTAATCTTGGGCCTTTACATGATCATTTAACAAAGTAATCCTTTCTGAAGCTTTGATCCTGCTTTAACTTGTGCACATGAAATGTTTGAAAGTGGAACAAAAAGTCAAAAGCAGCTTTTAGAAATGACACCAAATTGGATTGGTGGGAATGGTTGGACTCGACGATCCAGTGGGTCTCTTCCAGCCTGGTTATTCTGTGATTCTGTGATTCTGTGATTCTGTGAAATTATCCTCTCTGGAGAGTGGTCGAGAGTAGGAAAACAAAAGCAAGGACAATCTTCATTAAGGCCTTAAGGTGGGACAGCTTTCTGCTCTTTACTGTAAGAACTGAATGAGAAAAATAATTTCCATGTGTGTCTCTGTTGCTGTTTTCAAAAACTAGTTTACATCTCTTTCTCTACCTACTCATTAGCTTTTAATTTTACTTAAGCTATTTTGGCATTAAATAAATAATTCTTCATGCTTTGATCTCATATATAATCTGAATGTGTATTCCATTAGCTTTTAGGTGTCAGGAAGAGCACCAAAAAGGCAGTAAACTGTCCATCATGGAGTGAACAAATAGATATAACTTACTGGAATCTGAACCTTTTTTGGGATAATTTTTTTCTATCTTTTAAATATGTTTTATGTGATTATACATTATTCCTTTACGTTCAAATTCTCTTTTATTATTAATTGCTATATCTCACTGCTTGCATTGCTGGTTGTGGCTATCCATGTTTATTTGCAGGTGCTTGGATACAGTAGGAGCAAAGACTGCGTTAATATTTCAACGATCGAGCACGAGTCAGTCGCTGATTTTATGCCTAAACATCTGTTTAGTTTAAAAGGAGGACCAGGGAGAATATTCAGTCCTTACTAGATGCAAAGGGAACAACTGTGACAAAGGATGAGGACAAGGCTGAGGTACTACATGCCTTCTTTGCCTCAGTCTTTAATAGCAGCTTAAGCAACTCAAGGAAAGTTGTTCCCTGTGTGTACGTACCCAGCAACTAGAGGAGCAGAACAAAGCTCCCATGATCCAAGAGGAGGTGGTTAGAGACTTCCTTGGCCAATTAGACACACACAAGTCTATGGGGCTGGATGGGATCCACCCAAGAGTATTGAAGGAGCTGGTGGATGTGCTGGCCAAACCCCTTTCCATCATTTTCCAGCACTCCTGGCTGACTGGGGAAGTTCCACTTGACTGGAGCTTGGCTGATGTTGTGCCCATCTACAAGAAGGGTCGGAGGGAGGATCCAGGGAACTACAGGCCTGTCAGTCTGACCTCAGTGCTGGGAAAAGTCATGGAACAGGTGATCTTGAGAGCTATCGTGAAGCACATGCAAGAGAACCAGGTGATCAGGCCCAGTCAACACGGGTTTACAAAAGGCAGGTCTTGCCAAGCTAACCTGATTGCCTTCTGTGACAAAGTGACCCACTTCGTGGACAAGGTAAAGGCTGTGGATGGGGTCTTCCTGGACCTTGACACAGTTTCTCACAGCATTCTTCTACGGAAACTGTCAGCCTCTGGCCTGGACAGGCACAAACTCTCCTGGGTGGAAAACTGTTTGGATGGCCGGACCCAGAGATTGGTGGTAAATGGAGTTTAGTTACAAGTTGCAGGCCAGTTATAAGTGGGGTTCCCCAGGGCTCAGTGCTGGGTCCAGTCCTGTTCAATGTCTTTATCAATGACCTGGATGAAGGCATTGAGTGCTCCCTTAGCAAGTTTGTGGATGACACTAAGCTGGGTGGAAGTGTCAACCTGCTGGAGAGTAGGGTGACTCTTCAAAGGGATCTGAACAGGCTGGACCGCTGGGCAGAGTCCAATGGCATGAGGTTTAACAAGGCCAAATGCTGGGTCCTGCATTTGGGGCACAACCCTGTGCAGAGCTACAGACTAGGAGAAGTCTGTCTAGAAGGCTGCCAGGAGGAGAAGGACCTGGGGGTGTTGGTTGACAACAACTGAACATGAGCCAGCTGTGTGCCCAGGTGGCCAAGAAGGCCAATGGCATCCTGGCTTGTATCAGAAACGGTGTGACCAGCAGGTCCAGGGAGGTTATTCCCCTCTCGATTTGGCACTGGTGAGACTGCACCTCGAGTACTGTGTTCAGTTCTGGGCCCCTCACCACAAGAAGGATGTTGAGGCTCTGGAGCGAGTCCAGAGAAGAGCAACGAAGCTGGTGAAGGGGCTGGAGAACAGGCCTTATGAGGAGCGACTGAGAGAGCTGGGGTTGTTCAGCCTGGAGAAGAGGAGGCTGAGGGGAGACCTCATTGCTCTCTACAACTACCTGAAAGGAGATTGTGTAGAGGAGGGAACTGGCCTCTTCTCCCAAGTGACAGGGGACAGAACAAGGAGCAATGGCTTCAAGCTCCACCGGGGAGGTTCAGGCTAGACATCAGAAAAAAAATTTTCAAGGAAAAGGTCATTGGGCACTGGAACAGGCTGCCCAGGGAGGTGGTTGATTCACCATCCCTGGAGATGGGTGGATGAGGTGCTTGGTAACATGGTTTAGTGGTTGATAGGAATGGTTGGACTCGATGATCCAGTGGGTCTTTTCCAACCTAGTTATTCTGTGATTTTGTTAGTTCAGCCTTCCTCTGTGACAGTGGAGCCTATGGAGCCTATAGCTACCTGCAATGGAGAATGTGAGAGGCTTATTCCTTTTTGCCATGATAATTTCAAACATTATGCAGTTTCATAACCTCTTTTCAAGATTAATGTTTGTGATTTTGCTTCCCCATAAGCAATGCCAGAGTAGAGATACAGTATGTATAGAGTCTCAGCACCTCTGCCTGAGAAGAGGAAAGAGCGAACCCAAAACGTGCTGCTGGAATTCTTACCTAAGTAGCTGCCTCCTAGTCAAGCAAATACTGCTCTTTCTTCCCTTTCCATGGAGGGCTGAACTTGTAATCGTTAGTTTGAACATTCAGCTTGATTTTAAATACAGTTCTAGCTCTATGTGGTGATAATGGGGGTTTGGTATCTCCACAAGACTGTATGTATTTTGTTGAGTTGTGCCCTGAGAAAATTATGACTTATGTATTATATGACCTATAAATTCTTAATACTTAATTGGTTCTGTCCTCCATTTAAAGTGTCCATTTATATTTTATAAATTATTTTAAAAGGTATTACTGAAGTAAAATTGGTATTTACTGCAACAAGATTTGAGTTGATATTTTTCTCAAAGCCATTCTTTTTATCCTGCTGTATCTTAAGCTTATTACACTGAAATGACGCATCTTCATGTTTTATTCTTATTGCTTTTTTGCTATGATGGCTGTCTTGTTGCTAAAGTTAGAACCCCTTGGGGATCTATGCAATCTGTTTAATCTTAAAACAGGTTGAGTTTTATAAATATTTTTAGAAATTATTGGTAGAAGTGTATTTGCCTGTTGACAAATGTGCTAAATTTAATGAAAATTCCATGTATGGTTTTCAATGATAGAGCACAGATCAAGAAAATCACAATGGCATATAAGCAGTTAAAGATTTTCAAGATATTTTTAAGGTTAATTGATTTGACTTAGGAAAGATAAAACAGTCTAAATAATATATATATAAAACCCAATACTTAATATACTTCTTTATTTAACTGACCCTTGGAAAACCTATAATCTCTCCTCTTGGATAGCAATTGGATTATAACTTTTTGTAAATTGTAGTCACATGACAAAATCACATCGCTATGCACAAAATGTTGCACTGAAGAAAACAAATCCACCATAGTTCTCCACTTTAACACTTCCTCCTTTTAAGTGTTAATATGGTCAACACAAGTCATTACATCCCATTTCAGCATCCAAGGTTTTCAAAACTTGAATGATAAATATCATTTTTAAGCAATAAAAATTCCTTAAGGCTAACATAATTCCAAGATTAAAAGCTTGGGAAGGTGGAAAAGTTTAAAAGCTTTCTGAGTTTATTCTCAAAGTTTGCATAATTTCTTGAAATATTTTAAAATATGCATAGTTAAAAATAGATTTGTTAACTTGTCAAATATATTCAGAAAATTGTTCTTGATTCCTAAGAACATAATGTGGGACACCATCTTTAACCTTTCATTACAGAAAGATATATTCAAAGCTTGCTTGATTTTATGGAGGGTTGTATGCTAAACCATGAAAAAGAGAACAAGATGCAGCTCTTGCCTGAAGAGTTTGCTGTTCAGACAAGAAAAAATACATCTTTTGGATAAAGATTAACAAGAAGACAATTATTTTATTTTTAAAAATATTTATTTAATTCATGTTGGCTTTCTGTACAAAGATCCTTGCTGCCAAAATTGGAAAGAAACTACTCTGTGTCCTGTAAAACTTACCCATTGATATAGTATTAAATAAGAAAATATTTTATGGGGTATTATTTATCTAGGTTAAAACTGGATGTAAAAAGTAATGTGTGCAGTTTATGACCTAAGTTTAAAAATTACAAATGTGATCATGAATGTTTATGGTGTTTTGTTCATTATCAATCAATGCCATTTTTTTGTTTAACTTTTCCTGATAATAAAGTATGTTTCTGTTGAAACATGCGAAGATTGCATTCGAGACATATGAACAGAGGTCTATACGAGCTTCTTTTGGACTAATATGGCTTTTTTTGTTGTTGTTTATTACTTGAAAATGAGCTGACTATTAACTAATGCAACATTCCATTGACCTCTGTAACCTGAGGCAAAAGATCTTTCTTCTTGCCTGTAATTAATTTTTACACCACTATATGAGTCCAGCTGAATATTAGCCACTTGCTCCTGTACACAGATGCAGGTATAGTTTTCCATTTAAAGTTATAAGATTCTGTTGTGAGGATTCATCTTAAAGACACAGAGTTGTAGGGGTGGGTTATTTGTTTGACTAAGGTATATATATGTTACATTAATGCATAATTAGTAAGGCACAGTATACCATGTGATGTTGTTGTTTAGAAATAAACCCCATCTTTATTTAAAAACAGATGAAATAATTAAATTTCCAGGTTTGTCAAAGTACTCTTTCCTTATCAGCAAGGAGATTTGGGGGTATTGTTTGTTTGTTTGCTTGTTTATAAGTATCTTTTGAATCCCTTTGAATCCTAAGAATTTGGGCATCTATCCTCCAGTTATGGTGAGAGCATAACTCATGTTTCTATGATAATATTGTACCTGCTACCTTAGCCCTCCTTAATTTTAGGTAGGTATGCTAAATGTATTTTCATTTTCCTTATGTGGTAGGAAATAAAAAAAAATATGGTCTGGTTTACGATGAAGATTACTTTGGTATTTGTTGAGGAAAGCAGAAATTTACAATTGTTGCTGAGTTGGACTCTCAGACCTAGGCCAGGAGGGCAACCTCATTCTTAAGTATTTTAATGCTGTTAACTCCAAGAGTTTCCTATAAGAGGTGAGATCTGACAGTCAGTATTGGTGCTTGATATTAAGTCTGGATGATGTTTCATGTATCGTGCAAAACAGAGCTTCTTCCTTTTCCACTTGTCTCATAAAATAAACCTCTTTTCCTGATATTTGATTTAAAAAATCAGAAGGACTGGCTACTACCATCCATATTGAAGTCATTCTGGCATTTTTCATTGTAAGACTCTCTTTTCAGTTATAATTTTGTAGCACTTTAATTATTTCAGCTGCAATTCTCCATGACAAATGTTAACTCTGGAAATGTTTTTCTTTAGGAATATCTCAGGAAAAAAACTAAAGCAGTTTTTTTTTGCAAGTAAAACTAGAAGAGTGGGGACAAGAAATGAAAAGTGTAATGTTGTTTGTGTTACAATCTATTAAACCCATTTAATACCGTTAAATTCTATAGTAGTTGCTGTTGCTTAGAAAAAAACTCCTTTATTTATAAGGCTATGAATCTTCTGTATGGCATTTTTCTTCAAATCCTACATGCTGAATGGATCTTTATCAGGAATGCAATCATTTTAATGATATTTCCCTTGCATTTTGCCTCTTCAGCAGGCAGAAAACTCTTTTCCAGTCAAAAAAAAAAAAAAAAAGACCTGAAAGCAAGATGATTGACTAATCTGTTCTCTTGGCTTTTACAGTGCTGAGTGCCTAGGAGCAAGGTGGAGAATGTAAAAACTTGACCAAAGTGCAGGGTGATTTTGATTGTTTGCTAAAATGATGTACTACTTGAAATACTGTTACTGTGTTCAGAATGATTTCTTAGGGATATGTGTACAGATTGCCTTTGCTCTTTCTCTCCTTTAATGTCTTCTGGTTAACTAGTTTTTACATTAAAGTTATAATATCATTGCAGAATTTTTTATTAGCAACTTCAGCAGTCAAAGGGGAGAGTTTATGATCAAAATCTCATTTGGTAGCATTTTGCAAATTAATCACCTTTCTGAAACAGATTGTGGACAAATACGTGGTGTGGTGTGGTTGAACTCTGCCAATGCAGTTTCAGCAGTAATGAATACGTATTTTGTGTCATCTTTTTTCTTTTTTAAACTTGCTGAGGCAGTTGTCAGAAAAAAAAAACAACATATTGCTTTGCTAAATTGAAGTAGGCTACAGAAGGATGAGAACTTTCACGTTGATCCCTTTTGGAAGGGAGAGGTCTCATTGCAAAAGGTGTATTAGCACATATAAAGTATTAACAGAAACCAAAATCTACTTGTACAAATTATTTTCTGTATTTCCAAATTACAGCATGTTATATTCAGAAAGTTCTGCAGGTAGAAGAAACAAAATTACTTCATATCAGAGTTTCCATTAGCATCTGCCTGTGCTTCCTTTTCAGTGCACTTCCTTTTCAGTTTGCTTTGTCATAATACTGTTTTCTTCTCAGAGAATCGATTCATACCCTAACTAAGCTTCTTAAAAGCAGAATTTTTTTTTTTTTTTTGCCTTGAATCACTAGTAGTTCCCTGCAGTTTCTTCCTTCTTTATACTCCAAGTTCAAATCTAGACCTGACAGGAAATTATTTTCTTTTGAAAGTTATTTATGGAAAAAGATACATTTAGATTTCTTGCTTAATGTGGTATCATAATAAAACTCTTACCTGGATTTTTAAAACTGAAATTTTAAGTACGACATACTCTTCTCTTATTTTTTAGGTGTAAAAGATAGGACTGTTTTCAAGGATTTTTATTTATTTATTATTTTCCATCTGTATAATTTTTTTCTAGTGTTGAAATGTACAATGGCAAAACCACAACTCTATGCAGTTCTATACTACTTCTAAGCTGCGAATATTTGGAAGAATTAGAATGTAGGAACAACCTGTAGAGTTGTTTTTATTTTTTTAGTTCTGTACTTAGCTATGCCAGAAAATGGGTTTAGGGAATTAGGAAACAATCCTATAATATTTTACATATTTTATATCAGAATTCTCTTGGGTTTTGTTCTTTTTCCTTATTCCTGTGCTCTCTTCTGTAATAATGCATTAACAAGCAAATTTCAGTTTAGGTCTTTGACTGTCTCACTATTTCTGTGAAATTGTAAAGTTTTATTTCAACTGTAATCATCAACAGAAAACAGTGTTTTGAGAGATTTCTGTTCTGTGATATTCATTTCAGCATCATTGTTCAAATGTACATTACCTTTTAAAATAAAATTTATGTATTATAAAGCCTATTTCAGGATAATGATTGTTTATAATCTTGTCTATAGTTTCTTCTTTCCTTAATAGGCAGTGGTGAGTTTTTGCTCATAGAATGTGAAGAGAGTGATAAAAATAATTTTATTAACAAAATTGTAAAAACCCAGTACATTTTCATGGCACGGGCAAAGAGTTCTGGTATTATTTGTTTATTTTAATAGATTTTAGTGAGATCTACTTGGAAGACAGGTAAAACATTCTGTGAACTCTTTAGATGGATTAGGTGATAAAATTTAATAGCAAATCTGAAAGGGCATGTTATCTGGAGATTATATTTCCTTTACATATGTGTCCCATTTATTCTCATCCATGTTATCATGGTTTTAATACAGAAAGGGTTCTTTTCGCAGATCATTACCCTATATCCTTTTCCTTGATTCCTATTGCATAGTCCATTTCAGCTACTACTAAGAGATTTACCAGGGCGGTCTCATGGCTTCAGATAGGGTTGTGAGAAACCAGAAGCAATTGTTTGTGAATTTTCTTCAGACATACCAATTTTATGTGGATGTAGTAGACTGACAGTGAGACCATAGCAGCAGAGCTTTAAAGTCCTGCTCTGGTCTGTAGTGGAGAAAGTTGCTGTGTTAACAATACTTTTATCACTTCAGAAACCAAACAGTTAGTGAAGTCAGTTATTTCCATGTAATCCTGATTTTGTGGGCAAGGCTTTTTTCAACAAATTCTGAGACCAAGTAGTGTGAGTAATATATGTATTTTATGGTTGCTTCCCAACCTGACTAGTCAAATGTAATATCAATTTTAAGTATAAACAGTGCACAGTAGTTCTAAATCCCAAAGTGTCATAGTTTTTTTTTTCCACCAGAAAGGTAATAAGCTTATTTACAGCTATTTCAGATGAGACAGTGGTCTGTAAAGGTCCAGGAACAAGTGTTGGACAGTTTGACTTCTGAGAACGTATTTGTTTCTAGTGAAGCATCATCATTTTATTCAGTCAATCTAGAAACTTAAAAAAAAAATTATTAACTTTACATGTTGTATGTAGATCGTTGTTTTGTTAAGTTATGGGTTTAGATTTCAAGACACATAAATGTCCTTATCTTCAAATTACAAAGGCAGTACATTCAGAATTGGGTTTCAGATTACTTTGTTTCATGTTCTCAACCCAACATGTATTTCTGGTCCTTTCAATTTTATTTATCTGTTTGCATTGTTATTACATTTTGCGTCTATGCTTAAAAATTATTTAGGTATACAAAGCTCCGTGTTGTCTATTAATTTAATGGTTTTCAACATTGTGTTCTGTCTTATCCCTCTGTGTTTCATCTGATTTTTTTTGGCAAGGCTGTTAATATGTTTCAATACTTCTCTTGCATTGCATGAGATCTGAAATTTAATAATGCAGTTCTCTGTCTGGCTGTTTGTTATTTTTTAAGAACTCTTTGCTAAGGACGTGTAAAGTTGAGAATAGTGTTATTTTAAATTACTGTTGCCAACTGTATGCAACATTGTTTGAGCTATTACACAAATAATTAAATACTTTAATTTTGATTTTTTTGGAGGGAAGGCACAATCCGGTAAATTCTCCTTTGCTTTTATTATTCTAAATCAAATGCATTGACAAATACTTGGATGTGATGCATCATCTTCCTTAAGTCAATATGAAGCATAGATTTGGTCTCCTTGCGATATCCACTCTCACTTTAGCCAGATTTTTCCCAGTTACCTATTATTTCTTCTTCCTAGTTTAGCAGATGTATGCCAGATGATCAAAATGTGAACTGTGCCATCCATTTCTCTGCCTAGTAACTCCCTTGAAATTCTGCTCCTCTGTAAAGCTCTCCTGTAAGTAAAAGCAGGTTCAGTATGCATTAGCTGGGACTGCTGACTATTCATTTATGGGAATGTCCACAACTTAACTAGCTCATATTTAATGGAGCTCACCACAGTGGATTACTTGATGCTATGGCTAAGCTGGTGTACTGGCACGTTGCTACCACAAAGGGTGTTCCCCACTGCTTGGGTGAAGAGTGAGTAGGTTCAAGACTGCTCCTGTGATGAAAAAGTGTTCTTTGATGGTTGTTATTTCTGTATGCAGAACCACTCTTGGTTGCATCTGCCAGTGACACACCCTGTGGCTGCACAATTCATCATTTCTACACTAGAAGAGCAGCAGATATGCACAGCTGGAGACAAGGAAGACTAGAAGTGAGGCTGCTCTTTTTGCAGTACTCAGCCTTGTCCATATTTTGAACTCCAAACTCAGGCAATGAGTTAAAACAAGAATACAAGAAGAAACAGCATGGCATAATTTTCTCAGAAACTCTTATAGGTCTATGAAACAACAAACAAGTCTTCAACATGAGTACTGACTAAAGGTTTTGCACCTTCCCTACCCTTTTCTATACCTGCACAGATTCTGAATCATAAAAAAATTCTATTCACTACTAGTGAACAGAATTAAGAAGCTGATCTGGCTCTGATCGAAGATTGTTCTTACTGTTAGTCTATCACCTTAGGATCTGATCTCCATCTTCACAAAGTATGTATGTGCATGAAGTTTTGCTAGCATGAAAAGTAATACTACATTTACTCAAATTAAATGCAAAGTATGTAACTATTTAAAGAACATCATAAACAGATTCAATGCTTTAACAAATTTTAGATCAAAATCACTGCAATAATGACTACTTTTGGATAGGATCGGATGTCTTGGGTGAACACTGCTTGCTTCTTAGTCTTTGGAGTCTCTGTTTACTTAATAATAAATTATTGGCATAATTTTATTTCTGACTCCCTGCATAATAAAAACTGATACAATACTTGTATATTGAAAAAATACACTAACCTGAAATGTGTGACATGATAATGTGACAGCTTCCTTTTAATTATTGTTGCATTAGGCTAAGTTTGATTATTTTGAAATTATGGAAAGTTCTGCTGTATTTTTGCCTTGAAAGTTGGAAACTGAAATTCCTGCATTTTTCAACAAAGAGGGGCCTTGTAGGAGATGCTCTCCAGCTTTACGTGCTGCTGGATTTGCTGCTGAACTTGAAGTTTATTCCTGAGCTTATGCATTTCCTAGGAAATTCTCCACTTTAATCATAGTGTAGAGTTCCTTCTGAATAAAGAGCCAATTTAGTGCCCAAAAGGAGTAAAAGTATATAAAAAAAAAAAGTATAACAAGTATGTAAATATATCCAATCTGTAGCAAGAAAATGGATTATGTGATGCAAAGAAAGGGAAACAACAAAGCTCAAAAAACCTGCCTGTAGTAATACAATTACTCTATTGCTTGTTGAATAAAGATAGGTTTATACAGCACCTATATGCTAGCCAAGTAAACAGAACCTTTTTTTTTTTCTTGCAAGTAACCTTAGTTTCACATATAGACATGCGAAGAAAATGTTCAGCCTATTTTATTCTTGAAGTGTTTTCTTGGGAAATAAAGCAGTGGTAGGTAATTAACGTTGTGATGGTGTTATGTTGCTGGTTTTGCTGAGTGAAAAGGCAACATACATGCTTGGATAGTTCTTTTGACTAAATGTTCAACAGCAAACTAACTTTTAACAGAGGGAAGGCAATAGGTTCCAGCATTAAAAAGTAAATTCTGTTTGAAATGGGTGGTATAGTGAGCATCTTGTGACCCTGTGGAACAGAATCGACTGAGAATCCTGAAGGCAGAGGGATGATGTATGAGAGAAGGATTATGACTCAAACTATGAGTATTAGTATTGTCATCCTTCTTGTGTCGGATTTTTCAAGGTAAAAGATTTGTATCAGAAAATATTGAAAGAAAATTACACTTCTGCAGGCTTGTTATTTGTCATATTAAATTTGCCATAATCAAGTTTGACAGGCTTCTCTTTATTTTTTCCAGCAGACCATATTATTGTTGAAGATTAGTCAGATGCCTTCCGTCCATTCCCTGCCTCACATGCTATGTCATGCAAGCTTTGAAACACTTAGCACATAATTCAAACGAATGACTAATTTGGCAAGCATAATGGAAGGCACGCATACTGTCCTTGAATTGCACAAACCCATTATGGAGCTTTGTTACCTCAGCTTCTATCTTCCAGAAGGAAAAGTCAGAGGATTTACTTACAAGGGCTGTGTAACTCTGGATAGACTCAATAGACGTTTTTGTAGTTGCTATCAAGTAAGGGAGAGGTTAGAGATGGGGCTGAGAGAACAGCCATATGAAAACTTCGTAGATATGATTTTCAAGCAAACTACCACAAAAGACATTCTCATTGAACTGTACAAACTAACTGCTGCAAAGGAAAAACTATTTTCCAGTCTTTTGAGATCACATCATATTCTGGCCCTTAACATGGAACATCAGGAGGGAAAGCGACAGGACATTTCTGGCGTATCAGAACTTAAAGGTGATGATTATTCCAGTTTTACAGATCAGCAGGAGTTCTTTCTGGATTCCACAAATAGAGACAATCTGAAACACAAAAAAGTGAGAAAATACAGAAGAAAAGAGAGCTTTGAGGAGTTCAAACACTGGAAAGGGGGAAAAAAGATGTATGAACAACACCTTTCTTTACTGAATGAGCAAGGCAGGCAATTGGAAAATAAGAAGATGCACTCCACAGGATTTCCTACCAGGAGTTTTCCCAATTCTTTTTCTGCTTCCAGTTGGCTAACAGGAAAAGGTAAGGATGATTTACCAGCAGATAATAGTATATGGCCAGAAAGATGGATAGAAGGGGGTTATTTTCCTGAGAGCAACAAAACTGTGAAACTGGATGCTGGCTTACCAACTTCTAGTTCAAAAGACAACAATGACATGGTCGCAGTTGAACCAGTGGGTAATGAAGAATGCATTCCCAAGGTTAGGAAGGTACAACAGAGTACTTCGGTAAAGTCATCTCAAGACAGTCTGTCTAACAAACTTCAGACATTAAGTAAATCTGCAGCTGCTAAAAGCTTGAAAAGTATCAAGTGTACTGATACGGTATGCAAGGAGAAAACAGGAATCACAGTTGTTGCTGAAGTAGAGGATTCAGAAGCTTATATTAAAAAAGTTGCCAAACCACCTGCAGAGTCTCTGCTTGATTTTCACAGAGATAAAGAAACCATTTCTCCTGTTCTCACAACAGTTCAAAATGAGTTTATGTCAAGGACTGATGTATACTCCCTAGATGAAGCTGCTGGAGACTCTAAAACCACTGTGTTGCAGGAAAAGGAGCAAGGCTCTGGTTTGAAGTACAAAGCAGAGAGAGTGCACTTTACTGATGAGTCATGCAACCCTGTGGGAGCAGTCAATAAAGCTCTTCTGAAAGTTATGCGGAGCAACAGTTTAGATGAAGCTGCAGAATGGAAGAGGCTGCAACAAATTACAAGAGTAGACAGAAACCTGCCAGGCTTAGTATATGAGAAAAGAACGACGGCATCCCAGGGAAGCAGGAAGCATTTATTTTTGAACCTGCCTGTAGATGAAAGTACTGTTTTTTCTCAGACAAGTAATAATCTTAAACTGGAAGAGAAAAGGCTGCATTCACCCTCATTAGTAGCAGTGAGTAATGTTTTTAGTAATTCATATCCACTATCTAATACACACAAGCAAATGTCACCGATCCCTTCTCCATTATCTTCGAGACTGCCTAGCCCACAGCTGCATCATCGGATTCTCCCATTACCAACGCAGAACACCGAGGATGGATCTATGTTCAGTGACTATGGCAGTGGGAGACACACTGCTATAAACTTCTCTTTCAGTGATTTGGAGCCACAGTTTTATCTAAAGTTTTCTGAACCTGGAGAATTGGGATTTACCACCAGACAACCAGGCCTACATCAGAGTGCAGCTGCAGGGCATTTTGAAAAGCGTGCTGTACAAGAAAAATTAACTACTCAGACACAGCAGAACTTCTGTCCAGGTCAGTCCTATTTCATACATTTTTAAACTAATAGAATCAACTAACCAAGGAAGTATTGGAGCGATTTTTAATACTAGCCTTTAATATTAAATAGTATGTTTGCAATGAAAGTATTTTTACTACTTAAGAAATTGACTGAGAAGAATATTTTTTTTGAAAAATTTTATATAAGATTTCCTTTCAGATACATTTTTAAGTACATTTATATTCAGTTCTGTTGTTACTGAATGACCTCTTAAAAAAGTTAAATATATTTATATATAAAATGAAAAAAAGTTTACATGCTTATTTTCCTGCTTTTCCTGTGCTGTGTTCTAGTCTGTCAAAATGTTATGATAACTTTTATTATTCAAAATGTTCTTTTTATTTTGTTTGGCTTAACTGATGACGAAATGTTGTCTGGACAAGCTTATTTACTTTAAGTATAGGGCTAGTGATTTGACCATTTTAGTTACAAGAGGTTGATGTAAGTTCTGGACTAACAAAGGACTTATTTTTAAAAGGATTGCATGCAGAAGTCATGTTACAATGTATTTGAGTACAGTGCATGAGTTTACTTATAAATATATACTGTGAATACAAAAATCTACAAATATAGGACATAGTGAATCTTTGTTAGATAAAGCATCAATGTCTATACCCTTCATTTTTTCTCTAAAAAACAGGAAGACTGGAGGACCTACAGTAGTCTTGATGTGGCTTTGTCTGTTCCCTATGTGTAATGGGGAGGGATAACAGTGCAGAGTGACATAATTCCATTATAAAAGGGAAAGAGAAAAATTAGGTAAAATATGGAAAAAACACATTGATATCTGTATTTCTTGGTATCTACCTAGACTTGAGCCTTTGTATTATACATCTTCCCACTCCCAGCGATTTCCCTTTAAAGTGCATTTGGACCTCTTGCCATACCTTTGGCTGATTCAACTCACTAAAATGGCATAAAAATATACTCTCTCTTTTGTTTTTGGGGGGTCTTGTGTGGGGGGTGGGGTGGAGGGTAGTCTGCCATTTTAGTTACCTAAATTGCCTCACAGAGTGGCCCAATGACTGACTGCCAGAGCTGGTCTAAGATGAGTTTTAAGATTCTACAGTCGAAACCAGGGAGGAAGACATGGGATAAGGAAGGGGGGTTTCCAAGAAGGGAGGTGTGTCAAATGCTGCCTATGAGGCAACAGGCATTTATGCCCTCTGATTTTAGGAGCTGCTTTACTTCCACTCAAGACTAAATCAAATTGAATGTTGTTTGACGAGTTGACAAAGCAAATATAAATTCTCATTGACAGCACAAAAAGACGGGTGCCATGTTCTTATTCTTTCATTTCCTTGGTCCTGTTGTCCTATGTTGTCCTACCCCTCTCATTACTTCTTGTACTCATTGTGCCTTGTGGTGAGCTGGTTTAGTTCATGAAACCAGCAGAAAATTTTATAAGGCTAATACAGCACAACCTTTTTCTCCTCCTTTTGCGTTACTATTTTTTAATTTATTTTATAATTTAGGATTTTTGGATATACAACTGTACTGATTGTGCTGCACTCCTGTCCTGGTTCTGCCTGGGATGCAGTTAATTTTCATCATAATAGTTTGTATGGTGCCAGGTTTAGGATTTGTGCTGAAAATAGTTTTGATAACTCACCCACGGTCTAGCTTGTGCTGAGCAGAGTTTGCACATCACAGAATCACAGAATCACAGAATAACCAGGTTGGAAGAGACCCACCGGATCGTCGAGTCCAACCATTCCCACCAATCCCTAAATCATGCCCCTAAGTACCTCATCCACCCTCACCTTAAACACCTCCAGGGACGGTTACTCAACCACCTCCCTGGGCAGACTGTTCCAATGCCTAACCACCCTCTCCGTGAAGAACTTTTTCCTAATCTCAAGCCTAAATCTCCCCTGGCGGAGCTTGAGGCTGTTCCCTCTCGTCCTGTCCCCTGTCACTTGGGAGAAGAGGCCAGCACCCTCCTCTCCACAACCTCCCTTCAGGTACTTGTAGAGAGTAATAAGGTCTCCCCTCAGCCTCCTCTTCTCCAGGCTAAACAACCCCAGCTCTCCCAGTCGCTCCTCATAAGATTTGTTCTACAGCCCCTTCACCAGCTTTGTTGCTCTTCTCTGGACTCGCTCCAGAGCCACAACATCCTTCTTGTGGTGAGGGGCCCAGAACTGAACACAGTACTCGAGGTGCGGTCTCACCAGTGCTGAGTACAAGGGGAGAATAACCTCCCTGGACCTGCTGGTCACACCATTTCTGATACAGGCCAAGATGCCATTGGCTGTCACTGCTGGCTCATGTTCAGTCGCTGTCAACCAACACCCCCAGGTCCCTCTCCTCCTGGCAGCTTTCCAGCCATGTTTCTCCTAGTTTGTACCTCTGCTTAGGGTTGTTGTGCCCCAAGTGCAGGACTCGGCATTTAGCCTTGTTAAACCTCATGCCGTTGGTCTCAGCCCAGCAGTCCAGCCTGTTCAGGTCCCTTTGCAGAGCCTCCCGACCCTCCAGCAGTTCAACACTTCCACCCAGCTTGGTGTCCTCTGCAAACTTGCTAAGGGAGCACTCGATGCCTTCATCTAGGTCGTTGATAAAGACATTAAACAGGACTGGACCCAGAACTCTGGGCAACCCCACTTGTCACTGGCCTCCAGCTGGATTTAACTCCATTTACCACCACCCTCTGGGCCCGGCCATGCAACCATTTTTCCACCCAGGAGAGTGTGCACCTGTCCAGGCCAGAGGCTGACAGTTTCCGAAGCAGAATGCTGTGAGAAACTGTATCAAAGGCTTTACTGAAGTCCAGGAAGATACATCCACAGCCTTTCCCTCGTCCAAGAGTTTAGTCACTCAGTCATAGAAGGTGATCAGGTTACTCTGGCAAGACCTGCCTTTCATGAACCCGTGTTGACTGGGCCTGATCACCCGGTTCTCTTCAATTCCTTTTCTGTTTCTCACTCTGCCCCTCCAGTAAATAGACTGGAGGTGGGGCAAAATAGGCTGGGAGGGGACACACGTGGGCAGATGACCCAAACTAGCTAGAGAGCTTTTACATCACTTGTTTTGTTTTATTCCCTCTTCTTCCACTTATGCTTCACTTATTAAACAATTTTGTTGGTTTCTTCATTTGTTCGGTTTATCTTGACTGCCATATTTTCTTTATTTTATTTTTCCTTTCCTCTTCCCCCGTCCCACTCTGGGTGTGGGGAAAGTGAGTGAGCGACTGTGTGGTGCTTATCTGCCCACAACAGGTCTATAAGAAACAAAATAAAACAAAACAAAACAAAACAAAACAAAACAAAACACATACACAAAAGTAGCATCGGTTGGCTGAAAATCATGGCTATTAAGCAGAAGCATCTTTGTGGAGAGAACAAAGTGCAAACAAAACAAGGCCTTAGTTCTTGTTTACAGTTATCATATTGCAACATTAATACAAAAAATATCACTGCAGCTTTCTGAAAGATGCAGTACTATTATATATAGTTGGGGGTTTTTTGTTGGTTTTCATATATGATGCCAGCATTATTGCTGGTGTGTCATAAAATCTGTAACTTTAAGGAAAAGTTTCCTACTTTACTGGCATAGATATTACTGTAGGTATGTCTCTGGATCCGGTATAACATGACTTTCCATTTTGGTCTGAAACAGAGTTGGAATCATTCTTATTGACAAAGCATTGGAAGTACTCTTCTGTAAACTGACATAAATAATAACTGGCTAGTGTAGCTGAGCAAATTATGTATCTCCAGATTCAGGCAACACAAGTGATGTTAGCATTTACAGCTGTAAATTTGCAGTTTTGGTTTGATCCTTATCAGATTCCTCCGATGTGTCAAGAGCACAATTCAAGACTATTGTTTGTATTTGTCTTTAATGGAATGCTATTGTGAAATTATTTCTTTCAAATCTAGTCTGTAATACAATTGTGTAAGTATCTACAGTGAATATAAGAATTATGGAGAATTTTGGTTGACTCTGTCAGGCAGGTTGGTTGAAGGATTTATTTCATGTCAGAAATACAGGTCTTACGAATAGCTTTTCAAACTTATAATACTGTCACAGTGTGCAGTAGTTCATACTGCAAAACGTTTGAGCCTTTTATTACCTCTGCAACTTTGTATTTGGAAAGTTTCATGAATGAATTAAAGTATTTTAATTTATTAGTTTAAATAATTAATTGGTCTCATCATACAGCTCTATACATAATATTAATTATCTTTTATGATTGTTTTAAAATCATTATTCTTCACTTTCTTTTTGGATAATTGGACAGTATTCCTGCAGTCAAAACTGAAACATTTATCTAGCACAGAGTGCCTTTATTTCTGCACTTCCACTTTTTCTCCAAGTTCAGTTTCTCTACAGCAAATATTTGTAACACAAATATTGTAGTTTCATTACACAGATTTCTATCAGAATTACACTTGAAAGTACAGTTTTCCGGGTCTTCCTGTTGAAGTGCAACTGCTGGCCATGGCAACAGGCCACAGCTTTTATGATCGCAAGGTAGGAGGTAATTGTGAAGAATTTATAGTTCAGCAATAATATAATAATTTAGCAACTTTCTCCGTAAGTGGGACTACGAATTAACGTTTCTGTTTGAGTTATCAAAATTCTAAGTAAAATCTTTAGAATCTTTAGAATAAATGAATACTTTCAAGAAATAAAATGTTCAGCTTCAAGAAGCAAAAACCAAAACACTGAGATTTCTCACAAAAAGACACTTATTATATCCTCAGAATCATACTTCTTGCATTTCTATAGGACATTCTTTCTACTCTAAAATAAAATTATGGTTTTATAGTGCTGGAGAAGCCAACCTTGCTTTTGAAACAATCCTCGATATATCTGAATATCTGTCTCGGGGAAAGATTTTCTGAGACCTTTTAGTTCCTGACTGTGCTCTCAAGTTGTTCACAGTGGCAGAAAAAAATAGGGAGAAAATTTTCAGAACTGTTTTATTTAATTAGTATGGAATTACATTGATATATTGTTTCACTGAGTAACATATGAAAGAGGAGCAAGATTAGTGAAAATTTTAGCAGTTATTGAAGTGAATTTGATTCAGAGAAGGAAACTTAAAAATAAAATTATCTGCTTATGACATATCCTCGATGACTTAAAGCCAGTCAGCCAAGACATCCCATTATTCCAAGACAGTGACTGGTGATTGTGCTTCAAGTCAAGGTGAGACTAGAATGGGTCATTCACCACACTTTGTGTTTTATGTATTAATGCTCCTGTGGGAAAAAGAATAAAAAAAAACTAGTAGGAGGAGATGGTGAAAGCAAGAAAGAAAAAATGAGAATAATGGTCTTATCCTACACGCCCATCCCAGCCAATAAAGATTGTTCCTTTGTTGATATCTATTAGTTGTGAAAGAAGAATATATCCCACAAACACAGAAATCTGAAGTTAGTAGGACAAATGGAAACTTAATGTGGTATAGAACTGAATGATTAAGGCTTGTGCCAGGTAAAATGATTGAGGCACTGAAAGGGACAGGTCCATTGTCTCCTTAATATCTCCCCTTCTTCTAGCAAAGGCCTCCTCTCTTGCTCTCTCTCCCCTTCTTTGGAACAACTTTGGTGGTTTTCTTGCTTTTTGGTAATTTGAGTCAGATCACTAAGCAAGCTTAAAACTGAGCCAGCAAGGAGAGAGGTGAGTAGCTTTTGGTGGTTTAGTGACCCGAATGGTCCACTAGTGGTCTGATGAAAACCAAAGCTTGCGTGAGCGAGGACATGAAAGTGACCTGCCAGGAGGCAGAAAGGACAAGCGAGCAAGACTACCCCTACTGGCAGCAGAGACTCTCCAAAACCTCCCAAACCTGGCAGCCAGGAGGCTGACTGAGACTGGCTAAAAAAGAAGTTGTTTTGAGTGGCAGAGGTGAATGAAGTTGGATGATGACGCAGAGAAACTGTGATTTTTCAAATGGCTGGTATTAGTCGTGAAGCAGGAAGAGAAGGTGAACAACTGAGAAAGGGAAACTCTAGTTTCCCTCTGGGAAACCAGTGGACTGGGTAGGGAATGTTGTCTTGGCTAAGATGGAGAATAGGAATGGAGTATCGCAAAACAAGTGGAGCACGGCAGATTAGAGTTGAGAGAAATATTTTTTTGTGGGGAAAAAAAATATTTTTTCTGTGTGACCCTCTGGTTGCACCTAGAGAGTAGTGGACAATGGTTCAATATACAGATGGAGATCAGTGGTCAGTGAAGTCCCTCAGGGATCTGTTCTGGGACCAGTGTTGTTTAAAATCTTCATCAATGACATAGACATTGGGATCAAGTGTACCCTCAGCAAGTTTGTAGGTGACACTAAGCTGAGCAGTGAGGTTGACACCCCTGAAGGACATGATGCCAACCAGAGGGAGTTTGACAAGCCAGGGTAGTGGGATTGTGAAAACCTCATGAGGTTCAGCAAGGCCAAATGCAAGGTCCTGCATTTGGTTTGGGGCAGTGCTCAGTATCACTACAGACTGGGGAATGAAGAGACAGAGAGCAGCCCTCTGGAGAAGGACTTTGGGGTCCTGGTGGATGAGAAGCTGGACATGAGATGGCAATGTGTGCTTGTAGCCCAGAGGTCTAGCTGTATCCTGGGCTGCGTCAAAAGAGGCAAGGCCAGCAGGTCAAGGGAGGCTATTCTGCCCTTCTACTGTGCTCTGGTGAGACCCTACCTGGAGTATTGTGTCCAGCTCTAGAGCCCTCATCACAGGAAAGACATAGACCCGTTGAATGGGTCCAGAGGAGGGATAGAAAAATGATCAGTGGCCTGGAACACCTCCCCTATGAAGAGAGGCTGAGACACTTGGGGTTGTTCAGCTTGGAGAAGACTCCAAGGAGACCTTATTGTGTCCTTTCAATACTTAAAGAGGACTTATAAGAAAGGTGAGGGAAAACCATTTTTTCAGGGCCTGTAGCAATATGACAAGGGGTAATGGTTTTAAACTAGAAGAGGAAAAGTTTAGACTAGATGTTAGGAAGAATTTTTTTCCCCGAGGGTAGTAAAACACTGGAACAGGTTGCCCAGAGAGGTGGTGGATACCCCATACCTGGAAACATTCAAGGTCAGGTTGGATGGGGCTCTGAGCAACCTGATCTAGTTGAAGATGTCCCTGCTTACTGCAGGGGGGTTGTACTAGATGACCTTCATAGTCCCTTCCAATCCAAACCATTCTATGATTCTATGAAAATTTGCAAAAGGATCTATAACCATTAGAATGTATATCATGGGTGTAAACCTAACAGTCTTGCTCATGATCCATGAAGTCAGTGTGTAATACTGTATGGAATTTTGGAAATATAGGGAAAAGAAGGCAGGAAGAAAAAGAAAGATGAAGTAAGTGGTTTTGATTTTAAAGTCTTACAAGGTCTAATATTTATTGTGATGCAGAGAAGGCATCTTAACTGCTAGAAGAGGTTGGTGAAAACAGTTCTTCAGATTATTGCTCAAATAATTTTGTTCAATTGACTAGTAAGATATGTATCCAAGAGTTCCTTGTAATATATTCTGGATGTGACTGTAGCTGCACCTATTCCTGCTGATTATTAGATGGAGAATGTTGTGTTTGCTTGTGACTGCCAATGAGAATTTCATGGCAACTGTTCCCTTTCCATTAGAAAGAATTGAAAATAAGCATTTTAGCAATTTTGTGTGGTTGTCAAAAATTATGGACAGCCATTTGAAAACATGCCAGCTGCTAATGGCTACCTCTAGGTGATCCATTTTACAGTCTTAAAATGTAACAGAAGTACTTGAATCTATAAACTGACTGTTATGATATGGGTAAATACTTGAATATTCAAGTATTTTTCTTAAATTGACCTAAGAACATGAATCCTCATGTTTTAGTCCTCAAAGGTTTTTAAGGGAATGAAAAGCACAAAATGATATTTTTTTTTTCAATACTTCACTCACTGCTGCCTGGAGGAACAGCTTTCATAACTGCTCTGAGGCTTGCCTGCTTCTTAGGGCTTTTGACTGCCAGTTAAAACTGGGTTTTCCCTGTCTTCCTAAGTTCATTAGTGTTTACAATGTAAATATGTTTACTTCCACGTGAATCAGAATACTCTGATTCTACAAACGTAGCAGTTATATAGTCTTAGTTTTACATGTCTACTTAAATTTCCAGCATTAAATTAGCAGGTTGAAGTATCAATGTCACTAAGCTCTACTTTTGAATGATTTTGGGTGCGCTATCATTAACCACCAAAAAAAAAAATCTATTGCAGTGCCAGTGCTAGAAGACTTGTAATTGAAAAATGGAATACAGGGAATATTTCATCCTGCATATTTAATGAAGGTAGCAAAAATAACGACTATAAAATTACTATTTTAATTTTATTTTCTCTTTTCCTAACTTAACTAATTCTTTAGGCTGAAAAGGGACAAATAGTAAGCTAAGTCCAGTAACAAGACCTTATGATGCGTTCCTGAACTATGGTTTTGGAAAATGAAGTTTCATATAAACAAAACTCTGTTTGAAGCCTCTTCTAACAGGAGACAGATGATATTATGTTGTTTTTGATGTTCCTTTTATAAGGCAGGGTTTATTAATACCTTCTCTAATTGAAATGGTTCAGAGAATTGCTAATTACCATTTTAAAAGCACTGTAGCATTCTGTCCATTAGAAGCATGCACTCATGAGGTAAATTTGCATATAGATCCCATGGAAACATTATGCATAGTTTCTCACAGGTAATTCACATGAAAGTATATATATGTGAGTGTGTTGCTTCTCTAAAACCTGCTTCAGAGTGCAGGTTCTTTGAAGATGCTCTGAAGGAGTTAAGAGGCTGGAGTAAGAACAGAATAACATAAAGAAAGAAAAGATAATTAATCACAAAATCTCAGAATGATTTAGGTTGGAAGAAACATCTTGAGATCATCTAGTCCAACCCTCTGCAGGGTTACCTAGAGCAGGGTCACCTAGAGCAGGTTGCCCAGGCCTGGGTCTAATAGGTTTTTTAATTTCTTCAAGAGTGGTGACTGAACGTCTCTAGGCAACCTGTTGCAGTGCTTTGTCAATCTCACAGTAAAAGAGTGTTTGCTTACACTCAGGTGTACATTTTAATTTGTGCTCATGATACTGGCAGCTTATTTTATGCTGCAAGAGTGCCTTGCTGGATCATGTTCAACATGTTTTGCAAAGCTACTTTGCAGCCAATTGGCTCCCAGCATCTACTGGTGCCTGGCATTGTTCCTCCCCAGGTGCAGAAATTTGTAATTCCCCTTGTTGAATTTCATGAGATTCCTATCAGTCCATTTCTCCACTCTGTAGAGATCCCTCTGGATGGCAGCACAACACACTGATGTATCAACCACACCTCCCAGTTTTGTCTCATTAGCAGACTTTCTAAAGGTGCACTTTGTCCTATTGTCTGGGTCAATAATGAGGATGTTGAACGGTATCAGCTCCAGTATTAGGTCCAAGGATGCTCCAGTAGTTTGTTGCCTAGTTTCAACCACTAGTTTCAACAGGAATTAGTGCCACTCATCACAACCCTTTGGGTCTAGTCATTCAGCCAGTTTTTAATCCATCTCAGTGTCCAGTTATCTAACTCATACTTTGTCATCTTATCTACGATGATGTTATGAGAGACAGTGTCAAAAGCTATACTAAATTAAAGGTAAATAATATATACTCACCTTGTTTAAAACCCCCCTAATCTAGTCGTGCTCTTTCAAGTGTAAGTCTTCTTTGCTCCACAGTTTCCCTCTCGTCTTAGGACCCTGGGATTCCTGAAGGTATGTTTTACTGGTAAAGATTGAGGTGAAGAACACATTGACTACTTCAGCCTTCTCCGTGTTATTTACCACCTGCTCCCCATCCCCATTCATCAGTTATTTAACTGATAGTTTTTCATGGTTTTCCATACATGAATAGTCTTATCTCAGTTTGCCAAAGAAAGAGCAAGCTCATAAGTGCATCAAATTTATGAGATTAAATGTAATAGTGACGTTCAAAAATTTGGAGTTAAAACTTGTATCATATAAATCCCATCAACCTATTTTGATTATCTAAAGTTATTGCCTTCCTTTTCTGACTATGAAGTGATTCTGTAGATTACAATCTGGATCAACAATAGTGAAATGTTATGTTAAATCTATTATCGTCTTAGTAGAACCAATATAAGTAAGTACTATGCACACTTGTGGGGTAGCAGTCATGAGTTCTATTTTCTCTCAGCATTTTTCTGGTGGATTTTTGTCTCTGCAAAGTTTAATTACCATCTCCGTGATTTTAATTTCTATTCCAGACTTGTTCTTTTTTTGCTCAATCTAAAACCGTCTCTCTAATATCTTATGCAAATTGTGTTACCTAAAGACTCAGTATGGCTAAACTGGAGGTAATTATTTATGAGATCTTTCCAGATATTTGCTTTCTAAATCATAGTGAGTAGAACAACTATCCTGACTGCCACTTAGGCCTGTAAGATATCCTCTTCAATATAAATTTTTTTTGCTCCTTCTGTAGAGAGTTGCAGGCTTATCAAAAATTTTCCAATCAAGTCTGCACGTCCTTTCTAGATACGTAATCTTGCAAAGATCACTAATAGTATGTCCAATCCAATAATAGTATGTACAATCACAGTCAGAATATAGCTCTTTAATGGATCTTTACTTGCAATGCAGTTACTCACAATAGATTCAATTATGATCCTCAAAGACATCGTTGTATGTTCTCCATTGAGTCTTACGACACGAGATAATGATAAAAGACCATTAATACTTCTTCCCAGCGCAGCCAAAATCTTTTTCATAGTAATGTAAATAGTATAAGGCAATGCTGCATTGAAACTGTAGATTTGTGGCAGCTTGAAATGAATGTAGATAGGACTGGAAGTTCAAGACAAAGTCTCTGAGTTAAAAAGACCTTCTAAAGACTGACCATGATAGATGCTGTGAACAAATAGCTCCTGTTTTAGTTGAATGACTTCCCAGCATGGCACACTTAAGCAACAGTTATATTTTCATCTCACTTTGTAACATGTGACTCTTCAGTCAAAGGCAATCAGTGAGGGGAAACCAAGTGAATTAAATTGGAATGAAAAACCAGAGACAGCTTAATGTTTTATGCTGGTCATAGATTAACAATTTTCTGTTTCACAAGAAGAAGAAAAGGCCAAAACATTCACACAGTTTCTGCACTCAGTTTAACAGACTTACCGCAATGAAATGAACTTCTTTTTTCATCAGTATAAAAAGAATTTCTTGAAGCAAAATACTGGAATAATGTGAAAGTTGTCATTTATCAAGTTTATATGTATTCTGTTGGCCATTTAAAACAAGTTGATAGAAATGGTTCAGCTGATATTTTTCTTGATTCATCAGGTTGACATGTAAGCTGAAATCAAACATAAGTATTTACATCTGTAAGTCTAAATTAATAATGCATATAGGATTTTTTAAAAGCTATTTGACATTTTGTCTCTTAAAAGTGACATTGCACCAAATACAATTTGTAAAAGTAGATAAAAAGTTCTGCATGTTTGCTTCTAAAAATGTACTTTAAAATGCATGCAGTGAGAGTTGATGTAATTTTTATGTTTGTGGTATATCATATCGATAAATAATTTTTAATAGTGCTTCAGTATTTAGATGTGACATTAAATCTATAATAATGCATTTAAATAATACTTATAAGTAGTGAATATTATTTAGGAGTCAAGGCATTAAAATATAGCTCCTAGTCGTTTAATGATGTATTTAATTGTTTGTGTCAGAGGAATTTTTCTGTGGTATGAGATTATGACTACCCTTACATTTAGATTATGGCAGCCTCTCGTTTGCTCCAAGTGTTTAGTACTATCCAGAACATAGGGTTGTGTGTTAAGTTTCTGGGATCAATGAGGTGAAAATAGGGCAGAGAAAAATCAAGAACTGTGGGATGTGTTTTAAAGGAAGAATTTTAAAGGCTGAAGGAAATTGCTTTTTACCAGAACAAGAGGTGAGTAAGGGAAGAAATTTAAATAATTCACAGTCCCTCATCCGAGTGGCATTCTCTGTGTACTGCAACTTGCAGTGTCCTGTATGATAAAGATTTTAATGCTTTGCAGTGTTCTACTTTTTTTTTACATTTATGTTTTGGAATTATTAAAATGAAGAATGCTATTTGTTTTCATAAGTTTGTCCATTACAGTGAAGTGGCATATGGGACATATTAGTAGTTTGGATACAATGAGATTCTCTGAAATAGTCCTAAGCGATCACTTATCCTTTCTTTGCTATCAGTACACAATTCAGTGATTTTGGATAATTAAAATCTACAAAGATTAGGAGTTGGAAAATTAAGCTGAAAAGCTTTTGTGTGTACTAAAAAAGACTGACTTTATGGATAAAGGTATTCTGAGTTTCTCTTCTATAACTGCCTCAGTGATTTTTGTATTTGTATGTTTACTTTATGAGTAAAATATATTTCCTGATTGTCATCCGCAGTATATTGGAACCTCATACCTCACCAAACCCACTAAATATTTATTAATAGAAGAGAAAGTAATTATTATTATGTGTACAAACTGAAGGAGACTGGTTCTTGTTCTGTAAGTTTCAGTGTTTCTGTTACAGAAATATCAGTAAAAGTAACAAAACTGTAGCACAGGTGAGTCTGGCCAATAACAAGTTATTACCTCTACAAAAGCTTGAACTTACTAGTTACTTTTGTGGGAGAAGTTTCAGAAAGGCTAAAACTAGTTGTTCTGATTCCTTATACCCCCAAACACACACCATATTTCTGCAGCTGAGCAAGAAGCCCTGCAGCTGGAGGGGCACATCATCAGTTCCCAGCTTGCTCCCAACAGCTTTAGCTATTACTCTCTGCAAAACACTAGGTGCTTCTGTGTGACTTTACATGTTAATCATGCTTACCCCATATACATAATTTGTATATGGGATCTGGTTCATATTATCAATGTATTTATAACAAATAGCTCGCTTTCCATGTCCAGAAAAACTAAACACTAGAGTCACTAAGGGAGACTTATCTAAACACTGCAGAATTTTCTTGAGTGTATTGTGCTAAATTAGGAGTATCTGTTTGTTGAAGTCATTCCAAGTACGTTGGGGCAATTACTAAAAAAAATGGCTTCTTTTATTTTATACAGCACTGAAGTCAGTATTTTTTGCAGCCCCTTGAATAGCATTTTGCTAACATATACTGGAGTCTGATTGTTAATGTTGTTTTAAAAGTGAAATCTAAAGCTTTGTTTACTCCTTTGGACAGTAAAAATTTTGGCTTTTCTCTCCCGTGTTAGTTTTATTTAACTTAGGAAGTATATATAAGCTGTAGAGTTTCTGGCATCGAGCCATTTTATCCTACAGTAATTAAAATCTAGAGGCTATCTTGTTTAATTTTCTTCTAGGGTACATACTCCAGTAAGTAATGCAGTTGTCTATGTGTTGTAGACTTAAGCAAATGTTTGCTGATTTCTTATTCTTCAAAATTTGTTTTGTCTTAAGAAACTGAAGTAGTTAAGTAAGAAAAATATATTGAAAAAAGTTATTAAAATAAAAATTATTCAATTTTAGAGAGTATATTTTTTAAAATACATATTAAAATGAAGTTACACTTATGTGTAAATTTTAAAGAGCTGTTATAGTTTAAACTTGATCATATATTTGATAAGTATACTAATTTCTGCCAGAATTTTTTTCTTCTTTTTGGAAAATTCCAGCTTTTATAAAATAAAACTAAAAATAAACAAATTTCTCCCCAAGAGTTTTAGGGATTTTTTTTTTGGGGGGGGGGGGGGGGGGGTGTCCTATTCACATTTTGGTGGCCAGTAAGAAGTTTGAGTTTAAAGGCTTTGCTCAAAGTTTATCAGAAAATGGGCTATATTTTGAAGCTATTTCAGATTTTCAAGATGACATGAACTTAGGGAGAGGTATCTTTTCTGTTAAAGAGCTACATTTGTGATAGTTAAGTCCAGTGAGACTACTTTACTCAGTAACAACTCCAAAACAAAATGGTTTTTGGTCAAAACAGGCAGAAGTCTGTTTTTTAAATAAACTGAAATAAATAAGGGGATTTTTAACTTGTCTTCCACTGTAAGTCTGACAGTATACTGTTTTACTTTCAAGTTCTACTTTTTTCCTCTCTGTGTAATCATATTTCAGTTTGAGCAATGTAGATGTTTTGTATGAGAGCTGCCCTGTAGGATGTGTTTGCATTGCATGTCTGGTCCACACCAGCAATCCTCTATTTTTCCAGTTTGGTCTATGAGACTCGCTCGATGGATACTCCAGCATTTCAAAGAGTAGCTTAATCTTGAACACTTTTTGTGTAGTTATAGTTGCTAAGATATGTCTGCAAAGCCCTCATACATCTATCAAAATCTTCGCAGCAGGGCTGGAATTACATAGCTTCTCTCACCCCATTGAGTTGCAGTCATTCCAGCCTCGTGACGCAGTGCAAGTGCCTCAAGCTTTCTTCGTGTGGGTTAGGTGTAACTATAGGCTCAAAGGGAATTTTAGGCCACAAACAAGACTGTGACCTAGCCTAAGCTCAAGGCATTAATAATGTGGCTGGTCAATGAGACAGAGCGCAAAAGCAGGTTAAAATAACTTTGTAAAGTTGCAGCTCTGTCATCAGAAGACTGAGTTCTCTTATGTGTAACTCTCATTGAAATAGTTTTTAAATATGCAGATTAGGCTGACAGCTGGGTGTTCCAGCATTGCAAATGAAAGGTTTGTTGGAATTCAGGTTTGCTTTAGCAGCTCTAGCTGCTAAATACAACACCTAATAATACTAATATTTAAACAGTCATGTCTTTGAATAGCCTTGGAAATATTTCCACCCATCCTCTTGGTGATGTGCTTATGAACGAGCTGTTTAGCACACTACTTCGCTTTCTTACTCAGCACAGACCTTTCATCACTTCTCCTTTATTCTTATTCCTTTTCTCCTTCATGAGACTTATGCTTTCCTGCTTGTACCTTATGAAAGAAGAAAGCTCATAATTTGCTTGTTCACAAGAAGTTATCTCTTCCACCCATTTCAATATCCTGGGCAATTACCTGGAAGATCATTTCACAAATGAAAGGAAGGAATTCTGAATTACTGTTACCTCCTTATTCCACAAGACCTTTGGAATGGATGCAAAAGTGTGCAGAGTGGATGAAGTACAGTCTTAGATGCCCTAGAGTGTCTGAGGCATAGACATAGAGCTGGCAAATCTGATCCGAAATGAAGCACACCATTGTGGACTGGAGTAAGTTAATTTCAGCATTTGGCATTCATTTAGAAAACTGAATCCCCAAAACTCTGTCGTAAAATATGTGACAACTTTTTATTACAGCAATGTTAACTTTCATCAAGCCTAATTTCCTGAACTTTTTTTAAAAAAACACATCTGAATTCTGGACTAGAATCTCATCATACATTTTGGTACTTTGTAATCTGTTTTCTTCTGTGAACTACCCTGTACATACATTTTACATTTCTAGTTCAGTATAATTTTGTCATTGCCTCTGTGTCAGTGTAGTAAGGCAGTTTGTTTGACTTTTAACCATAAAACTTAACAGACTCTATGGGGATTTTCTGGAAAACGATTTTATGGTTCTCAGTCAACTGAAGAAACACTCCCTTTATTTAATCCAAGGAGGAAATTTGATGAAGTGAAACTAATTGTACTTCACAAGTATAAAGCTCAGGAGAACAAACTTTAGAGGTCTTTGGCCAATATGCAGAATTTGTATAACAGGTTTGCTGTTAACAATAGAACTGTGAACAACCAATATAAAAGAAAGTTATGCCTTTTATTTGATTCATTTGGCATTTACATGTTGAAGATGAAAGAATTTTAACACAAAAAGTATACCTTTTGTATGAATCAGAAGTATGACAAATAGCAGTTTGCTCTCAAATCCATATAGTATGTTTTAGCATGGCGTTTGTTATCACTATGGCTTGAAAGACAAAAACAGGCTCCTCAAGAAGCATTCTGAATGCATGTTTAACTTGAAGCAAGACTGAGAGCAAGTATGTGCTTATGATCAGTTTAAATGGGAATGCTTTCCAAAACAAAATTATATGCTATATGGCCAGCAGTTGCTAGCGTGTCATTTTATTTTTAAATAAATGTAATACTGGCAGACTTGAGGTTGCTGGATTGCAGCAATGACTGGTATTTATATCTAGTTGATTAGCGTGCCAGTGAAAAACTTCATGTGACAAAAATCCACTTGGCTAATGAACCACCTTTTAATTAGACCTTGAATTTTCAAAAGAATACAGCTTATCTTTTTCCTCAGTAATGTAATAAAATGGCATGGAACAATTGCAAAAATGAGTTGAATGACAGAAATACTTTCAAGTGAATTAAGGACACTACATGTTAGATGCTTTGACATCCAAGGCTTTGTTTTGTTCTGCCAGACCTGACTGACATCAATAAAAAGGGCCAGCTTACATAATGAAAATGTTTTCTTCTGGTTCATAATAGAACCTTTTGGGTTCAAGAAAGCCTTGATAAAGCTAAAATGCTTGTGGATTCTTCTGGTGGTTCATTATTGAACATGCATGTAGTACCTTGCAGATGTTATAGAAATTAACCATATGCTAAGCCTGAAAAAATGTGTTTCAAAAAAAGCACTTTAACAAAAATAAAAAGCCATCCTCAAACTTGACTGTTTTTAACATGTATATGTCAGAGTTTAGACTGTGAAATATTGCTTGTCATTTCAGCAGATATCTGTTAAAATATGAATAAATAGTAACTATTAATGTAAAGTTCTAGCTCTTTTGCTGCGTTGTTTCTTATCAGTAGTTTTAGGATTGCTGTAATTAGCCAGCCCCTTATTGAATCTTACTGTAAAACAAAAGAAAGGAGTGGTGTGCAGAGGTAGCTATTCTAGAGTAGCATGTTCCCTCATGACTCCTGAAACCTCTTCCATTATACTGTTCTCCTTTCATTTCCCTCTTTTTCACTATCACAACAGTTCCTTCAGTCCTAGTTGGTCATCATCACTAACTAAAATCCATGTTGTTGTGCCTGTTGATGCATATCCTGATATCCAACCTAACGTCTCTGTGGTGCAGGAATTCTGCTGTAGCTAATGTGTATCACAATCATGATATTTGGGGAACAGTGCTGTGAAAAACTGGAAAAAGCACCTACTGGGCAGCAAAAAGGCTGGTGAAACTCAAGGAGATAAATATGAAGCTGTGCACAAAAAAACCTAAATACAATTTCACTTCATATATAAAATGAGGCCAACCATTACCTTTCATGAATGACATCTTTGAGTCATGACCGATAGTTCCATGTAAATATTTGTGGAAAAATTAATAGCTTTCAAAAATGAAATTGAATGCTAGAATTTTTTAGAAAATAAATAAAAGGCAGAAGCATTATGCCACTCTACAAGGTCTAATTCTGACAAACTTCAAATCCCTCGCAGTTCTCATTTCTTCATCTCAAAAAGTATGTGGTAAATCTGGGTCATGTTCAGGGCAGGACAATAGGATTTTTACAGCACAAAAAAAAATTGCCACATGAGGAATAACAAAACAATCTCTTCTGCCTGGAAAAAATAAACATAACTTACAAGATGTATGATAGAGATTGTAAAACTGTGAGTGGCTGGAGGGGCTGAATAGGGCTGGATTGTTTGCTCTCTCTCCAGTACACCAGCTGAAGTTCACCAAAACATATTTGTAGGAGCCAGGTTCAAAAGAAGCAAAAGGACGTAGTACTTGATGCATGTAGCTGAGCTGTAGAACACTTTGCTAAAAGATACTACAGAGCCCAAGATTTACATCAGAACAGGAGACATTAGGAGTGGAAGTCTGCTGAGGATTACTGAAAATCTTGCACAGATGTCTGAGTTGTACGTGGTGGGTGAACAGGAGAGTACATGGAGGAAATATCATATGTGCTTGTGTGTTCTTACGCACTTCCTTAAGCATAGGGCTCTTCTGCTAGATGTAGAATAGTGAATTAGACATTTGACTCCTATGATATTTTTTCTTTGTTTTTTTTTTATTTTATTGCTCTGATTGTTCTTTTTAAATGCTGCCAAGTAAAATACTGCTTACACTGATGTTATCCACTCTTATTTCATTGATGCAGTACTATTTTTTTTGCAGTGTGTCCTTAATCTGAAAAGAATTCTGTTTCCCAGGGTCAGGCAGTCAGTTCCCAGAAATGCTGTTAGAGTTAAAATAGATATTGCAGGATAAATTTATTTTAGGGAAATTTTAATTCCATGTAGCTGTTTAATTTTATAGTTTTATGAACTATAGACTGTCCCTTGCTGGGAAGTAACACTTACTTTTAAGGAACGATGTATATCTTTCTTATCATGTAGATGAGAAGTAGTTTATAACTGTGACTGTTCCAACAGTTCCAGGTCCTTCTTATGTTGGGGATTCCAGAGCCGGACACAATACTCCAGGTGGGGTCTCATGATAGCGGAGTAGAGAGGGAGAATCACCTCCTTCCACCTGCGAGCCACTCTTCTTTTGATATGATTGGCCTTCTGGACTGTGAGTGCACATTGCTGACTCATGTCAAGCTTCTCTTTCTCCGCAGGGCTGCTCTCAATCACATTATTCCCCATCCTGTATTGAAACCACAGGCTGCCCAATGCAGGTGTAGGACCTTGCACTCAGCCTATTCTCTGATTCTATGATGACAGGTTTGTTTTCACTTGCGCACATACAGTGCTCACAGGGTTAAATGCATTGATAGGCAAATTCTTAGTATCAGGATTATTTTTTATTGCTTATATCCTAAGGAACCTTCCGACCCAGATAAGTACAGCTGTTTAAGCAGTTTGATTATATGCTTTGCTAAGAAAATCTTTCTCAGTGGTATTTGTGGTAGTTTTAGTACACTAAAATCTTCTTAATTTGAATCCTCTCACAGTCTATTTCTTTGCCTAAATCTCCATCAACTTTCTCTCTCACTGTCCTTTGTCTTGTAGCTCTCCATCTTCTTCTCATCTTAATCCTTGACCCTAGACTATTTTTAGTCAACCGTTTATTATATACTTGTCTTTGACTCTCTTCTTGGCATCTTGACTGGATCAAACATTGTCACTGCTCTATTTCTTTCTGCCTTTTGTTCACTCACATCTCTCTCTCCTTGTACCTCAGATATTTTTAGAAGTTTCAGTGTTTATTTGGAGGCAAATAATGTACATCCTTCCCCATTTAAAACAGATTATTGTTTTCTGTCTCTTTCAGTCAGTAGCTGAGTCTGACTTGTGGTACATTGTTTGAAATATGTTGCCTTTCTTTTTTAAAACTGCCAATTCTTGTATACTGTGTTATTATGTTTGTTTAGCATTAAGCACACTGTGAAGCACAAAAGTTAAGTTGATTCCGTAGGTTAAATCTCTCCACCTATAAGAGTCTGGCACAGCTGTATGTGCTAAGTTACAGGGTTAGGACACAAAAAATTCAATCTTAAAAATAAAAAAGGAAAAAAGTAGAACAATGTTTAAATCCTTCAAAATTTTTTTTCACCGACCTTTTTCTTTGATTTAGCAGTTCCTATGCCAATATTTACTTTGCTTTTAAATATTTAATACCGAGCAGAAGCATTTCATTACTATAATTAATTATGTATCTTTCTTCATTGGATAATATCTGTTATCACTTTCCAGAAAAACATCAAGCAAAATGCACTACATTTAGTACCTTTTAATTTCATCTAGATTATTGTACATTAATCATTGCTTATGGGAGTATATACTGAAAAACATAACTGTAACTTAATAGATAGCATTCCTCCAGATGTGAATTTGGGTCTGTCCGTAGTAGGCATAGGACAAGTTACACATTGGGATGATGACATGTAAGATGATATTTTGTTACTTAGTAAGCATTAAGTGTTGTTGTAGACTACAGCTGGAGCTGTTACTGCTGCCTGTCACTTATGCTTTCAGTTGTTATGAATTATCAATCTTTAATAATTTCTTATGAAACTGTACATCTTCTGTGCTTATCTTAAACTGAAGTTTTTTAAATGTCAGCTGAAATTGTTTACCTAAGTTGTGAGAAAAAGGAGGGAAAAAAATGTTGTTTTACAACAAAAATTGTTATTTTTAAAAAAACTTGAAGTAAGCTATTACATTTTTCTGGAAGATCATTAATTATTGTCAGAAGTATATGTTTTATCTTTCTATCAAATGTGGCTAAGTAACAGGATTTCAAAACAAAAAATCATTTGCACATGTCTTGTTCTTAGTATTTTTTGCAAAATGCAACATCTGCAGGAGCCATGCTCCATTCAGTCTGTGCTGTTTCTTCCCACCACCACAACCCGAGGCAATGTACAAGAAGCTACAGCTTTTAATTGAATGAAAGACAGGAACAGAAGTAGAAGTAAGGAAAGATAACCCAGAAGGGGAGCTTGTGCTCAAGCTCATTCTTGAATCAACAACATGGCTATTAACTCCCAGAGGATAGATTGGCACTATATAACAGTGCAGAAATATCCAATCAGTGTGGAGTTCAGCTGGTGTGTCTGCATGACATAGTCCAGAATCAGGAAGAGATATTAATTTACGTCTGAAACTAGTATATCTATATACTATAGCTATATACTATACAGTTCAGCTAGGCAGGGCTTTTTAAACAGACTACAATGCTGCATTGAGTAGCTAGACTAGTAGCACTATTTATTACTGCTATTAGTGCTATTAGCTATTAGATTATGATTAGATTACCACTGATGCTACTTTTTCAAAGATCTTTCCAGTTTAATGTAGAAAATCACTGTAAAAAAATCTTTTTATGAGACCTTACAGAAGAAAATGATCTCTCAGATCTCTGTGTAAGTGGATTCTCTAAACTGATTTTTCCCATTCACAGCATGTCACTCTCGCTTAAGACAGCCTGTTTGTTAAAGCATCTAGCCAGTATTGCTAATGAGGTTGTAGAGAGCAACAGACACCAGCTGTCAAATCCTCAATACATCTCTTGGTTCTTCTAGATTGGTGACAAAAAGGTTTTTGTCCCAAAGAGTTAAAAAGGATGGGGTTGGTTTTTTTACTCCTAAGAGTCAATAGTTACTATGGTGTGATCCTTTCACCATGACATCTCTGCATTTTGTCTGTGATGGATGTTAAGCAAGGTTGCTGACCATTGTCTTAGTTTCCTGATTTTCAGTGACTTTCAGGCTATTGTGTGTCCTCCTGCTGGATAACAGGCAAAAGAATGTCACATGCAATCAATGATATTTCATGAGAGGGAGGAGGAATAGCACAGTCCATGTGGGGTAATTGTCTTGCTGTCCTCCTGTGATCAGAGTGTAGCTTTCCACTGGTGAATCATATGTACCATGGTCTAGATATGAGTAAGACACTCAGTGTGAATTAGTGTTGTGTTCTTATATATACAGGCTATTCTTTTAATTGTTGCTTCTAGTACTTTTGCATATTTCTATCCATACTTCATTAATACCAATTGTAATACTTGTAGTAAAAATCTTTATATAACATCATTTATGTAATGTAAAAGTGACCTGAGCGACTTCTGCAAATAGATTAATTGATGTTAGATTTTATTTTAAAAGCTTTCAACATTAAGTGTATAAGAAAACTAGATTATTTAAAATCGGTCCTATTACATTTCATGCTTTTTCACTTATCTAATGCCCAAATCAAATCTTCTCTATGGTGACTCTGTCTTTCTGATAGTCAACACAAGTGTGATAGCCAGTGGGTACGGGAAAATAATCTAAAAGGCACATGAGAAAAGTAATGTAAACACTTGAGGTCATTAAATAGCTTATTACATTTGCTTAACCTGCTGACATTGTGGTCAAGGACTCTTGTAGCCTGTAATCCTAGCTTGCTGCCTAAATGCTGCTAGCTTTCATCTGTGTAGCTTTTTGTCTGGGCTTTCTACATCCCTCTTTATTCTCCTTATTGCACTAGCCACATCGTTCTAATCTTTTCAAAGACTGTTGCCTGCAAGGTCAAATCTTGCTAAACAAAATAAGGAATAAAGAAATTAAACATCTGTCCCCTCCACATTCCTTTAGCTCACTGGCTAAGGCCACAGATCAGAAAACAACTTGTAAAAAGACACAGTAAAACACTCCCCACGTAGCAGACAACAATTGTGGTATAAAGAATGCTACAGGTTTTGGGCTTTTCTTTGTTTGGCTTTTTTCTACAAATACAGTATGTACTATGATTGTATAGAAATTACCTCAGGTAATGGAAGAAACAGTTTAAATTGGTTTGGGGAAATCATCATTATCTATTTTGGAACCCCACAAGATATTTAGTGTATGTTTAATACCAAAAGCATATGTGAATTGTCAGATATCTCAAAGCTTTATGTAATGTAAATTTTAGTATGTAATTTTTTTATGTCCAGAAATTGCTAACTTGGGAAATGCTATGTCATTAATATATCCTGATTGGATATTTAACTAGATTACTTTGGGTATATCACAATCTGGAAGTTATTGTGAGCACTGAAAGTCTTTTGCATTAAAAATAAGCCTTTCACAAATTTCCTGACATTGTTGCTCAGAACCTTGACCTGAACGTTGATTGTGGGGTTTGGCTGTGGACACATGAAACTCCTTTGGGAATAGTAAGAGATTAAGAATTTGTACTGAACTGCCAACTGCTTCCTGTGTTAAGTCCTCTTGGGGTTTTTTGTATCTTTGTTTCTTTGCTTATAATGTCAGTTGTCAATACTTGGAGAGCATCTTGCTTGCATCTGTAAGCAAGATTAGGCTGGAAAGTGAGAAGGCGAGTCCTGCTTATTATTTGCTCATTGTAACTAAACTTGTTAAATTTGAGTATGTGCTAAAACAGTGTGCTGAATGGGGTCAAACTAGATAATAGCTTGCAGGACTGTATCGTAATTCAGCAAAACCAAACTACACTTATTACTGGAGTTCCAGTTCCTGAGGTTTACTGAGCATTTGCTGGATGGTTGCACAGCATTGGAACTTAAATATGATTCTTTTACCTTTCTGCTACTGATCTTGCTCTTTTTGTGTGTTTTTTCCTAGTCCAAATAGTGCTAGTTCTTTTGCACTAAACTATTTATAAGTATTCTACTTTTTGCTATTAGAGTTTGCTCCATTAGGGGCTGGGGGCATTGTCTATAATAAATAGATTGTGGTGGAGGGAAAAAAAAGCAGTATGAAGTACACATATTACTGTAAATCTAAACCCTTAATAAAAAGATTATAAATAAAATTCAATGTCACCAGTATAAATGGAAAGTTATTTTAATACAAGCCTGTGAAATTTATACAAATAACTTATAGGATTCAATTGATGTGGATAATATTTATTAGACCATTCTCATGCATTTTTTGAAAAACTTTGAGTTGTATCACGTTTTTGCAGTTGATACACGCTGCATCGAGAAGTTGCACAAATGTTTTTCACAAGAAAATAAATATTTTTTATTTCTTCTACATTCCTATGTCTAGTGTTTGTACACTCAAATTTTCTAAGCCAGAGAGCTTTATCTTCATTGCTCTGTGTTGTTCTTTTTTTTAATGTTAGAAGTTCATGTCAAGGCTATGTACAATTTACTTCCTCCTGTGGGAAGATATCTTATTCTGAGTTTACAATAACACACTAATCTTTATTTGCTATCTACAGAGATAGATCTTTAATTTTACATACTAATAGATTTGTCCATTAACAACTGGATGGATTTGAAGCCACTTAAACATTTTTCTCCATCATTAGCACAACTAAATTGTATTTACTATTTGTTGAAGAAATAGAACACAGTCAAAAGACAATAAATTTTTGATTGTTTTGGATATTGATACTCCAGCACTTTCTAGCGTTCAAGGCCTCCAGTCCTCAACTGGAACTGCAGGATGTTGTTGCTTCAGGCCTTTGTTCCTACACTCACCATTTTCAAGGGCTTGAATAAAAATTGTACTCAGTACTGTGCCATTCAGGCTTCTTTGTTAGAGCAGTATAGCAAATAGTAGGCCCAACATTTACTTTTTAAATTCACAATTTGTCATAATGCAAAAAAAAAAGTAGGCAGTCTTCAGCAAGGATTTTGCTAAACTGTTTATAGCACGAATTACCTCATGCTCCAATACAAACGAAACAGAAATATAGGAAATAGGAGGAAAGCTGGCAAGAAGTTGCATATATCTTCATTCCCAAACACAGTATTTAGCATTCTTCTCCAGTTTCTCTAGTCTTGCCCTTAGCTACAGTTTTCCTTAATGTTAAGAGGATTTATTAGCCTACCTGATGCACAATGTTCACTTTTCTCTGAAGAAAGTTACATATTGCTTTACATTCTATTCAATACAATAGAAAGAATAGTGTTGATACTAAGATTTCTAAGAGTTTGTGTTTAAAAGACTCTGTATGATGGAAAGATGTAATTTGTACAAAAAAGACAGACATATTTGCCTTATAATTTTGCAGGTTCAGCATAGGAGGTAGAGGGTTTAGGAGAACCTGGATGTACTATTTATTACCACAGTTTGATGATAGGACTTCGTCTTTATGCCTGAGGTTTCAGTGCCTGAATTATCTTACTTGTAAATTTAGGAAGATAAATATGTTTATTTACACTTGCAAAGTCTACAAGGTAAAATTTGCCAAAGAACTATTAAATACTCAGTCTTCCTGCATTTACTTTGCTCTGTCTTCCACTCCCTTGGGACAATAGGTGGCAGCAAATCTGGTTTTTGGGCAGTCTTTTTTCTAAGTGCAATGATCATAGGAGGCACTACACAATTGGTATAGCCTGTAAAACCTGAAAGAGTTTGAGTAGCAACTAGACTCTCTTTGAAGCCTTTGTTTCAGAGGAAAAAAAATAGCTTATGATCTATTGGATAGAAATACAGATCTATCCATATTTATGAATATATAAATGTTGTCCATATTTATGAATATAACTATATTTTTAACCCATATATCCAATATATATCCAATATAAATGTATCATTTGGAGAGAGATATACTTATTAAAAGTGGATATTATAAAGATATGTAGCAAATAAACCTAGTTTAACCTGAATTAGTCTCTGAAATTACTGAAACAATCTAAATTTCCTCATTGTGGATTATAGTAGGTTCCCAATTTAAAAAAAAAAATATATATATATATGTTTCCTGGATATGTGTAAGTAGCAGCAAAATCCATCTGTCTGAGCTGTCAGAATGGTGAACTTAAGGGAAAAATATTGCCAACTATTTAAGAATTTGCTTAAAATGGAATAGTTATAGAGATGATTATGGTTCTCTTTCATATTCCACTGTCTGCTGAGGTGGATGGGTCCCTTAGAATAGAAGTGGGTTTATGCTAATGGTGTGTACAGGTAAGAACACATTCAGGAAAGAATGGGGTCATCAGCTAGCGAGGTAAACGCACAGATAACGGAACATGAAATAATAATTGGAATGGGGAGTAGAGAACAGAAGCTCAAGAACAGACTTGGGTGCAGTCTGCCAACAACAAAAATACCATTAATTAATATGATGAAGTATAAAAATAAATTTGTATAAAATCTGCATTTCTCCAGCAGAGGGGGGTACTCATTTTTCTAGCAGTCCAGAAAGCATTTGACTGTTCTTACCTGTGCTACGGTTGATTATGGGAAATAACAGCTGCTGCAAGAAGAAATCAGGAGAAAGGCTAAAAGCTGGCATGATAAGTTTGTTAGCATGATATATGTAACGTCCAATAAGCTTAAAAATTGTGATTTTTACTTCTTCAATCACCTGGAACTTTCTTTCTGTTTTCCACCTCTTATAATCATGTAAAGTGGAATGGCAAGAGGTAACTGGGCCAACTGAATGGAGCAGTAAAGATGAGGTCAAAACTCTATTCAGTTTATTATACTACAAAGCATAATATTTCTATTTCTGAACTTAAAATTTTCTAAGTATCAGAATTCCTTACATAATGATGTAAGGACCAACAAGAAAAACAGTTTATCAAATGTGTAAAAATGTGGAGAAAAGAAATTATTCAGAAAGTAAAAAAGCAAGTATCTATTTAGATACCTGATTTTAAAGATGACAAAACTGGACTTGAGTATATCCTAAAATACACTGTCTTGTGTTTGAATGTTTTGAAACAGTTCATATTATATGCAGTGCATAATTGCAAAAAGTGTAAGGCAAGTGTAATGCTCCTTTTGCACAAATACTGTCTTTTGACAGAATCTCGTTTTGAGATATTTGCCTAGCATTTTACTTTACTGTACCTATTGATAAAGTGTGGCACCTAAATTATTTAGAGCTGTAAGCTTTCGTGAAGTTTGAAAATCAGCCTGTATTTAAGTAAATGGGCTTACAGATCCTAATGCCTCTTTTTTTAATGTGCTTTTTAACAATTAGAGAAATGTAAAAATTAAATTACAAAACTGTAAATGTGGTTGCTTGTATAATGCTAAGCTACCATATATAGCAGCTGGGATTTGGGCTAGTATCTGAATTTTCCACTAGAATATTCCAAGATGAATGTGTCTGCACATATGAAAAAGAGTATATACCCTAAGGAATATGAAAAGAGGTGTGTATATTCTACGTCATGTCAGACATTACACTTCATAGAATGCACTCACTTCATGGAATTTATTGGGTTTCTCATTGCTAAGTTAGAGGCTATCATGCAGAAATAGACTTGCTAGTGTTATGGGGTGCTGCAAACAGAAGGGAGAGTCCCAGGTGTTTGTAATGGATGATATAGAGGTGCATGATATAGAGGTGCATACTCTCGGTTGTCAAGTTTTGCTTTCACCTCTCCCACAAAATTCACACCTGTATGTTCACAACTAAAACATTCTAAAACTAAGTTAATACTATATTTAAGGTTACTGGAGCAAAGTAAAGTGTTAAGTATCACTTTTGATTGAAAGATTCTGATTTTTATGCGTTTTATGTAAGGGACTAATGTGAATCTGCACAGTCCCCACTAAAGCTGTGTTTAGCGAATGTAAAAAAATGTATCTACTTAATGTATTGACCTTCCTTAGCTTAGTTTTATACCTCACAGCCACTTCTGAAATATGTGCATGTAACAAGTACATTCAGGAAGGCAAATAAGAGCTCCTTTGCAGAGGAGGAGGAAATTCACAGAATCACTAGGTTGGAAAAGACCCACAGGATCAAGTCCAACAATTCCTATCAATCACTAAACCATGCCCCTCAGCACCTCATCCACCTGTCTCTTAAACACCTCCAGGGAAGGTGAATCAACCACCTCCCTGGGCAGCCTGTGCTAGTGCCCAATGACCCTTTCCGTGAAAAATTTTTTCCTGTTTTTCTGATGTCACGCCTGAACCTCCCCCAGCAGAGCTTGAGGCCATTCCCCCTTGTCCTGTCCCCTGTCACTTGGGAGAAGAGGCCAGCTCCCTCCTCTCCACAATCTCCTTTCAGGTAGTTGTAGAGAGCAATGAGGTCTCCCCTCAGCCTCCTCTTCTCCAGGCTAAACAACCCCAGCTCCCTCAGCCATTCCTCATAAGGCCTGTTCTCCAGCCCCTTCACCAGCTTCGTTGCTCTTCTCTGGACTCGCTCCAGAGCCTCAACATCCTTCTTGTGGTGAGGGGCCCAGAACTGAACACAGGATTCAAGGAGCGTTCTCACCAGTGCTGAGTACAGAGGCAGAATAACCTCCCTGGACCTGCTGGTCACGCCATTTCTGATACAAGCCAGGATGCCATTGGCCTTCTCGGCCACCTGGGCATACTGCTGGCTCATGTTCAGTCACTGTCAACCAACACCCCCAGGTCCTTCTCCTCCAGGCAGCTTTCTACACAGACTTCTCCTAGTCTGTACCTCTGCTTAGGGTTGTTGTGCCCCAAGTGCAGGACCCGGCACTTGGCCTTGTTAAACCTCATGCAGTTGGTCTCAGCCCAGCAGTCCAGCCTGTTCAGGTCCCTTTGCAGAGCCTCCCGACCCTCCAGCAGATCGACACTTCCTCCCAGCTTGGTGTCATCTGCAAACTTGCTAAGGGTGCACTCGATGCCTTCATCCAGGTCATTGATAAAGACATTGAACAGGGCTGGACCCAGCACTGAGCCCATGCACATTACATACGGTGTGTGTCCATGTATAATGGAAAGACAAACAGCCTATTTTTTTTGCTAGATCCATCCCACAGAGTCTGAGCACAGAAAGATTTTTTCTGAATGAAAACAAGGTATGTACCCCATTTTATGCCATTCTGTTTAGTTTTAAGCAAACAGGACAACTGTAAGTGCATGTATTGGTAGTGCGTACTACAATTTTAAAAAGAAATAGAACTTTCTATATATGCAGGCGTTATCTCTATTTTATTATCATGCAATTATTTTATTTTATTTTATTTCAATTTATTTCATTTCACTTTGGCATTCCACCAGAGTATACTTTAAAGGATGACTTCACTGAAAGCCTGACTAACTTGGATGTGGCAAACAGAGATGAAGATACCTGGGTTTTGGATTGCAGATTGGGGCACTCAAACCCATTTGCTCATTCAAGTGAGAAAGAGAAGATCAACAGAAATGTGTTGCATTTGAGCCTGGAACTGAATGTGAGTAGGACTCTATTCATGCTATACTGGGTTTCAACAAGCATTTATTATATACAATTAGATTTCTGGTATGCATTCATTTCTGCAATGTCTAAAACTGTGTTCCAAAATATCCAACAAACTGCAGAGTTTTGGATGAGATACAGTTTTCCAGATGGTTTGTGAGTCCAAATGTGTTTTGTGAGTGCAAATGTGTATGTGCGGCTAAGCCTGAGAGCAGTAAATACAGAAAATTTTGAAAATAATATAAATAGATTGAGATACACCATGTGTCATTTCTAAAGTCATGATGGGTGTTTAGTTTAAATTAGTTTTGTTTCTGGAAATGGATTGCAGGAGCTAGGAGACAACAAGCATAAAAATAGGTACCATGAAGATACAAGTCAGCAAGCAATGCGTGTGCGCATGTGTGTGAATGTTTGCACCCATGCACATGTGTGTGCCTGTGTGTTTATGTGTGTGTGTGCACACACATGTGCATGCATAGGCATGTACACAGCCCAGGACTGCTAGGAGATATGCTGTTGCTTCTCACAGTTTTGGAACAGCTGAACTGGCCATGTATTTGACCAGAAAAGTTTTTAAACTTCCTGGTTTATAAAACAGTGAGGCTTTAGATGGCAACCGGATTTAATCACAATGTAAGGCAGTCACTCAACATGTCTGAGCCTAACCTAATTGGAAGTTCTTCTGTGCTTTCAGGATAAGCAGTAACCAGCCTACAGATAGACACGTTTTGACAGTAGTTTTCAAACTGGAGGGAAAAGAATACAGAATTCAGTAGAAGATGAAGAAATGTGGAAATGATGGAGTGGTTGAGAGAAAAAGTTTAAAAGACTAAACTACATAATGCTTTTTGTGCAAAGAGACACTAATACAATTTATGAAACAATGACACTTGTGGTAGAAATACTGGAATTGACTTAGAAGTACACTGAAAATGCATATAATGATGCTTACACTCACTGTTGCTATCCTCGTCAGCTTGTTATAAAATTGATTTCTTGTCCTAAACTTCTTTTCCTAAAATAATTCATTAGAATGTTGTTTTAGTACTGTGAAGGTGCAGAATTATCCTTGTGATAAAATGATGAGATGAAAACAAATAACTGAACTGAAAAAAACTGTGATTTAGTTACCTCTGCTACACATATATGCCACAACAGGAAGAATCCAGTCCATAAGGATACTTTCGTCCGCATTTAAAAAGTCCTTGTTTAGAAGAGGAGTAGTTCCAAATCAAAAGCCACAAAAATTTGAGTAAAATAAGAGATTTCTAAGAATAGTAAGCAGTTCTTTTCAGTTTTTCTTAGTGTTTTTACTCTTTTCTTAATCTTTTTTACTACACTGAGAGAAAGGAAATTGTTTACATTTGCAGGTTTTCTTCCATTTCCTCTGCTCTCTCTGTTTTACAGCATTTAAAGAGTTAATAGGAGATGTACAGCAGGAGAGAGACTGGAGAGCTGGAGAACATTAAGATCATTATCAGTCACCACAGTAAGGGCTGGGCTGGGACGGGGCAGAGGGCAGGACAAGTGTCAGCCCAGCTTCAGATCATTTCCAACCACCCGAGCCACAGCCACTTCTGCTTCACATGGCTCTTATAAATCCTGCACTTTAATTCTATGATTTTTTTTTCAAGAACTTATGCAAAAATGTTCCCTGCTTAAAACTCTTTATGTTGGAAAAAAAAATTACAGTAGAAAGGTTGTTTTCTATACAGTTTTGCCACTTGGCTGTTTTATGGAACGTATCTTCATCCCCTGTTCACGTTTCTCTTGTTTCCTATTACAGCAATCTGAAAAGGCAATCTTAAGAGATATGGAGTCAGGAAGCCTTGAGTCCTGCTGTATGATAGCGATAAAAATTTGAGTACTTTATTCTGGTTTATTGTGTGTTTTCATCTAAGCTAGTTTTAAAACTCCCTACTTCGAGGGAGTTTAGACAACTCAAGAACAGAACCGGAGTGAGTTATAGGTGTGACTTCTGTCTGTGATGAAATGTAGGTCAGAAAGGGTGTGGGTTAATAAATGTGCTTTAAACTGTAAGGAATGACTGTCCTTCTGTATAATTAGTACATTGACTGCTCTGAAAGTTGCTATGACAGGTTTTAAGGGCTTTTCTGAGACAACAGAGAGATGTCGGTTTTATTAAAAGTATTATCATAACTGATTTTTTCTAGAGATTTTGAAGTTGTTTCTTCCTTCAAATACAGTATTACAGCATGCTCAGAGAGACTTTCCTTATGAGATGGATACACCCAGCATTAAAACCATCCTGCCAACAAACTGGCTCCATCTCATTTGTACTTCACAATATCATAATTTCCTTCTTGTATAAAAATATTAAGGGCACATATCAATGTTTGTATTTGACCCAGAAACACTCTGTTGGGTAAGTACCAACGTGTATTTCATTACCAGTTATCCAGTCCCTCAACATCCACTAGGATGGTCATCAGACTGTGAGAAACATGTCTTACAAAAGCGTTATGTGAGGCTGGGAATTGGACTGCATGGTGAATTTGAGAGGCTGGCTGGCTGGCTTCCAGTTTTTGATCAGTTCTCCAGAGGTGAATGCAGGAACAAGTTCCTTTGTTTGTCCTAATGCTCAAAAAGCTTGAAAGTTTCTTCTCACTTCCTGGAGTTCTTTATCAAGAGGTACATATAAAGCAGCATAATTTTCTGCAGGCTTATGAGATTGCCTCTGGTGCTTTAATTATTCAGTGTTCAGCTCTGGGGTTTCTAGCATTTCACTGCATTGCACAACTTTGGCCTGACACTCAAAGCACCATCCTTTTCACTACTAATTTGATCACTGTCTCATAAGTTTTGCCAGGACTTTGTTTATCTGTAAACTATAGTTTTGCTGCTTTTAAGTTGACTTTTAAACTAAACTTTTCAGACATGATATTAAATCCTAGATAGTTGCTATTTTCATTAACCTGCAATATTGGTACAATATTCATAGGACTGTTACAGCTTGGTGACCCTAGATTATTACATAGAAGTTTCATTTTAAGTGTCATTAATTTCATTGTACAAATATTTTGACATAATCTGAGTCACTTTGCTTTAAAAGTTACCATGAAGTTGTTCATACAGGTATATGTTTTGTTAGTGTTTTTGAAAAATACAATTGAATGATTATCCATCAAAATTTCACAAAATCCAAAATAAATAGCTACATAAATAAATAAGCAATACATAACCGTAGAAATTACTAGGACAATGAACAATTAATCTTGTCATTGAGTTTAAAAATAGGTGTAAATTTAAATATAGAAAACTTTGGCTCCATAGGGTCACTTTGCCTCAGTTATTTTATCATGAAAACAAATATAGAACTGATGTAGATTTGCCTTCAAGAAATCTTATTTTATGGGAAATAACCAGTGTTGAGGTAGCTGACTTCCACTCATCTTATTAACTGCAGGATCATTGGAGTAGCTTGGTATAGGGGGTGATACAGACTCTCTCTTTCCTTAGGTAGAGCTTCCTTTTTATATTAATCTATATTAAGCCTTGAAAACTAAGGGAGCCATAACCTGTCAGATGTTTCTGTTCTTGGCTCCTGATGATTAACCTTAGTGGAGAAGCAAGTCAGGAGTTCACTACAGGAAATGGCAAGCAATAAAGCTAAAGACATTGTTCTGTGTGAAATCCTGATTCCAGTGCACTTTGTCCATAGGTATGCATGCAACTCTGTCATTGAAAAGGTATCTGTAAGCTTCATCTAAGCCCTCAGTATTACAGTTTGACTTCCAGGAAACTTCCTTCCTGCAGTAATCACCAATAACTTCTCCTGTTGATTTTGCCATCTTTTATAGTATATGGAAAATAAACGTGTGCTTTTTGTACAGCCTACATTTTTAAGCATTTAACCAAAAGTTAAATGTGTTGGGATACTTTGTTGTTGCATGTTGTCTGTAATATTCAGCTTTTCGGTAAACATTTTTCAGTATTTTGACAGCAGTGGTGTGATCTGCAGTTGATTTCCCTGTGAAGAACAGCTTTTCCATTGTTGCTTGTTTCTTGATTAAGATTACTCATCACAGCTAAATGGCTGATAATAGAATGACTGTCTAAATTGGATGCAACAAAACCCAAAAGAATAGTATCTTTGAATTTCTAAGGTAGCAATGTGGAAATAGACTACAAAAACCTTCATAAAAACCAGGGAAGAAGAAGAACATAAATTTGTGCAGCTTTACAGTCTCAGTACTTCCAACAATAAGAGAAGGAAAAAAACCCAAAGACTTTTGACCAGAACCTGGCCTAAATGTTACCAACTTTCTGAATATTAAAGGTGCTTAAGAGTGTTTAGCACTTTATTTATATGTGTATTACAAATATATATATATTCACACACATATATTATCCCTGACACTTCTGTTAATATTGAGTTACACATTCTTGAAGATTTCCTTCAAGTGTTTTTGCCAGTGTTAACTAATGCAAATCTCACACATATAGCTCTACTGTGGCAGTATAAATGGTTGTATCAAAAAATACATCAGCACATATTATTCTGGTTTGAAATAATCCAAACTTGGATGCAGTGCAGATGGACAGCCTCCCTGATTTCTAAACAGTTAACTTGGTGTTTCTGAGAGCTGGCTGTTTAACCTGCCCACCCAAACAGCTCTGAGTCCCTGGGTGTGGTGAAAGCCTTTGATAAGTACCTGTGTACAGTTCGCACAAACGGCTGCGCAGACTTAGGAGAGCTGTAATATGAAACCAGTCCTGTTGGTTTTTGTTCATGGCCCTGGAGGCTGAAATCTGCATTCCAGATGAAACCTGCAGCAAGTCGGAAGAGAGCTTTTTTTTCCCTGCTTTCTCTGGCTTCAAGGGCTCTCACCGAACTTGGCTCTGGCCAGCCTGCAACTAGGGACTCTGCAGGGGCTGTGGGCGGTGGCACCGGAAGATAGAGGTTCATTACTTCGGGTTTCCATTTGGCATGTTTTGGTGATTATGGATTTACAAAAGAAGATGTTTATCAAAGTGGAAAGAGTATGCAAAAGAATCCATCAAGAATTCTCTGCTGAAAGCCTCTCGCAGCTCGCGTACCGGGATAAGGAAGTAGCAAGGTACAAGTTGTGTTCGGGAGGCTGGTTTGTGTAGCTGCGCTGCACTTAGTAGCACGTAGGAAGTTGTGTGCAGCCAGTAGGATTGCAGGAGTCCCAGCAGTAACCATTGGTCAAATTTTCAACTGAGATTAGTGCACAAGCATATTTGCTGTGACAAAAAGCCCTTTGTGTAAGGGAACAAGTTACCAACGCTACTGAGAACTCTTTTTTTTTTACGTCTTTTTGCTGCTCCTGAAGTAGTTTGGAGACCTGAGGGACACTTTGTCTGCCGGCTGCAGCGCTGGAACCGGAAGGAGGGGCAGGGTGACCTGGGGGAGTCTGGATGGCCTCACCGGGCAGAGGGGCCTGCTGCCAGCGGGGAGTTCCATCTGCTGTCTGAATGCATGGAGCCAGTATTGGTTTAGCAGTTAGTAGCACTGCTAGAAGCAAACCTATTCTGTACTTCACACAGCATGGAAGAAGAAAATGCAGCGTCTGACTGTAGTGAGCTTCCAGACCTGGAGGATACAGCAGGAAGTGAACCTGGTCATTTCACTACATTTTCGGTGAAAACACTTTTTGGATTTACAACGAAATTTGCATCTACAGCTTCCAAAGAAGAAACAGTGCTTAAAGCATTTCAACCTTTGCACACTAATATAAATACTCTTGTTAACACTTGGCATGAGAGGAATGATAATGATGGTAATGACAACTCGGAAAATCGGCATGGCATGAATAGTACCAGTGGCCAAGCTGACCTGATGTCTGGCAGGCAAACTGACCTAGAACTGGAGTTAGTTGAGCAAAATGAATTGCTTCTTCACCATTTAAGGTTTGTTCAGACTTCTTTGTCTGAATCTGACAATGATGACAAAGATGCTATTCTCGTACAAGGTACTTTGGTTCATACAACAAGTGATACAGAATCGGACATAGAGTACAAGGACCAAGACACTGACGAAAACAATACAGGCCAATCTGAGCTAAATAATGCTGCTTTGTCTGCTGAGGCTTTGGACGATAACAATCAAAATAAGGAAGAGTCAGAATCAAAAGGGCACAGCAACAGTGATGACACCGTGGATACAGATGACATTGAGTTACACCCACCAATTTCTAAGCAGCTTCCAAAAGAGCTGGATGGTATTCTGGAGCATGACTCCAGTGAAAAATACAAAATGTTAATGGATGAGCAGTTCACTCACTTCTTTGCTAGAGGGGAATGCAGTCAAGAACTTCCAGATGAAGAAAAAATACCTTCAGCTTATAATACATCGCTCGAAAAAACAGCACTGGCTGAAAAAACTTTCCAGCTGCCTGCTTTCTTTAGTGGACTACGTGTAAGGAAAAAGGGACCAACCACAGAGGATGGGGAAACTATTACAGAAATTAAACCAAAGGAGAATGATTTAGCTCTGCTTAAATTACGACAGCCTGTGAAGAAATCCGGTATTACATCAGCTTTGACCACTAAAAAAAAATCAGCTGAACCTAAAGCAAGTCTTACTTTCCTGGAACAGCTCTCGCACTTGTTAAACATAGACGTCTCCAAGAATGAGGATAAAACCGAGGACTCTGGTGAGGGATCTGGGGAGACCGAAGAAAGTGATGAAGCTCAAGAGAACAAAGCCACCAGCAAAACAGAACCACAGTTTCTCTCTGGGGAAATAAAGTCAAGTCCTGCTGAATCTGCGCTGGATGTCTTTAAATCTTTGTTCACACGGCCTCCCAAAAAAGAAACAACTGCAGATACTTCAGAGCTGGAAGCCATAAAACGCAAAATGAGAAATGAAAAAGAATCCTTGAAAGCTGTATTTGAAAGGCCAATATCAAAACCTGGGGATGGACCATCAGAGAAATCTGTAGGTTGAATTACTTTTTCTTGCTAAGATTTGGAAGTAGATGGATGAAAAATAATTTATTATTTAAAAAATATTGGTGGGGACTTAAGGTCAAATGTCAGAATTGTCCTCTTCTTTTGGCAGTCTCAAATTTTGGATTCCCAACTGAAGAAATCTTGGGGCTAATACTTGATCATCTGCAGTTGTAGAGGAATTCAGTTAGAACCGTTGATACAGTCAAAGCCTTTCAATTAGAAGTGAGAACTTAATAATCCATTTCTGATTTTAAAAGAACCTTACCAAATAGTTGCCCATATGTTACGTGTCGATGTAAGTCAATATAAGGATGCAAATATTTACTATAGTATTATTTAATAGTTTCTCAATCTCACTCTGATTTGTTTCATTCAGCTTTTTATTTTTAAAAGTAAAATTTGATTTTACCTTTATGAATAATTCTATGATAAAAGCTGATACTAGAAGTTATGGATAATTTTCAACTCAGATTATCCAAGATGTAGAATTTAAAGTAATGTTTTTCTTATTTGCATGCATATATCTGGCTTTGCAAATATGAATAAGCCTTTAACCTTATCCAAGTATAACTTAGTGATTCCAATTAGATGACTCAAGGTATGCATTAATGTAAGTATTTGCAAGGTTAATACTTATGCATGTGGAGATTCAGTTACTGTATTTTTAAGAAATGAAAAAATAATATCTATGCTAAGTTTTCATGGAAACATAATGATAAATGAATACGAGCATGATTTGAACTCTTTACTTAAATGAGTAATGCTTGGTTTGGGGTTCCACAAACCCCAAATTCTTAACAGTTAGATCTTTGCCATATACAGTCAGTCTAGAATGTTGTTCTTGTTGGCTAAAGAGGGAATTATCTGAGTGATTAAATTTTCCGGATTGGACCTTAAACTTGAAGCTACGTACATTAATTTGTTGGTTTGGTTGTACTCTCTTTCAAGTGTTTATTCTTATATAAAATTAAAAATTCTTTTAAAATCTTGACCGACACCTGCATAGACTGATAATACCAGTTTGTACCAAATTACCTATGGGGAGGAGAAAAGAAGTACTGGTTGGCCATGGCATGTATAGCAATTGCAGTCTGTGCCTGCCCTTCCCCTTCCTGGCTCGCTTCTTCCTGCTTACACCATTCCCTGTGCTGTGCCAGCATATGCATTTGTGTGGCTCACAGCAAACCTATTTGGGAAGCTGTCATCATACACAGCGAGGGTGGAAGCACTGGAGTCAGTGGGCGTGGTTTTTATAAATGTCTACTTAATGTACATTTTCTTCAAGGCATAGCGAGAGTAAAAGGCCCTTGCCTTTTCTTTTTCCTTGCTCATGTGTGCCATTTATGGGGCCACTTTCATAAAGGTTTTGCTGTTGCTGCAGTTGTACCTATGCAATTACTCATAATAGCATGTCGTAAATCAGATTACAGAAACATCGGAGACAATCGAAATGTAAACCTCTAAAAGAATGCTTTTTGCTAGTTTAGTATTTCTTCTCTGCCCTCCCCCCACCCATTTAAAGAGTTATTTTAGCATTCTAGTTGGCAGTGTAGCCCCAGTCACAGCTGCAGCAGTACTTTGATGTGGCAGTATTACATGTGGACCAAGCAAGTTGCTGGGGGTGGGGCAGGAATTTCATAAACTAACTCTGCTTCCAGAAAATTACATTGTCAAATGATGTCTTAGGTCAATCCTTTTAATGTTTACTTGTAAGAGGAGCACAAATGGGTCTTTTCACTTTGAAAAAAAAGATACAGGAAAAAAACCCTAGTGTTCTGGACCACCTTTATGGTTCACCAATGGATAAACAGCTTTCCACATTGATGTGAACAGTTTCAACAAATCGTTGTATGTCACATACATTATGTGTTAGTTTCCTCCTTAAAGTTATCTTTGTACACTGGTCTCTATATCCTTTCCAACGAGCACTGTTTTAGTCTGCAGAATGAGACAAATAAACATTATGAAGTATACATGTAGCACTGAGCATGGAAGTTGATATTTTGGAATCAATTGACACTGCAGATGTTAATTTTTTCTTTTCTAATTTTTAACAGCCTGACCTGAGTCCCTCAGAGCAAGATGACAAGACTCCAGGGAGACTTCAGACTGTCTGGCCACCACCAAAAGCAAACCATGAAGAAGTAAAAGTAGGATTAAAGTACACAGAAGCAGGTAAAACAAACAGGTGATACATTTGCAGAAATTTGTTTATGGCATTATTAATCTTGCTTAATACATAGATGGTGATAAGTCATTGTATTTTCTTATCTGGAAAAACAGATCTTATATTTTGGATGTGTTCTTTACTGCTACTTGTTCAGCAACTGAAATGTAAACAGCCAAATCTGTGTTGAAATCTAAATGCTTGTCTGTATAAATTTGTGATGAAGTGGGTTTTTTGATAAGTTAGGTTATCCATTTATAATGGAGCCCTGTTCAAATGAGTGACAGTATAGTGAACGAATGGAAACCTGACTGTCTTTTCCATTGTCTGTGAATGCAGGAGGCAGTGACCTGCCCACCTCAAGTCTGGCTGCAGATTTTGTTCAGGTAGTGTCCAGAAGAAAAGTAATGAATACTATCATTACAGCTTCTGTATAAATATCTGCTCAGAACACTTTTATAGCTAGCTATATATATTGTACTGTACAGGTGTATGAAAGGGTATGCCTGAAGCATGATGTTCACTAGTTATCTGATAAATTTTCCATAGAAAAATATTTCTTATTTTTTTGTTATTAGATAAATACTTACATAACATATTTACAAGGGAAAAAGTATTTATTGGAGCCATCACAACTCTGTTTCAAATCTGTATTCTTAAATATTAAACAGGAAGTCCTTGTTACTCAGAAATTAGTCATTAACAGTGGAATTGTCTGAAATATCGAAATTAAAGGATTAGACCATCTGTTCTTCATGTACTTATAGATCTTAGAAAATACCACCTTGAAAGGATTAAGTGGAATTAAAAAACAAGGTTTTATACTACCTTACCGTGAGAAAATCTACAGGGTAATCCTGTCTGGCAATTTCCAGTTCCGGTGAATATGCACTTTGTCTTGTCTATGAGAAAGAATAAATAGGAGTAGTGGATCTACTGCTTTGTATTGTTCAGTGTATTACTTCTTTCTTCCTCTTTCCTCAGTTTTGTCTGTCTTAATCCTCATTTTTTTGTAAAGTTAAATGTAAAAGTTGCTGGAAGATTTCAGAAAACTTGGTTTTGACTGGAACAACATGGTTCTAATATAGACAGAATTGAATTTGCAGTGCATCTAATCAGAGTTGTGGGGGCCTATCACTGCATCACCAGGACAGGTATTTAGCTGCACACAAGTAGTGCTACAGGCCTTTTCTGCTATTTTTAGATTCTTATAGGCTATATGCTTGTTGTATTTAATTTTACCAAAATAAATATTTTTTTTCCTAATGACTGTAATCATCTATGGTAAAAACATATGCTGAAATAAGGAAAAGAAGCTTAATTAACAAAAGCTCCAGATTCTACTACTTGTAGAGGAATTAGGTCATGCTTTTCTGAAATTTGAATAGGAAGGACAGGGTGGCTAAAAGCCTATGTAAATTGTTACTCTTTTGTTACTGTGATATTTTGGGTGGCAGTGTCATCAACATGCTGATGATTAGTTTGCGAAGTCAAATTTTTATACGGACCAGATTCTGCAGTTCATTAGTCACTGTGGTGTCTGGCACAGAGAGGGATTTGAATGAAAACAAACTGCTGGTGATTCAGCTAGGATGAGACAGAAGCAGTGCTTTTACAGGAAACAGGCAAACACTCTATTTCAACGTATGTTAAGAGCACAGTAGAGTTACAGGTGTACCTCAGTGATTAGCAGGTTTGTGTTTCTTTCAGCTGTTCATGGGTGCCCAGAAGTCAGTTGTGGCAGCAAGAACACTGCAAGCAGTTGTAGAGTTGCAGTTCTAGAGTTGCATGTGATATATCAGTTATATCTGCTTTTTTGTGTACTAGGGTGACTATTTTAAAGTACTATGTACAAGAATGAATTTATGCAGTCTCCTGCAAGTGAAGAAAGGTACTGTTCCAAGGGTTGTGCTGATACAATTAAAAAGGAGAGTTTGTGTTCAGTGTTGGTCTTATTACTCTGGGATGAGGTTTGTTATTTAAAAAAAATATGGAAGTGGCAATATGGCATTACTTCTAAACTGAGTATCTTCTCTCCGATAGTGATTGGTACCTTCAAAGTGCCTGTGTATACTGGCATTTTCCTTAATGCCTCTTCCCATTCAAAATTCCCTCACAATACCACCAGTACCTTAGGAACTCCTCCACAAAGCGGGCTTCTCAAAATAATATATAAATGATCAAAATAAAACTGACTTGTCTCAAGCTGAAGCCCTATCTCTCAAGCCCTGCTGTCTTGTTCTGACAGCTAAGTTCAAATGAAAAACTCTCAGTTTCAGAAAGAATAAAGTTCAAAAAGCGTGTGTTGCAGAGATGTTTGTGATTCTAGTCTTCCTCCGCTAATGTTCCTGAATAGATGATTATCTGTAACATAAAAAATACTGAAGGGACTTTGTGTTAACTGTCAGTCAACAATTTATGTTAGTGTTTTGATTTTTATGATTAAGAGTTTAATCTACCAAAATAATATGGATCTATGTACAAACAACAATAATAGGTTGAATTATTAGGTAATTATTCATTTAGCACAGCTTTATTTTAGATTTAAACAAAATATATCTGTCACAAATTTGATCACATCCAAGGATAAATCTGTGGATCGAAGTTTTTGTGTTTCTAACAGGCTACAAGAATTTGTACATTGTTTGTATGGTAGCATAGATTTTTTTCGTTTGTCATGAGAAATTAGTATGTAAAGTAAGAGTAGAAATTTGAAAGCTGAAGTACTGTAAACTTTCTCACAATTCTGCACTGAGTCGTTTATTTAGTTCCTTCATCCCCATATGCTATGGCAACTATGACAGAAAAGGGGGGATATTAAGGGTGAGGATTACTAGCTTTTTTATGTTTTCTCACCTCCTTGCCATGCTCATTGTTCTTGGTGCCTACTGGAAGCAAGAAATTCAGGCTTAATTTGGCCTAGACAGCAGACATCACAGTGACTCATAGCAGCTTGGAGAAGCAGCTAACTCCCTTCTGAGGCTCATAGTCTGGCTTGGTATGTGGGAAACCAACTGAAAAGCAAATGGACATAACAAGGAACATGTGTGTGTGGCTGACTAGGCCTGTTAGGAACATTAGAAGTGAAAGAAGTTAGTGAACAAAATAAAGCTCTCCAAGAGGTTTTTTTCATGCCTTTGATAACATCTTGTGTAGTCATAGTATTGTCACCCCCAACACCCAAATCTTGAGTTGTAAACTTTGAATTAAAGGATGATATTATGATATTTTAGCATAGCTTATGTTTTCTTCATACTTTAATTCATCTGTTTCCATAGAGCAAGTGACTGCATTGTCAGCTGGCTCTCTGTACATGCTTACATGGTTCTCTACGGAAACTGGCGCTTCTTTGAAGTGTGTACTCTAAAATGGCTGAAGTCTAGAAAATCTGTAGTACGTTAAACCGGGTACATCCTGGAAGACTAGAAAAAGAGGAAATTTTAACTTATAGGATTATTCCATGGAAATTTCTCTAGTCCTAAAGTTCTGTTCTGTTTTCATGAAAAGTTTATTTTTCTTTTTCTTCCATAATTCTTAGAGAGAATTTCCCAAGCATTAAATCTGATAGAAGAGTAGATACGGCACCTATTTTGTATGGTGAAGATATCAAGCGAGATAGAGAAGGCAAATTTATTTCCATGCTGAATGAACTCATCTGTGATACTAGATTGCTTAGAATCCATGCATAATGAATGTCTCAGCTGCTGCATATGACTAGATCATCACTTGCCACCTCTCACATCCAAGAAAAGGAGTTTAGACATGCTGCTCGTAAAACTACATATATTTGAAGAATGGTCACCACATTAAGGTGATAGAGTTATACATATCCTGTGATTCCTGTTAAAAATGTATTTAGAGTTATACATATCCTGTGATTCCTGTTAAAAATGTATTTTTAGCCATTAGGAGCAAAATAGTTCTCTTCTATAATACAGAGAGTTTATTCTTTTGCTTAAGCAAAACAGGAATTTTAAAAGTGACGAGAGAAGTATTTGACATTCCTGCTGGAGAAAATATTAAAAAAAGTCAAATTGAAACTTTAATCCATATAATATTTTTTTGCATTACATGTTTTCTTCTTCATTCAAATATCTGTATTTAACATTAAAAACCCCTGTTCTCTCAGTCTGTCTCTTTATAATCCTTAAATCTGCAGTGAAGTAATGCTGTCTCTATAGGGCCATAATTTCTATAACAACAGCCCGTTATGCTGTAAGCACAGTTTTCATGGTAGGAAAGAAAATCAGGGAGTGACTGAGAAAGCTCATATTAAACAAAAAGTCTGTTAGTAAACGGGAAATGAAATACAGAATAATGGCAGAGGTTTATTGCCAGGTTTCAAATCAACTAGAGCCTTCGTCCCCTGTGATCTAGATTCCCAGCAAGAAAAATCACTTACTGGTTATGATATAAATGCAGAGAATAATCAGCTTATGTGGGAGAAAAAGAGGCAAAATGATCTGAACAAAGAGATCAGAGATAAGAACATAATTTCTTACCGTACTTTAACATAAGCTTCCTTTGTGGCCTTAAACAGTTTGTGTTTGTCTCTGAAAAAGACATAATGCTTGATGTTAGTGTCCTGAAGGAAGCTGTTGTATCGATGGCTGCTAACAGTTTATTTCATCTAAAAATAAAAAGATGACTTTTTTTTAAAGTAATTTCAGTTTATTTCAATGTGGTATCTGTGGTTTAGTCCTGGGATTCCATTATAATTTTTAGTAATTAATTAGATAAAGCAGGACTAGAGCAAGCAGGATATTATGCATTGGTTGAATGGTGGTTTTGTGATATGGTGGTCACTGATAATTTTGATGTGACCTCAAGGGGCAGGTGGTCTTCCTAAAGGTTTTGTAAATTATTTTACTACATTTTACTGCTTTTATTATTCAGCATGACAGGTGTATTTGGCCATGTTACATCAGTGTTTCATATTCTGACAAACACACTAGCTTGTTATTGAGAAGCTGAGTTTTTTATTACAAGCCAGGTTGTTGCAGCCATATTATATTCCTCTGAAGTACAATGACGTTTTCTCCCCTTACTTATGCCAACTGAAGCTATAATTTTGTGAATTTGGAAGGTATTTGGTATAATGCTGCTTGGAAATGTCTACATTCTGAGATAAATGGGTTGTGCGTATGCTGATGAATGCAGCAGCCACTTTTTTTGCAGTACTACCTGCTAAGATTTACTTTGAAAATATTTTAAAAACTGCTCAACAACAACCAAACAACAGACATTTCCCTTGCTTTTCTCTCCCACTGCAGCTGATACTATCATTCATACTGTGCCTCTTGAGATAGAAATAAAAATAAAAGTATCTGTTAGTGCTGAAGATTTGTTGTTAGGATGCTTACGTTCAATTTCCAGTGCTTTTGCCACCTTCTGGGATGATTTCAGGAAAGTTATAAGTTTCCAAGCTTCAGTTTACCCATCCATAGCATCGGGCTAAGAATCCTAACCTATTTTTCAAGCCAAATACAACTCCTTTTTTCGTTTATGGGCTATTAACACTAGCTAGAGATGCAGAATGGAAAAGAATACTGACTTCCTAAACTTAAAGCTGCAAAAAAAAAATACTTACAGTATGGTAAGTGTGTCTTAAGACCGAGTGATAAAATGTTCATGCCTTCCTGAATATGTTTTTCAATAAAATCCCTACTTTATTTCCATTGTGCACACCATCTATAGAAATGCAGTCATTTTAGGAGACCTGTTGTTTTGGAATCTATATGCATCTATTGCAGCAGATGCCTGACAAGGACGTGTTTTACAGAATGCAAGTTATATCTGGATGCATGCATCTGTGTAGCCACAAATACCAGCATATTAAGATTGGTCCCTTATCTGAATATAATGCAGGCAAGTTCTGTGCATTATTTTTTTTTACTGTAGTTCTTACTTGGAAATGTAGACATCACTATGGGTCCTACCAATGTGACATTGCAAAGGCCCTAAACAATCACACGGTTTTACAAGATGATTCTTGTTATATAATTGAAACACAGTGAAAGGGCAATTGTACACAGCACAAGAATGACTTTGTATTTTATTTCCATTGTTCTATTTCAAAATATATGAGGCCCTTTGTATAAAAGAAATGCCTTAGTTTTATTGAATTCACTTTCCTGTTACCCAGTCTCACTGTTCACATGATCTGAAATTCTGTATGACCCAACATTTGAACCTGAGTGATTTAGATACTGGTCTAAATGAAACCGTGCATCTGAACAACCTGATGCTCTCTGAAAATTTGTATCTGGATTTATAACTGATTTTGGATTTATTTTTAGTTAAATTCAATATAATCCTTGCCAAGTTTGCCCCCTCTGCTATAGCACAGACACATACTCTGTATCTGTACCTGTAAAAAAGCCAACCCTATTCATTGTACATTTCTTGTGATTTAATTTTGTCAGCAGTTCTAAACTTGAGAATTGCTAAAAACTATGTGTCTGGACATGTAGCATGCCTATGCTCACTCACATACCCACCTACATTTAAATTTACACTTATACTGCATTTACAGTATACCTTCATTCTCAACTTACGCTTACTACGAATAGTATATAGTGATTGCAAAAGTGTTCTAGATATAGAACAAGTGCTTTGTATTTTAAATTTGTGCTAGATGAAGTAAGTAGACTAGATAAAGTCTGTAACTCATGAACGAAATTCTAGAATAAATTTGTTCCTGGTGTTTGCTGGTAAGGTGTTTACCATATTGCATTTGGTAAATGTGATCCTCTAATATATTGGTTTTGTAAAAATGAAGCAAGGCCTTTATTGAGAAAGAAATCATGCAGGATGCCCCCAGCAGCGGTACCTCTGATGTTGCTTCCTGGGAGGGTGAAAATGGCAAGCTATTAAATTCTGCTGTCAGGTAAATGAACTGTTGCTGTAAACTCACCTGAGGAACGATCAAGTAGATAAGTTACTCAAGTGACTGCTTCTGAATAGTGCTTTATACTGCTTTGCAGTTAGAAGGAGTAAGAACTATTTTCTTCATTTCCGTAACAGACAATCAAGGAGTTGCTGGTTTTTTCCTTCAGGAGGCTGCTTTTCTGTGGGTATCATTCTGTTGTTCTCAGGGATTTCAATGAGTATTGTGAAGTTACTTCATCTGCTGTAGTAAGTTGACTCTCATATCTTCTGTATTATCTCAATATCCAGATAGTATTAGCATGTTTAGGACTGTTTATTCTACACATATTCCTCTCCATCTGTTTGCCTTCCTCACATCTTCTGTATTTTCACTGTACCAGAATTTTTAAAGTGATAAAAATCATTGACATTTTAGGCTTGGAGGGTTCTTCCTTCCCTTAAAAGTCAAAAAGAAAAAAAAATAAGTTGAAGTGAAGGATGTTTGCTTATTTCCCAATCTGGGGAACGAACATCTTTATATGTATTGAATTATGGGATGTAAAAGAGTTCAGATTCAATAGAAAGTAAAGAAATGAGGACAGATATGAGTAGATGGAATGGGGTGAGGGAAGGATAGAATAATATGTCAAAACAACATTCAGTATTCTTTTAGCCAATCCTCTATCCCTACAAAATGGGTAATTGTAAGAATTTCTTTAAGCACAAATAAACTTTAATTTCACAGTTCTGTGAAGGATGGTTAAATGTAAAACTTGGTCTAATTAGTGCTCAGAAAGTTTAAGGAATTCTGTTTGTCAGCTTTTTTATAAACCTAAGATTTGGGCTCTCAGTGACCAATCATCTGTATAAGCCTCAATTTGTCTACTTAAATTGTTGCATTCATGTAGTATTTCAAACAAATGCATTTCTCCCAGGGTTACTTCTGTATGAAAATTATGCTTTATACACCATTTCAAGATTGAACAAATAATATATTTTCAAAGCTGCGCATGACAGTGTTTATTGGAAGAAAAATCTAAATATTTGCTGGTCTTTAGGACTGTAGCCTGAAAAAGGCTGGAAAGTCACATTGATATGCCTGTAAAAATAATATATTAATAACAAAAAAAGGTGCAGCTGTGGTGAGTGGATTCCTTTATGACACCTGGTGGTTAAAAGGGAAAATTACTCGGGGGAATAATAGAGGAGGAAACAAGGACTATATTAAAAAGTAATATTGAAAACGATGAGATCAAGGATTAACAAGGAGGGAGAAAAAATTAAGAAACCCTCACTATTCTGTAATGTAATGAATCAGCTCAGTTAAATGTTAATTATTTCCTTTATGCTACGGGTGTGGTACATCTCAAGAGAGTTAAATTACACTTGAGTTTTCCAGCTTTTGTTCTCTAATTACTTTTTGATTGTGTTAATGCTATTTTGCATGCTTTCACATACTGAGTTTAATAAGTAAGATGTTTTACAAAAATGAATGTACTGGCCAGAAGTGGCTATATAGGTCATTTATCTTCAAAGCTTCTACTTTCCACTTGAAGTTTTGAGATCATGGCAGGGAAGGTTCCTAAATTGTTTATGTAAAGTTTAAGGAGTAACTCATCCATTTGACACATAATTTATGGAGTTTCCTTTGGGAAAGGTTTTCATATAAGATTTTATTTAAAATTATTGAAGTAGGTAAGTTGTTTTACTATCAAAGTAGAAGAGACAATTTTTGCACCTCAATTTTGAACATAAATAGAATAATACTGAATAACATTGGAGTGTGTATACTACTTTTTGAAGCAGTTTTGGAGAATGAATATTGGTATTGAAAATATTGTGACCCACTGTATCCAGTATCTCCGAAGTTGTAGGTTAATTTTTCAAGTTGCCAGGTTTACCCATGAAAACATGCACTGTTTCTTTTAGCAATGGTGATGAACAGTGCAGCTTGTTCAGTATCATGACAAAAATTTACATGAGCATGTATTTCTGTATATTTGTAAATGTTATTGCTGTTCTGTATTCAGATTATTTCTGTGTTATTATACAACTTAATATACATTAAGCATTTGCATAAATTGCATAGGTTGTCCAAAACGTCCAGATTTTATTTCATGTTTGGCTTTCTATGCAGTAAGGAAAAACTTGTATGCTGTAGTATGTATTTTCTTTGCAAAGCAATGAAGCTTCCTCATACTTTAGTAATCACAAGTAATGCATGCTTTATTTCTCCTACGTGATTGCATATGTTATACATTAGCCAGTGTTACTTCACAGTCTATCTTTTTAAAAGTACAAGCTTTTAAAACAACTTAAAAAGGAAAACAAGGAATTTTTGAAAGCATTCCCACCCCACCCTCTATCAGAAGAGGCTAAGCTTTTTCTCATTTGCATTGCTGTCCTTGCCTTACGAAGCAAAATGAAAATATAAGAATGAGTGAGCACAATTGTATCTTCCAACTGAAAATCTTGAGGAACTGATCAAATAAATTATTTGATCATTCTACAGTGTGCCACATGCAATTCTGTATATATATCAAGCTGGGAGCTTTACAGAGGTATTCACAAGTATGTCCTAACAGTAAGTGTGACATGAGGCCTATGGTTAACTAAGGAAGGTCCATGAGATTTTTTGCATGGTAGAGATTTATTTAAATACATACCATTTTATTTTCTCTTGGTGGTCAGTGCTAATATCTAGGAATGCTTGAGGTATTAAGCAGTTCTTAAACAGTTGATAATTTTTGGCATGACAAAATGATACAAATGGGTGCCGAAAATATTGACTGAGGTATTAAGTTTATAATAACGAATAAAAAGCAAGTAGTCTGCCAGACTCTCTACAAGGATACATATTTAATGAGTGTAAAAATTCCGTGTGTATAGCTTAAATACAATCTCACTTATGCTTTTGTCTCTAGCTCACCTAAAGCTTTACAACGAGGGACCACCAGGTGGGTGGAACAGTGTCATGTTGTTCGTTTGTGTCTAGTCCGTGGTCTCTTTTATTACTGTAAAGGCAGTATTTACTTTCCCATGATGGAGTAAAAATGATAGAGTCCACAGCACCTACCACTGGCTAGGAATGAAATTTTATAAAGATTACAGAAGTTCTGTAATAGAGATGAGGAACTGTTTTCAGAATTCTACTTTGTGACTTACGTTTCAGTGGCTGCCACCCCATTAAAGTGAGTGGAAGTTTGGTTGATTTCTTTGAGTTTCAGTTCTGTCCCACAATGCTGAGTGTGAAATTTTGCAAAGTTAAGACTTGAAGAAAATCACAGTTGAGATCTGGTATATTTCTTTCTCATCAATAGGGATGTTTTTTGAAGGAAAAGGAGACTTAATTGTGCTTTAAGAAAGGGAATGAAGGATATTAATCTGATTAATGCAAGTTCATTTCAGATACAGCCCGTGCTGTATCTTTCTGCATTTTTTTTCCTCAGTTTTATATCTCAACAAGAGCAGAACACACAGAGCCCTGGCCATTGTTGGATTTCAAATGAAGCTTAAGGAGCTTATGTTGTACAAACTCTTATAACCTGTAAACTCTTTCAAATCATCAAATTATTATCTAGTGAGTGATAACTAACTGAAGCTAAGTTGGAACTCAGTTTACTTCTGCAATTGCTTGTCGGAAGTTCCTGACATAACTGAATAAGACATGTCTGAAAGCATTTATATTTTTCCATGTGTGTGGAAATGAGAGAAAGTGACATCTTCTGGAAGGTCCTTCTGTGACAGTTGAGATAGCAGGGGGTTTTGTGGTATTTTGGGTGAAGACGGGCTAGTTTCATTCTGGTGGTGAACTTGTGTACTTTTTCTAAATGTGCTACTTTATTTGATATTGAGTTTATATAGCCCACAGCATGCATGAAGTGCTCTGAAAAGTTGGTCTTATTTTTTTGCTTAAATAAATATTTTTCTAAAATAAAATAGATTTTTATTCAAATAAAAACTACCTAAAGACATCCTCAAATGATGATGTACAAGCTCACTAGTGATTAGAACACACTTTCTGAAGAACAAGAAGTTCTTTTGGAGTCCTTCTTTTAGTGTAATGTATTGGAATCTGCTGAGTTAAAATGGTCTAAGAATTAAGATTTGTTTTCTTTTTTTTGATAGTATATTTTTGTAGTCAAGTTACGAATACTCAATGTTGGTAAATATTCAGTGTGATTATTTTACAAGACTTATCACCAAAGAAGGAGTTAGTCCTTAATTCTACCAGGAAAAAAAAATTAGGTAATGATGCAAGTGAACATCATATTAGAATAATAAATCCAAAGGATTTTGAAGCCCCGTCCTGTTCCCTCTGAAGTTTCATAATAAGACTCTGCTCTTGTATGTTACAGTTGCATGAATACTTCTTAGGAAATAAGCCAGTACTCAAATATTTTTGCATGAATTAAAGCAACGTATGTTGAATTCTTTTAGAATTTTCCTGCACGTACCATCAGTGATCCTACCGTTTCTGGGCAAGAAAGTTATGTTGCCTATCTAAACTGTCATTAGGTGGACTTCTAAAGAGTCTGGTCTCAGAAAATCCTCTCCTTCTGACAATTTAATTGCTAGCATTTCTCATTTCCCACAATCAAAGCAGGCCCTACCTAAAAGGACTCTGGTGATGAAGTCCTAGAGACGCTTAGGTCTTTACAGTCACAGACCACTTGTGATTTACTGCCTGCTTGGAAACTGGGCAAATGAGCGAGGTATTGCATTTGCCCATCCCATAAAAATATTTTTTTCTCCTCCTTTCTGATTGAACACATAAGTAAACAACATTTTAGAACTGTTTTTAAAACAGAAGAAGAAAATCCTACCACTCTTGTCTACCCTAAAAAGCTGCGGTTCTGAAATGAAGGAATTCTGGCCTATGCAACTTCTTCAACACAGTAAACGATATTTCCTGATCATATAGACATGCAGTTAAGATTTTGAAGGTCTTCCAAATTTGTAGGTCAATGTAGCTAGATATTACATTCAATATCCTTAACACCACAATTTCCTAGCTCAGCTTCCTCTGTAGAAACCGTAGACCCAAATTGGCCTGCGTAAGTTATGGGTGTATTGCCTTGAGACCATATTTACCCTAGGAGGTCAGGATAAAAGCTAAAGCTGAGCAGTAAATACTGATTAAATCATTCATATTCAGATACCAAGATTCTAATAATACTAGAATACACTGCTATTTTAGGTAATTGGGTTTTTATGATTATTAAGGGTAGATTTGAGCAATTTTGTGTTACATGTTTTATTTGCAAGATTAGCCTTGAGAGGCAAAATTTTAGAAACTGCAGTGCTATAAAAGTGAGTCCAATATTTGTCTTCCTTTTCTTTGGGTTATTCTGTGGTAAAATTTAAAACTCATAGTTGTTAAATAATTAAATTTAAAAGTATGTGGGTTTTTTTTTTATACCTTACACCAGGATAAGCAACCTTTATTTGTTGCCTTACCTTTTTAGCCATATGTAAGTTTTGGTATCTGTTAGATTTTGGGGTTCCAGGTGCTTTTGGATTTAATTTGCTGTTCAAGAGAACATGAATAAAGCCTTCTGCTGTCATACATGTACACCCCTAATGTTCTTTAGTGTATTTGTACACTCTTTGGTACAGCAGATATGATGTATAAATAGTTATAGGTGTTTGTCCAGTGTTTCAAACTGTATGTTTATTGTTTTCACAGAACCGATGCCTGTGATTCTCTAACAAATTCCATTTCTGCCTTCTTAGCGTATTTTAAGCCTTTTGTTCATCTCTTGTCCACCTTAAATTATTCAACTATTTTTATACGTTTGGTTTTGTTTCTTCAGCTTTTCCACGTGCTTCTATAATAATCTTATCTCTTTACATACTATGTTTGATTCAGTCATAGAACATAGAGTTGTTTCCTCCTTGCAGTGGATATTTAGTTAAAACACAATCGCGTTTCCTGCTTGCAACCATTACTTTGCTGTAGATATTAATTAATTCCATGCTTTAACTGGAGCATTTCAAATATTGTAATATCATGAAGAAAGTATTTTTTTAAAAATCCTTGCTTTTAAAACCATATTTCTTTTCCAGATCTTTTTAGTCAATTTTCTCCTTATATGATGCATATTCCAGACATACTTTAAAATCATGAAGCAGATGGATATCAAATCTGGAAGACGTCTAAGGAAGAATGTCATCAGATTTGCACTGGTTCTGTCTTTGCAGAATTCAATGCTAAAATATTAGTTTAAAATCAGATAGAATAATAATTTGGTTTTTTTCCTGCAGTTGTTTATGAGCAGAACCAAATGTAGTATGACTGGAAGCAAAGTTATGATGCTTTCTAATATTGCCTATATCTATGGATGATCAGCCCTGAAATTGTGGAGTTTTTCCTAAGCACCTTCTAAAAACGTATGGTTGAACAAGGAGCTTTCAAATGTGTATGTTACTGTCAAATAAAGTTTAATAAATCAATCATTAAGAAAAGGATAAGATAAAAAGCTGTGTTGAAATAAATGAAAATTAATGAGAGAAGTAGTTTACATCCAGAATAAAAGAACAATATATCTATATCCATAACCTGGCGAATTATAATTTGACTTCAGAAAGAAAATAAAAATAAAGAGTTTTTGAGGACAAAACTGCCACCCAGTGGAAGTGGCTAGTTTTACATTTTCTGAGTCTCCTCTTTCAGACTTTCAAGAAACCAGAGATCTATTTTCTTGTCACCAGAATGTATAATTTACTTACTCACTCTGGAAACTGTCCCAAATTTTCTTGGTTTATTCATAATTATATTTATCTGTGTTTGTATTTCAAACAATACAAAACGAGGACAATTGTGATTTTATAAGAGATAACATTTAATGTACACTGAATATTACACTCCTTATCTCTTTTGTACGCGGGAGTCCAGCCCTGGACACAGCACTCCAGGTGTGGCCTCAGCAGAGCTGAGTACAGGGGAAGGATTGTCTACCTTAACCTGCTGGCAAGACTCCTCCTAACACAGCCCAAGACACTGTTTGCTGCAAGGGCATCTTGCTGGCTCATGTTCAACTTGATGCCCCACAAGGCTTTTTCAGCAAAGCTGTTTTTCAGCCAGTTGGCTCCCAGCATGGAGCGCTACCTGGTGTTGTTCCTCCCCAGGAGCAGGACTTTGCACTTCATCTCGTTGGACTTCATAAGTTTCCTGTCAGCCCATTTCTTCAGCCTGTTGAGATCCCTCTGAATAGCAGCACCACCTTCTAGCTTATGAGCCACTCCTCCCAGCTATGTACCATCAGCAAACTTGCTGAGGGTAAAAATACTCTGCAGCTCTACACTCTGCACATATTCATAAATGAATTGGAAAAGTCAGACTTCAAAAGGGGAAGCCTCCAGCCAGTATGAAGTTAGTAAGAGTAGAGAAGATAAGATCTGAATGCAAATTTAGCATTCTCTTGTCAGAATGCAATTTTTTTCTGAGAATTAAAAAAGAAAAGGTAAAAAAAATTCTGAGATTGAGGGACTATGCAATAAAATGGCAAACGAAATCTAAAATACAGAACTATTAAGACATACACTTGAGGAAAATAATTGTAAATGCATGTAGAGCATAATGAACTCTGAACTGGTCATTACTTTTCAAAAACAAGAACTTGATGTAAAAATAGATCTTGGAAGATGTCATTGCTCAGTAGTGATATAAAAGCAACTGAACTGGTAGGAAGTAACAGGAAAGAGACAGAAGATAAAATCTTCTAGGTCATCATAATGCCATTGTATAAATACCTACATTTGAAATTTTGTGAGAAACTATAGTTTTCTTAATTCAGAGAGGGTTCAGTAAAACACAAAGGTTCAGGGAAAGATGGCAAATTTAATCAAAAATATGGAATATGTTCCTTATGAGGAAAGCTATGTAGTCTAATACACTTTCAGCTAGAGAAGAATCAGTCGGGGGGATGTATGAGAAAATCATACAAACAGCAAATGGGTAAATGGTGAAGATTTGTTCACTGTTTCTTCCAGCACAGAAATTGGAGGCATAAAATGAACTTAACAGGTGAGGTTTCAGAATAACCAGAAGGGTCTTAGCTAACGTGCAATTAGTTTTTTGCTGCAGGATGTTTTCTACTTGCAGGATTATAAAAACAGCAGTGCATAATTATGGAAAAAAAGTTCACTTGCAAACTACTGAATATGCAAACAACTACTCTGGTTTAGAAAGTTCGTGAATTGCAAATTGTACTGCTGGTAGAGTGTACTGGAAATGTACTGCTGTTTTTTATTTTTTTACGTCACCTGATTTTTGGCTACTGAGATCTGATAGGAGGAGTAATATGCTTTTGGCTTATCTCAATAGAGATAGTTTTATTCACTATGAAGCTGAATTATTTTTATTTCCCAGTTGTACCAGTCTGCACTGTGGCAGTTCTCAGTTTGCCTCATCAGAGGCAAAAATAGACTGCATTGAGCCCCCAAACCTAAATTGCTAATATGTGGCATGGGTAATCCCAAAGTAAGATTTTTTTTGTATTTCACTGCACCTTGGATTGACTTCTGGAAACAAAGAATTTCTGATAAGAACATCATCTCCTTTTTTTGCAGCATTCTGCTGCTATAATGGTCTACAATGAGCTTATCTTCCCAAACTAGATATTTTCTTTTACTTAAGTAGCTACTTTTTCCCCTGTTATGCCTTAGTGCAGCTTTGCTGGAAGATGTGATTCACTAGATAACCCTGATACCTTCACTGGGTAACAACTATGCCTCTGAAAATGATCTGGATTGAACTCAGAGTTAGGAAAAGTGATCTGATCTAGATGACAGGCATCTCTTTCTCCTACTTCTTTGTGAAGAAAGGATCTTCACAGTTTAATGTTGATGTAAGTTGTGTATTGGGTGCAAAATAATTATTGCATATGTTAAAGACAGAAAGTATGAATGTAAGAATGAAAGTGCAGAAAAGTGGTAGTGGTGCCAGAGAGGACGATCATTTGTTACCATTATTTTTCTCATGATAATAATGTCTAAGTAGAGTTTTGGTCTATCTGATAAATCCATATAATTAGCAAGACTTTGTTATATACCTGTCTTATCTACCACTACAGTAAAACATGGGAATAAATGGAAATCTAAGTTTCACAGTAAGAAGGCTTTTTTTTTTTTACAATTACTAAATGATCTGTTTTTCTGATGACAACATAGAAAAGGGAAACTTTGCACTGTCATGTCACCATATATCATTAGTTTTCACCAAGCCCACTATCCAGCTTCCTACATGCTTCCTACTTTTCATGTTACTTTTTTTAATGTATTTTAGTGAAAGATTTTTCACTAACCTAGTGTTTAAAAATACATGGCTAACTACCAACAGATGTAACAAATGTTTGTATTTATTTAGAACTTTATAATATATATCTGGTTTATATTACTGTCTTAGAAAAAAACATCTAGTTTTATGGAAGCTTATTTTAGCTGCGGTGGGTTGTAATTATTGACTGCTAGAAACATGAAGTTGCATAAGTAAAGAGTATGCCCAAATGGGCAACAAATTCCGTCATTTATTAATTTTTTCTTGGGGATGGAGTCATCTCAAACCAAAAGAGAATGTAGTAAATTAAAAGTAGTATATGAAAATTAACAGTTAGAGCTGGTTGGAGATGAATCTATGCAGTGAGATTGTTTACTTCTTTGCTTGTTTGCCTTATGTAAAGGACTAACCTTTTTATTTGTTTTCTCAGTAGTTAAATCCTAATTTGCTTGTGGTCATTTTTCAGGATAGGAGCACTTGCCATCTGATTTGTGTTTGATTTGTTTGTTTCAAAAGCGCTTCAGAGTAATATCTGTATTAGAGATAACTAGCTTACTAGTGCTCTGCAGCCACTGTCTTCCTGACAGGCTATTTGGAGACCAGGCAAGTACAACAGGATGTTTGTACAATCAGTCTTCTGTTATGCAGCATAATGGATAACCTCAGAAAATACACACACCCCTGACATTACTCAAACCAGGGGATCTGCTGGCATGGAAAACAGTGGAGTCACATTGTGACACAAGATCAGCTTGTCTCTATAAAGTAGTACAAAGAAGAGAGACCCAGGCACTTTTCAGTGGTGCCCAGTGACAAGAGCAGTGTGAGCATGCATTGAAACATGGAAGGGTCCAGCTAAACATCACTTTCTCACTGTTAGGGGGACTGCGCACTGACACAGGTTGCCCAGAAAGGATGAGGAGGATAGAGATTCATGGAAGCGTTCAAAAGCTGTCTGGTTGTTGTCCGGGGCAACAAGCTCTAGGGAATGGGTTGGCCTAGAAGACTTCCAGAGCTCCTTTCCAACTTCAGCCATTCTGTGGTTCTGTGATTAGAGGCTTTATTTCCATGTCAGTCTAGATGGCCCTTAAGATATTGCAGTACCAGGAAATGGGAGGTCATACAGTTCACTTGCAAGCTGATATCTCAGCTGGCTCTGAGAACTACCCACATATGTTCGTATGTCTTAGCTAATAAGGCTGGATGAGTTGCAGTGATTATCTGAGAATCAGGCTGGCTGCATGCAGAGCCACATCAGATTTCTTAAACACTGGTGTAGTTAATTTGTAACCTAGACAAATTACTCATTGATACCTTAGAGTTTACAGTATTTCTGGATTGTTTTAATAGCCTAAATGGATCTTTTGTAAGTTAAATGGGGCTTAGAACTTAGTAGTTTATAAAGCCTGACCTACATTTTGTTCACAGTACAGTTCCTGCCATTAACTTGTCACTACTGTTTAATCTGCTGTTGTTATTTTACCATTCTAAGCAGGATCCCAGCACCATTGCATAATTAAACTTCATTATTATGCTGCCTGACTGTTCAGAAAATTATTTCTGGAATTATATGGATACAATTATTGTTTCTAGTCAAATTATTCAGTGCTTTAGTGATTTGGATTGCCATTCCTGTCTGCAGTATATTTTCTTGGCATGTTAATTATCCATGTAGAATTATACCAAATTAAGGTGCCTTCCACAAAAAATAGGGAAGGAATGAACATAAGTTAGTTTGTGGTCTGCAAAACTATAATTGTGATGTGTATATCTTTTTCATTTTAGTATCTTACACACAGAAATAAATGTTTGCTTGAGAGGAATTATTAAAAAGTACTTTACAAGGTGTCAGCTTCTGTCCAATAGATAGTTTCTTTTAGCTAAGGAAAGAAATACAATGGTTGAAAGAAACAAAAGAAGCTTATGCTGTAGAATGTCAGTTTACTGCATGGTAGACAATGAAGTATGTTGCAGTATATCAATTTATGATACATTTGCTTTTATGTAGTAGCAGTATAATGAATTAAATTTATTAATTCTTATAAACTAGTACTTTCTATTTTTAAGGAATAAGTAAACCATAAAAAAATTGTTACTCTCTATCTTACCTCTGCTTTAGAACAAGGATAAAAAAAAGCAATCTCTAGAATTTATTTCAGAGCTTTCAGCTAGGAGGAATAATGAAGAATATGTGCCCACTTGAGTAACTTGAAATGATGATATCTTGCAAAAGTCTGCCACAGAAATGGCATATACTTAATTTTTTAACAATTCTTCAACTTTTTATGTTATGTTAGGTTTCAGCTTCGAGTATTCTTCCATCATACTTTAACTGCACAAACATTTGTGCTGAGATAAGAAAATAATCAACAGGAGGCTGGGAATAGATAAACAAGGTGAAAAATCTGATTTTGGTGCCAGTGCAGGTCTATGTCAGTATACAGTGAACTATGGCTCTCTTACCCAAATCCTAAAGAGTGTTAAGCATTGGGCAATACCACATAGAAAGCAGATCTTCTGTTAAGATAAATCTGTATGTCTGTATAATTCTGTTAGCCAAACTAAGAACTGGTTGTATGCGGCATCTTCAAAGCTTATTGTTTGCTTCAACTGCCAGGAGACCTAGAAGAGCTGAACTTCAAGTCAGTCTATTCCTCAGGTTCATGCCCTGCACACTGAGTGAGTACTTAACCGGCTGAGGTGCCAGAAGGGTCACAACTTTTTCTGGAAGCCTGAGGCAGCTGTTTTATTAAGTCCTGTTTAGGTGAATGGGTAAGCAGAGCCTGTGTCCAGAGGGAATATCAACCAGCCAAGGGAATTAACAAGTCTGTAGACCTAACCAGTTGTGATTCCAGTAGAACACTCAGGCTCTTTTCTCAAGCTGGAAAGCTCTAAGTAGAGGCCCTTAGAGAGGAAGTAGAAGTTTAGATAGATACTGTTCCTAGTTAGAATCACCTGCCTTTTATGTCTTGTAAATTTCAATCCCTATTCCTTCTGATTTTGTGTATTGATTCAGCTGCTTGCATATAGCTTTACCTGTGTTTGAAAAATTTAGCTTTGTATTAAAAGCTTCCAGATCATACAGATTTCAGGGTAATGATCAGGCTATCTCTCTTTTCCTCTTTTCCTCTTTCCTTCATGTGATCTCAAGAGAAAAAAAAAAGAAAGAAAAAAAAAGGAGGAGGGAAGGGAAGCACCTAACCACTGGAATATTTTACTGATCTGGTGCTTTGGTCGATTCTTTGATATTATAATGCTGTTTTATTGGTTCTGTTGTTCCAGGGACCATACAAACCTCTTCGTATTAGAGAGCACTGACAGTAAAATTTAAAGTCTTTGAACTACTTTCAAGCCTTATTTAAATTAGGATTTGGTTCCTTTTTAAGTCAAGGAAGCAGAAGCCAAGCCAGAACTGAAAATACACTTTTGGATTAATTTTGATTTGGAAGCAGATAGGAGTGGGGCTTTGATGGTCTAAGAATGAACTCCAGTTTCTTGTTTAACAGGGTAGTAACTTCTGGGCAATATCTTACAGAAGACAGAGTTCTCTTAAAACTTTATAAAGACCTAATGGAAGGTCTTCTCTTTGTTTGTCTGCCCATGTGTAGCCATGGTATGGACTGAGGGAAGCCATAGGATGAGACCCAGGTTCGCAAGGTCCATTTGGTAAATCTACACGTTAACATTAGAGCCATCACTAAACCTGTGTAATCAATTCCCAACCTCCTCATTTTTTTATTTCTGATTTAAATTTCTCTGACTTATAAGTTTCATGGTTTTTTCCAAGTTTTATTATACCTTTGGTTTTTGTTATATTCTCACTAAATGGAAGAACTATTTAGTACCCTGTGAAGGTAATTAAACTGTGTAATTAATCTTCATATGATGGAATTAAGACAAAATTCTTTGTATCTCTTATTGTTGTTTACTTTTCCAGGTCCTCATTTGTATTTCTGATCACTGTCTTAGCCAATTTGTCTTTGTACAGTAATTGTATGTTTACAGCTCACTTTAAATAATTGTAATAAATTCATTAGAATTCAGGTATGTGTATGTATATATATGTGTATGTCATAATATCCTGTCAGCTCTACATTTATCTGCAAAGCTAAGCAAAACCGAAGTTCCCTCTTGTTATTTCAGGCTGACATAATCTTGCTCTCATTTTCCCCGCTCAGCACAAGACCTCTTCGCTTTATCCTCTCCTCTCAGAAACAATGTGGAAAATCTGGTCACATGATCTTAGAAAATAATGCTAATTACTGTGTTCAGATTTGCTTTTCCATCACCATTTTAAAAGTTCTTTTATTTGAGAGCCTACATCTGCATTCTGGACCCAGTGGCGTTCTGTGACATATACTATGCTGAAGATGGCACATTGTTTTCTGACTCTAATAGAATGTACTTTTTTATATTTACAGAGTACCAAGCTGCCATTTTGCATTTAAAGAGAGAACACAAAGAAGAAATTGAAACATTAAAGGTATAAATTTGTAATGATTTTTCTTTTCCTGATTCTACTGCATTTTACAGATTAAAGTAACACAAACATGCACTTTCCATCAAATGTTAATAATTTAATTATTTTTTTCTAAAAGTTTTTTTAGACTGACTGCCAATTCAGTTTAAATTAATCTACTTAAAATCCGTACGTACACTTATATATGATGCCAAAAGTAGTGTCACATGTTTCTCCTTTGTAATTTTACTTATTTTTGTACTCTTAAAATTCTTCTCTCTAACTCAGCAGTGCAGTAATTTTCAGTTGATTATTATATTAAGGCACTGGTATTCAACTACTCACTCTTCTTCAGTGAAACATACTTCTGTAGGAGCAGTTTTTTGTTATTTTAGACTGAAAACCAAGCACGGTAATTACATTTGTCATCCTCTGAAATTCTGGATTGACCACTCTTTACTGATGGCTGGTATCATGAGCGTATACTTGACCAACTGTCTAATTGTCAAAATCAGAAATAACAGTGTAATATTGGCACTCACTTTCCCTTGGCATGATGGACTCTGCTAAGCAAAGAGAAATATGACAAGGTATTGTTTTTATCATAAAAGCAGGAACTCTAATGGCAGTAAAACTTAACATCAATTAGTTGAGCATTCTTAGGTTAAAGAAAAATTAACATTTTCCATTTTTTCCCAGCTGTGATATATTCTGAAACATAGCTGCACTACGTTCAAATATATCCATAGTGTAAATCTCCAAGTACAAAACATTCCATATTTTGTCATTGTTAAGGCAAACAGAATTGAAAAAAACCCCAAATTTACCAACACAGGGAGTCTTATAATCCACTATATTGATACATTGCCGATTTCTTTAGGTAGCTAACATATAGCAATCATCAGACTGGCGTAAGTACAGTATTTGTATTATGCTGAGTGTTTATGTTTTGGTGTGTGCATGAAGACTAGGGCATAATGGAGGTAAAACATATGAAGATGAGAAACAGCAAGATCTTTGAGTATATGAGGGTGGAATGATGTTAGCAGCTTGTGGAGTGGACAGGACAGGGGCAAAGATTGTCTGCTGTGTGCAATATCTCTTAAAATTCATCACAAGGAAATGCAAGCTAGCACTAAAGTAAATAAAACAGTAATGTACAATAAATATTATTAATAATAACTCCTACAAAGAATAGTGTAACTCTCCTACATGAGAACAGTAGATGGATGCAAGGGAGATTTAAGAGGCTATTTCAGAGAATACCTAGTCTTGGTGAGAGAAAAAACTATGTTTGTGCATCTTTAGCAACCCTGGAAACAGTAGGAGCAGAGGAAATAGGTACTGGCAGGCATCCATAAAAATCACACATCTCTCCAATTTAATCTTTCATTAAAAGAACATCCATCTTGTACATCTTGTTTTCCATAAGACTAAACTGGAGGAGAAGTAGATCCATTTATTTGCTTCTCATAATTTTGAATGATATAAGCGTTCTCTTTAAAATCAGATTATTATTTTATGTCTAGATTATTTGACTTTTCCTCAAATATCGTGTCTTAGTCATTAATTGTGTTTATATATTATCTTTTTAGTAGTAAGGTAATTGTGAGTGGGTTCCTTCCAGAAAAGTGAAATTGTGATGTTCACTTTCAGTACCATAAAATCTCACCATTCTATATATAAATGTATATATAAATAGAATTGGAAATGAGCTAGAATGCAAATATTAGCTGTCCTTGATTAGTAGAAGTTTTATACACTTTTAGCAGCAACGCTGCACAGATCATGTTTTATTGTATCGCATGCATTTGGCAATTATTTTCATGTTTGATACTGTTTCATCTTTTACTATGTAGTTCAAATTAAAAATTAGAAAGGGTGATGAGAATCTTTAGTAGGCCTTTTAGGTAGTGACAGAAAAGCATAAAGTCTACATCACGGTGATCAAAAAAATAGTTGATTCTGAAAAATAATACTTAACATTTATTGTATACAAGCGATAATTCAAACAAGATTTTTGTAATACCGCTTTGGAATTACATAACTTACTGGAGGCAGTGCTTACTTGCACAGAATTCTGTTTGTAAGACTGATGATTCATCAGATGTAATGTGAATTTTAATTTTATGAAGGACATAAAAACTTGCTATACCAAAGGCCAGTTGAAGCAAGTTTCCTATCTCCAGCAGTGACCAACAGTGGGTGCTTAGTAACGCCTTCTACCTGTATGGTGCTTTTTGTTTTGGTTTGGATTTGATTTGGCAAGTCTGAATGTCTTCACTGTCTCTTCAGTGTTGCTTCTGCTCCTAGTGCCTTCATGTCCTTTCCTTAACAGCATGATTTTTGGACCTCAGCCCAACCTGTCGTAAGGCCTCAGGTTCATGAAATATGCATAGTGACTAAATTACTGAGAAATGTTGTCCTAATATACCATTTCCAGCAATTAGGGTTTTAAGGGTTTCCTGTTCCTTCACACAGGTTATGGTATATAATACTGATGAATAAATTATAGTATCACATGTGTCTGTGACTTCTGAATGCTATGCCATCTGAGTAGCGTTCCTGTTCTTTTTCTGTATGTCCTTGACAATGAATTCCTTGCCTTGGAATGTGACCCATCAAAGATGCATCTTTTTTGTTTGTAGAGTTGTTTTGGAGCTGTTTATTTCTCTGGAACACTTGTCTGTTGTTAGCCTTCATTATTTTGTCTTTAATTTCAGAAGAATTTTTCCTGGGTTTTGTGATTAATTTAAAAATCGTTGCTTTTCCCCAAAATCACTTTGGACTATAATATTTAACTGTGACAGGAAAGGGACATGATTTTTATTCATTATATTCAGCATTTGTACCGGTAAAAACGGTATGCATTAGAGAATACCAGTCTGTCTGTATTCTCTCTTTCATGTGTCTTCGCATTATTTGAAGGAAGGGAAAGATGTATCTTAAAATAAGTCATTTTAATTACTAGATACTGCTATACATAGAGAACTTTACATTACAAAATTTCATATGGGAACATATAGGGAAGTAAAATTATGTAACGATTTGATGTAATAACTTGTTCCATTTTATTCATTAAGGGTATAACAGAAAAATATGATAGTGGATATCCCAAATATCACAATGCTTGGGTTAAGTGTGGGTTTTTATTATGCACCTAAGGAACCTACAGCCAGAAATTTCTCTGAATCAGTTCTTTTGCAAATTAATTCAAATCTCATATCTTGTGTTTATGAAAAAGGTTGATCATCATACCTTCTATGTAAAAGATTAGGTGTGAGACTCTTATTCTTTGTTATTCATAAAATGCCTAAAAAAATCTTAAAGAGCCCTGGAAGGTCTGGGTAGAGGAAAGTTCTCAAAAACTTATTGAACTACCCTTTGAAGGTGAAAGCAAGCAATGTTATCCAGAATCTGTTCCTTCAAATGTGTGTTTAGTGGCCTGTAAGTGAGAGTTCTGTTTATTCTTTTAGCATTAGAATGTGTCCCATACTTCTGTACTATTTCTTCTGGAAGTTATATTTTTCTTGAATATGTGAATTAAATTCCTATTGAATTTTTATTCTTTAAGATTTGTTACTGTTATGTTCATTTCCTTCATATGGGATAAGTACAACCAGAGCTTTACCTATAACACCAGTTTGAAAGAATTGGTGCTGATCCTCTAGACAGTTGAAATTCCAGCAAATGTAGCCATCTTGAAGGATGCAAAAGAATCACTGGATAGAGAAGGTGAATGACAGTAATGTATTTATTTTACATTGCCATGTCCTTGTAATTACAGTAACTTGAAGCTTTGTTCCTTTTTTTGATGTAAATTGAAATCTATTCTAGTCACATAAGATGCATATTAAAGATTACAGCATTTGTTACACCGAGTCAGTTATTGATGAATCTGTACTATATGATATTCTTAACAGTCAGAATAACTCATAATATCTCTTAATGGGTTCATTAATGTACTGAATAATCCACATGAGGATAATCTTTAGAAGCAGTAATATAGTAAAGATAAATACGTAGATTTTATCCACTTACCCTTAACTATATTTGGTAGTTGCTGCGTTCAAAGCATTTCTTTCATTTTTCGCCTACTATTTACAAAAATTTGAATGATGTATTTTTAGGATATTAACCTATTTCTGTTCTCCGCTGGTTTTTTTACTCTCCCTGCTCTTGCCGGTAGGTGTCAGCAAAGGCTTTCAGAAAAAGCTCCCGAACAAGCCTTAGCTTCTCTCAGTGTGCGTCGATGTCATACTTCCTTCGAAACTGTGGGAGTATGCGTGGTGGGAACCCCCTGCTCCCTCACTGTCTGTGGATCTGGCAGAGTCTTAGTTTTAGGTCAGAAATTAGCGTGCCTATTATGGAACTAGAATCGAAGTTGCTAAATAGATAAGCAGTAATTGTCATCAACTTAATAGTGTTTTCCTCTATAGAACCAAGTCTACAGTGTCTACTAACCAACTAAGCAGATGTCAATGAGTTGACATTAAATCCAGATCTTGTAACAGACCTACTGACTTCTGAAAGGAAGGGATTAACTCTAAGGCAATATTCTAATTGCAGTGCTTAATATTTAATCCAACACATAGCGGCACAGTGGTGCAGCATATTTTTTTTACTGCAAATTAAATGTATAAAATGACTTTAAAACTTAGATTCTTTCTTCCAATTTCTCCTTCTTCCTTTTAGCACAAGGATACCAAATATCCCTTCATTTTCAGTTGCATAGAAGTTTAATACTGCTTTTGGGATATGTAATCAAAGTCCTTAGCTATCTAGTAACTCTGTACCTTATGCATGGATCTTTCTCTCCAGTGCAGGTTGTTAGGCTTCCACCACATCTTTTACATGTTCCCAAACTGAGAACAATAGTGTCTTTAGCCATTAATCACATTTTAAATATTACCATAGATCATCTGATACACATTATATAATGTACTCTATAAGAAATAATAATAGATATTTGCTAAAAATAAAATATAAAATACAGATATCTTCTAAATTATACTATGACTATTGCATAATAAAATTATAATTCTACATCTCTTGAAATTTCCTACTGCAAACTTTAGAAAAATACCTGTATTTGCTTCTATGAATATATGAATATATTAATGAAACCTAAGAAGCAGTGAACAGTTGCAGTGAACAGTGCAGTTGATGTATAAGTGTCTATAACATTATGAAAGAACAGATTGACCTCAATTAGAGAAAAATGCATCATGGGGTGTTTATCATGATATTTGTGGTCTCCTTAGTAATGTTTGCATTTTTCAGTTTTGTGAAGGTTTCAAGAGCCTTTTATACTTTAAAATGTAGAAGTGGGTGGAAAGGTGCTTAACTTTGAAAACAATTTTTTATCATAAATTGAGATTAAAGACGAGTGCTACAAAAAAGAGGTTGAAAAATGTGGAGGAAGAAAGACTATGAAAGGGAAAGCCGTAGCACCAGTCAAAATTGTCTGATAATTTCAAAATTATTACTTTTTGGTTTTTAATGAGACGACAATGTATAAAAAGCTTTTCTCAGTTACTGAGGAAAGTAATAAACCTTTACCTGTGCGATGACCTTTTCGTTATTTTAAAAATCTGTTTTAACATGTTTCATGCTTCACGGATCCCTTCCTGGCCCTTTGTCTTTCAGTTTTACTTTCTCTCACAGTCAGTGTGCTTCTGTTGCTCTTTAATTATAACATGAGTGTAATAAAAGGTGCTGCTTCTCCTTGCTACATTTTGAAATTTGTAATTCAGCTGTGTAAAGCAAAGGTGAATACTGTGAAAGTTACTTTATGCCAGAATGCTTCTCAGAAAAACCTCTTTTATATAAACATCAGAAATTGATGTTTTAACACCAAATCAAAACATTTAAAAATATTTGTATTTGTCTGAATTTTCTCTTTTGTAGGTAGCCTGTTACGACAAAGTGGATTTTTTATTTTTAAAACAGATCCAATTGACAAATTGAAACTGGATTCTCTTAGGTAGGAAACTTTGCAATTCCTTGCTGGAAAAAAAAAAAAAAAAAGAAGTTTGGGAGGTTTGTTGTTTGGGGTTTTCCTCCTCCACCCTCAGTTTTGTGTGTGCATCTGTGAATTCTTGCATGTTTTAAAATCTATTAAAATGTGAAGGCCTTTAACGAATAGTGTTAGATTTTGATATTCCACAGTAGTTAACAGAGCAACACTTAAGAAAAGGGTAATACACTGGCATTTGGCAATACAAAATTGCTTCGGGATGCTGAGACTGTTATTTTTAGCCTTTACAAGATGAAATGCATCCATAAGGTGGCTAGCTGCTTTGTGTGTTCTTCACTGGATTTTCACATCCCAGCATGCACAAAGAGAATCAAATCAGTATCATGTATGCTTCTCTCTAGTGAAATGGAGTTGCAGCTCAAAGGAGCAGCCAAGGTCAGCAAGGGTTTATTAGTCAGTCTTTCCTAATGAGCTGTTCAGGCTTTTAAGCATTTCATGTGGTGTTACTGATGAAGGTCTCCCAGCTTGTGGTTAATTATTGATACTAGTCTTGCCTAACTTGAAATGTTTCAGTCTTTTGTGCTTAGCTGTTAAGCCTATGGCTTCACTATTGTGTGTATACTGTGCATCTTTATGAATCTTCTTCTTGGCTACTTTGTCCTCATAAAGGAATTTCTCCTGTTCAGTGCAGAGCTTTTTGGCAGTGCAAGGCAATGAAAATACAAAGATTGAGAAAAGTGTGGAAAAATAGGAGAAAGAAGAGACTGAAGTCTGATGAAATTGTTTTAAAACATCGATTTCAGTACTCCTACAGTTTCCAGTCAATGGGAGCAAGATTATCTTTGAAGTATGTATTTCATTAAACAGAAGAATCTCAGCAGGATTAAAATCACCCTGTAATTTGCATGGCCTGTGCTAGAGAAGGTGGAGTAGCAGACTGGGGAATAGCAGCAAAAGACAATACCAATAGAACAATAACTTTCTACAGGGTGCATACAAGCACATAAAGAGCTAGCAAGAAGTGCTTTAATCTCTTTGGAACTACTTGTTGACAACTGTATCTGCATTCAGAAAGGAAGCTTGGAACAATTCTTCGTGGTTTGTGAAGATATTTCCCAGTTCAGTGCTTAATTATGTTTTAAAAACTTGCATATTATAATGCCTATATTCATGTCATACTCTATGATCAAATTATTGATCTATCACAGCTGTCTTTGCTGTGTAGTGATACTTAGATTAAGCAAAATTCTCCCCCTTGTTCCCCGTTGACTTTCTTTCTTTCCATATTTTTGATGTAATGAGTGTTTTTCATCCTTATTTTTCTTAAATCATATGTGTACATTATCTTTGTTTTCTTATCAGATAGCTTGAATATCCAGGAAGACTCTTTTCTTTAATTGTGTTGGGGTTTTTTCCCACTGGTACTTACCACGTCTTATATTGCTGCTCTGTTATTTTAATCAATACAATTTGACTGTAAGAACTTGGATAGTTTAGAATTCATGTCAGCTGCAGAATGCTGTTAATTCCACATGTTGATCCGAGGATTCTCCTGGTTTTTTAAGAAATTACCACAGACCATATTCTGTATGTTGAACACAGTAAACATCTCTTTAATGCTGTTTCAGTACATGGACATAGATATGGTATTGTATAGTTAAACTATGGGTACAGATCAGTAAGATAATTTGTAGCCTTAAAACTTTAGCAGGATTGAGCTCTCGCTCAAATTTAGACGCATCGAAAAAACCCGCTCTGCTTATTTAAGCCTCAAATGAAACTCTTCTTAAAAAAAATTGTTGTAAGACTCTGCAAGTTATCATAGTTCATGAAAGTTTATCCTATCACCTTGAGTAAATATGTTATGCAGTCAGGAGAATAAAGTAGAATACAAACTGTGAACATGATCACATTTACTTTGGCAGATTTAGAAGACCTCTATAACATAGGAAACAATTATCTACAAGAGAAGTTAAGAGAAATATGATAAAATAAATATGATTATAAAAGCCACTAAAAAATTAAGTAGTATCAACATTATCTTATTACTTTGATTTTGAAAACATGTATCCCATGCCTCCTTGCCAAAATTATCAGCTTCTTGAAATTTACTGCCGAATGTATTTATGAATCTAATAATTGTAAGCCATTTCTCCAAATTAAATACATAATTTTGTGTAGTTAAAAAATTCTAGCTCTAATATTCCTGGTTTTAGAACAGGGACAAATTTAGCAGGAATGAACAGTTTGCTGATAGAGGAGAAAATCTGAAATCGGAAGTTAAAACTTTTGAAACAAAGTTATTTTTTCTCATATTCAGTAAAGACTTTGGATTTTGGCAGTTGTTGACTTTTCAAATCTAGTGTTCATTGTACCTATTACGTCTTCTGGTGCTGACCAGGTTCTTAATGTGCCATTTCCACAATGCCTTCAAAGATACTGAAGCCACCAAAGTTGTTAGAAAATAATACAGGGGCAAAACTGAGTTCCACTGATAAATGGGTGCCACAAGTTGCTCTTGTAGCTGGAGATTGCTCTTTCAAGGATACTTTGAAACAGAAAGCTAGGACCTTGCCTCCTGACCCCCTTTTTGATGATGAGGCAATGAGAAAGCAAAGCTGCTGGAATTTGGAGCAGACTACAAAAACTGGAAAGATGTATCGAGGGGTGAGGGGTAGAGCTTTCAATAGAAAATGGTGAGTAGAGGTACTAGAATGAGACTTGCCAGCTGGAGTGGTAAGGAAGTAGTCTGGAAGTTAAGACAGAAAACTGTAGATGATAGATTGCAGAGACTTGGATCCGGACACCATGATACAAGTTTACTTATAAGTGAACAATTTCCCCCAGAATATGTATTCTAGAATGAATGCAATTTGTTCAGTGCTTGATTTTACTTTTGTTGATCAGTGAATAATACCCTCCCTTGTTTATTACTCAAAATGTGATCTGAACGTAGATAATTTCATTGTGGATTTTTCCAGTGTCACAAGTTTTAATTTGTCAGAATGTTTCATATATATGAATTTTTACAATATGTATTCAGATAGGCATGCATTATTATTATTATTCATATTTTATGCGTGTAGATCTAAGGCATAACAAATTTATTGGGATGCTGACATTTACATAGATGTTCATTTCACAGTTCATTTTTAATTTGCTCTGCAGCTATAAATTGGATCCCAGAATCTCAAGATAGTTGCTTAGAAAATAAGATATATCATTGCTTACCATTTGAGAAACATTGACTAAAATGACCTGTGACTCATCTTGCAGGAACTTTGCAATTTGAGCAAATATGGAATCTACTTTTCCAGGTCAGCATTATCATGTGTTTACTATGATACTGTTGTGTGTCTTCATGAGATTCTGTTATTTCTTTGTTATATACTTTTAAACTTCAGCACACTGAAGTCTTAAAAGGTTGCAATTTTTTCATAATACAGTTTTTAATTTTTTTCTTAAATAACTCTCATGGTGTTCACTGAATGAGATATTGGTTCTGACCAAGAGAAAGTCTTTGTGTATTTGCACTACATAGAAACATTGATGAAGAGGGAGAAAATTACGGTTGCTCTGGCAACTAAAGTTACAGTTTTATGTTTTAAGTAGGTGACCAAAGTTTGATTTTTAACACTTCTTTGTGTGCGCAATATTTTCTTGAAATTCCCTAATGGAACATATAGAATAATGTGGTGATGCATAATTAGCAGGTAGTACATATTAGTTTAAAGTAGTCTTTTATATAATGACAGGGTCATTTCCATAATTGATGTTATATTTCTGTTTATCCAAGTAGAATTTCTGGAGTTTGTAAGCTATATCTTAGATAAGCATACTGGTATCTTTATCTGCTAAGGGTAGCATAAATGTCTCCACAATGTTAAAAAGAGGACTAGTTATGACCACAGTGTTGGGTTTTCTTCTAAATTTGATCTGACTGGTGAATATTTAAAGACTGTCTTCTGTTTTTACCATTGAATTTTATGATAGTATCTGCAGAATTGGAAGCTTCCTAGTCAAACTAAGATAGAAGTTATGAAAGACACCCATGTATGTGTAGGATCTCCTCCCGTATGTTGCCTTGACAAGGATAACTGCAGTCTGAATTTTCTCTTTAATAATTATAATTGAAGCAAATATTATATTGTCAGTATGACAAAAATCTTTTCTATAATGAAGTTATGAGGAAAGGAATAGATTGTGCTTGGGGTTTTCTTTTTTGTTTTGAGGTTTTTTTGTCCTCCCAGAAGTGTGTAATTTAGAGATAAATCATGTTTTCTGAATGTGAAATTATCCTCTACCTTAATTTCCTTTGCAATAGAGAATAAGGTAGTGGTTTTTGCACTGTAGTATATTTTATGTTGAAGAAAGGACTGTTTCATCAAGCAATACATTTGTTTTGATGTGTTGATGTCCCTTTCTGTAACGCATGAGGAATGTGATAGTTGTAAGCATCAGAGAATTACTCTAAGTGACTCTGTTTCTTAAAGTAAAATCCAGCACCTGTTGTTATTTTAATATCTGGTGTCCAAAGAAACCCAGAAAATTAATTTCTCTCCATTGCAAGGAAGTGAATGGATTGGTACACCTCAAAATCTTGTAGCTGTTTTCATTGCATGTGTGACCTCGCTATATATATTGATGGAGGGGCTAGTCATCTTCTCAGTGTAGGTTTTTGTAGAATTTTTAGAAAAGAGTTCTGTTTATACAGAATAAAAATCTTCATTTTGTGTAGACTTACTTTATTTTCATAGCAATGTCATAGCAGTATTTGGCTGAATATTTCCTATTTAAAAGTAGTATTCATTGTTGCCTGTTATTATTCTAAAGTATATAACTTTATCTTTGCTTACTCTTTTCCATATGCTGTACTTAACACAGCTTTTTGCTTTGACTTTAGCTGCAACCAATCAGTGTTTGCAACTTAGCAGAGTGTGATATATATATCATTCCTTTCCTATGTAGTTACAAAATTTTGTGGTAATAGCTTTATCTGAGAGTCTGGTCACCAAAGAAATTAGTTCTTTATACTGGGAAGCAATGTTGACAGTAAACTCTCCTCTCCACCCCCTCCCCCAAAGAAAAGGAAGAAAAGAGTAGAAAACCAAGGTTGCATTACAATTCTGGCAACATCAGCCACACTAATAAAATCAAATTCAATGTTGTTTTACGACTTTAAATTTATGTGACTGCACAGGATCAAAGGATTTGTATCCCACTGGACTGCAAGGTCTATAGTTCATGGCAAAAAAACTCATCAAAAAGAACATTTTAGTAGTAAGGCTTTTCATTTTAATCAGCCACAGTAATAAAAAAGCTGTTAGGTGTCCAAAAACATTCGGCCAAGATCAGAGACAACTTGCTCTCTACTGCAATCAGTTTTCTTATTGGATCCATACTGCCTGTGTAGTTTTTGTCACTGAAACTTCAACTTGTTTTCAGCTATTTCTTCCATCGTTTTTACATTTTACATGTCAAATCATTATTTGTATCAGTAAAAGTAATGATTAGTATAATAAATGAGAAACTCAGTACTTCTTCAAAGTATTGTCATCAAAACAATTGATTAAATAAAATAGCATTTTCAATACTGGTCTATATTTGTATATATTGTATTTAAAAATATTTGAATAGGAATAGTTTAGGGTTTTTTCTCCTTGGGTACAATCTTTTGAACAGCACCACAAAGCATAGTTGTTAGTATTTTTGTGTCACCACATAGTAACCTAGGCTGCCCTATGACTAAGGTAGCAAATGCAAGTGAGAAATAGAAGAAAGAAGTAACTTGTGCTTGTGATTGGAAAGGCTGTTGTTATCATGTTTGGATTGTGCATGTTGATTGCTCATGTTCCACAAAAATTTAAAGTGGATTTTTAACATATGATGCGGTTTCATTTTTTAAGTAGCTTGGCCTCAGAGAATTTGTATGCAACATGTAATTTACTTTTCTTGGTGTTGCACACTGAATTACCTCCTTCCATTCTGCAGAACTGAAATTTTTAACAGAGTTTAATAATATGTAGAGGTTTTACCTATGAATTTGTCCATGAAAGTATTATTTTGCCTTGAAATTTACTGGTAATTTCATCTCAATTTGGCTGGCTACCCTGATTTTTGCAAACTGCGAAAGATTTTTTTTTTCCTAGCATGAACTGGCTTGCATTTAGGAAGAATTGATGCACAGGCACTTTCTGCAATGATTTCTCTCTTTCTGCTTGGCATGACATCTATTGGATGTTACCTGGCATCTTGTAGCTGCTATACACTACTTACTTGCAAAAGTCTAGTGGGTATGGTATTCCCTTCTCACTGTTACTTGAGTTACGTGCAAGCTGATATTGTATTTTTCAGTTGAATATTTTCATGGTTTTATTATTTTTAAAAACATTCATTCAAATGAACAGAAACTTCAGTAACAGTGGGAATTTCATAACTTACCTACCTAATATATAAAATCTACATAAAATGATAAATTATCTACTGTTAATATTTATTTCTTAATAACCAGAAATTTACCCCCTTAAGCATTTGTTGTTAGCAATTGATTTTATTAATTAATTTGGAATCTAGTTTTTTAGAGGTGCTATAACTTATCTTAAGAGATTACATTGCTTAGCAAATGTGCCTGTGGCAAGGCATTGATAATTTTCTGCTTGAGAGATATATATATTTAAGATTGAAGAAAGATTCAGATTTCAGTTAGATTTAGATTTCTCTGTGGGCACAGTGGTGCCACAATAGAGTACATCACTTACCAGGCGCTAAAGTTGACATAATAGGATCCATAAATGTGGAGTATGCTGTGGAGTACAATGAACATTATTAGAGACATTTTTGCATATACTGGCATTCACAATATTTGCAGCATTTTAAGAGATTACTAAAAAATTTCAAAAATGTTTCAGGGGTTCTGTCTGGGTGTTTCATAAGAAGTTACAATGGGGGCGGGGGGGGTTTACTGTCAATAAGAGGGTTAATCTGCATAAATTATGTGCAAATAGGACAGCTATAGAAAAGCAAAGACTAGAGATGAGCTGTTGTATAACAGAATTGTCCAAGTGAGTTTATTTGTGTGATCTAAAATGGTTGGATGGTAATTATTAACAGGGAAAGGACTGAGAGGAAGATATATACATGTGCAAGAAATGAAACCTAGATAAATATAATTTTACAGAAACAGTTAGAGAGTAGACACAAGGCAATCAGTACAAGGAAAGTAAACTTTACAGCAACCTGGAAATCACTCTGAGGAGCATGGAAAAGAGGACAGAATATTACAAAAAATCAAACATCCACAAACAGCTGGAAGATAAAATGCTGAAGCTTAGAAGAATATATTACTGTATGCAGTTGGTAACAAAAAGGAGTAGTTTGTGTCTTATACACAGTAGTCCTTTGAAATACATATTCCTCATCTACAGAGTCCTTATGTTATAGATCTGCTTTGCATTGCTATTCATACTCTTCGTATAGTGACAAAAATATAGATGTATTTGTTACTTTTCTGCTTATGTGGTCACTGAAAGCTAAGCAGTCATGTGAAAGAATAAGCTGATTCAATTCCCACTATATTCCGTTGTCGGCAAACTTACTTAATATGTTCCAGTTGTGGATTTAAAAAAAAAATACATATATTTAAAAAAAAAAAACTGAAACAAAACAATTATTTCTTATTTATTATCTTTATAGAGCCACTAGACTCAATATATACAAGTGCAGTGGCCAAAAACTTGCAGATCTTTTGGTAGGTGCTTCTTATTGGAGACAGACACTCAGGCTTTGCAATTGGAAGGATGGTATTATTGATTCTGGCTCCTGGGAAATGGTGAGGAGGTTGAAGAGACAAAGCATGTCTAAAGAATTAAATTACTAAAGAATAGCATTTAGTTTAGGAGAAGAATCACTTCATAGTATTATAATAGAAGTGAAGGAGGACAACAAGCCTGTAACAAATATAATCATTTCAGTGACACATTTCACATGTAGCATACAGTTGAATATGCATAGAACTTGAAACAGGAAAGATGAAGAGAAAACCAGTGCTGGGAATTGCTAAGGAAATGGGTACATAGAGCAAAGCAAAGGTGTAATACAACTGATCGTGCAAAGGGAGGAGAGTGAACAGTAGTTGTAGATGTTAATAAATGTTTCTTAATTCTGAATGCAGGCTAAGTCTACAGAAAAAAAATATTCAAAATGTGTTACAAATGCAAACTAATTCTGAAGAGGCATGAGGAACATGTTACTAGCTACATCAAGAATAGTTTTGACTGAAACTGGAACAACGCTTTGGAAGATTATTAGAAACATATAAACATGCAAAAAACCATAAAAATAAATTAATTTGAATACTTTAAAAATACCATGCTTGATTGGAATGTTTTTGCCGTAGAGAGGGTAGATATTATTATGTTAATACCTTCAGTTTCTCATTGATTTTCTGTATTCTGAGAAGAGCAGTTTGCTGGTTTTTAATTTTTTCTAATGAATAAAACACTAGAAATAGGAGTACAAAACAGAATGCATTTCCCAGAAATCATTTTTACTTAGGTTGCATTTAAATACCCATTTATAGTGAGAGTACTAGCTTCTCATGCACTCCTTCAGTTGTTTATTTACCTACGTGTTTTTTTTGAAGTTGATCTTTGTTTGATGCTGTTTCTTCCAGACAGGAGAAGGAAAAAGATGAAATGTATCATACTAATTATTTCACTAAGATCAAAAAAAGTGAGAGAGGGGAAAAAGTAGTAAAACTTACTTATTTAGCATCTCCTTCTCTTTATACCAGTCTAGAAATAAATTAGTTTATTTTATTTTGTGTCAATCTGGTTTGGTGGCGTAGGAAGGTGAAATTTAGGAGTGAATTCTAGATTCCAGGGTGATGGCATTACTTTGTTGTTTCTGGAAGATAATTTACATGACTTGTGCAGTTATACTGATAGTCCTTTTTGACATTAGTCAGACCTTCAAACAGTGTAAATAGAAGTATTATAAAGGCTGGACATGTTAACTGCATCAAGCTTTCTGTCTTCTGTCATACTTTCTGTAGCAACTTTCTTAAGCTCCCAGTAATTTGCATTTTATAATGTAACACAGCTTTTTACACATTCACTCGTTATATGAATATGCACTGTTTCAATATAGGGATCCATTTGTTAAGTATGGCTATAAAATATTAAGGAAGGAAGTTATTATGGAAGATGCATTTGAAGCCATTCTAAATACATAACTGATATACTCAAATGCTTAATTATTAAAATTCCTAATAAAGGATATACAACTTGATCATCTAGACTTCCTTTTCATAGACAGAGATTTTTACTCTTCTGTTTTAAATAGTTAAGCTCCTAGAGATCTGCTTTCAGGTTTGGATGTTTAATGATGTTTGGCATGTCAAAATGCAACTTAATTACATACTTCATAATATCTTATGTGTAATCAAATAGGTACGTGCTTGGTGTCTATTTATGAGTTTTACTTAAGTGTGAAATCTTTTCCTGATGTTGAGGATCTCTTCATAATATGTCCTTGTAGAAATGGTAGTTGTTCAAGGAATCACAGGTCAGTCATTACAGGTAATTGCAGGTGTTGTTAAGTAAGAAGTTGTATTTCATAACTTATAACACGATATATATTTTCACAGAAAATATTTAAATCATGAAAAATGAAGTGAATAACTAAAATATTATGTGAATTTTAAGCCATAGGTAGTCCTATACATGTAATAATTTTTTTTTATTTCTGTATGTTGCAGTGTAACTAGGTATATTTGAACGATATGCTATACCAATAATATTGTACTCCAAGGCTTTATTTCTCTCTCAACTACTCAAACGCCAATAATTGCTAAATAACCAAATATTAAAAATTACGTAGAAAAACAATGTTCTGTATACCTGCTATAATAAAATTTCCTCCCAACTACTTTTGCTATGTTTCCTATATAAAAATATATATTTAGTGTTTTTAAATTAGAAAGAGAATTGGGTCCTGTATATATAGTCTATAAAAATATTTAGACTTCTGGGAGTGTTTGGGAACAGTCAGTCATTTACGTGACATTTTTACCATGAGGTGTAGGAATAATCCTTACTGCATACTCTTGAAAATGATCATATATCCCATGTAACTGATTATGTTTGTTGAGGTATTTGTTAGAGAAGAATTTTGATTTTTATGTAACAATTGGCAAAGGTCTAGGGTTTTTTCATTGAGAAATCCTTTGCTAAATCACTGATTGTTGTTAAAATTTAAAACAAATGTATGTTTTTTCAAGGACAGAGATTTAACAAAAAAGAAGGCTTTTTTCTTTGTCAACACAATACAAGAATAAAAAGTGTGAGCTCTTCCAAAAACTGAAGATGAAATTACTTAGAATGAACAAAAACAAAAAGTCAGAGCTTTCTATGAAAAATATGGTTTTCCTCTCTTTTCTGTGCACAGAGCTTTGATGGCCAAAATACTATTAAGAAATAAAAAAGCTGTGAAATCTATAAAAATATTTTTAAGTGGCAACTCAGTATTTCTGTATTTCTTAGCTTTTTGCTTTTTTCTTTCTTCTTCTTTTCTTTTTTTTTCACACCCCCTCCCCCCACCCCCGAGCATTTCCACTTGGAGAAACCATATCCTTAGATACTTTGTGTGTTCTGTGCTCCCATTTCATTTTCATGGCTTAGCATAAGTAACTAATTAGATGTAACAATCAGTGTATAAAGTCTGAGAGGGGAATAAAAGCTACCTCACTTTCCCTGTACTATGTTTTTTTTCCTGGCTAATTAGAGTAAAAACTAGTAAAAGTGTATTTCTCAGTTAAAGAAGTAGTCTGTCTCTGATATACATAGAACGGCTTTGTTCATTAAAGACATGCCATTTTTACACAGTTGTTTCTCAGAGTAGAATTGCACTGTAAACACTAGTGAAAAAAAATATTATGCATTAACAGTGAAGCATTAACTTGCTAGTTTCAAAGCAAGAGTTCTGTATATTGCTTGCTCTAAACAGTGTTGGTTTTTTTATGTCTACTGTTACACTTTTCAGGATTTTTATAAACATTTATGATGCAAATAATCTTGATTAATACCAAGCCAGCAACTGATTTTAGAATGTAAATTGCTGAAGAGATTTATGGTTTCGTCATATTGATACATACTAGTTAATCTAAAACGTGTTGTATCATTACAATTCTATGTAACGATTAGAAAGTATCCATATAAAATCACATTATATAAAGCAGTAACACAACACATATACTTGATTTGATGGCATTTAATTGACTGTATAAGCTATTATTGACTATTTGGACTGTATTAAATGAGACAGTAATCTTCCTGCCACCTACCAGAGCACAGAGAAAAGCTGCCACATTGGTACTGAGATTTGCCAATCCATGTTATAATTTCAAAGACCTTTAGGCAACCTGTAGGTTACATTCTGAATGAGAGGATTTAGTCTACTTTCATGATTAATTGCATGCTTTATCACCTGAGACTAACGGTTTATGGAAGTATGGTACACTGATTCAATTTTGGGACTACTTCTTCCTTTGAACATAGGCTTCCTAAGTTCCTGACTCTCATGGGAGCTAGACTGAGCTGTCAGCATTATTTCAGAAAATATATCTTGCTTTTTTTCTTTATGTTATGCCAAGTCACTTAGCAGGTGCTAAAAAAGTCACTGGAGTCATACAGCAGAGGACTGGGTGTGGAAGCGAAAAGACAGGAAGGTCATTCCGAAAACTGTTTGTTTTCCAGGCTATAGTGTATCATGTATTTGAGTAAAATGAGTGATTTTTTTTCCTCAGAGGTGGCTTTTATTATACCCATTAGCAGTACTGTAGTTTTAGGAAGAGGGAAATACAGGTCTTCTAAGCTTGTCTATAAGTGTCTGTGTTTTTAAGGGAACCGAGAGTCAGCTGGTGTAATTTGCTCTGGTGAGGTGATTGTATATAAGGAAAATGGATTGTGCCCATTCCAATGGCAGATATGAGACAAAACTTGAGAAATTAAAGCTCATTTGTGATTACAGCTATACTGGTGAACCCTGAATAGCAAATAGGGATGAACCTCATTTGGTGTGAAAACTCTGAAACCTGTGTTCCAAGCAAGGGTAGATTTGCAAGCAAAATGAGAGTCATCAGAGAGAAGGGTAGAGTGAATGGCCTGTTTATTAAACCTCTTGAGAGGTACTTTCAGGAGGTACTTTCAAATGATGGTTGAAATCTGATTTCAGCACATTAAGGCTTTTACAGTACATTTATTTATATACTTATGTTTTCATTTAAGCTGGCAATATGAAGAGGAAATAGTAGTAATGTTTTATTGAAACATACCTGCCTCTGATCTGTTATTTACAACAGTAATCTGGAGGAAATATAACTCTACTGTCGTGGAAATTTAGACAGCTCTAATTATCAAATGTGTGTGTGTGTGTATATGGGAAGGGGAGAAACAGGTAACAAAACCTAAATAACGTCACTAACTCACTGGCAAGAATCATCAACAAAATGAGAAACCAGAAATCCCCTATATGCCAAGGCCTGATGGCTTAATTTACATACGGTGTCTGAAAGAGTGGATTAATGCTGCAAGAGAGTGAAATAGTCAGTGGAGTAGAAACATCTGCTCATTTTACTAGTTTGCTGGGTGTTGAATCTACATATACAGTCCCAATTTCTTATATGAAATATGAATGTTGTTGGGAAGTAAGCAACCAGGCTTCAGCGGAGTGGCAAATGCAGTTTACAAATGAAAAAAAAATTATCTATCTAAAACATACTGATGAACATGTTCCAAATTGTTCTTCATAATATCTTGCTTTCATTTTATACATTAATTTATACAGATGTTTTTCTCTGATTGGCTTGCAAATTCTCTACCCTTCTTCAGGAATAAATCATGTTCATTGATGCTGCATAGAGTGGGTTTCTAAGCATTTCCAGCCTTCTTCCCATATCTTCTGTCTCTCCAGCCTTCTTCCCGCACCTTCTTTCCCTCAAGGAAGGACATCCTGTTTCTCACTGACTTTTTTTTCCATTCCATTCTGCTTAAAATAGCTGTGACCAAAGTATTATATGCTAGTAATAGCCTTCGGCCATTGTTCATCTTAACAGCAGTTCCCAAAGTCTCTAGGAGTCTTGTGAATGACTTGCTGTGAAAACAGACTAGGTGTATTGACAACATGATAGTAGTAATTGCTGACATGATCCAATAACAAGTTACTTAATAATTTGAACTATATCCAGATCCCTGCAGGTTTGAATTTAGCTAAAAATTGATTCTTCCTAGCAGCCACAGGTATTGTTATGTAAACATTTTAAAGAAATTTTGACAGACTCCTGGAAATAAAGCTGTAAGCTTTGTAGATATATGTAGACTATAGCAAAAGCTTTGGTTTCCATTTACATGAAACCGGTATTTTAAGTGGGAAGGTTGTGCACAAGTGATTTTAACATTAATTTCTCTTCAGTAAAACGTCTCTGTTCACATTATATTCTTAATATTTCAGGAAACTGACGATAGCCATATAGTATAAAAGTAACGATTATTTATCTCCCACTTGAAATTGTGAGATGGAAACAGTACAATTATATTCCATTTCACTATGTTAGATTTGTTTATAATAAAGTTAAGTATAAAAAGATTCACAGCATCACAGAATCACAGAATGACCAGGTTGGAAGAGACCCACTGGATCGTCGAGTCCAACCATTCCCACCATTCCCTAAATCATGCTCCTAAGCACCTCATCTACCCTAACCTTAAACACCTCCAGGGACGGTGACTCAACCACCTGCCTTGGCAGACTGTTCCAATCCCTAAACACCCTCTCTGTGAAGAACTTCTTCCTAATCTCAAGCCTAAATCTCCCCTGGCGGAGCTTGAGGCCATTCCCTCTCGTCCGGTCCCCTGTCACTTGGGAGAAGAGGCCAGCTCCCTCCTCTCCACAACCTCCCTTCAGGTAGTTGTAGAGAGTAATAAGGTCTCCCCTCAGCCTCCTCTTCTCCAGGCTAAACAACCCCAGCTCTCTTAGCCACTCCTCGTAAGATTTGTTCTCCAGCCCCTTCACCAGCTTTGTTGCCCTTCTCTGGACTCGCTCCAGAGCCTCAACATCCTTCTTGTGGTGAGGGGCCCAGAACTGAACACAGTACTCGAGGTGCGGTCTCACCAGTGCCGAGTACAGGGGGAGAATAACCTCCCTGGACCTGCTGGTCACGCCGTTCCTGATACAAGCCAGGATGCCATTGACCTTTTTGGCCACCTAGGCACACTGCTGGCTCATGTTCAGTCGGTTGTCAACCAACACTCCCAGGTCCTTCTCCTCCTGGCAGCTTTCCAGCCAGGCTTCTCCTAGTCTGTACCTCTGCTTAGGGTTGTTGTGCCCCAAGTGCAGGACCCGGCATTTGGCCGTGTTAAACCTCATGCCGTTGGACTCAGCCCAGCAGTCCAGCCTGTTCAGGTCCCTTTGCAGAGCCTCCCGACCCTCCAGCAGATCGACACTTCCTCCCAGCTTGGTGTCATCTGCAAACTTGCTAAGGGAGGACTCAATGCCTTCATCCAGGTCGTTGATAAAGACATTAAACAGGACTGGACCCAGGACTGAGCCCTGGGGAACCCCACTTGTCACTGGCCTCCAGCTGGATTTAACTCCATTTACCATCACCCTCTGGGCCCGGTCATTCAACCAGTTTTTCACCCAGGAGAGTGTGTGCCTGTCCAGGCCAGAGGCCGACAGTTTCCGAAGCAGAATGCTGTGAGAAACTGTATCAAAGGCTTTACTGAAGTCCAGGAAAACCACATCCACAGCCTTTCCCTCGTCCAAGAGTTTAGTCACTTGGTCATAGAAGGTGATCAGATTAGTCTGGCAAGACCTGCCTTTCATGAACCCGTGTTGACTGGGCCTGATCACCCGGTTCTCTTGCAAGTGCTTCATGATCGCACTCAAGATCACCCGCTCCATGACTTTCCCCGGTACCGAGGTCAGACTGACAGGCCTGTAGTTCCCTGGATCCTCCCTGCGCCCCTTCTTATAGATGGGTACGACATCAGCCAGCCTCCAGTCCAGCAGAACCTCCCCAGTCATCCAGGACTGCTGGAAGATGATGGAAAGGGGTTTGGCCAGCACATCCGCCAGTTCCCTCAAAACTCTTGGGTGGACTCCATCTGACCCCATAGACTTGTGGGCATCTAGCTGGGCAAGCAAGTCTCTAACCACCTCCTCTTGGACCTTGGGAATCTCATACTTCTCATCCAACCCTTGGGGTTGTGCACAGAGGGAACAATTTTCCTTACTGTTAAAGACTGAGGCAAAGTAGGCATTGAGCACTTCAGCCTTGTCTTCATCCTCTGTTACTGTTGTTCCCTCTGCATCTACTAGGGACTGGAGATTCTCCCTAGCCCTCCTTTTGCTGTTGACGAATTTGTAGAAAGACTTTTTGTTGTCTTTCACAGTCATGGCCAATCGCATTTCTAGTTGGGCCTTAGCCCTCCTGACTTTTTCCCTGCACAATCTCACTTCCTCCCTATAGTCCACCCAGGGTGCCTGCCCCTTCCTCCAGAGGTCGTAGACACTCCTCTTCCTATTGATGTCTCTTAGGACCTCCCTACTCAACCACGCTGGTTTCTTACCCCTCCGGCTACTTTTCCGGAACTTGGGGAGCTTGTTCCTATCCTTTTTTAATGCATTTTAAGAAAGAAGAGAGTTGTCTGGATATGTACTGTTTCACTAGTTGCTATAGCAAAATGTAGTGACTTTTCTTTCTCATAAAAATTTGATGTGTAAAGCATCAGAAGAAGGATTCAAAACTAATACAAATCCAGTAAAGTTGTAAAGAGTGAGCCATTTGCAAATTGAAGAAGCCATCTTGCATAATGAATGGTCATAGCCACAAAAAGATTGCATCAAAATTTATTTAAGTTTAAACATAATTTAATTTAATTAAATTTAGTTAGTTTTAGTTAACTTAGTTTTAGTTTGAGTTCTCCATAGGCTCCTTTGAGATTTCTATGTTGAGGTCTGCTGATTATCAGTAAGTATTCTGCAGACTGACTTCTGAGATTTCATTCTAATAGGCAGTACCATGTAAAGTTACAAGCCACAGACAAGTGAAAATTGTAATTGTAAAAAAAAAAAAAATCAGTTATTGACTTGCTTTCAGCAATCAAAGATGTCTAATCTATATTCACACTGCTCTTCCTTATTATTTAAAACTATGTGTTGGTAAGGTATATAACTAGTCCTTAGTGATGTAATAAGGAAAATGTAGTACACCTCATTCATATTTGCCATGGTACATGTCAGAAATAGAGTATTTAAATTCTGCCTGTGTGGAATGACTGGACACTGATCTCCATTTGATTCACTACAAGATTTTAGAACATTTAATTACTTTTGAAGAAATACTTGCCAGGAAGCAGACCTTCCGTAAGAATATATAGGTCTGCTCAGGGAGGTGGCTGAGTTGCCTTCCCTGGAGGTGTTTAAGGTGAGAGTGGATGAGGTGCTTAGGGGCATGGTTTAGAGATTGGTGGAAATGGTTGGACTCAATGGTCTCTTCCAACCTGGTTATCCTATTATATATCTATCTATAAATAATATGTATTAATATACATAAACTTGAAATTTTTCTTTAATATTTTATCGTTATGTAAACTGAAAAGATTTCAGTATCAATCATATTTTTGTAAAAGAGGTTTGTTTTGAGATGGAATTAAAACTTTTTTTAAATGTTTTATTCCTTATCGCTCTGTTATATCTGATCTTTTCCACTGATATGTTCAACACAGATTCCCTATGTGTCATTTTTGTTAAGCTTGCTTTGCTTCTTTGTACTTAGTCATTTTAGCTTTAATTTTTATTTTAATAATTTTATTGGTTTTATTAACAGAAAATAATTTTGAAAATTTGAAAGAGTAAAAAGCAAGACAAAGCATAAAACTACCCCCTCAAATATAAATTTGAGATGAAACCATTAATTTTATATTGTAAACTAAGACTGAAGATACGTAGTTGAAAAGGTATATAATATTAATACAGTTGCTTTCATGCCCCTTTAAAAGTAGTAAGTAGGTTTTTTTTAAGTTCTGTGCTTGGTTTACAGTGTCTTTTTAAGGTGACTTCAGATTTACTGCTGGGAAAATCTTTAACATTCAAAGTAAATTGTTCTGTCAAGGAGGTTTTGATGTCCAGTAGGGGCAAAATACCATGATAAACAAAATAGCCAAATTCCTTAACACAAGCTTACTTATTACCTCATTTATCGATCAGTATGCCAGTTTTAAAAAGGAATGTGATTGCTGTGGAGCAATTCAAATGGCAGAAAATCTTGTGGTAGTTCAACTAATAATTAAGCTGACCAACAACAAACTTTGATAGAGTAACAGCAGAAAAAGGAAAAAAAAAACAAGCATAAATTGTTCTTTTTGTTGTGCATATTAGTCCTAGTTCTTCTATAAAACTAATAGAAATTGGATTGTTTCCAATGCGATTTCTCTTTGATTTATGTTTGAAACTTGATATCCCATCTTTACACTTACCAGTCAAGAAAAGGAGCATTTTGTATACATTATTTTCAGATTGTTTATTTTGGACTTTATCTTAACGCGTTGATAAGAACACAAGCTAAGCATTCTGCTATAAGAAATAATGTAAATTGTTTGCATATCTATTCAACCTTCTTTGTATGATATAAAATTACGGTGTATTACACTACTGTATTTGGCATACTGAGCTGTACGTGCATGGCTTGGATACGTATTAATCAATGCTGTAAACTCTGACCTAATACTCAAGGTGAAATGGTAACTATGGAGTGCTATGTTACCACTTCTGACAAGAGCTATGTGGGATTTTTTTAGGTGTAAATTGTGCCTGCAGGAATTTGAGAAAATCATAGCTTAATGGCTGCTTCTGTTGAAATGTTGGCTTCCCTTTGCACAGAGATCCTGAAAGAACTACAGAAAATGCTCTTTCAGAAGTCATTGCCTTGCAAGGAAACTATATAACATCACTCATCTGTCTGATAACAGATATTGTTTACATTTTTTCAAAGATTAGTAATTGTCTAGTTATGTAATAGTTTGCAATAAAGCTATTTAGAACTGGGAAAGTGAAGTATTTCTGTCATGTTACATGCTTAAAGTAAGAACATAGTCTAAATGTGAAGATTTTTTTAATTACTGCAAAATAAATGCTTTAGAAAAATATGTGCACTAATTTTTTTTTGTTGTTTTGCAGTCTCAGTTTGAACTCAGGGTATTCCATATTCGTGGCGAACATGCTGTATCAACTGCTCAGCTTGAGGAAACCATTGCACATCTGAAGAAGGAACTTGATAATAAATTAAACAGAATAAATGAAAAAGCAAAGGATATTGGTGTTTCTACTGAGGATGATAACCCACCAAAGACATACCGAAATGTATGTATACAGACTGACAGAGAAACTTTCATAAAGCCTAGTGAAGAAGAAAACAGAGCTGTGAAAAATAACCAGATAGTACCCAAAAAGCTTAATATTTCTTCTTTGTCACATAGTATTTCTGCCCAAAGTGAAAATAAGGACAGTTACAAGGTATCATCTTCAGAAAGTGTCTTACCTTGTCAACTAAAACAAATGCTGCCTCCTCCTCCTCCACCACCACCACTTCCTCCTCCACTTCCGGATTCTTCACTACAAAGTTTAGTTCCACCACCACCACCTTTGCCAATGGGTCTGACTTCACTAACACCTCAGTTTGGATCTGGTCCACCACTGCCACCTCCACTTTCTGAAGGCTGTAGGAATACTCAAGCACCACCAGCACCACCACCACCACCACCACTTCCAGGACTGGGACCTCCTGTTCCTCCCCCACTGCCTGGATCTGGGTTACCTCTACCCCCTCCACCTCCTGGGCCTGGCTTCTTCTGTAATAGCACTTTATCTTCAAACCAAGGTCCTCGAAAACCTGCCATTGAACCTAGCCGTCCCATGAAGCCTTTGTATTGGACACGGATACAATTGCAAGGCAGCAGGTAAAATATGTTTATTTGGACTTAGAGTTGCTATTTATAGGCCATGATACAAGGGCACATGTACTATTTACAGTTTCATAACAAAAAACTAACAGTCTAGGAATGCCTAACAAAATCAGTATTTTTTTTTTAAATCATAATTAGAATCGGGATTGAAATGTTAAAGTTTCATGACATAGGAGTTTCATTTTTGCTTTCCAGTCACTTTAGGTGGTACCAGCTTCAGAGCACTATGTTGTATCATTGTCTATGATCCCAATTCTAGAGAGAGTTAAACCAGAACCTAACATCTGTGTATGATTTTGTCAGAGCAGGAAAAGTAAAGTGTATGTATAAATATGTGCAGCTCAGGAGGTAAGTAAAGTGTATGTATAAATATGTGCAGCTCAGGAGGTTGTAGGATGAATCATCCATTATGGAAGAGTCTCAGTACTGATAGAAACCTCTACAATTTAAAAAAATAAATATAAATGAAAAAAATTATCAGTCTTATTGTGATTTGGTGCTGGGTTAAAATGCTAGGTATTCTTGAAGGAAGGGGTGTCATCCAGAGGGTCCCTAACAGGCTTGAGGAATGGGCCTATGCAAACTTCATGAAGTTCAACAAGACCAAGTACAAGGTCCTGCACCTGGGCTGGGGCAATCCCCAATATCCAGTGACACGTTATGGAAGTAAAGAAATTACATGATTGCTCAAGACTTAAAATTCAAGTAATTATTAACTACATTCAAAGTTATTTTAGGATAAGTGTAGTTACAAGGATGCTAAGTTTATTTTAAATATTTTAAGAAATGGTATTATATGATTATATATGACTTCTGTAGTCACATGATATTCCATATGCTATACTATATATACACACTGTATTGCATACTGTAGTATATACTATGACAGCATTATTTTATTATATTATTATAGAATATGAATTATCATGACTGCATTATTTTATTATATAATTGCATAATATGAGTTAACATATTATGCACAATTTATTATACATTACTTATTATAATTGTTTCATAGCAAATAAATAGTTGGTCCATAAGTAAACCTGATTTTAATTCTTCCTATTGATGCAATGAAATAAAAATGTTTGTTCTAAAATATTAGTGGTTCATCCAGCTTTTGCTAAATGTAAGATAAGGTCTAAATCACAGCTTTCTGGTGAAACAGAATGTGATGGTCCTGCGTTTTCATGATCTGCACTAGAACCGGAAACTTCTCTAAGGGTCTGCTGCTATCCAGGACTTCAGAGATCTCATTACAGAGTCAGAAAGAATCCTACATTCTTCGATGTGCATGACACTATAGTTAATATCAGGAGACTGAAACTGCAGACCTGTAAATCTACAGCTGAATATTAAGTAGAAAACATCCAAAATTTGAAAAAAAAAAGATAATTTTGGTTCCCCTTAAATTGTTGGGTATTGCATTTTGTTCCATATTACATCTAGTAGAAGTTCCATATTACATCTAGTAGAAGTATATTTAGCAACATCAACCATTGCTATTTTATAGAGATTTTCATAAGTTCTTTTTTTATTGCAAATAATTTCACTGCCTTTTAGTGACATCTGCTGGAAGAACTAGGCCCACCTGCTGCTGATAAACGGACAAGAGCACTCAGAAGTTGTGTCCCTCATATTTTCCTGAAGCACTGAAATTTTTAAACAATGCTCATTCATCATTCAATGCAGCACTACGTAGTATTTTCCACAAATCTACATAAAACTAGAGGATTGTGTAAATTAGTTCCAAGGTGTTCCAAAACTAAATCTGCTCTTGGAAGGCAAAACAAAAAAAGAGGAAAGATAATCCACATTTATAATTTACAGTTGGGTGAATAGGGCAGAGTACTGATTAGTCTCCCAAAATATTACCATATAATTGCTCTATGAGCGTACAGTATCTGCAGCTAACATGAAGTGAATCGAGCCCTATACTAATGACTGTAAATGCTTGTAAAATGTTCTTGAGTAAAGTTTGGTTTTCAATATTGGTTGATACTGTTTATTTTTATAGGCCCAAATAGATTACTGAGCATTTCTCAAAGAAAGTTGCTGTTGAAATAGAGTCATAGAATTATAGAATAGTTAGGGTTGGAAGGGACCTTAAAGATCATCTAGTTCCAACCTCCAAATACTCGTAGTGTTGAAAAACATTTTGACTCATTTCAAGAGCAAGGTGTAAGGAAGGAAAACTTTGTAAAGCAGCAGCTTATGGTGCTTTCAGTTTTAAATCTATCATGGATTATAATATGTTATGATTAGTTCTATTAATTTTTTCATAAATGTTTATTGGAAAATTATTATTTAATTTCCTTTTATAGGAAAACTACTATGCCAACATTGTGGGAATCACTAGAAGAGCCTGATATACTTGACACTACCGAGTTTGAATATTTATTCTCCAAAGACTCCACTCAGGAAAAAAGAAAACCATTATCAGAGACTTATGAAAAAAAACCCAAAGCCAAGAAGGTATTTATTGTTTCTTTGAGATTGATTTTTTGTGTTACTGTTTACTTTTACGTTTTAGGAAGACTCTCTTTTTATTTATTTCTGAATGAACAGATAAAACACATAGGTTTTTACGTCTCATTTTAAAGCAAAATACATGGATTCAACTCTTGCTTGGGAATGCAGGGTTACTATTTACCTTTGAATGTTTGCCTTTGAAGATGAAAGTTCTACATCCCAAGAAGGTAGAAAAGGTGTCGTGTAGGAGAACTGAATGAAAGTTCCAATAAGTATGTAAAAGTGCCATTACTTCAGGCCAGGTCTGCCCTTGATTTTTAATTAAAGCCTGTCATTAAGTTTCTCTATCAAACCTCTTCTACACTGACGTTAATTTCATTGGAAAAATAAATTATAAATAAAAAAAAAAGGACTGTTACACATTTTTAGTAAGGAATTCCAAAACCTTTTTTCTCCAGTTTAGCTAAAGAGCTGTGTCAGGAAGGGACAGGACAGTCATGTCTTTAATGGCCAAAAGCTTATGCAGCAATTATGTCGTTATTGTGGTGCAGATATTGTCTGCTTCAGGCATGATGGGTTGCAGAGGGAGCTTGTACTTGTCAGTCCCTATCTGCTGCTAGGACAAAGAAATGAAGTTAGTACCAGTTGCTGCAGGAAAAATTCTAGGCTGGATGATAATCGATACTGTTTTCCTAAAACAGTGTGATTACATATTAGAAACCCATTTAAAAATATACTATATCTGTTTGAGCTTACCTGCTTAGAACCACAAGAGGGCAGTTTGTCTGTAAGCTATGCTATCTACCTTTTTCAGGTTTATAATACATATAAGGTGAAATATACATACATAGATACGTATCAGTGCAATCAAATATTTCAAAACATTTTTGATCATAAACTTCCTGTATTATTTTAATGAGAAATGTAAATAAAGCTACAGGATGTATAAAATTCAAACACATGATGCAAAAAGCAAAAAATGGGGCTATGACAAGGGCATGCTGGCATTTATAAATACACTCTAAAGAAACTACTAATTCTTACAGTCCTTCAAACGTTAGACTGAAGTTGGATGTGAGCGTCTGTGATAAGTACTTTACTTGATAAACACTTCAAGTGCACATGGCTTGTAGTACTTAATTGTATCTGTAAATCTCATTAGTTCCCATTTCTGATGACCTCTTTCTAAAGTTTGTTTTTGCATTTCATTCATTTACATCTTTCAGAAAGAATTATTTAATAGGAAATACAGGTTTATAAAGAACTGTGAAGAAGAATGTAGCAAATGTAAGTTTTACATAGGAATAATATACAAAGTTACCTTTGCATTTCAAAATCTCAGCAATGAAGTGCATAAACCTATTTCTCCAGGTGTATGACAGCAGGCCAGGTAGAAGTTTAGACCTCTGTTCTGAAAGATGAAATTGCATTATTCATTTTCCTTGTTCCTTTGTAAACTAAGTCCTTTTTTAATGTTCTCTCTTAACTTTATCCAAAATCTAATCTGATAATACTTGCTCTATACAATGTAGGAAATAATAATATAATAATATGTACTGTTTCTTGTGAGAAACTAGTGTATTTTCTTATGAAGATATCATCTTTATTTCTGTCATTGTTGAATTGTTCTATTTTGGTTTTAAATGTAAAATCATTATTTTAAGACTACAGATATATTTACTGAAATTATTGAAACAGAAAATGTTCCTTCAAGGTACTGTGTGAAAATACAAAAATTAATCCCATAAGAGATAAAAAAGAGTTATATTTATTACTATGCCTTTAGTTTACTAAAACTCAGTGGATTATGATCATACTGTTACAAAACTTGGGAATCGTAGGGCTTTCTGTGAAAATTTCAAAACGTTATGGTCAACAATATTAAACATTCCATCACATGATCAACTTAAAAATTAATCAGCTTTTAGAATTCAAATGAAATTTTAATTTGAGCATAGAAGTATTTTCTTATTGTATATCCTGCCTTTCCACCTTTCTCTGTTAAATGACTCATCATCGTAGCTGAGTATTTTTACGGAGTTGGTCCTCTTAGATAGCCCTGTGTTTTTCTTTGTCTCTCTGAAAGCCCAGATGTCTGCAGGCTGGCTCCAGTGGATCAGTCTTGGTGGGCTGCAAGTGAAACAGTAGTAGAAAGGGCTTATTAGTAGGTAGTAACAGAAAGCTCCTGTTGATTAATGTAGAACTACTGGTTCTGCTGACTTCATTTCTGCTTTCTCATGCTTTTTCCTCCACTCAACTTTTCTTGTCTTTTTTTTCTAACAAATACATCTATGCAGCAGGTTTTAACAACAATCTTTATCTTTGCTTAAGTACAGAAATTTGTGCTTGTCTGGTCTTAAGAATGCTTACAAGAGTCACAGTGTATGGAATGGTATAGACTAGTTAAGGTGCTTTCTGCAGACATTACAAAATACATAAATCTTATGAGGTTCATCATATATTATAATTTTAGCATATAATTTTTGTATTTCTCTGTCAATTATTTTCTCATGTTCTATAAAATAAGCCTCCCAGAGAAAGATATAGGTAGAGCGATAGAATCTGGTATAGTAGCCTGTGTTTGGAATACATAAGTTATTGTATTTAATAATATGTTAGTACTGACCTGTTCATTGCATTAAATCTCTCCCCTGCATAAACTTTGTCCTATTTCTTACAGTATCTTACACAAACTAATTTCAGCCTGTTTGGTATTTTGAGTAAGGACAGACCAATAGGTGATGCAGGATTTCTTATTAAAATATGATTACTTAGTAATTTTCTCCTTAAATCAGAATTACATCAGTGTGTAATAATCTGTGTGTTTAGTTCAAAATGAACGCTTCTCTGGAAAACATCACATTAATCCTATAGAAATTTCCCTTTGTTCTGTTCTTACCTGTTTATGCACATGAATACTTTATGGCAATACAGATTAAAATATTCACTCTGTGTTGTGCTTCTATTACACTATCTGCTTCTGGCAGAAAGATATCTACCATTTTCAGCTAGAAATATCTAAATCTTGCCCTACACAAATGGAATGGATGGCCTGTTTTCCAGTACCATTTGGCAAGTTATACTTAGAAGGGAAACTTCTGAGTATGTATTTATATATACACATATATTTATACTTAAATATATAAAAGATACTAACAATATAATATATGATTTATGGAGTAAATATAATATAGAATATATTTTTAGTTATAGATAATATCAAAATAGGAGACTACATCAAGGATTCTGTGGGCATCTGTGCTTGGTATTTTCACTTATGAATGATACACGTATTGTTGATACTATCTTTAAGTGCAGAAGTGCTTTGGATGACTTTCTGAGTGCCTTTCAAATTCATAATTCTGTTACTCAATTAAAAAGCATAAAGTCCACTTTCTGTCCATTATTTAAGGATTAATATATGTAATTCTTTTCTCATAAGAATGCTTTTAGAGTGTAAGATTAAAAGCATTATAATCTTATACGAGTTAATAAAATGCAGTGATATTTTGGATGTGATATCTATAAAATAGAAAAGAGACTATTGTTTGCATCCTGAGTTTTCCAGAGACTCTGGATACATAACGTATGGAAGGTAGATTAGAGCTGAAGTGGTTCAGATGCAGCAGGTAAAGTTGAGTTCCTAGAAAAAAAAAGTTCATTGGCACCCAAATATAAATCAGATAAATTTCTCTCTGGTTTTGGCTAATTCAGTTCTCTTAACCTGAATGTGTAAGTTACTGGTGTGATGCAGCTGGCAATACACATTGGATCTACATTTATGCCATATGCTGTTATCTTTAGTTAATCTTTTTTCAAAATCACAGAGTTGGTTCCACCTTCAAAATTAATTAGAAGTTACAGCTTCTTGGAGATCAAGAAGAAGAGCTAGATACACTATGTCATTTTAGTACATAACTTCAATTTAGGTGTTGGTTCTATTGGACTTTTAAACTTCAAATGCCTTTTGAATATGATTCCTATTTTTAATGTATCACTGACATGCTTGTGAAAGTGCAACTGTAATCTAGACTGTTTTCATTTTAATTTCTTATGCTTACATTTCAGTTGTAGCATTCTGGACAAATGGTTTCTACACCTGTTGTATTATCCACCAACACTTGCATTACAGCATTAATCTAGGAATGTGGGGTTTCTTTAAAAAAACATCTTGTAAGACATATTTGTGAAATTTTAAATGGACTTCCAACTGTAAAGTTTTATGTACCAAAAATGTAAAACTGCAAGTAGATTCAGTATAGTACCATTAAGGTCCATACCTTTTTATGAAAACAGTGAGTAGTGGGAACAATTAACATTAAAACTCTAACCTGTTGGGGGGGGCACCCCAAACATTGGTTGTTTTTGAAAGAACTCAGCTTTCTATAGATTTGAAGGACTGAAGTGTTACATGCAAGCAGTTTCATTTTCTTTCTATTCTATACTGTTAACATTTCTTGTCTGTACATACCCATGAAAATTTTTAAGCTGATAGGCTTGTTTTCAAGTGATAGGTTCTTCATTTCCTGTTAAATTTGCAGAACCGCAATCTGTTCCCGTAGCATCAAATAGAAGGGGGCAGAATTAGGACATGTATTTTGGGATTAAATAAAAAATGATTATTATGTTTTAAGCTATGCTACCCTGTAAGCCCAAATAGGAGTTAATTTAGAAAATAACATTCCTTTGCTGCGATTTATTCCATGTGCATTCTGTAGCTCTCTTACTGGACTTACACATATTTTGAAGTTACATTAGTTTGTCTGGTATATTTGAGGACTTCTTAGTAGATTATCCTCAAAAACTCAAGTATTTTCTATACTTTTTCAATAAACAGGATAGTTGGATATTTGCGATGACACTTTGTCTTCATCTTACAAAAAAAATAAAAGAGCAAATGTCAAGTAATTTGTGTCAGGTGTATGCTACAAATGGAAGTCCATCCATCATTTTTGGCCCTTTAGTGCAATGATTATCATTTCAAAGACGCGAAGGGACATTAAAGATAATGGCTTTTATGTTGTCTATTATCTCAAACAGACATCATATAATTATTAACATGTGTTCTCATTTAGGAAGAGTGTAAATATTTTGAGTGAATTGCATTTTTTTTAACTGAAAGGGATACATCTGTCAGCAAGTTTTTTGTCCGTCTAACTAAATGAGGAATTACCATTAATGAATATTGTGTTTCCACAAGAAGGGCAGATATTGCAGAAAATATTGGAAGCTTTGCAGGATTAAAACACAATGACAGTCTTCAAAAGTCTGCGTAAGATAATAAACAGTGTTCAAGCTTGAGTAGAAATACTAAAATGCTAGTATGTGCTCTTCTGAGATACTGTCAATTTCTTTTTTTTTTTTTGTGGTACTGCAAAGGATGAATACTACATTTCCTTTGCTCCATCTAGGATGTTGAAATTATCCACTAAGAGTAAATATCTAGTTCATGGTTTTGTCTTGTTTTTACAGTTTTGATAGGAATAAAGATATTGAAGTAAGTTTCATACTAGCTCATTTTTTACCTATTTTATTCTGAGAAATTGTCATTTGCTTGTCTTCTAGTAGAAGGTTAGAAATAGTTGACTTTTTTCATCCAACAGATTTGCAATACAACTACATCTCATCAACTTTTTAAAATATTTTAAAAATATAAAGCTATGGTTTGTCCATGTTAAATTAAAAAGTTAAACTAGATGGTTTCCAATAGCAGGAATAGAAGAGATCATGTCTCATCTTAATCTTCTTTGGAAATTTCTTTGGTAACTCTTGGGGTTCTTATGTAGAATGGCTAAACGGGCATATTTGCTTCTTCTGTAGGTTATTCTTCCCGTGTTTGAACAGGTTTTCAGCAGACTGCTTATGATTCCAGGCCGTTGACTTCACCATAAAAGTTACTGAGTGTGAATGGACGGAAACACTCTAAAATACAGGGCAGATTTTTAGCTTATGGTTTCTTTCAATAGATTTAAATATTATAGAAAGAATCCATGCAGCAAGAGGAGGAAGGATTTAGCTTTTGGTCACTAAAGTAAACTGAATCTGTTCAGATTTCAGCACCAGTAAGTGTCCTGGACATAATGTAGACATTACAATTAGACAAAACAGTGAAGTCTGTTGTATAATATTTAATGAAATACACTTCTGTGTACATTAGCGAAACACCTTTTAATTCCCTTTTAATGGGAATAGTAGAATAATTAATGAATATATTCAAGCTTCAGTATGTCTCCATTTTTAAATTAGATGATAAATATTTGAAAGACGTAGAAGGGATACTTGTGTACAGCAAATCAGCTATTCTAATAACATTAGAAAACAGTCAGGGAACGCCACATAGAGCAAATAATGTTATGGATTAGTGAATTAAATGAATCAGCACCACTAGTCACAACTTTGTCACTGAGCCAAAAGATGCTGCATCCATTACAGCAATACATTAATAGTCTGGAGGAGTGGCAGGCAGCTGAAAAAGCCTGCCAGCTGGCATAGCAGTACCAACTGGTGTCAGATGGATTTTAGCTCCTTACCTGTCACTGCCAGCTATAAGCTAGTCCCAATATACTGAGAGGTGATCAGTGATTTGTCTTTTAAAACCATAGACTAAATAGTTTTATTTTGCTTTATGGTTTTTCTGACCTGGAAAAGTACAGATTTTTTGGGGTCTCGTTTCCACTTATTTAATGCCCTGTCAATGACTTCCTGAGAATAAATATAATCTGGGGAAAAATTAATAACTCTGAAAATGTGTTCTCTGTTTTACTACTAATTATACATTTTTGTTGCAAAATATTTCAAGTTACACTATGCTTCTAAAAATCTATGACAGAAGTAGCTTCAAAACTGGTTTCAGAGTTATTTTATGCCCAATTTAAGCTATTCTGTTTTCTTGTTCCCTCTGTTTTGCTGTCTAATGAATAAAATATTAGCTTTCAGTTAGAGATTTCAGTTGGCTGAGGCTATTTCATGTATTCTGAGTCTAGTTTGATGTCTGGTAATTGTGACCATGTGTACATTTGTCTAAAATGCATGTGAACTTACAGTTAGTTGGCCATTTTAAGACGTGAATCTCTGGTTTAGCTTTTAAATTATACAGTTTCTTCTTTAAATTCTTTTTTTCTAATCTTTTTAGGAGGAAGTGTTGCTTAGCAATGTGAGCTAGTTTGATTTTATCTGGAAAATATATTAGCCTTTAAAAATACATTAGTAGAGTGATTTCAAATGTTGTATTGTCTACAATGGATGTAGTCTGGAAAGGTTTTGCTTCAAACTAGGCATGTCTAATAGAGTTCATGACAACCTATGAATTTGCCCCTGAACAGGGTCAACTTGGAGGTCAGTGAATGCTATACAAATTGCATACTACTCAAGCCTGTAATTATCCCTGTAAGAAGTTAATGTCTTGTCGAGTTCAGTAAATTCATGTAAAGTTTCAGAAATGAACGTGATAAACTGAGCAGTTGCTTACATTTGCTCTGAAAAATCAATGGAAGGGATATGATGCTAACAGAGGATCAATTTATGGTAACTTGTAGCTAAATCATCTTGTGGGCTTGTTTACTCAAGAGGTAAAGAGCCTGAATTCTTTCTTACTTGAAGAAAACACTTGAAGTAGTATTACTTTCTTAGTGTCCAGCATATATGCTTTACATATAGGCTGAAAAAAACCTCTTGGAATAAATGCAGAAAATATGCAACATCTATTTTAACATGGTCACAAGCTCTGCCAGGGGAGATTTAGGCTGAACATTAGGAAAAAAATTTTCACAGAAAGGGTCATTGGGCATTGGAACAGGCTGCCCAGGGAGGTGGTTGATTCACCTTCTGTGGAGGTGTTTAAGGCACGGGTGGACGAGGTGCTGAGGAGCATGGTTTAGTGTTTGATAAGAATGGTTGGACTCAATGATCTGGTGAGTCTCTTCCAACCTGGTTATTCTATGATTCTATGATTCTATGAATTGATTAAATGTTGAGTCCTCACAAGAGGGATTTAAAATATATCTCACATCTTTGTAGAAGACAGCATGCATTCCAATTTGTTTGTACGTTGTCCAATTTCAACCTCTATAAATAAGAACTAACTTCTTATTTTCAGATGAAAATGTCATTTTTTTTTCTCTTTTTCCTGTATCTCAGCTACAAATCTATTTTATACAGGTGAATGGCTAAGTAGTTGCACAGTTGATTATTCCTAAATCCCATAAAACCTAACTAAGATACATTTGTATTAAGCATCTTGTCAGTTGACTGACTGTAATGTCAGCACATATAAGAATATTACAGGGATCACAGATAACGATTACTTAGTTTTTAATATTATTAAATACCCAAATATTAGTGTCACACAATTATTAACACTAAGTTTGGATAAATATAGATTAAGTATTGTTCAGATACTAGGAATATAAATTTAGAGAAAACAACTATTAGTTTTAATTTTAGTTATGAGTTAGTGTTTTTAATAGTATTTGTACATTAACACTATAGAGTAAGCTAACTGGTTGAATCTGAACATTTGTTATTTTTAAGAACTCATGTCTGTATTGCATTTTGTGTTGTGCTGCTGTCATATCTTCTTTAGGACATAAATCAAAATCACAAATACTAACAGTCTAAACATTGTGGGAAATTTGGTTTTGACATTTTTAACATCTGAACTGCACTTCTAAAATTCTGATTGTTTACTTATCATTACATCATTGATGGACTGAATCACATCAATGTCACTAATTCCAACCAGTGAAAATAAGTTCCTCAAAGTTTCCCTCCCTCCTTTTAGTTCTCTCCCCATCCAACATCTGAAAAAATTACATTATGAATATCATCATATTATACTAACAAATGTCTGTTATCCAAAATGTGAACAGATTCCTCAAATCCTTGGGAAGTGTCAAGGGTGTGGAGACAAGACAGAGTTCAGACAAGAGTGGAAGAAATCCTTAAGTAACCTTTTGTGTTCCAGAAATAATACTGAGATGGGGATAAGAAAAATTCTCCAGTTCTCCTTGGTCAGGAATAGATCTTTCATCAAAAAGATAGACTTAAATGTATTCACACTGAAATGTAAACTAGCAGACAAAACAAGGAACCTGTGATGTTCTCAGTGTGTCTTAAATAATTCTGCCCTGATCACCTTAAGGAAATTGGGGGGAAAGTATATTCCAGAATGAATATTTGATGTGCTTTTTTTTTCCTTCTTAGTAGCGCACTACAAGTAAAAGAAGATGGTTTTTAATAGACCTGTTGAGAATTCAAGCTTATGTTTATCAGCAATTTGTTAAGGTGCAGAGCATAGAGATAAGATGAAGTTTTTTACTGCCACTTTGCTTTAGTAAAAAAGTTCTATATTTGTAGAGACATTGAATTCAATTCACTTACCAGCTTCTGTCATTAATGTGAATAAGTCCTTTGTAGACTGATCATTTGATCTCAGATCATTTTGCATCATCTTTCTAGATTATCAAATTGCTGGATGGAAAACGATCTCAAACTGTAGGAATTTTAATATCCAGTTTGCACTTGGAGATGAAGGATATTCAACAAGGTAAGTGTTTCTTACATTTAATATATCATATTTGCATGGCCTTTTTCTCATATGCCCCTTCATAGAATTTCATGCAATATAGAATATGCTTTACATATAGTCGTTTAAAAGATATAAGAAGAATCATTCTTCCAGTATATTCTAGTATATGTAAAAGTTTCACCTGAATAATGAACACTGAATTTAGGTACAACTCCTTCTGTATAATTTCAGTTTGCATTTCACTTTCAGTAAGTTGTTTTCTCAGAATTGTTTCATATTACTTCCTTACGGTACCCTCTTTTTTTCTTAAGCAAGTCTTCCACTGATAGAAATTAAATGGAGAGCTTATATATAAATCGTTTGGGCTTCAAACATGTAGTCAGTATTTGCTGAATGTTTAAATTTTGCTTCATTGCCAGTATAAAGAGCACATCCCAAACTGCTGTAACTACTGCATAGAAATCAGAATGGATGGCATTTTTCAAAGCACAGGGCTACTCAATGTACAAATTCCATTACTGGTAGAAATTATCTGAGTTTGCCAATAAAGCTCTACTGAAATACAGATTTTTCAGAACACTGGGGTAATTCAGATTCTGCTTATTTTCTGGATTTAAAAAGATATTGTTTAAGGATATTGTTTATTTCTTTTTCACATTAAAAAAAGGAAAATATTCACCATTTAAAACAACTGCTGGAAGAATTCAACTTGATGTTGCCTTTTTTCCTATTGTTTTCCCTCTGTCACATACAAATACTGGGTAGGGTGTTGAGATGCTGCTGGCGTTGATTATTACTCACTTCAGAAGAGTCTTTGAGCATCTAGTACTTTAAAATCACAAGGGCTTACAGATGTCTCTTGGGGTGGAGGGAAACAACGAAAAGAAGGAATAACTTTCTGCCTGCCAGTATTGTGTGAAAGATATCAGAATGAGATGGAAAACAACTGCTGTTACTAAAGGTCTGAATAATTTGCCAGCAGGAATTACAGCAGCGTAGGATAGGATAGAAACTGCATTATAAAAACTGGGTAGTATTAAGTATCTTGAGAGATGCTTTCATGACTTTTTATTTTGCATTACATGATGTTCTACTAAAACAGAACATCTCTCTCTCAGTTGATTGCTGTACTTCTACAGCTTTTGAAATCCTCTGGCTAATTTATACAAATTTTAAGAGAAACGAATAAGTCAAATGTTGGATATGTATACACTACCAGCCTGGCTTGAATCAGCAGTGCACTTTTGAATCAAATCTACCAGTTGTCCCACTTGCTGTGTTTGCATTGCAGAGCAGTCTCAGAGTGCACCGAAATTCTTCAGAATCAGATTAAATCAGAAAATGTGCTCTAGGAACATGTCAGCAGTCTCCACCTATAACGGGTTTTAAATTCCACAGGATCAGATGAGAGATAGTTGGAACTCCCCATAACGTCTATACTGTGAACACTGGATCTTCAATACCAGCTGTTGCTGTCTACAAATCCGTTTCTAAAGACTGTGCTACTTGCAGTTGTAGACATAGCTAATGTAGTCCTACAAGTTTAACAAAAATTAGAGTGTTGGTAGAAGAGAGAGACCAAAACAAGTGCTGTAACTGAAGAAAAGTTTATAACTCATCACCCTCTCTCTTCTGAGGTAGCAAATGTCTGGCCTGTCACCACATGTGTTGCTCAAGACAGCATATGATATGCTTTCTCTTGCTTATGGAAACAGCTAGGAGATACATTTGGGATTTGGGAACACTGTTAGAGGAACTTTTTGGGGGAAATACATGATAAAGCAGGATGAGTGACTCCAATAAAGATCTGTGTGCAGAGGCTATCTGGGGGAAAGAAGTCAGTTCACCAGGCCTGGGGAAAACATTTTTTCTGTCAAAAGAATCTTTAGAAATGTATACTACAATGAACAGTAGAATTATACTTGTTCCTCTTTTAGCATTTCTTTTTTAGTGTGTGTTTATCCTCTAATATTTTGTTTAAATTAAATTTGTGTGTGCAGTCCTGCCTATCAGCAGACACATTCTCATAGTCGATGTACTTGATGAGAAAAGATCACAATAAGCTAAGTAGCACAACAACCCTAACCAAAAAAAGTGTATGGTCATTGGTTGATGAATGTCAGAGTTCATTTTTTTTTGTTTGTTTGTTTTACAAAGTGAAGTTACAAATAGCTGCCTCTAAGAAACAAGAAAATTAAGCACTCATCCCTTTTTTCAAGCCAATTTCCTTCCATAGTTCAGCGTGTGAAAGACAGGGAAAAAATAGTCTTTGGCAGCATGCAACAAAGAATGAAGAAACTTGAAGCAAAAGAAAATATATCTAATTTTATTTCACATTTTCCTGACCACGTTTGTTGAAAAGCCATGTATAAATGAATTAACTGTCTATACATAGTGTACTGCTTACTCTACTTCAAGTAGCATTTACAGAAATACAGATATAGAAAGACTGTCCTCAGATGAACTGCCCTAAACATACAGAGGGATGCAAAATCATAAAGAAGACGGAACAAAAATAATCACAAGAAAATTTACATCCTTTTTAAAAATAGTCTGGGATTTCTCCATCTATAGGATCAGCCTCTCAAATCAAAGTAAGTAACTTCACAGCACATTCTGTAGATAGCTCAGCAGTGCTAAACAAGCAAGTGACCGTATCTGGCACCCAGATGTTTCAGTTTGTATTTGATAAAATACAGTTTGTGTTTGATAACGAGCCAGCCACGCTTCAGGAAGGGAGTCTCCCACATATGTTTGTTTGAGAGAGTAAAGATCATTCCTCACAGTCTGAGTACAGTCTAGGGAAAAAACAATATAAAACTGAATAATTGTTTTGGCTAATGTTGGTGTTATGTGATACAGGGGGATAGTTAACATTGCCATGCTGCATCTGTCCTATTACTCAGGTTTGTGGTAGGTGGGAGAGAATAAGAAACGCTAGGTGCTCTGTGTTCTGAGAACACTAACATATTTTACCGGTGAATATGGTAGTGAAGCTGGTAATTTAGTTTTTTATTAGACCACTATTAGTAGTGTTCATTTCCTGAGCAAAAGAAGCAGGCAGAAAATCTGTCTGTCTCAGTATGCTATATAGAATCTGTATTTATATTTAAAAATCCAATAGCAGTAATCAAATTGTGCATTGGTAATATTTTCAAGGCTTCTCTGAGTTTTTTTTAAAAACTTTTATGAAGAAAAGATGAGGAATAGTGGAGTTTAGCTGCTAGTTAGGTAAGGAACATACTTTAACAGTAAAAACTTAGGGAAGTAATCTCCATTTCACATCAATAAATTTCTCTTAATTTTTCCATCATTGTTCAGCTGAAATAGTACAGCTTGAGACAAATGTGCCTCAAGACTATTTGTGTGGCTTTGCTGTTGAAGAATTACAGCCCACTCTACTGGAAGGTGTTTCAGTCCTGTTTATACTGTGAAATGCTGATTACAACTGTATGCAAAGACCCTCTGTGGTCATACATCCCACCTTTTTACAAGGTGACATTCCAGTCCCTCAGGCAGTGCCTGATATAGTAACTAGCAATAGCAGAATAATACTCTTTCCTGCATTGTTATCTGTGCTGCCTTCCCATGAACTACTGAGATCTTTGTTCAAGAGTAAACGGGCAAAATTCTGGGGCAGCCCAGATGAAAACAAGTTTTAATTACAGAAAATGAAATGTAGATAAAATGTGCAAGCTTATGTCCAAAAGAGTGATTCTCCTAGATCCCTTTGCATCTCTGTAGTTCTTGCACTTTGCCACAAAGTTATTGGACTCCAGAAGTTCTGCTTTTGTACATAGTTGGAAATAGTTTACTCTTAATATCCCTGATTCCCATCAGAATGCATTAACTAGGTGGTCTCATGCACTGATAATATAGTTGGGGTTTTTTCATTCCTGTGCCTTAGGCAATTGAATATAATGTCTGAGACTCCATATATTACATCAGAGTAGCACTGGCCAACCTGTAATATAGCACATATGAGGACCTTGTATGTTTATTGTGCATTTGGAACATTCTTGTATTCACTAGCAGTATAATTTTCCTATGCAGAGGCACAATAAGATTTGAAAATAATAGAGAAATGCATTTGATCACACTTAGATGGGATGTATTAGAATTGATTTTGTTAAAAAGCCTAGGTCTTGCTGTCTGCTTTTATAGATTTATCTTCATTATTGATATTTTTGGTTGTTCCTCAAATATGGAATATATTTTTATTTTGGTGTCACAGTAATGCTAATCTGATGGTGAGCAATGCAAATAACTGTTATGCCTCTTTACATGAGAATTGTTTCTATGGCACAATTCTGATACTATTGTACAATGTCAATCAACTAGCTGAAAAGTGTTTGATTTACCTTCTTCAACCTTGTGATTTACCCTCCGTTGTCAATACACTGGAGTAAATAATTGCAAGAATATAAAGAGCAGATTAACTCACCCTGACTGATGAACAGTCCAATAATCATTCAAATTCTATATTGTTTCTAATGTATGTGAGGTGTGGTGGTTGGAGGCAGTTGGTTGGGCTTAGTGACTATGAAATGATACAGTTCTCTATTCTTGGTGAAGTAAGGAGATGGGAATCAGCAAAACCACTGCCATGCACTTCCCAGGGGACAGACCTTGGCCTGTTCAGGACACTGGTTGAGAGAGAGAGACAATGCTGAAGGGCAGAGGGGTCCAGGAAGGCTGGATATTCTGCAGGAGAGTTTAGCAGCTTTGTGCCTCATGGCACAGAGGACTCCCCAACCTCTCTCCATTCAGCTGAGGATTAAAATGTAGGCGATAGAGGGGAATGGCAGCAGGTTCCTGCCTGGCGCAGCAGGTGTGTCTCCGTGTGCCACCCTCAGGCTCCCAGGTTCCCTTGCACAGCAGCTATGAAGCTCTGCAAGTGTAATCAAACCTCAGTGAGGATGATGGGTTTCTCAGCCTAGAAATGTTCCCTAGGTTAAGACTCCCTAAGCCATGCATGAAAACAGCCTCTGTTAAGAGGAAAGGCAAGTTATTGTCATAGGGGACTCCCTTCTGAAGGGAATGAAAGGCCCAATCTGCAGACCCCAATCGATTACGTAGGGAAGTCTGCTGCCTACTTGGGGCCTTGGTTAGAGATGTAGAAAGAAAACGGATAATTATTCCATATTGATTTTCCAGATAGTCAGTAATGAAATCCCAACAAGAAACCCAAGGGCAATTAAAAGGTACTTGAGGGCCTTGGGGCATATGGTGAAGGGATTGGGTGCACAGATAGTGTTCTTATCTGTCATTCCAGCTACAGAGAATGATGAGAGAAAGAGTAGGAAAAGCCAGGAAATAAATACCTGGCTCTGAGCCTGGTGTGAGGAATAAAAATTTGGGTTCTTGATCATGGGTTGGCCCACGCATCACCAGGCTTGATGTCCAAGGATGGGGTACACTTGTCCACAAGGGACAATTACCAAGAAGCTAGCAGGGGACATTGATAGAGCCTTAAACTAGATGTGAAAGGTAAAGGGGATAAAAACAGGCTTGATAGAAAAAAAAAGCCTAGGAATGGCACTCCAGTGTCTGAGGAATGGTGTGCTGGTGAGGACCTTTGCTCTGCCACCTCAGAGGTAGTGAGGATAGCACTTCAAATGGCAGCAAATATGTAAAGATTATTGATGGGATAGAAAATTCAGTGAGTAGTCACTTAGGAATTAAGACTATACCCCTTAGGAGCGTAGTGGTATCAACAGCCCAGCCAAACTGCATCAACACCAATGCATGCAGCATGGGCAATAGACAAGAGGAACCAGATGTTATTGTAAGGCAAGAAGGCTATGATATTCACCATCACAGAAACATGGTGGGATGACTAACATAACTGGAGTGCTGCTATTGTTGGCTATAAACTCTTCAGGCGAGACAGGCAAGGGAGGAGAGGCAGTAGCCCACTATGTTAGAGTGAGTTTTGATAGCCTGAGCTTAATGATAGTGATGATGGGCTTGAGTGTTTATGGGTAAAAATCAGCGGACCACCTAACAAGGTAGATTTTGCGGTGGGAGTCTGCTACAGACCACTCAGCCAGGAAGAGGAGGCTGATGGGTTATTCTACAAGCAACTGGGAGAAGTCTTATGATCACTAGCCCTTGTCCTTGTGGGAGACTTCTACTTGCCAGATGTCTGCTGGAAGTAAAATAGAGCAGAGAGGAAAAATTCTAGGAGGTTCCTGGATTGTATGGAAGACAACTTCCTGACACAGCTGGTGAGTGAGCTGACTAGGGAAGGTGTCCCACTGGACCTGCTGTTTGTGAACAGAGAAGGCCTTGTGGGAGAGATGCGACGGTTGGAGGATGCCTGGGGCACAGTGATCATGAGATGACAGAATTCTCAGTTCTGGGAGAAGGAAGGAGAGGAGTCAGCAGAACTGCTACCTTGGACTTCCGGAGGGCAGACTTTAGACTGTTCAGAAGACTGGTTGATGAAGTTCCTTGGGAGACAGTCCTAAAGGGCAAAGGAGCCCAAGAGGGCTAGATGCTCTTTAAGAAAGAAATCCTGGTGGCACAAGAGCAGGCCGCCCCGTGTGCTGGAAAATGAGCCAGCAGGAAAGAAAATCAGCTTGGCTGAGCAGAGAGTTCTGGATGAATATCAGAAAAGAAAGGAAAGTATATGAGCTTTGAAAGAAGGGGTTGCGCATCTTGGGAGGACTACAGGGATGAAGTGGCATCATGTAGAGAGAAAATCAGAGGGGCTAAAGCCCAACTAGAACTTAGATTGGCCAACTCTGTGAAAAATAATAAAAAAATCTTTCTACAAATATATCAACAACAGAGTGCTAAGGAGAGTCACCATCCTTTATTGGATGCTGGGGGGAACATTGCCACCAAGGATGAGGAAAAGGCTGAGTTGCTCAATGCCTTCTTTACCTCAGCCTTTAATAGTCAGACCAGTTATCCCCAGGGTATTCAACCCCTTGATGTGGAAGGCAGAGACTGTAAGCAGAATAAGCCCTCCATAAACTTTGCAAAGGCTTTTAGTGATAGGATTAGGGTAAATGGCTATAAACTGTAGAGGGGCAGATTTAAACTAGACATAAGGAGGAACTTCTTCACGATGAGGGTGGTGAGGCACTGGAACAGGTTGCCCAGGGAAGTTGTGGCTGCCCCATCCCTGGAGGTGTTCAAGGCCAGGCTGGATGGGGCCTTGGGCAGCATGATCTATTGGGACTAGTGATCTAGTGTCCCTGTCAATCCCACGGGGGTTTGAAAGTGGATGATCTTTAAGGTCCCTTCCAACCCAAACTATTCTATGATTGTATAATTCTATGATAAATCAGGAGTAAGAAGTTATCAACATGCTATACCACTTGGACACTTACAAGTCTACAGGGCTGATGGGTAACACCCAAGAGTAGTGTGGGAGCTGTTGGAAGAGCTTGCCAAGCCACTCGCCATCATTTATCATCAGTCCTGCTTAAAACAGGGGAGGTCCCAGATGACTGGAGACTTGCCAATGTGATGCCCATCTATAAGAAGCGTTGGAAGGAGGATCCAGGGAACTACAGACCTGTCAGCCTGGCCTTAATACAATACAAGATTATGGAGCTGTTCATCTTGAGTGCGCTCATCAGGCATCTGCAATACAACCAGGGGATCAGGCTCAGCCAGCATGGGTTCATGAAAGGCTGGTCCTGCTTAAATAACATGACCTACTTCTGTGACCAGATGACCTGCCTAGTGGATAAGGGAAAGGCTGTGGATGTTATTTACCTCAACTTCAGTAAAGCCTTTGGCACCATTTCCCACAACATCCTTAGGAGCGGCTGAGGGACCTGGATCTATTTAGTCTGGAGGAGAGGAGGTTCCAAGGAGACCGTATTGCTCTCTATAACGATCTGAAAGGAGGTTGTAGTGAGATGGGTGTTGTTCTCTTTTTCTGAGTAAGAAGTGATAGGCCGAGATGAAATGGCCTCAGGTTGCGTCAGGGGAGATTTTGATTGAATAGTAGAAAAAATTTCTTTACTGAAAGATTGCTGAAGCATTGGAACAGACTGCCCAGGGGAGTCATCATCCCTGGAGGTGTTCAAAAAAATTTAGATGTGGTGCTTTGGGATGTGGTTTAGTGTGCATGGTGGTATTGGGCTGACGGCTGGACTTGATGATCTTAGAGGTCTTTTCCAACCTGATGATTCTATGATAATCATCCTGGGATTTCTGTGTGGCCTTTCTCTAATGAGAGGCTGTAGAAGTTATATAAATGGATTTGCATTTTCTCAGTGTAATTTATGGTTTATGGCACCTCTAAGCTTTAGCAAATAATATCTTTGCTAACCAGGTACTGTTTTTTCGCATCTGAACGACTGTTTTATGTATTTAAGGCAAGCTATTCCAAGCACCTCTTGTCTTCAGACCTTAGTGTGCTCAGAATTTCTGAATACCAAACTGTGTTTTAAACGTATCTTGCAGCACAAATAGTCTCACAGTTTCTTTCTCCATTATATTTTGGAAATACTTCTGGGTAAAGATAAATGCTTTGGAATATTTCTTCCTCACACTATATGAAAAGAGTTTATTGAGGTTTAAAATAAAATATTTTGCAGGATAGAAGTATATATTTTAAAGGTTTAAAAACTGCTATTCCAAAATTGAGTGACTTTTCCACCTATGCAGATTATTCCATGTGTGCAAATTATATATTCTGTGTACTGTGTATGAAGTATTGAAGTAGTTGCATGCCCATCTCAGAAGCTGGGAAACAGTTTTCTTTAAAAGCATTTTTCTTTGTTTTGGTAAATTTATAACATATGCTTTTTTGAATCTGCCTGGAGCATCCAGCCTGATGTGGGTAGGTTGACATTAGTGCTGGAGTCTTTTGCTCATGATTTCTTGTGGGAATTGAGCTTTCTTAGACTTTTTAATCTACATGTGCCCATGGTGCTTCTCTGTAACATATATTTTAATGTATCTTCATGTATATTTGTTTTGTTGCATGATAGTTAAATACTGGAGAAAAACTTTAAGTAAGTTTAGAATATACCAATTTGTCAGATGTAAACCAAAGCGATTTGATATTCTAGGCAGTTTTGCCAAGTAGAGATTTGTGTTTAACAGTCTTTGTCATTTTCTAATTGACTATATCCATCACAATTTAATATCAATTTCCTAGTGACAGGCTTCATGTTCCCATTACATCAAGCTTTACTCAGCAGAATGTACTACATGAAATAATTAAGTACTTCCAGGTCGAATAAATGTATCTTTGGCAGGCCTCTTTTATTTAAATAAGATCTTTCAGTTTTATCATTCGGGAGCAGTTAAGGTGATTTCTTCATATTTTGTAGTTTAATTGTCACCTTAAGTGGTTTGATACTGCTGAGTATATGTGAGGTCTGTCAGCAGGACTTCAATCTTGATTTAACTAAAATGTGTTCAGTAGAAGTGGGGCTGTATATCAGTTAGCTTTAAGACTGTTGGTATTTAAGCTGGTTGTAACCTTTGGTAGAAGTTTATATTCAAAGCAAAACTCTTAGTTTGTGAAATGTACTTGGCAAGTATTTTTATGTGTGCCTGTTAATTTGAATGCATGATGCTGATCTGTTTTTTGTCCTAGCTGACGGTTATTATATCCTAATGGGTGCAGCCCTGCACTAATGATCCTTGTGTATATAAATTCTTCTTGTTGTGAGCAGACACCATAGGCCACATAAAAATGTTTGCCTCAATTTCCCTGAAAAAAAGGATTTCAGAAACCAGACTTGGCCAAGTAACAGATTTTTTAAAGGTAGAGGAACCCAATAAAATTACCAGCTTTTCACAGCATGAGTCTACTTCCTTTTGACATATTGTGAGGTGTAGGTGAAATATTCTAACTGAACTGACAGTGTAAGAAAAACAGCTAACTAGAAAGCAAGATAAAAGTAAAAACCACCGATGATGATTGATATTGTAATAGCTATTAATTGTTTTGGAGCCTCTTTTTTAGATTTATGATACTTCACCTATATTAATTACTTAACACTTATGTGAGTCTTGATATAATAAGATTTAATGCAATAAATTATCACAGTTAAATTCACTCTATGAGAAAGAGTGTTTTGAAAAACTTATCAAGGTTTTTATTCATTTTATTAATGTTATGCATATCATTAAAACTGGGTTTTGTTTTTCACAAAAAAAATAAGAAACTTTTGTTTCTTGTAACTCTTTAAGTAAAATGTAAAATAATTAATTTCTTTGATCTAGTGTAATGGGGTTTTTTCGATTGCCCCAATTCAAGATAATTTCTTTTAAGAATATGAACGATACTAAGACACCTGTGAATTTGTAGATTTATTCAAGCTTTTCAAAAGCAATGCTTCTTTTTTAAAAATGGACCAGTCTCCATAACTGCTCATGTTTTGGTTTGTATCATCTTCTCCAAATGTATATGGCATTGAATACAATCAGTTTGAATGAAAAAAAATATACAAGCACAAAGATAAAGACTAAAATACATAAAGATGAAATAAAAGAGTCTGTGGGTTTGGCAGTACTTCTGACTTTTGGGGAGTATGTCTCTACATATAGTAGCATACTGAGATGTCTGGCTATCATTCGATTGTCTAATATGGCTAGATTTTTTTAACTGCAGCCTGGTTGCATGGAAATTGCCAATAATGGCAGAACAGGTTGTATAGCAAGAAAATCAGAAAATACTTTCTTAGTACTTATATACAATCACATACTTGTCAAAAGAGAAAATAATTAATATTAATTCCATTACAAATGTGTTCATCCAGATATTATTGTTAGTTTAATCTCAAATGTTTTTTCCTTTATCACGTCACTTGAAAACAATGTTGATTTTTTTAGAACTGGTGTTGAGTAGAGAAACACTGATAAGAAGAATGGTTTGAGTTGGAAGGGACCTTAAATATCATCTAATTCCAACCCTACTGTTATCAGCAGGGACACTTCCAACTAGATCAGGTGATTAAGACTAAAAAACACTTTTTGATTTTAGGGCCTATTTTGGTGACAAATCTCTCACTGAAAATTCAGCTAAATGAACAAATGTTAATATTCTTATTAAAGTGTCCTTTTTTCAAACTACTTCCTCTCATTGTAGTAGTTCTGGATCTAAAAAAATAATCTATTATTAGTTCCATGTTTTGAAGTTCAAATTACCTCCAATAAATACTAGATAAATCTGGATGAATACATTTTTCCTTGTAAGCAGATTTCGGAATATTCCAAAATAGGATGAAAGTGAAATCACAAGGGGAAATTATAGAACTCAATATGAGTGTTTTAAAATCTTAATAATTAAATATATTGGACTGTGAAACAAATTTTTCAAATATTTTCTCATCTATTAGATTCTTTTGACATTTCATTGGATAATACAGAAGGTAATGCAATTCATGGAACTGTCCTGCAAGAACCAAAAGATGATCTCAGAGATTTAATCACTTATGATTATTCTTTAAAGAATGATTTTTTTTGAAGCTCAGTTGTTCATGTTTTATATTCGGTTATAGTCTTGAGATTTTTTTTTATCTTTCCAGACTAATAAAAATAGTCGTGGATATTGCTTGTCACAGATACTGTCTTCTTCCATATAATTTTTCACTTATAATCAAGGTGTAATATCAACAGATAGAATCATAATTGAGAGGCAAAATTTTAAAGCATTTTAAATGTCGTTGAACCCTCTAACAAAATTAATTAGCCTGCCACAGACAGAAAATTTACTAGCCTGCTGGTTAATTTCGCAATGTAAAATCATGGGTAGGTGGAAGAGCAGGCAAAAGCTTATTACTTTTAAGTAATTATTTAAAGATGTGTGCCTTGTCCCTTTCAAATATGGTTTCCAAATGCAGCAAGAGCTTTTAAAATCTTCTAAATTCACAAGCAGTCAAGTTTCCTTTGAAGAAGTATAATACAGTTGAAATTAAAAGTTATCAGATACTACCTAATGATGAGTCACTGGTTATGTAGAAAACTGTTAGAGGTCTTAAGCTTGGTTCTTTTGAGATTAATGTTCCCAGTAACTATTAAATGTGAGTGAGGAGTTCAGAAATTGCGTCCAGTCCTAGCATGAATCTTGATGAAGTGCTGGTTTTAGAAAAATTAAACTTCCAAAGTTATTTCTGTTCCATTGTGCATCTCTAAGTTTAGTGGAATTTAACATTAGAGACAATTAGAAAGCATCATAAACCAATTCTGTTTAGTTTTCAGAACAGTCTCAATACTGTATCAAATTATAATGGGATTTGCAGATGTAGGAAACACCTAATATCATATATTCTGAACGTAGTAATATTTGGAACCAAGACAGAAAACATTTTGAGACTTTTCATTTTTGGTAATGAGGCATAATTAATCACTGAACAGGGTATTTTAGATGCCTTTGTGTGCTGTTTAAGAGTATTTATCAGGAAATTGTCATGTAGTTATATAGTGGATAACGCTAACTCAAATGTGAGCTGGTCTACGAAGATACCTTAAAAATCCGTAGCACACTTTCTGCTTGCAAATTTGCAACTTGCAAATGTTGCAAGCTTGTCTACCTGTCTGCTTCCCAGTACTTCTCGGCCCAAGGCAAGCACATCTCCCTGTTTTCATATCTTCCTGTTTTCTTACCACCCTGATCTCCCACGCACATAGGGTTACCTCTAAAAACCCTGGCTCACAATTGCTTCCTATCTAGCACACTAAGCTGCCATGAAATCTGAGCTGTTCTTTGTCTGGTATCAATTGTTCTCATATTCTCCTGCACAACCAGCTATGCAATATGCTTAGTACCTGGCAGGTCATATGTCTGACTGCTGAGTATATTAGAGAGGAAAAGTAGAACTCTGTTCTCCTGAGAAAGAGTTTACATAAGTTCTTGTTTGAGACTTGCTGTGACTTAAAGTCAGAACAAAAATATAATGAAGAAAATAATAAAATATTAACTGGATATCAATATGTCCTTTAGCTAGGTCAGATCTCTTTAGTACATTTCTCAGAAAAAACAATTGAAATTTAAGTTTTCCAGCATCTAATTTGTGATTGTATTCTATACAGCTATACTGTGTGTTGATGACTCCATCGTAGATCTGGAAACACTGGAAGCACTATATGAAAATGTAAGTAAGCTGGGGTAAAGCTGTGGTTAATCATCATAGTATTTCACACACTGAAGAAGTAAAGTTTTATATTATGTTGCCATTTTAAAACAAGATGTTATATAGAAAAATTCTTCAGGGAATTCAACAGTAATAATAAAGGTAACAACAAGTGCCCATTGTCATGCTTATTTCTCTGACTGGCTTAGTTGTCAAATGTCAGAAATTTAGAAGAGTGAAGTACTTTTGGAATCAGTTTAAAATGTAACAAAAGTTATAATATCTAGTAGTGTTCTTTCGCCTGAAAGATACTGTGCTTACTGAAGGCCTTACATGCTGAATTTTTCTAAATCAAGGTGTAAGGCTAAATCAGTTGACTCAGGCTAGCGCATCGCTGTCCTTAGCCAGATTGCTCTGTAGACTAAGTATATAGCATTCATCAACCATGGGACTCAAAAGTTGCATGAAAGAATATGTTTACACTTTGCTGTAGATTTACCAAAGCCACCCCTCTGACCTTAAGTGTGAGACCATCCTATAGAAGTATTTGCAGTGCTGTGCTCTACAAGGGTGCCATACTTTTTGGACATTGGTAGTAGATGGCACTGCAAGGCACTGAAGGAATTTGTCGTGGATCTTTATGCTTCACTCTTGTTGCATAGTCTGAAAGTTTTCCAATAAAAATTATAATTGTGACTTGTGGACAAACAGGTAAATTAGTAATTTATTACTTTGTTATTAATTACTTATTACTTTATATTCATTCACACAGAGAGCACAAAAGGATGAACTGGAGAAAATCAAGCAATATTATCAGACTTCCAAAGAGGAGGAACTGAAGCTTCTAGATAAACCAGAACAGTAAGGGGTTTTTTTTTTTTGGTAGTTTTTTTATCATTTTATCATATCATAGTCCTTTGCTGATATGTTAGAAGTGATCTTGATACATAATTTTTGGTAGCTGATTTTTAAGTTTTTGTATATTTCAAGGCATGATATGAACTTTGCCTTTATCACGTAACTTTTTTTTAGACATGACAGATTTTACTATGTTAACTTGGACAATGACAACTGATAAAATATGTAGCCTTGAACGAATAAAGATTTCTGTTCCCATTCCCACACTTGTAAAAGGCTTATCCTTAGCTTTTAGTGCTAAACTAATTTGTCATAAAGCAGGGTCAGACGAATTTTTGTTGTCAGTAACTTGAAAGACTACACAAAGAGAGGGTTTAGCTGAGTCCTGTGACAAAGGCGCAATGTACACTCTGGTCATGCCAACTGAAGACCTGTAAGGCTGATTCCACAGTTCATCTCCTGCAGCTGTTGTGGGCAGTGACAACTGTTAGGGTGAAAAATTGCTTAAGTGTTGCTCTTGCTGTTGTAATAAACTTTAGACATTGGTCTGAAGTTTATTACAACAGCAAGAGCAACACTTAAGCATTAAATCATTAAAAATCATTAAAATCATTAAAAATCCATGAGCATCTTCCAATCACAGTACAACGTCCTGGTCTGAGGCCTCTCTGCCATCTTGCTTCCTTTTCCCTCTTGTCTGTCTTTGTCTTTTGTGCTGTCTTTGGTATAAAGAAAGGGTAGAGGATACGTAATTGATTGATGTCAGAAATGTTACAGTTTCAAATCTTTTTTTTTTCCTATTAAAATGTTAGTGGTGAAGAGCAGATTTTTTGTTCTTTTTCTCCTAACACGAGGCAGCAAAAGTCTCATTTGTGACTGTCCGCTAGGGGATAAGTTAATGGTGGGAGATGAGGCTAACATGCTTACTCTTCATTAAAAGTGGCCATCATCCCTGAGTAATACTTAAGAAAACAAATATCTGTAAAGTGTTTATACTAGCTTGTTGTTCCATCCAATATCCATGATTTTCATTGCATTGGCTTATGGCATAAGAATACATTGTGCAACTAGTTGATGTTTTCCAGAGCTTGAATCTTTGGCAATCTCTCTGCTGTATGAGTGAAATAAATATTAATGCACTTTGTGTTCTGTAGAATACGAACCTTGTAGAACTCTAGAGTTATAAACGTTTGTCTGGTTTTATAAATTATAGTGGAGAGGAGTTGATCTTAATTAAACACAACGTTGAATTTCTGCTATGATTGTTCCATAACTAAAAGTAAAGAACTGTAAATAAAGAAGTTACACCTGATCATTCAGAGTGAAATAGTAGTGTCAAAACCAAAAGCTACTTTTATCAATTATTACTCTTTGTGTTCTCTCTGCGAGTCTTAATTATCCCATTTTTACTCTATTCTTAAACTACAAAGGTTAAGAAAAGTAGCTTTTCAAAATGTTGCCTCAAGAGGGAAACAATTTGCTGATGATGGAAATTTTACTGGATGTTTAAAATAATGTCCTTTCTGAAAACTCAGTAGATCAAGTGCTTCTGATTTTGTTGTCCAAGTCAGCCTTTAAGTCAACCTAAATGCAGAACTGGTGAACTGTTGGAATTGTACTATGTATATTAACTCCATAAAAGGTTAAAGACAGAAAAGTGCTAAATTAGTATGTGTGATTAAAAATATTTGGTACAGGGTGTAAATCTCATGTATTTTCATTAATGAGGAGCAAAACAAAAGTGCAAACAAAGCTATTTATGAAATGGTTGCAAATACTAACAATAGGCATTTTTATAGTGAAACCATTGATGTGAATTCACTGAGATCTAATGGAAACCTTTGCTGTTCTTAAATGCTTGGATTACCAGACAAATAGAAAGCTTTAGTGATATCACTGATGCTCTCCTGCACATGTGATTTTCATTTTGTTTTGCTGGTATGTTAAATTTGCTGTTGTTGGCATTAACTGTAAGAATCACAGCAACATGTCAATACCCCCCTAAATTATACTTCATGATAATAGTTGTTAAAATGCTAAAATTCATTAGCTTGATAAAGATTTATATGCACAATTGACCACAATTTGGGGCTTTGCTAGCAGGAATCAGATGCTTTAGCTAGTTTCCAAGAAGACCCTTTTAGTTGTAATTTAATCTCTGTCAAGTTCTCTCTGCTGTGAAAGAAATACTGGTGAAGGAAATAGCAGAAAAATATGATACTGAGCTTTCCTGGTTTGTATGTAGCTTGAATTCAGGAAGCAGTGCGCTATTGGTAATTACTCTCCAAGTAATGCCATTTGTTTCTCTTTGAAGACCACTTTCCTTTGAATTCCAGTTTAAATCCTGCAGGCTTAGTTAGAAGCTTATAGGTTTAGATACGTTTTTTTCCTGAAAAAACAAATAAAGAGTTGTTAACTTTGCTGAACGGTGAATGAAGAGGGGTATAATCTGCAAATATTTTATAGCTAAATATGTGGCTAGGTACATTACCATGAAAGATGCTGCTGTATCATTGGAAGTGTGGTGCAACTTTGTAAAACAAGATCGAGGCTGAGCATCAGAAGATAATTTTTGGCAGATGTTTTATAGTATGAAATAACCTTGTAGAAATATGTGTCCCGTATTGCTGGGTACATTTTTAAGGGAAGCAAAACCATATGAGTGAAAACAGTAAATAGTGTTCCTCTAGCTCTTTAGTTTTTTTTTTTTAACTATGATCTACATTTATGATTCTTCTATTTATTACGAGGCAGCTGTGATAGTGTAATAATGGATTCAGGTGGTAATGATTAATGTCTTGAATTTTTTTTATATTAATAGGATTTCTTAACATATTGAGCATAAACAATATAACAACTATAAATACTGTCAGATATGATTTAAAATAGGAAAGATTGCCTTATATTTCGTGATACTACAGCTTTGATCCATCAGGTACCCAAAAGATAAGGAATATAAAGATTCATTAATACTCTCTTTTTCCCTAGATTTTTGTATGAGCTGTCTCAGATCCCCAACTTCACAGAACGAGCTCAGTGTATTATCTTCCAATCAGTTTTCTCTGAAGGGATAACATCAGTGCACCGGAAAGTTGATATCATAACTCGTGTTTCCAAGGTAAGTCCTAATGAAAGGTAAATGAAAATATAAATATATTTTGAAGTACTCACAATTTTTTTTATCATGAGTGATGAATCTTAAACCTGGTTATTAGCTTTTCAGGAAAAAAAAAAATTAGCTACTTATAGGAACAGAAGGAGGAGGAAAGGAAAGATGAGTTGTATGTGATGCTCTTCATAGGTAAATTTATTTTTATTTTAAACGTAATCTCCATAAAACAGAAATTAAATATCAGACTAGCTTAGTACAGGGCCTTGCAATTTTATTTTTTTTTGCATATTACTCTTGATTGATGCCTATCACGTTCGTTGGCTTATTACTTTTCCCTGGTATCTATTCATTTCTTTTAAGTCGTAATACAGCATGAAAAGTAGAATGATGTAAGAATTAAATGAGAAATTAAGTAGTGACCTAAAGGTATAACATTCTGGCTAGGATAGTATTTAATTTTATTTTCTTTCTACTTTGAAGATCAGCTTTTGATTAGCTTTATACCGCGAAGTACCTGTGTTCTACCCCTTTGGGTTTCTTTGTATATTGCAAGAATATAAATGGTTACTTAGTGTTTCATTTCCAAAGGGCACGTAAATACAGAACCAGTTTTGTATGAGATAGAGAAAATAATACTGCCCTCAGTTTACTTATGAGGACCTGACGCTACAATTGATTTATCCAATGTGTAATATTAAGACTACATAATTAAGAATTAGGTCCATGGCCTCTTATTTGCAATTGGCAAGATAAGTGTCTTTATATGTTAATTATTCCTCAGCTGTGTTTCTAGATTTCTGTTTTGAGGCATTGTAAATTAGTCCTTAGCCCTGGTATATCTGCATTAAGTATGGAACCAGAAATGTGAATTTCCAGAGCAGCAGGACCAATGAAAAGCAGATTGAATGTGACAGTCCAAGCCTTACCTAGTCACAGCAAAACCAGCACATAGCCATTTGACTGTGCAATATGCAAACTCATGATAAAGCACTATGTCTGTAAGATTTTTAAAGGCTTCTAAAATGTTTAGTAATACGCTTCTATTAATGTTTTTTTTTCATCTAGATAGTATATGATGCCGTATAATTTACTTCATACAGACTAAATGAAATATAGTACCTTGTGTAGATACAATCTAATAAACTCTTCTCTTAAATATTTGATTCTTGTACCAGTTTAAGCTTCATTTCCCTACAAGGGTAAAAACATGCCAGAAGTAAAACCTCTAGTGAAAATAAAATTAAAAAACCTTCTTTATGTTAGCGATTAGAACGTTGTGCTAACGGAAGTTACAAGCTAGTATTCATTTTGCAGGCTTTGCTGAATATGAAAAGTGTAAAGGAAATTTTAGGTTTAATTCTGGCTTTTGGAAATTATATGAATGGCGGGAATAGGACCCGAGGTCAAGCTGATGGATTTGGTTTGGAAATACTGCCCAAACTAAAGGACGTCAAAAGCAGAGTAAGTACTCGTTTTAATGAAAAATAACTTTTTTTCAACTGATCTTTTTTTTTTTTTGCTCCATCATCTGTTCAAAATTAATATTTTCTTATTTCTTACTGTTCTTGCTTGAAAGAGCAAGGCACTATGTACCATTTTTTTGCTTTTTCCTCCCAGCTTTTCACGTCTCCTGCACCTGTGCATATTTCCATAGTCTCCACTTTCTCCTATTCAGTACTACTAGGATAATTATCTTATGTGAGAAATTCTACATGTCTCTTTTACTGGTAGGGACTTGATTACAATAGTTTAGAGAGAAGTGAGAGAGCACAGACTGCTGAAGACTTCTCCAGTGAATGTCCCTGGGGTTTTTTTTCTGCTCTTAAGGTAGCTGTACCTGAGTGAAATGTTTGAAAAAATCAGATTGAAAAATAAAATATTGATAAAGCTTCGGTGTAGTTTATACCCTAAGTAATTATAAATAAAGGATATAATATAAAGGATTTTAATCCTTTTATGAGGTGTGTCAGGCCCAACAAGATATTTATAGCCTTTTTTTTTTTTTAATTGGCAGTTAAATGGATGTAGGGCATGAATTCTGAACGGCATGCATGAGAAGATGCTAATAGGTGGCAGTAATTTACTTTGTCAAAAATTGAGATGATCTAGAAAGTTTTTGATTAGTCATACTGCGATCGAAGTCAGACTCAAACAAACTCTGGACACCTTTTAAGATGTGGTTATATTTCCCTTATTTCCATAGGGTGGGGGAGGAGTTGCTACTCCTCAAAGTCATTCTTTACTAAAACATACCACATGGATATATAAAGCAACAAAGGTATTTTCTGCTGATGCTGATGCAGATTTGGAGGATGAGATTAAAACCCATTCTTTCACATTCTTCCTCTTTCCTATATGAAGTGCTCTCTTGAATTTTAAGTTGTTCCCAGTTACGCTTCATGTACATAGGAATGCATTTGCACAGCAGACATTGTTAGAAGCTTTTTGTTCTGCTTGTGAATACCATCACAAAGAGTGAAAGCACGTTTAGTGAATTATTCAGTGAGCAACTTTATTAATTTAAGTTCTTCCAGTGAATTTGTGTCCTTTGTCTCCTAAAAGCAATTAGCTGCTAAAGCCTGTCCAAAGAGGAGGAACAAAACTGGTGAAGGGTTTACACAAGTCTTGTGAGGCACATCTGAGTGAACTGGGGCTGTTTAGGCTGGAGCAGAGGAGGCTGAGGGAATACCTTATCAGTCTCTACAACTGTCTGAAAGAAGGTTGTAGCGAAGGGAGTAGGGCTCTCTTTGCCAAAGTAGCAAGTGATAGTATGAGAGGAAATGGCCTCAAGTTGTGCCAGGGAAGTATTAGATTGGATATAAGGAAAAACTTCTTCACTGAAATGCTTGTCAAGCTTTGGAAGAGGCTGCTCAGAGAAATGGTTGAGTCACCATCACTAGAGGTGTTTAAAGGATGCCAGAATGTTCCAAAATTATGATTTGTGAAAAGGAGTGACAGATGTACAGTATAATTGTATAAGTATTGTTCCTTGGCAAAACAAGCTAAAAAGTTACAGTATTTGCAGTTTCCTGGTAGCCAAAATAAATATATTATTACTATAGACTAACCTCCAAAATGCATAAAAACTCAAAGGGGCCAGCTGCTACAGGCAAACATTGCACCTGAGAGATAGTTGGTAGAATGTAATGGCGAGGCAGAAGAATGTGAAGTCTTGTGTATATGAACACTAAGATATCCTTCCTGTGTCCCATTAATCCCTATTTGGGAATTGCCAACAACACAGAGTTTTTACCAATACTTTTGATACAGAGTTTTTTTAACAAATTTAGCTCACCACTTCAAAATCTCTGTGTTTTGTTTTCTATAAATATTCTTTAAACCAAAGTAGTACATATATTTTACTCTAAAAGGGCAATCTGGTACTCGTGTGTCACCTTGGTTTCTTTTTGTCAGGTGACGTTCCAGCAATGTCTTCTAAAACCATTATGCAAGCAGAGGGGCTTTGTCAGCATGACAGCAATGACTTGCATATTTAAAAATTTTGCTGGTGTATGTGTGATATTAAAAAAAATATAATGTGCTACAGTCTCTAATATAGGTGAGACAGCTCTGTACATGAAGTTAGGCATTATTCCCATACAAATGTTTGTCCTGATACCTGTCAATATAAAATATGAAGACGCATTCAAAAAAACTTTAAAGGTATTTCAGATGCAATTCCCTGGATTATGATTAGTATATGTTGTTGAATGATACCCTGAAATAGTACCCTGAATGGTATAAATTGCAGTTTTACACTTTTTCTTTAGTTCATCTGGTCTATGCTGACCCAATAACATAGAATAGAAAGATGTTGTGTACAGTTGTTATATGTAGGGCCATGGAAATGGTGATTCTACAAAATTAGTATTAAAATTCATATTTTATAAGGTAACAAAGCATGTAATATACTTGTTAGGTATGTGCTTTCTGGTTTTGTATTTCGAGTAAAATACAGAAAATATCCATACCTCTTTCAGATCTTCATTATAGATTAATTGAGACTAGAGGAGTCAAAAAATTCTATTCATCTTCATATGCCTGAGGTGACTGTAATATTTAGTTAATATTATGCTCAGGAATAATATTGTTAATTAATATTATTCAAGTTAATATTATTATTCAATAATGCCTTTTATTATTAAAAAACATGTGGGGACAACTTCTCCCAATGCATGTTTTCTTATCTGATATACAGAACCAGTAGAGACTATAGATACTGTGTTGGTACTATCAAGCCTGCATCATAAAAAATAGATTTTTTTTGGTCAGTAATGGTAGAGGCGAAGATATTGAGAGTCCTGTTTCTCATAGTAATATTATTTTGAAATAGAGTCAATTTCCACTCATGTGAAACAGTGTTATAATAATAACCATTTCTAATAATATTTTTTTCCTAGGATAATGGTATTAATCTTGTGGATTATGTCGTCATATATTACCTACGCCATTGTGATAAGGTAAAAGATTCATTTGCTCTATCAGCCTCCCCAAAAGTAGGTTACTTTAGGAAACTGTAAAAGGGTTTGTATTAGCTTTTTTAAGATCTGAACACAGTAGCTCTGATGGAAAAATTATACCTATTTCTTTTCCTTTCTTATAATATAATAGCTATGGACCTGAATAGGTCTGGAATTTGGTGTCGATTTTATGATAAGGCTTTGGACAATTTTACATTAACTCTTGAACTAACCACTGCAGGCAGCAGCCTGCGTCTATTGCAGATTGGACAGGTGGTCACTCCAGTCTTGTCTTCTTACGCCCTGGTTACTGTAACATAATTCTTGTTCTGATGTGGCAATAATTAAAGACAGAAGCATGATTTCTCCCTCATGAGAGAATGCAAGGACAGTTCGGTATTTAAAGACAGATGAGTCAGCATATGGGCATGAAGTCAGAGGTTGAAAATGTGGGAAGATATGTGGCTGCTGCTTCGAGCAAGTTATTTATGAGGCTTTTTGACAGATACTAGCAGTGCCCAAATTTTTTGAGTGGAAAATTTGAGATGAAAATGTCACTCACTGTTAATTGATTTTACATATGGAATTACTTGATTTTGAGATTAAGGATGTACCTTTACCAAGTCTTTGAATCTAAAGCAGGCGCGATTTTTCACAGCCCTCTGGTTGAATACAAGTAGGGTTTTTTTCTTTTTCTTTTCTTAAGTTCTTATGTGAGGATATTGAGTCGATGAGTTAGTAGTCATGAGTATTTATTCCAGGAGTAAGACTAAAGTAAGTAAAGATATTTTTCTGCTTGTGGCAGGGGAGTTGGACTACATGATGTTTAAAGGTCACCTTCAAACCCAAATGATCCAAATCATTCTATGATCTCTGACACTGGAGGATCTGTATGTCAGAGGCCTGTGGAGCAGCACCTAGGCCTGAGCTAGAGAGGAGATAATAGACTAGCGGATATGTAGTTCTAGTTCTGTATTTGTTTGTTTCTTTTTTTTCTTTCTTTCTTTTTTTTAATGAGCATGGAAATGAAGTGTCATTATTTTAACCTAGGTGTCCATCTTGTAAAAAGCCTCATATCAAAAGCAACTCTGTCTAGCCTATAATGTCTCTCACTTCTTAGGATATTGATATATATATTCTTTGGATTAAATGGACATAGAGCAATAATCATCCATTGTACTTTTTCCTCCTTGAATATTCATATCTTCGTAATAAAATTGTTTCCTGTTAACAAAACAATTAGGTGTCCAACCTGTGAGCTTTCCTCTGTGCATGAGTAGTATTTCAAACTCACTAATATACACAACAATGTCATATTGCTACCATTAATAACCTTGTTAAATTTCCACTGGAGATATTGCTTTGAACCTTGTCAGGACTTTTGTTTTGTTTTACTTTGGGGTTTTTTTCTTATTGTGCTAAAAATAAGGTATGCACTTAGGAGTTCCAAAAAGACGTTAACCCATATGATTTATTTGGCCACATAAAGCTTCAACTCTATATTTTTATCTGCATAAAATACTTCAGGCAATATGTAAATAATGTTTTCAATTCATGCTTATAAAGTGTGTGTCTGTTTAATGACTTGGGAGAGACAGAAAATACAAACTTTTGACGTAAGATCTTTTATCGTATTAAAATAGGCATTCACTTATCTCTTTTTAAGAAACTTCTAATCCTTTATCTAACCCTTTAGTGATATAAAATGAACAGAAATCTTATGAGCTCAGTGTTTCACAGTTTAAATTGAGCAGTTTGCTTTAGAACATCTAAAATGAAGTTTCAACACTCAGAATGGACAGGATTAAATATTGAGTGGTATACATGTTGTTTTCACAAGAACAATTTTTGTTATTTCTGCAGTTTTATGATAGTGTTTCATAGATGACATTTCAAAAAAAAGTAATATATTTCACTGCAAATGTGTTCAGTTTTCATAGTAGTCTATTTGTTTGTTTGTTTGTTTAGGAAGCAGGAACAGACAAGAGTACTTTTCCTTTACCAGAACCACAGGATTTTTTCCAGGCCTCGCAAGTTAAGTTTGAAGACCTAATAAAAGACTTAAGGAAACTGAAGAGAGATCTAGAAGGTAACAGGGAACTTCCACATTTGTTCTGCTAACAACAAAGTGCCGTTTAATATGTGACCTTTATGAGCTTTTCTTATTGCTAATTAGGTTTATAGTGTTGACTCATTTAGAGTTTTTACACTGTGGCACAAATTGCTCACATAAATTAGAAATAAAAAGAAGTCCTAACTCATGGCTTAATAAAAATGAAAGTAAAGATACTGAAAAGCAATTCTCCCTTTTACAATCAAAAGGCCCTTAAAAAAATCTTTCTGAAATTTTCTATAGTTCTGTGTGAATTTTCCTCTGGCTTCTCCAGAACTGTGTTTAACTGTAGATATCTGTTAGTTCCATAACAAATACTTTCTTCAGTACTTGTATAACAACAATCTAACAGCTACAAAAGTTGAATACTATTAATGTAGAAATAAAACACAGCTTGCCAAGGCACAGCAAAGGGAAATGGAAAGCTCCAGTTCAAAATATTTTCACCCTGGGACATAAAATAAACATTTTAAAATGTTTATTATAAAGAGGGGCTCAGAAACCCAACTCATTTATCAATCAAGGTACTGAGTGGAAATAAAGTAGGAAGGGTTGTTCTATAAGTGTTCCAAGCAGTTTCATTTTATTTTGTGCTTCATGTCACTTTCTAAAATAAATCCAGCAAATGATGACTGAATAGTTTAAGCCTGTCTTTTTCGTTGAGGAAAAGTTGCTGCTTTTACTGAAGCAGTTTTGTATAGAAAATAGAGTTTAGGGAGAGACTCTGCATAAAAGCCTATAAAACCATTCACATTTACATTTCTGCATCAAAATGGAAGTCTGTTTAGAATCAGAGGTGAACAAGATGATTGTTTTTTATTGTTTTTCAGTGTAAAGCAATAACAAGCATTACAAAATAATTTATCCTTACAGTTAAAAATTGCTGAATTAGATAACTGCCATTTTCAGGATAGTTTCAAAGGCTAACAGTGATAGGAAAGTATCAGTTATTGTTTGTTCGACTGGGGCATAAGGGAGTGCTCTATCTCCTCTCATCACTTGGCCCTGTAAAACCCTTGGCCTGCCCTCTTTTGGGCTAGTTTGTGCAGAAACATGATCTGTGTTTGATCTTGTACTTTTTCAGCATGAAGCCCTGCTGTCATGCATCTTAGTCTTGCAGGATCTATGCTGAGACTGTGACATTCACATCATATTTGTTCTATATCAGAAAGACACAGATGGCAGATAGGAAAACCTAAGCAATTGCACTAACTCTTAAAATAAAAGTTGCAACTTGTGTGTATCTACAGATTTCTATTTTCTGAAACAAATTTTCTTAGATATTTATAGAAAATCTAGAAAAATGGTTATGTTGAAGTTCTTTTCAAAATTCTTCTTTGAAGAGATGTGTTTGAAACCCCACCAAATCAATTAACATATAAAGTTAATGACAGCAAAGCTTTGAAATAAAAAAAGGTTGTGGAAATGTTTTTAGATGTTGGTGTTCTATCACTCAGAAATATGCAGCAGAATTCTAACAGGCATTCCTGTGATTAGTTTCTCCCATGTTTAAATTAAAAAAGTATCATTCATATAAAAATGTTGTCTTTCTTTCAAACATTCCCTTTCAGATTTTTTCTTCAGATAATGCAGTAGTTTATTTTTAAATCAAATTTTAATTGAAGAGGTTATAATTTTAACACGTACAACAAAGATTTGATGAGTCTCTGTAGTTTATTGTAGCCATTAAAAAGTTGTGGCTGCTGGCAGAATACCAGTGAAAGTCTAAAGCTGAAACAGATGTTAGTATCAGAAACCAAGTCCAGAGAGGCATCGGGCCCAGCTATCCAGACAGGCACAGCCCTTCATATGTAAATAATTTGAACAATATTAACTGGAGCTGCTCATGTTATAGGGTTCATTGGATTTATTTCACAGTTTGGCTGGCTAAGGTAGTCTTAAGCAGATTACGATGGAAGTGGGATGAGACAGAGATAATAAATGAAAGAAGAAGTTTCTTGTGTGCCATTAGGGAACAAACTAATATTCCTTTTAGTTAGTTGCTTTTTTCCTGATATTTGCACTGAATGATTTAAAAAAAAAAAAAGTTAAATATCACCTTTTTGTGCCCAAAATCTCAGTTTTGTTAGATGCTTTTTGTAATAGTGGTCATTTAGTGTTTAAATATATTTTTTACCAGTTTATCAAGTCATTCATTTATCTTTCTATCATGGATATTAGCATAAAACAGATTAAGTTATTGTGAGTGGCATGTCTTAATGGTGTAAACTTCTGGTTTGAAATACCTAGACATTGTGGAACAAAAGTTCAAATGTAGATGGAGCACAAACAATTTCATCCTTTTCAGTTAAACAGATTGAGTTCCATACAATTTGCTATGTTGAAGTCTTTCAGATTAGACTTTAAAGAGACAGACAGTGTTTAAATATATTTTTTACCAGTTTATCAAGTCATTCATTTATCTTTCTATCATGGATATTAGCATAAAACAGATTAAGTTATTGTGAGTGGCATGTCTTAATGGTGTAAACTTCTGGTTTGAAATACCTAGACATTGTGGAACAAAAGTTCAAATGTAGATGGAGCACAAACAATTTCATCCTTTTCAGTTAAACAGATTGAGTTCCATACAATTTGCTATGTTGAAGTCTTTCAGATTAGACTTTAAAGAGACAGACAGTGTTTAAATATATTTTTTACCAGTTTATCAAGTCATTCATTTATCTTTCTATCATGGATATTAGCATAAAACAGATTAAGTTATTGTGAGTGGCATGTCTTAATGGTGTAAACTTCTGGTTTGAAATACCTAGACATTGTGGAACAAAAGTTCAAATGTAGTGGAGCACAAACAATTTCATCCTTTTCAGTTAAACAGATTGAGTTCCATACAATTTGCTATGTTGAAGTCTTTCAGATTAGACTTTAAAGAGACAGACGAACTTTAGTCTAAAGGGTTTAGACTAAAGTTTGGCTCAAAAATTCAAACAAATTTTTGGAGAATACTAATCCAACAGGCTTTAATGTATATTAAAGAAAAAACTTTTTGATCACGAGCATATTTAGGTTAAAAATCATGATAAACAAAAATATGCATTTGATATAGAATGTTAGGAGGAAAGATGTGCAAAAGAATGCAATACTAAATAGTGAGATGAAAACGTTAGAGTGAAATCTGATTCCACTTTAAAGCCATGGAAAAAAGAAATCTTTTCCGTAAGCTCAGATTTTCACTCCAGGTCTGCATAACGAGTACATTCCCAAGGTTTTCCTGTATAACATAGTTCCATAAGCAGATACATTTACTCATTTAACAGCTACTAACATTCCAGTTAATCTTTATATGTAGGAGAAAAAAGATTTTGCTTTACATCAGTATTATAAGATTGTAAGATATCCCATTCTTTATCTAGGGCAATGATTTCCACTTTTTCACTTCCCTATGACCGAATATGATTTCTAATCTGGACCATGCCAGTTAATTGGTATTCTTCTGGAATAAGCACAGAATGTGCGAATTGTGTAATCATAAGAAGATTTTTAAAAAGAAAACCACTTTACTGAAGTATGGTAGACTTCTCGAAATTTTACCATGAACCTTTTATTTATCTCTGTCCAGAGCTGAACAATCTTAATTATTTAAAATCAGTCACACTAATTTTGGTTGTTTCCATATGTCATATTCTTTGCTCTTCTTTGCAATCTAGTTTATAAAATTTTAAAATGTTACTCCATTAGTCAAAAGAAAGCAATATTAGATTCCTTGTGTCATTTACTGTAATATTCATTGTAACTTCTTACATTTCTTGACCTTCACAACTGTAAAGGCAAAGATTATTTACCGAATGGTTAAAAATGGAAATGAAGGTAGGTCCAGTCTGAATACTTTCAAGAGTCACACCTTTATTTCTCACAATTAATTAGATTTCCTATGCAATTGTAAAATTCTGATCCCACTGAAAATTCTAATAACTTTTGCCTTCACCTTCTTTCATGACCACCAGTACAGATATTATTTGTTATTTCATACTAGTATTTTTTCAAGGCTGTATATATGTTTTACATTTTTACTAAACTGGGTGTGTATGAGTGTATATATCATTGTTTACACATACACATATGTGACCAAAGGGAAATAATTTAATCAAAAACAGAAACAAGACTTCATGGATCAACTCCTTATACTAGTCTTTTGGATTTCAGGTGACATGTTTTCAAACTGGGAGCCTCCTAATCTAATTTTTGAAAGATCTGTATCTTGAATAAGTGTGTCACTCCCAACTTTTCCACATTTGAGTAGTGGAACTTCATCAAAACTTCAGCTTATGGCAACTGCATCTTGTAAAATAGCACTTATAAAAACATTAAAAGGGGAAACAAGTAAAACTGTGCATGAAATGCTGAGAAATGACAATGTTACATTAGTTGCTTTCCACTTTTTTTTCATATGGAAACATAGAAATATCTCAAAATCATAGAAAACTACAGATTGTTTGGTGGGAAGGTAATTCTGCATGTCGTGTGGTACAAAGCCTTTGAGCAGGCCTAACTTCATATTTAAATCAGGTTGTACAGGGCCACCTCAGTTTTGAACCTAAGGATGGGAATTCCAGCACCTCTCTGGACACTTGTTTTAGTGCTGAATATTTTACCTTATTCCTTGTGAGAATTTCCTGTGCTGCAACTTGCAACTATTGCTCCTTTTTTACTTTAGATGTGCATTTGTGAGAAAAGATTGGCTCCATCTTCTCTGTAGGTATTCATTGGACAGTTGAAATGCAAAAACTAGATCCTCAGTTTTCTTTCTCATAACTAGAGAACACGCAAGGCTTCCTCTGCCTCTTCAAGTGCTTAATTTTATTTTCATCCTCAAATGGCAATGTGACAATATACACATTCTTTCTCCAATATGACTATGTATACATGTGGTTTTTTCATATATACAGAGAGAGATTTTTCATAGAAACAGATCCAGTGCACTGGACGTAACTGGCATGGTGTTACTGTACCAGTACAGCACCATAGATACTTAAGCCTGTGTCTTAGCATGGCTAACTAGACCAGACTAAACTGTTCCGTCTACATTGCTGTCATTCAGTCCCTCTTCAGGGGGCTCTGTATCACATTATATTGCAAAGTGGATATCTATTACAAAATTAAGTCAAGGATGGAAGAGAATTTAGAAATGAGAAATGGGTGGAAAATGAAAAGGATAACTCATTCTCAATTCTTGCTGCCATTGTCATTATAAATAGAGACAAGGAAGAAGCTGCAAAAGAAACAAGCATAATAAGTTCATGATCATTTAAAACTAAAATTCTCTGATTTTCCTATTTTACTTCCTGAATATCTGTTTATCTTGAGTATTACAAGGGAATATATGTGTCAAAAGGAAAATATACAAAAGCAGAAAAGTTTAATCAGTATTACTCACAAGAAGTTAGTTTAAAATTCTTAAATATGTGTGTTCTCATCAGAGTCTTCAAACTCAGTTAAAGGTCTTGCAGTAAAATGTCCCCCTAATTAAGTGTAAACCATTTTTGTTCTAGACATTGATTGATGTGCTCAATTAATTAATTGGGACATTTTCAACTTTTGTTGGATTTCGATGTAAGCACAGAGGAGAATATAACTGAATGAGTTACTATTTATTCAGAGGGAGTTATGCATTTAGCTCATACATAATATGGCCTTAGAGTGTTTTATGGACTAGTTTTAGTATAATAATTATAAAATAATTATCAGTAGTGCTACAATTACAATGTTAAGAAGTTTTGTCTATTTTGTGCTTTGCTTTATAGATAGTAAGGTTACTGGATCATATAATCTTCCTAAATAATTTGTCGGATCAATAGATTTTTTCGGTAAAAGTTGATTGTTTATTCATTACAGGAGTATAGTATTCAAAAAAGTATCAAAGGACTTTTTGTAAAATATTTTCAACCAATTGAAACCTTAGTCTAATTTAAATGCAATATTTAATTTAATTAGAAAGTGAAAGTTAGACATCTGAGTAACATACATGTTGTAGAAAATTTTTGCTAGCAGGAGCAGAAAAGATGAGTACTTTCCAGAAATGAGTCACTTTAATTTTCTTCATGTTAATTATAGTTTTAAATTTTAAAATACACATTAAAAGTTTGAAAGAGTAGGCAAATAGAAATTTGAACTAGGTGATAGAACGTGAGGAGCCAAATAGGTGCATCTGTTATTTCTTTAGACATTTGCATAAGGGGAGCACCTTGTTTAGTACCTCATGAGGATCACTGATTTTGCACTCTTTGACATTTGCATGATATATTTTTAGGCAATACAGAACAGTGTAAGGAGAAGAACAAAGGATAGCTTTGTATAGGAACAGTTATTTTGTGCTCAAGAGCTGACAAAATGACACACTCTTCCTTCTCAGAGTTTTCTGACCTCTTTTTGAATATTCTCTTGCGTCAGCAGCATAAGGTATATTTCAGTTCGCTTAATTTGGGAAGGATACAATACAGGCATTAAAAAACACATTTTGTATACATGCACAGGATTCTACTAAATAAAAACAATTTTACAGTATTCCAGTGGTAGTGTTCTTATGTCAGTACATTAGGTGTACTGACAATTTTCCTGAGTAGATAATTTCTTAAAATTCCATTAGTTTTTCTAGTTTGCAGTAGCAGAGAATAGTATGAAACAGTTTTAATAAGATTCAGAAATATAATAGAGGAGCAAAGCAATGATGTTTTAGAAGAGCTTATTCCCCAGAAGAAAATTTCTGCATGTGTGCACAAAGGCCAGGGAGAAAGCTTTCTGTTGGTTAAACAATGGCATGCTGTTATTTTTTCCTTTTATGTTTTTTTTTTCTTTGGCTAAAGAATCCTCAGAATTTTCTTGTTAAAAATCATTCTTTAAATGTTAAGATTGTACAGCGAGTCTTGGAAATACCACAGTTAGAATCTTCTGTGTAGTTTTCTGTGTGCCTTTTTTATAAATAAATAAATAAGTGTGTGTGCACGTGTGTAGTGTGTGGGTGGGTGTGTTAAGCATAAGTTACATAACTGTGTAGGGTACATTTGGGAGGAGGTAGTGTACATCTGGGAACAGGAGGAATATTGTGCCTATCAATGTGTATGATGGATAGTGAATTATGTGGTTTGGAGAGTGTGTAATACTCACATTAGAAGGAACAGTGACTTCACATTTGTGGATCTCATCAGCTTTTCCTCTCTGAGGTATTTTGCAGTATGCAGTAAAAGAAAAAGAATTCTGCCAGAATTCAGATGGTCACTTATGTATTTACTGCCAATGATCAGAGATTGAAAGTATATTAAGTCAGGCAGTGGGATACAAGTTATTAGTAGTGGGGCTGATTAGCACTTTGAGAAGCGTTCCTTCTGATATTGTAGGTAGTTTATGAACTTACATGATTTTAAATCTAGGCAGGATGCTGTAGCAGAACCAAAACCATAACCTTGGTGGAAGAATTAATTAGGTGGAACTTTATGAACTGTCTTGAAAATCAGAGGTCAAGCAGTACATGGGGAAGCAGGAGATCGTGTCTCTGGCCTCTATAATTTCAGCTCATAAACTGTTTCAGTCATTGCGCAGCAGTTTTCTTCTATCTGATCCTTTATTCAGTATGCTAAGTAATAATGTGCTTACGTATTTGAAAGGTCTGGTTTTTTCCCCAGCACTGTAAAAATCTTAGCCAGACAAGACTGATTTAGAAATATTAATTTTTGATGCTGTTCAGACAGAAAGGAAGTGTTCTGATTTCTCAGCACGTTTCTACACTTCTGACAGATCTTAATGATGTGCATAGGTCTATGTGTTTGGATTTTGACACTAAATCAAAACTTTCTACTAATAATATATGCTGGAATTACTTAAGGAATCTTACAAAGACTTGACTGGAAAATTATGAGGGTTTAGTTATTATGCTCATTTATATATGCTGTACAGTCCCTTGCAGTATGCTGCTCTGCTCAAGGGAGTGCTGAATGTAAACTACCATTTCAGAGAGAACACATTAACCAGAGTCTCAGTTATGTTGCTATGTTGTGAAAAATATTTAGTTTTACTAGCATTCTTTGTTCATTTTGTTAAATGTATTTCTGGGAAACAATCTTAACAAAAAGGTTTTTAAATTATTTGTATAAAATGTTGTTACTCTTTGACAAAACAAGGAGCAAAAAAAATTTTTCAGTTACTGGAAACTAATATAGTCCTGACAGTTCCTCTGCATTCCATCACATACTGTAAAAGTTCAAAATGTTGTTAAACTTAAAAGAAACAAACAAACATGCTTCACAAATCTTAGATCTGAAAGACAAACCCAGAATATCTGGTCAAAATTCTGAAAATTTCAAGATGTCTGACTTTCAGCTTCCATTAAAACTCCATTAGAAAAAGTGAACTTTACAGTATGTTTTGTATGCCACCAATTCAATTATTTCATTTTCCACAGCTTAGGACTTATCACTGAAATGTTTTTGTGTCTCACTTATATGTGAGAACTTGAGCACCTAAATAGATTTGTTTCTGTGCGTCACAAGGAAAATTTATTTCAAACAAAGATCAGACTGTTTATAAATTTTTAGTTAGTAGCTTCTATCCTCCAAAATGGCTTTTTTAAAAAAGCAATTATTCACAAGTGAAGAAAATAATTGCACATAGAAACACATTTTTTCTAAATTAGCTGAAAATAAATACATAACAATAACTATGCAAGCAATCCATAGGTTAGAATGGTGTGTTTAGTTTTATGTGGGCTAGCACTTGTTTGCATTAAATTGTTAACCCTTATTTAAGACAATAAAAATAAACCTCAGGAATAGAGTATCACAATTTGATCCTCTTCTCCATTTTTCTCAGATAGTTTTGTCTCAGGAAACCTCATGCCTCTTTTCATTGCATTTCCCTCTCTATTTGGTTCAAAGGCTTCTGTATTAGTCAACCCAGCTCTAGGTAGGGTGTTAGTGCTTGAACCTTTGTGTGTTGCCGTCATTGAGATGCATACTGATTATCAATGTGTGTTGAAAAATACAAATAAAATACTGTGTCTGAAAATTTCTGGATCAGTAGCAGCATAACCACTTGCAGTTACAAGTTGTCAGAATTGTTATACTATACTCCAAAGGAATCAAGGTACGTCTCTTCCCTTCTCAACATTTATTTAAAATAAATGTCGAATGGGTGCATATGCATCTCCTGTAACTTTTAGTTTAACTTAGAAAGTTGATTCCAAGTAAAAAATGTAATAAAGCAAACAAAATAACTAAATTATGAGGAAGTTATATAGCACTTGCTGAATAACTTAAATTTATGCATTTAATCTGAAGTCTGTTAGATTCTTATTTAGGTTTATGGGCCCAAGTACTGTAACAGGCTTCTGTGCTGTAAAAATCATGGATCCTATCATACAGAAATTGGGGTTATTTAGTGCTACATTGAAGTCTTTTCCAGTATCCTTTCAAATCTCCTTTGAAACAGAAAATATAAGGATTCTAAAAAGTAATTATCAAATAGTAACCTTTCTATCAAAGACAAACCTACATTATAACAAGAAAATAAATGAGCAGGTTTGGCAGTATAACTTGCTAGGCTCTGAACAGACAAGGCTGCGGGTTGGAGGGTAGCAGCTTTCACGGTGGCAAAACTCATGGGGAGGGATAGTATCAGTGACAGGTTTATAGGAATTCATGGTGTTGATAGTTGCTTTCCCTGCCAAGATGATTCCTGTAAATGCTACTGGTGGTTTCTGGTGAATAAATAGTTAGCAATTTACTGTTACCAACATTAAACTATTTCTGGGTTTGCGTTTACTTTAAAAATGGTGCTTAAAAGATTCCAAGTCCTGTCTGATTGACACTGAAATGCTCTTTACGTGAAAGTTTGTTTATGGGCAGTGATTCTTTTGACAGATTTACAAGTGTCTGTGGAGTTTTAAAAGACTATTGCCCAATAGGCATTAAGTGAGAGACATTCTATTTTGTAAATATTTTCACTTATATTAGGGATTTTTACAAAACTTTTTGAGCCAAGTACTGCATTAAATCTGGACAGTGGCAAACTGATAATCAGCAGTTTCCAGCTTTGTTTTAATGTTTTGCTAATAGGGGCCAAGATTTCTGTGGCCAAAATTTCCAGTGGGTGAAGCACAATGTACGTCCAGCAATCAAATACTATTGCAAACTCATATTTTCTTTCTTTCTTTTTTTTTTTTTGCAATAGCTCATTTAGAAATAAGCAGTTTTCAAAGTAGCATAATACATTTAATGCATACCAAGAAAATGAAGAAAATGAACCAAAAAAATTATTACAGCAATGGTGAATTTGCATCTGTTTGCAATCAGTGATGCTGAAACAGGTTATTTATTTTCTCAGATGATTATTTTGGCATGAGATTATGAGAGAAGAAGTATACAGGTGATGTGCTATCTGTCAGATTCCTCAGAATTCCTTCAGATTCCTCTGAATTTCAGAAAGTAACCTATTCAGAAAGAAGCTTTTCAGAATTTATTTCAAAGAAGGAATGCATAATAGGATTCATTACCTCAGAATCATTCTGATAAGAGCCTTGCAAAAAATGATTTTCCCTTAAAAAGGACAAGGTTTCTATTGTGGTGAATTTGAGAACAAAATATAAAAAAAATCAGGTAGTATCCACTCACACATTTTTAGGACTTTTCAATTTTAATTACTTTATATATTGGGTTTTTTTAAGCAAACTTATGTAACAGGAAATTCAATGAATGTTATTTACCAGAAACCTTTATTTTATGTTGTAAAGAACTGAGGGAGGCCATTGAGTTGGCCTTTCACCAGTACTGCAAAATCTAGGTTGACAAACTGACTGTAATATGTAGAATTACAACTTCATTTTAATCAAAACTTTTTATTTAGCCCTGCTATGAAAAGCTTTTTCCTCTTCCAAATTTATTTGTATATGATTTGTGATTCCACAGAACACACTTTCACCATTCTTTGCCGTATCTAGCCCCAGGCAAATCTAATCATGTTCCAAAGTTCTTTGGCCTAAATGATATATCTGGTTGATAATTATAGTCATCATTTTCTTGTAGATTCTAGACAAGGAATCATTATTCTGTACAGGGCTTTTAATTATTAAAGGAAAGACTGACACTAGAGAGATTTCAGCATGAATTCAAAGTTTTTGAGACTGGTGTTCCAGCTGAAGTTCACGACTGCCTTCACCAGTGACTTCATACCTATGTGACCTGTCTTATTGTTAACATTAAAAAGTAAATAAATTCAAGTTTTATTCAAATACTTCAGTGCAGTTGATGGAACTAGTTAACCTTCTGTTCCCAGATACTTTTTTTTTCTTCATAGACCAAAAGTATAGGTTATTTTTTTGTTCATAGACCAAAAGTATAGGTTATTGAGTGAGGTCCAACCTGAATTCAGAGTTATTTAAAGGAAGATTAGGCAGCATAGGGCAAATACATTGCTTTTGTCATCAACAGATTTTTCACTTCATCACCCTTGTCCTTGAAACCTTTCACTCAAAGCTAAAATTTTCTCAGATCTCTTCAGTCAGTTTTGGCAGTTACCTGAAACAACTTCAGGAAGTAAACTGGTAGATTTTAGTTTTTGATAGATGTCATCTATATAAATATCATCAGCAGAGAAAGTTGTACAAAGATGTCTTTGTAAGGCTTTCCAATAATGTAAATTCTTCCCGTCTGCCAGCATTTACTTGACTTTTGTCTCTTTCAGTTTTATTGTTTCAAGATGGCTTATGCAAACTAGTGTATCATCTCATTTCATCTCATCACAAAATTTTGAGTTTTAATCAGCACCCGTGTTATACTTATTCTCTGTGATCTGTCTCATTTACTCTTCTTTTCTGTGCCTTTCATCTTACTCTTACATTTCCCCCATGCCAAATGTTGATGTTCTTGTAAAGGATGCTAGGATTCTTCTTAAGAATTCACTACCCAAATCACGTTCTTGTCTGTACACTGGTACTTCTTGTCCATGTTTTCTTGTAGCTTTTGTCATCTTGTTAAGGTTAATGTTAGTCATCTCTATTTTAAAAAAAATTGAATTAGTATTATATGTGGTTTCTTTTTACATTAGAAGTCATTCATCCTGGTCTTGGTCATTTAAATATTTACATGGCATATATCTGAGTAACCGCTCTACATCATGTGTTGCTAAAGCTTGCCGGAAGCTTTTAGGAAGCTTTCAATGCTCCAGACAATGCATTAGCTACACCATTAGTTTGGGAAGCCTTTCTAGAGTATGTTAGAGTATTTCCAGATACCACCATACCTATGAGCTTATTATAATATATATTCATAGAAATCTACTTCTTCGTGGATTTATACAAATCTAATTATGTAAGATTATTATAAAGTAATTATTGGCTTGAAATTGTTGCAACCTTACATGATTGTAATCATGTGCATTCACTGTGTACCAAATGCCTGAACATAATGTGTGTACTAATAATTTCACACTTTCATAAATTTATATTGATCTAAACTGATTTCTAAATATTACCTTACCTAATTTTCTGTAGATTTTTTCAAACACAAAGAAAAAGCACGAACTGCTGCTACCTTGTTCCAACTTCCAGTCAGAAACTTAACAATACTCAGTTATTTTGCTAGATCTTTTTCCCCCTACTTTTTTCCAAAGTAACTTGTTACAATTTGCTTAAATAGCTATAGAAATCTACTTCTACAAACATTTACGTTAAGTGTACAAAAAATTAATTCAGTGTATGATAACAGTCATGGGAAGTCCAGATTTCTAATGGTAAGAGGCATGTATAATAAGAAAATAATCTTTAAAATCCATTTAAACTTCTCTGATTTCTAATTTGTTTTGCTTAATTTGATTTATTAAAGACACATAACTGAGCAGCTAATAAAAGACTTTCTCAATCTGCCATGTTTAAATTAACTCCTCACTCTGACTATCTGGCTCACAAATATCTGTTAACTTTACTCCACTGTTTCAAAGGTCTATCTTATGCAACAAATTGGAAGACTTGGAGATTAAAGATAGACTGTAGCCCAGGCCATTTTACATAGGCTCTGGAGCTGTTCAGTGATGTCATAACCCATAATCTACAAGAGCTGGAGGGAGTATTCTAAGTTAACAAAAACACTTAGATGGAAACAGGTGTCTTTTCGGCATTTTTTCTGTAATAACTGTCCAAATGTATTTCTGATCTCAATTAATTGAACAGCTGTCTCTTTCAGTAAATCCTGGTGGCCCAAGAATATCATAGGCACACTAGTAGTTGTACAATAAAATGTTTTTTTTTTAATCTGTTTTCTACCTTCTCTTGACCTTCGCTTCTCTGCAAACTTAAACTAACATGACATTTTAATTACAAATTACAAGTGTGTATTTATTTTTGCTGCAATTATTTGAATTATATAATGGTGGTAGCAGTAAGGTGTGAATATGTTTCATGCAGCCAAACTGCAACTCTTGGGTTTAACTCCTAAATAAAACTCCATGTACATGTAGCTTCTTGGGAATGAAGAATTGGGGAGGTGGAATCTTACAGTAGTTCATAAATTCAGTTGCTAAATGGAAGATAATTGTATTTTAGTTTCTAACAGTCTCATTTCATTTTTAATTCAGAATGCTGGAATCTGCAGTTTACTAGAATTTTGAGAAATGTTAAAGTTCATTGGTAGATAACCTGGAGTTCTTAGAAACAGGCATGGCATCAGGTCTTAAAATAACAGATAGATTATATAGTAAACAAATTGCAGTTAGATGGAAGTTGACTTTGTTAAAGGCTTCTCTATTTCATGTCATGGCCTGGAATTTTAATTCTTCAGTAAAACTGAATTCCTGCGTCTGCTTTAGGAAAAATCACTGAGTATGGGATGCCTGGCATTGATTGATTAAAATCAGTCCAGATACAAGGCATTCTCCACTCACCACAGAAACAAAGTTTGAAAGTTTTAAATACCACCTAAAATATATGCATGAGGCAGTCTGTGTTATTGGCAAGTATAAGCACACAGCTGGAGTTTTAGGAAAAAGTCATTAGTAAAGACAAATCCCACTCTTTAAACACATATAGAATTTTCAATTTGGTATGCTAGACTAGTATTGGGTTGTTTTAATTTTAATGCAATTGTGTGATTCCTTATAGCCTATTTATTTCTATTTCCACTAAAGTAAGTCTAGGTGACAAATTTAGGTTGAAGCTTCTACAGTGTTGACATCTATTTCTGGTAGACGAATTCTGCCAAAAACGTCTCTCAACTTCTTTTTTGTAGCCTCTGAAAAACAGATGATGTTAGTTTGCAGAGAGTCTTCTGAAGAGCATCTCCAGCCCTTCAAGGAGAAATTAGAGGAATTCTTCCATAAAGGTAACCAAATTTGAAAAAAAAAAAAAAAACTATCTTGGAAAATACTGTAATGGTTTACAAAGTTATACATAGTATAAGCTGCATTAAAAATCTGTTGCCTCTGAAAATGTCTACTATCTGTTATGGATTATGTTCAAAATGTGCGTAATATATATTAAGTATAATGGTTACACAGATCTTGGACGTGTCAAAGATAATTGTTCCCTTGATGTCACCCAGTTCATTTTTATTATTTTCTGCTTTGTTCTTTATCATTATTTGTAGGCAAAATGAAAAAGACATTCACTATAGATCAAATTTATCACAGAGAATATAAAGCTTCTAGTTTATAAAAACCTGGAATGAGAAATTCCATTCTTGAGAAAGACCATATATAGACTTGAAGTAATCACATCTTTATTGATATGTGAGCTTAATAACTGGCTAATTCAGATTTAAAGATTTTATATTGTGTGAGACAGAAATAGGCATAAAGAAATGATTTACCATGGTAGAGTCTGGAGACAACGGGGGTGAGATTCAAGGTATAATTTGGTCATCAGTTCAAGACAATGTAAACCCAGATTACTGTTGTGGAAAAGAACGATCCTGCTCTCTCCTGTTTCCTGGACTGTGTGTTTCCAGTCACATCCTTCTGCCAGCACCATTGTCTCTGAAGCTATGCAAAATAGATAAAGGAATAGATTTACCATCCCTCACCTCCAATTTGTAGGAGAACAGATTATTTGGGTAAAAAGAGTAAGTGCTGCATTTCTGATGACTATATTAAGAATTGTTAAGAATTAAATATTACCAAAGGGTCAGTATTTCTCATAGAAATAATAAATAGTTCAACAGTTTACTGTTTGAGAAGTCAAATGAACTATCTGAATCTACTAAAACAGGGAGCATGTATACTTACTGTTAGTGATTATTCAGATTGGTGTAATTTATTTATTAGCTTAATTGTTTTAATATCTTTTTGAAAACTTTATTTCATGAGGTTTTCTTATACAATACTTTGAACTATCTGAATCTACTAAAACAGGGAGCATGTTTACTTACTATTAGTGATTATTCAGATTGATGTAATTTAGTTGTTAGCTTGATTGTTTTAATGTCTTTCTGAAAAGTTTATTTCATGAAGTTTTTTTTATACAATACTTTGATAGGTGAAAACCCAGTTTGTCGATTTTTTTCTGATGTTCTCTTGTTCACCTTTTGCTTTATAATATTATGTTTTATGATACCTAATCATATGCATTTAATTTTAGTTTTGTCTCGTTTATGTTCTCGTCTTTTGACACTTCTGTTTCATCTAGCTTTTCCTGAGATGAGCTGTCAATAGGTTGTCAGATCATATAATTACTGACCCTATTTTTTCTTTAGTCACCTGTTTGATTTGAATCTTTCTAATTGGTGGGTGGTACTTTCTGTGGCATTAGAATGGAAGTCCTGTAAAATTCTACACTGAAGACATGTAAAAATAAAATACAGAAAACCATAAAAATAAAATGCAGAAAACCGTCTTGACTTATGGTACTAGAATAGGCTTTGGATAAATGTCAAGCTCAGTAGTTCAGTTTAGATAAGTTTCTGGAATTTCAGGTGGTTCTCTGAAATTAGGAGCTAACTGATAATACCGAGCATCCGTTAAGCATCTGCTTTTGGTTTTGTTTGTTTGAAAAAGAGTTGTGGCTGGTTTAAGCAAATGTAAGAAAACTGTCTGTTATCCTTCTGCCAACTCACAGCAAGTATCCAGAGCTCAGATGTTTTCTGAAACTTCTGGCTTGAACATAGGGCTGGAACTCATAGATATTGAGGTTTTTCATCACAAACACAATTTCCCATCATTTCTAGTCTATGCTAAGTAGGAAATACTGTAAGAAAAAGAACGTATTGATTTGCTTAAACTCAACTGTTTACATTTCCTAATTACAATTAATACCAATTAAATCTAATACTTGCTGTGTTGTAACAGAAAACACTGAGAGTGTTATGGAGACTGACATTCTAAAATGCTAGAGGGGATAAACTGTACTTCTGCTGATGTCAGTGCTGTTTTGTATAACTGGATGTAATGTAGTCTACTGCCTTTGACAGGGAATTAGGTGCCAGAACCGTTAGGTTCTGTTCTGTTTAGCTACTTGACATGTGATGCTAGAATGGGTAGATTTCTTTTTCAGAGACACTTCAATCTCCTGGTACACAGAATGTTAAATAATGATTCTTGCTAATATTTTTGTAGCGAAAGATAATCTTAGTCAAGCAATTTGTGATTCCCACATGAAAGATATCATGTCTAAACTGTGTTAATACATAATAAGCTGTATTTGACATGCCTATGCTTTCTGAAAAGGGCTTAGATTGTTCTCAAAGTGGGAATAATCTTTAGTAGATTTAATTGTATCATATGCAACAAATTGTATTAGTTTTACTGTAATATGGAGACTTGGGAATTTGGGAATTACTATGAAGTAATAACTCTTACCATACTTTCAGTGGAAGTACTGTATAGGTTTTTTGATAAATATGTTCGTGTTTTTCATTTAATTTGCCATGAAAGGAAAAGAACTTTTAAATCAGGATATTACTGGTTGGTTTGCAGTGCTCCTCCATGTATGAAATTCTTGCTCAGAATTGCTTAAAGAAAATTCTTCTTTCGATACAAAGCTATCTCACACAAAAAAAAAATCAGAAGAGTTAGATGAATATGAGAAAGATGCAAAATACTCTGTTTTGAAAAGGAGAAAAGAGTTCTGTTGCAGCAGCTATGAAGCTAGAAGTGATGCTGGCCAGTAGCCATTGGTGTTAGTTTTTCATGACATATTTTATTCTCCTTGTGCCTTTTCTGATGAATAATACAAACCAGAAAGTAGAATCATAGAATCATAGAATAACCAGGCTGGAAGAGACCCACCAGATCATCGAGTCCAACCATTCCTATCAAACGCTAAACCATGCCCCTCAGCACCTCGTCCACCTGTGCCTTAAACACCTCCAGGGAAGGTGAATCAACCACTTCCCTGGGCAGCCTGTTCCAGTGCCCAATGACCCTTTCTGTGAAATTTTTTTCCTCATGTCCAGCCTAAATCTCCCCTGGTGGAACTTGAGGCCATTCCCTCTTGTCCTGTCCCCTGTCACTTGGCAGAAGAGGCCAGCACCTTCCTCTCTACAACCTCCCCTCAGGTAGTTATAGAGAGCAGTGAGGTCTCCCCTCAGCCTCCTCTTCTCCAGGCTAAACAACCCCAGCTCTCTCAGCCGCTCCTCATAAGGCCTGTTCTCCAGCCCCTTCACCAGCTTTGTTGCTCTTCTCTGGACTCGGTCCAGAGCCACAACATCCTTCTTGTGGTGAGGGGCCCAGAACTGAACACAGGATTCAAGGAGCGGTCTCACCAGTGCTGAGTACAGAGGGAGAATAACCTCCCTGGACCTGCTGGTCACGCTGTTTCTGATACAAGCCAAGATGCCATTGGCCTTCTTGGCCACCTGGGCACACTGCTGGCTCATGTTCAGTCGCTGTCAACCAACACCCCCAGGTCCTTCTCCTCCTGGCAGCTTTCTACACAGACTTCTCCTAGTCTGTAGCACTGCACAGGGTTGTTGTGCCCCAAGTGCAGGACCCGGCATTTGGCCGTGTTAAACCTCATGCCGTTGGACTCTGCCCAGTGGTCCAGCCTGTTCAGGTCCCTTTGCAGAGCCTCCCGACCCTCCAGCAGATCGACACTTCCACCCAGCTTAGTGTCACCCACAAACTTGATAAGGGTGCACGCGATGCCTTCATCCAGGTCATTGATAAAGACATTGAACAGGTCTGGACCCAGCACTGAGCCCTGGGGAACCCCACTTGTCACTGGCCTCCAGCTGGATTTAATGTCATTTACCACCACTCTCTGGGCATAACATATGGGAGTAGGCAACTAGCCTTAGTAAAATTTGTTTCTTATTTTACTGCTTGACTATTTCATATTGTTTGTCGATTCTAATAAACGTGGAAATACATAACACAGATTCATGCAGGATCTTGAGAAGTGTGGTTCCAAATTCCCCTTCATTGGTTCCAGGTCAGAAAGTACGTAAAAACTTTAATGTGGCATCAATTTCCTCCCTCATATGCTGGAATGTGCAAATTAAATATTTTTTAGACTTCATATCAGTTAGCACAAGAGCATAGCTGCCTCTCTTCATTTTTCTAAGCATAAAGCATCTTGATAATGAAGACTTTGCTGTTCAAGGAGTTCATTTAGTTTACAACAGAGTCTGGGAAACAGTTGGTCTGGTGTCAAGACAGACCAGATTTTGGAAGTCATTAATAGTGGAAAGCAAAGCTACTTGGGAAAGGCACATTATACATTGAAGTGTCCAAGGTAAAGTGTGATGGTGAGGGAGGGACTTGTCAAATAGAGAGATTGATCCCATAGTAAAATAAACTGTCCTGTGTTTAGAGTTCTAGCCTAGTACTTAGGAAACATTGGTTAAGTTCATTGCTGTGCTACAAAGCTATATGTCTTATATTACATGAAAGATCAACACCGTGCATTCACATGACTGTACAACAGAAAAATAAAGTCGTAGACCAAGATAATACTCACCCCAGATTTATGTCAGGAGGTAATGCATTTTTCAGACAAGCTTAGTAACCATGTGGAAAATGTCAGTAAATCTGATTTTTATTCTTGAGTGATTCCTTCTTAATAATTTTAGCCATACTACAGTAGCTACCTGGGCATGCATCCAGTCTGTTGCACTTTTAATGCATTTTTGGTGCAGAATAGGAGCTTAGATCCACATTTCCTCATTTGCCTGTTAGAATGCCCCATGGAGGAATGGTGAGGTAGTCTAATGGAAAAGAAAATAAGAAATAAATTCTATTAAGGTTAGCCCCCTTCACTTTTTATTCTTGAGGGAGTTATATAAAGAAATTCAGACATGTCATGAAAAAAACAATATGCAAGTGTACTGGCCAGAAACTCTGATCAAAACTACTACATTCTGTAACGTGAGAACAGGGAGGATAAACAGAAGGACGTTTCTGATTCCATAACGCATCTGGCTGCCTGAAAAGTCAGAGGGCTACCTCCTGGATTTTTCAAATGTGTGAAACAATTTCATATGAGATTAACTCTACTGTAGTATATTTCAGCTGTCAGACTTCGAGTTTCTTGTTGACTATGTCCTATTTGTTCCTGAGTATATAAATATTCCCTTTTAAATGTTGTTCTTGTGCTACAGATGCTCATAGGTGCTGATGTTTTTCTCTTTACTTAGTAAAGAGCATCACACTCCTGGATGTGCTGGCCACACTTCATTTTATGCAGCCCAGGATATGATTGGCTTTCTGGGCTGCAGGTGCACATTTTTGGCTCACATGTAGCTTTTCATCCACCAGTACCCCAAGTCCTTTTTACTCAGGACTGCTCTCAATCCTTTCAACCCCCCAGCCTGTATTGACACTGGAGATTGCCTGGACCCAGGTGCAGGACCTTGCACTTGGCCTTGCCGAACCTCATGAGGTTCACTTGGGCTTTCTTCTCAAGCTTGTTCAGGTCTTTTTGGATGGCACCTATCCCTCAGACATGCAACCTCATCTTGGTCTCATCTGCAAACTCACTGTGTGTGCACTCAGTGCTGCTGCCTATAGCATTGATGAAGATATTAAATGGTCCTGGTTCTTATATGGACCCCTGAGGGACACAATTTGTCACCCACCTCCATTGGGACATTGAGCCATTGACCATTACTCTCTGGATGTAGCCAATCCAGCCAATTCCTTACCAGATTAGCCAGACAATTTCTTTATATTGCAGCAGAAAAAAGTATTTTCATTCAAAATAGTCTATGAAGTAAAAAGCATGTTGCTAACATCATTTAGTAGTAGTGAATCAGAAGTCAAGAATGCTCCAAATACTGTTATCAGTACCATTTTCACAGTGCAATAATATTTCTTATTTCTCTCTCTTACTGTTAACAGTAGGTACTTTTGTACATTTTAATATAGTCAAAGATTAAGAAGAAATTTGTACTGGCATTTATTTCCTGTAATAGTCTGACAGAATTATATTGTTTTTAAAACAGATGTGTAGATTATGTTTTAAGTACTTATTTATAGCAGTTTAAGAGAGCTTGCCCGTAATGACTTCCCAAAATATCAGAAATCTCTGAGAAATATTTAAAATTCTTGCTTCTCTGAAAAAAATTACAACTTTTCTCCACAAGAATATTAACAGAAAGAGTACATACTTGTCTTCCCACTTGTATTTTGCTCCTCTACCTTAATCTACATATTTGTGTTTAATTTTATTTTTAAAGCTCTTGAACATTGTAATGCTGAATAAGTGAAGCAAGAAAATCAATAATAAGTTTTAAGAGCATTGAATTTCAGCAACAACTACCTTTTAAAATATGATGTGTAAACAATGGAAGAGCAAAAGCACTTACAAGGATCTTAAGAGTTGTCATAGTTTTCTGTTACCTGCCATTAAGAATTTGATTCTGTCCACCAAAGGACATATGTCTATAAAGATAACCAGTTCTGCAAGTCTTCAGACTCTCTTGCAAATTCTGTGACTATCCAGTCCACATATCAAATACTGATTCTTCCTTTTGTGGATAAACTGTACAAATATGAAGACTTTTAACTTCAAAGCTTTATTTTCTGTTCTTCTTATCATAACTCTTTTTTCCCCTTAATTTGTTTTCACTGAGATGTTTTATTATCTCTGCCACACATATGCAGTTATCACATTAAACAATGTGAGAGGATATTTATGTCCAGTGTCAAACATGAAAAATATGTCATACTTCCTTGCAGTGATAATATTTGCTTAAATCTTTTTATCCTTCCCAGCAATGACATTACAGACCAGGCAAAGTTTGTGTTTAAATATGGAATGCTGTTTTATATGCCAGCAGCAGAATTACTTTAATCTTTCAAACTGTTTGTGACAGTCATAACTGTTTTCATCACTCAAAGATTGTTGTATTTAAACAGATGAAAGAGTGATTTACATAAATTGGCATGAGACTGCAAAGCACAGAACCTTGTTGCTGCAGTACTCTAAGATTGTAGAGTTAAATAGCCTCAGTGCATAAGACACCAAATAAGGTGTCCTGGAATGTGATTGCATCCATATGCCTTTAACTAATGCAATATTGACAGTGAGTTGATTCAAAGAACAAGAATTTGCTCTGAACTGAATGTTTCTTCCAGAAGAATTACCAGCATCAAAGCCCTGAAAACTGATGTTACTTAAAATTATGACTTTTCAGGAAACTTTGAATTGATTTTTTTTGAGACTGATAAACATCAAATTGTTATAATCAGTTCCATTATATCACGATATACTGTAACTTATTGGAGGGTTACACTCCATTACATTGTGTAATATGAATGTAATTTAGAAGGACTTGTAATTAAAAATGCAGTGTCATCCGCTATTAGAAGACAAGGAAAGAGTCTCAGAGACAGCAGTTCCATCCAGCTTCTTTTCAATTTGATTATGTTATACTGAATTATTATGGCTGCTGCAAAGTCACAGGCATTTCATGATAGAGAAGGCTTTCCCATAAGTAGCAACTGAGTGACATAATGAATATTAGGTTTTATACCCTTGATTTAATACAAAAAATTATAATGTTTATGGTAGTTGTAAAATCTGGTTTTGACAATCACATCCTTTATCTGATATGCATTTATGTAGAATTTCTCTGTAGACTTTTGTACTTTTGGCATGTTGAACATTTTCCTCAATTACATCTTGTATCTGTGCAAACATATTAATATCCTGTTTTAATGCTTTTGATCATAATTCGAAAGCAGAGTAAAAGCATATGGGTGATACAGTGCTGAAAGATTACAGCTGGAGTAAGAACCAGACCTTCTAAATGCAAGAAAAGTCTGATTTCATGTCACTTCAACCTTTCCTGAAACTTCTTCTGTGATATCTTTGTGTATAAATATTTCAGATGCTGGGGCAAGATGTTTAAAATATAAGTTCTCCTGCAAAGAGTCCTTGCAGTGCTTCTTTGTGAACACCTTGACAGAGGAGTTTTATTTCAATAGTTTTATTATTAAGATATATGTATGGAATTGATTGGACCCGTACTCTTCTGTGGCATGTAGATCAATCCAAAATTTTTAGCATTGGGATTTTTTAGGTATTTATCTATCTAAACTTTCTCCCAAGTTAGCTGTTTTGAAGGTGGCTAAAAATATTTGTTGAAGAACCTATTTTCAGCTACTATATTTTAGGATATAACTTTTTCTACAAAACTTGTGTATCCAGTCTTTCATCGTGAGAATGCCTTGCAATCTGAAAATTCCCTCCACAAAATATTACCATCTCTGGAACTGAACATGGGATCAGAGGGGGTCCTAGTGCTCTAGGACAGGCAAGGATACCTGACTAGTTACAACACTGTAGCTTCTGTGGCCAAGCAGGAAACTACAAATGTTTGAGAATATAATGTTAAAAGGAAAAACTGCTATATAAAATTTATATGGTTTGATTATTGAAATAATTATAGATACAATTAATCAGTAAATGTTTCCTTACCTTGAGTTTTGCACAAAGGGCCTGCCTCAGCATTGACTTAGGGTTGAGTAGGAGTTGAATAAGTCATATTTCAATTTAAGCTTATTTAAGCTTTCCACGTCAGGGATTCTTTCTTTACATATAATTGGCAGTTCCTAAGACAGAGAATCCCCAGCTGACCCTATGTTTACGTTTGATATAATGGTAAGGGAATTTCAACTTTCCTGCCTTTTAAATGCCAGTCATTTTTTATTTTCATGTAATTTGATATTGGTTTGATTTTGACGTCAATTAAGTAAATTGTCTCAAGACTTAATTTCTTTTTATCAAATTTTAAAAATATCTCCAAACATCTTGTAACATTTCCAAAAAATGTTATAAGATAAGTTGTCGTATGAAATATATGACTGCAGTTATATTTAACTCTTCTACTAATAAGTCTACCAATGGAGTTCCCTCCATTATTTAGGACTTCAGTCAAATCATCATTTCCATATTTTTTTTTCTGTCTGCCTTTTACATGTACCTACTATTATTACTGAATAAAAGCCATTTCCATGAGATAGGAGGTACCTTGTAAACAATAAGATAATAATAAAATCCAAGAGGTGCATTGAGTAGAAAGTCTGCAGTCATGGGCACTTACTTTCCCTGTCCTGTTATATAAGTGCTCAGATTCTCTTCTTTCCTCTTGCGTGAGGATAAACATGAATATGTAAGAATGTTTGCAGCCTCTGGACAAGGATGTGGGATCTGGACAGTCCCCAGTGTAAAGTACAACAGAAAGTAAGCAAGCTGTGAAAACCAAAATAGATCAGGTAGATGCAATAATAATTTTTGTTATTTTCCTAGTCTTAAATTAAACTAACACAAGGGGTTTTTTCTTTTGTATGTGCTCTCATTTCTGTCATCCTGGTAGTAACTGAGTGGTTTCTAGGAATTAATTAAATGGCCTGGTTAAAGTCACATGTACTTTACTTTTCCCATCATCCTTTCCCCATAAAGAGAATAGTAAGGTTTTTACTTAGCAATTGACAGATCCTTTTTTAAAATGTTATTATTATATGTGCTTTTCACAAAGAAGGCAAACTCAGAGAAAATGTGTGCCTTGTACTTGAATGCAGTTTGGAGTTTCTTATAAAACTGGTGATTAAAGAATCCTAACAGAATACTTTTTGAAGTTAGTATTCTGTGTTTTATTTGTGGCAAGAAGGAGAAATATTGTGGGTCCAAGTTTGTCTCTTTTTTTTCATTTTGTTCCTAATAAGAAGCTTTGCAGTCCAGTAGCTAGATACGTTTTCCTGCATAAATTTAAACTGTAGAATAATTTCAAGTTAAAAACAAGAATTAAATACATTAGTAGCATGAAATCATTTGGCAAATATTGGTATATTTGTAGAGGAAATGACTACATTTTTTGTTTGGGAAATAATTGAGCCTATGTTATGATATATCTATTTCTAAAAATCGATCATAGCCATTTGTGTGTAAGGTATGCAGTGCAACAGACATGATTTTTCTATTGATGTGTTCTTTTAAGTAGAAGTTAAATAAGAAACACATGCTGTTTCATAGACATATGATTTTTGAGCAATATCATTATTTTATACTTGTTCTTTCTTCTTCAATTCTACATATTAAAATTTAATATTTCTTCAGCTAGTTCTTAGGGCTTCATACTAACTATGAATCTTTACAAACATGAAGGTTGTTCATTAGAAATTCAGAGTTTTATTGAAAGAATTTTTTTTATTGTAAAAGGTGTACAGGGTTTTTTTCTTAAACAAGATCCTGCTAGGTGTTCTCCAAATTCAGTTTTGATTCAGGAACAATGAAGACTAAAACATTAAACTTCTGAGGCCAAACTGTGTCAGGCTCAGTGATGTTAACAGATAAATGTGGAAAAGTTTGCTGTATACCCTGTTATACCTGATTTCTATTTTTCTAAGACGTTTTCAGAACAAGGAGTGTTCATTTGGTACATTTCACATCACTAAAATGCAGTTATAGATGCTGGGGAAATATAGACAAAATCTACCTTAATATTTATGCTTACATTTAAAAGTAAATATCTGATATTGATATTTAGGTTTAATTTTATTTTCATTTTTGTTCGATTTACCCTTAAAGATGGGTAGCGGTGTATTTAAGAATCAGTTTGGGCTTGGAATTCTCCTCCCCCATCCTGTCTGTACAACTGAACAGAAAGGGGTAGGCGACTGTCATACTTCCAAGCACATTTTTAGAAGGTCAGAATGATTAAATTCATTTTCAATAATGTTTTTCTGTTCATGCTTTATATTGACTGTCTTTGTTTCTTATAGAACCTTCATTACTTTTTTTTATTTAAACAAAAATGTAGCAAAGGAACAGATGTGTCCCATATAAAATATGCAATAAATCTTGTCTCACAAATTCTTTGCTCTGAACTTTCTGACAGAAACTGTCAAATATCCACTTTAATTCTAGTATAAAATGTTCACTTTATGTCATGGCGCCAACCACCATATGCTGGAGTAAAGTCAGTAACCAGCAATAAAAAAAGGCAACATACGCACCTTTGAAACAGTACAAGCACTCAGCAGTGAGAAAGGTCTATATAAATCTATGGAGAATTAATCTCAGCTTTGCCACTATCCTGCTGTGCATTTACAATGAGACTTTGCTCCTGACCACCAGAAGTGGCTTACTTTGCAGGAGGAGGGTATCCTAATGAGGGGAAAATGTATGGAAAACAAAGCAGCAGCTTTTAACCCCTCACCCCCATCCTTTGGATCACCTAGAAGAGCATGTCCTAGTGTGTTCAAACATGTGGGGCTACTACACATCACGTATTGCTGTACATCAGCAGAAATTACTTTAGCTTCATAAAATCATTGTAATCATTCCACAGGAGGAGATCGTGTGATGGCTTTTCTATCCTAAAAGTTTTCAGAACATAAATTTCACAGTTTTCAGAAATTAATTATGTTTGTATAATTATGCATTCTTTGCCCACCAGATTAGCTGTTGGCTCACCACTGAACGAACTTTTTTATTTGTCCTCCTTTTGTTTTTGAGAAGACCTCCTGCTTCTTATTAGTTTTAATAATCATTCAACTATTTAGAAGTATTGTCCTTGATATAAAAATGTGACAATCCTTAAAGTTTTCACTTGTGCTTACAACAAGAGATTGTACGGATAACCTGGATCATAAATTTTCCCAAATGCAGAACAGATTGGATTTAGCCTTGTTGTATTTGAAAGGATTAGATCTAATTTTTCAGTTCCATAAACTGTTTAGATATATGTAGTCATCTCAAAGATAACTCTGGTACGCACCAAGGACTAATGTTAGTTCTAATTATAATGAAGTAATTTTTTTATGTAGAAACTAACTGAAAAAAAACTTTCATTTAAAAATCTACTCTTACAGAATACAATAGAAGTATCATACTCGGCAACATACGTTTTGAAAAATACAAGACTTTATGAAAATAAATATAAATTTTTTTCTTCATAGTTAGTTCTAATATTCTGGCAAAATTACCTTCAACACTTTTCCTGGCACATTTGTACACAGGATTATAACTTTTAAAAGAAAACATAATTTTATTACCTGTCATAATACACGCTTTCTTGTATGTGTTGCTCAAGAGTGTTCTGCTGGTGTTGTGTGTCTCTGTGTACACAAACGTCTACAATTTGTTATGGGTTGGCAACATTAAAAATACTGAAACTTGTAATGTTTAACAATTTCTGTATAGTAAATGTTAATTAATTAGTCCCTGCTCAGGACCTAACATACACCTTGGTGACTAATATTCGTGATTACCTGTGGGGAAACTTGTTTGTTTAAGCAGGTTCCCAAGACTGCATGGAAACTCTTTTCAGAATAGAAACATTGGTACATTATCATCATTGGACGTGGATTTCTTAGTTAAAAACAATATTTATACCATTGCAAAGGAAAATAATCTTATAAGGACTATTTCAGAGAAGTGTGATTAAGACCTCATGGCAGCAAGTATTCTGAATGTTGTTTGGAAAGATTTAAGATGTCTATACCAGTATTTAAACCATCAAAAAAAAATCGCATCGCATAATCCCATGTTAAAAATTGGATGTTTTATAATATAGAGAAGAGGTAAAGGAAACAAAGCTTATGACATGACTCTGCCCAGTGATTGTTCCTGCCAATAATTTTTAATGCATTGGCCAATTTTGACCACATGTGACAGAGATATTAAGCTTGAAAAACCTCAATAAAAATATATGGCTAAGTAGACAAGAGTGACCTTATTAGCCTTCTAGGGAGAGAAGGGCTGTATTATGGACTTAGCCCTTTAATTAAACATTAATGAATCCATCTGGAAACTAACTCTAAATACAGATCCGCAGTAGGCTAAGTTTCATTGAGTCCATTGCTTGCAGACTTTCTTACTTAACTGATAGGACAGAAGATCAGTCGATCTCTTGATGGGTGTGGGATGGTTTATTTGGGGGGATTTTTTTTGTCATTCTAATATTCTGGAATGGAAAGCTACATCAGACATACAATGAATATTTACATGTAATTTCCAGGCTGTCTGTTGGATTCCATGAGTTCATAAAGCCTACCATTTAGAAGTTAGTAACTAGCTAAAGAAAGTTAATCAAGTAATACATATTATAAAAATCAGTTGCTAGGAATCTATACGTAGAACACTTCTGTATTATGTATTATTTTATTTTTATTATTTCTGAAATAGAAAATTTTCATAAGACAAAAAAGCTCCTGCATGAAAATGGTGGACTGCAGCCATGTGAAATAATTTGCAGTCATATTAAGTATGTATTTTTCAAATTTGAAATTAAATGAAGAACAGAAATTAGATGGAAAATATTTTACATGTTGTGTTCTCTTCTGTTTGCTGTGTTTATATATTAAGTCAGTTCTTAAGTAATAAGAATTCTTTTGAAGAGAAACTAAAAAGTAACAATATTTCTCAGAAGACAGTTATATTAAAAGTAACTCAATATAATAATGTAGAAATAGCAAATAAAAAATCAGATTTTATGCACAGCTCTAGATAGATATATTTCTCTTGAGTATCTCTCTTCCTTGAACAGGATATACACCTCCTCTAGAATTTCTGAAATTTTAAAATTTTCTAAAAACTTTAATTTTATTGAGAAAGCCTATTCAATAAATTTGTATGAAAATTATAAATATCTGAAATTACACAATTCATTTTTACTGGGATTACCTAATTTCTGAGAACTTTTATACCCTCTGTTTCTATATGCTTTGTAATAGGATGTCTTTTCAAAAAATAACAGTCCTAAAATTGGAAACAATCTATGTGAACTTCATCCCAGTAACAAATGATACTAAATTAGAAATTAAGTTTCCATGGTTTTAACAATTCCAAAATTCCAATTTCCATACTCAGTACCATAATTAGTCTTATTAACCCAGCCATGTTTCCAAATTACAGTATATTCCAGTTTGATAATGAAAAATACAAAGGAAATAGAGATTATCCATTTTCTGATTTTTACATCCTCTAGCATTTATGTGTGCATTTTCATAAATAATTGTTTATTTGCACTTGACATTTGTTAATTTATTTTAAAGAGTTTATTAATTTGATTTCCATTCCTTTAAAATTCACATTTCAAGAAAGTAGATTCTGGCAGTGTCATGTGATGAAATATGTTTTCATGTGTTATATTATACAAATTGTTTATTTATAACTGTTCATTTATAACATTTGCAATGTGTTCTATTCATGACCCTTTTATGCAGGATGCTATGTTTTTCTAGACAGTAAGATAATGCCAATAATAAAAAGATTAAACAGATGATGATATTTATGAACACTTTTTATAAATTGTCAGCCAGATGCAGTTGGCTTTGTTATCATTAGGTAAACAATAAAACCTCATACTACATTACAGATTGTTTAACATGACAAGTCAAGCATCTGGACACCTTGCCTATAGTAAAAATAAACATAGAATTGATTTTTATGCATTAAAACTGTCCAAATGATCCAATTGATTTAAATCTTCACATTCATCTACACTAATTTTTCTGTATAGTTATGTACTGTTGTACTGGATCTGGCTGGGATGGAGTTAATATTTTTCATAGCAGCCAGTATGCGGATGTGTTTTGGATATGTGGCTAAAACAGTGTTGATAACAAAAGAGTATTTTGACTGTTGCTGAACAGTGCTTGCACGTTGTCAAGGCTTTCTCTTTCTTTCTCTTACTCTGTTTCCCCAGCAAGTAGGTCAGGGGTGGGCAAGAGTTGGAATAGCTATTCAAACTGACCAAAGGGATATTCCATGTATTTAATGTCATGCTTAGCAATAAAAAAAAAACAAGAGAGGAAAGGATATTGGCAGAGGTAATCATTGCTTTAGAAATGCCTGGGCATCTGTCTGCTTGTTGGAGGTGGTGAGTGATTGCCCTTGTGTCACTTGTTTTTTTTTCATTCCCCTTTTGTTCACTTACTGAACTATCTCTGTCTAGACCTGTAAGTTTTTCTCATTTTTGCTCTTGCTATTCTCTCCCTGATCCCAATGTGGGGGAACAGAGATAAGTGAGTGAGTGTCTGTGCAGTGCATAGCTACTGGGCAAGGCCAACCCACCATGACTCTAAAGTAACAATACTAAGGAAAGCACATTTCATTACATTGCTCACGGTGGTTCTTTGGAGCTCAAAGAACTGCCATGTACTTATAAATGAACCTATGTGAAAACTTTACATTACTTTGCATTACTTGTAGTCCAGTAAGTCTTGAGTAAAGCATTTCCTTAAAATTAAGTCTATTCAGAAACGTTCACTGGTAACAGATCTTATGACACTAAAACCAAAGAAGACTAAATTCATCCTGCTGTTGATCCTGTGTTCTTCATACAACTATAGTGTCTAGGAGTTTAAGCATGTCTAGAATTTTGTACAAAAACAGAGAACATCTATATTTCTTTTTACCTCTAGTCTTATTGCCCACCTACAAGGCCACCTTTGAGCTTTTTCTTCCACTCTGCACAGGGTTATTAAAACCTTTCCCTTGTACAACAATAGTACTTGAAGGTGGAAATATATATGGTATACTTTTAGCTATAAGGACTTCCAAGTTTAGCTTCTGATACCCAAGTATATCAGCAATGGATAATCTCTAAGTCTGGATCTCTGTTATCAAATGGTGGTATGTCTTCATGCTTTAAAAAGAAAAAGAAAATAAGGTCTCATGTTGCTTTTTCTCCTTACTTGGTGACGTCATAGAATGTGACATTTGTCACTTTGGAAAAAGACAACCCAGCTGAACCTCTAGGGTTATACTTTTCTTCCTAAACCCTTGATTAAGGGGCTAATATGTTTCTAGGGTGGCTTTCATCGTTTGACTACCTTTCAGTATGTCTACTTAAGAGGTTTTAGTCTTGACTAGAAGAGTTATTGTGAGCCTAGAAAATGTCATAATAACCTTTTGTCAGTTTGAACAGGCTCTCTCCAGACTTTATAAAGCTCATTGAGTAATGTCATTAGGGATTTTGTTTGGGGTTTTCATGCTTTGTTTTGGAGGTGGGAGTCAGAGCTGCTCTATCTATTTCAGTTGCAGCTGTCTTGCCACCAAGATTTGAGGTGCAGAATTTAACAGTATAGAACTGTTTTCCTTGCAAAGGACACACAACATTGTTTCTGGCTTTTGCTATACCAAAATAATCTGAATAACTATCTCCAACACACTTGCCCAGTACAAGTAAACATATGAGTTGAAATAAATTTATTTTGTTAATGGAAAATATTCTGAAGTAATCCAGTTTTTAAATTGCTTAAACCATCTTAATACAAACCTCTGTGTAGCCTTACACTGAAATGGAATCATTCAGGATCAGCTTCTCAGTGGCCTTGTCCATGAACTCAAGTTTGTAACTTTATTTCAACTAGCCAATGGTCTTCTATAGGCTGAGCAGCAAAAACATACTTTATGTAATGTGTCTGAATTCTGTTTATATTAACCTTTGTATTTACAGGATTATTCTGTTGTGGAATAATTTTTTATTGCTTTAAATATGTTTTATTCTGCTACAGCTAAAGTTGCTCCTCTGCACTAGGAAGAAGTGATCAACATTTTCTGGAAAAAAAATAGTGCTTTTTCTTGAGTATCCAGCTCAGGAAACAGTCTCCAAAGTAGAGAATGCCCAACCTCTGAAAATCAAATCCTTTTAAGTAGATCGTATAAGCATACTGTAACAGAGGGGCTCAGATTGACTAACCATATTTCAAACTCTTGGCTGCTTTTTCAAAAAAATCATGTACATACCATACATTTAAAACTTAGTACATGTGTTTTCACTTTCCAGCTTCCTGAACAAAATGTGATAGCTGTATGGAACAGTTGGTGTTAACTGTGTTTGGTACCTGTTCAATTCCAATTGAACTTCCAATTAATTGTGCTGCAAAAACAGGTTTAAATTTGTAAATTCTGCAGCAATAAAGAAACGTGCACAACTTAATGTTCTTTTTTAAAATCTGAAAGTCAAGTTTAATTATTTGCTTTTTGTTCAGATTAATGTCTAACATTTATTATACTATGGATTTTAAATGACTTTTCAAATCCAATACAGTTTGTTGGTACATTAGAAGCATTCATTTAGGTATAAGAAATAAACAAAAATTGAAAATTAGCAAATCTTCATCACTTTTATTGTATGCAATATATAACCTATGCAATTTTGAACCTAAGAGATGTTTAATCTGTGGGATCTGTAGAACACTAAGGTAGTAATTTATATCTTTGAAATGTTTTTCAATGGCAGCTAAAGAAGAGCGTAATAAAGAAGAGAGCAGTTTGGAAAATGCACAAAAATGGTAAGGTTTTTACAAGTGCTTTTAACAATTTATTTTGGTCAAAGATATTATTGATCTTAGGTATTATATTACATAGGAGAAAGGATCTGTACTTCCAAAAAGTAATATGCTTTCTGAAAAAATTACATGTTGTCTTCCAGGAAAAATTTCCGTTGCGTTTTTAGCCAAACTGTGTACTGTGTTTGAGGTTTTAATTAGTGTCAGCATTGAACTGAATCAGTGTTTTACAGAATACTGTGATAACTGATTAACTATTTAATATAGTAAAAATTTATTTCATTGTCACCAAGTGTTTTCAGCACTTAGGCTATTGAATGTAGTATATTAAAAAATCAGTGAAATCCTGGTGTTTTTATTGCCTGAATATCTGTGCCTTACTTAGACCAGAAGAGGCAAAATAGGGTAAGAAGTAAAATAAATTGATTTATAGATCAGCAGTGAACTATTTAATAAGTTAATATTTCTAATAAATTTTGTTTAGCAAATTATGATTTCATGAGAGTGAAGAACCTGCTTTTAACCCTGATTGTGTTAGCTATAGAACTGCTATAAATCGACAGAGGTAATTTTTTTTTTAACTTCTTGACAATATTTTTTCTTCGTGATCACTAAAGGCAGATCTGTGGTAATTTGTTTTCTTATGTTACTTTTTTGAGCAGAGTCACTCCACCTGAGGCACCTAGTTCCATCTTCATAGACAGGAAAGAGAGAGAGACACGTCCCAAATACAGTTAAAGTCTTAGGTGAACTGTTTACATTCACCAGCAAAAGGTGCCTAAATTGGCTGAACTGTTGGCTGACATCATCTGGGACTTTATCTCTTAATTTCATTTGACAAGTGTGGCTGGCTGACTTGTTGCCTTTCTACCTAGCTACAAACCTAGGTTTTGTGGCATGGGCTCTTTCATGTTCGACCTGCTTTATAGCCTTTCTGAAGCAGAGAAGACTCTCCAAGGTATGGAGATACACTTAGTTTACAGTTGACTTAAGGATATGGAGTTCAGGTTTTACAATTACTAATTAAACATTCAATATTTAAAATTACTGCTAAAAAGATGTTACTTTTGAATATCAGGAAGCAACTCAGGAAGCTAGATTAAGCTTGGTGAAAGCAAAACAGTGCTACTAGGGGAAGGGAGAATAAGATCTTCATGGACTGTTGCAGAAGAAAATTAAAGAAATAGATATAATATAGCATTTCCTGAAATGCAGTAAGTTTTTCTCATTAAAACTGAATGCCAATGTTTTGTCTGCATGACATATCTCTATGATGGCTCTAAGTTCTCCTCCTGGGAATAAGGTAGGTGTTGGAAGGTTAGTCATACTCAGCATGAATTGGCTGCTGTGATTTCCAAGGCTAAAGGGAGGTTATGGTAATTACCAGCCTTGACTACTGAATCAGGAACCAGCCCTCGAAGAAACTTTCCCCAGAGGGCTTGTGTGTTGGCAGTTTTTTTTCTCCCTCCCTTATAGCTTTGAAGAAACAGTGGGATACTTTGGGATAAAGCCAAAACCTGGCGAGAAGGAGATCACACCAAACTACGTTTTCACAGTGTGGTACGAATTCTGTAGTGACTTCAAGACCATTTGGAAACGAGAGAGCAAAAGCATTTCCAAGGAACGGTAAGGTTCCAATAAAGTCATTAATACCATTTTAGATGTCTGGGAAACTGTTCCTTCTCAAACCCAACAAATTATACTCCTATATTTCACAGGCGTCATTGTTTTCTTTCAGATCTAATGGACATCAAGGAAAGATTATTCCCTAAGGGTTTGTAGAAAAATTCACCAAAGGCATGCTGTCCCCACAAAAAGATAAACACATATAATCTGATAAATTACACTTTTGTAACCCCTTCCAATTACTAGCTAGTAAAATGAAAGGGGAGCTGTGCTAATTTGTAGCAGATTGCTTCTCTGTGCATTTTCATGTTGAACTAGCCTAAATGAGGCGATATTGCTGTCGCAGACAGTACAGACAAATAAAAGTGAATGCTTTTCCAGTTAATATACTGCACTTGCATCAAAGGGAAGCCCCAGAGATACAGGCCACACTTAGCACAGTGTTGAAGCCCCACACTGAATTTACAGCACTACTTCTGACTTTTGGTGTCCTGCTGAGGACATCAAACTACTTGCCGCTAGATCTCAGCACAGTCTCCTGATTTTATTAGTTAGAGTAAAAAAATAAAAAAGCTAAAACCCTTCAATTATTTGCTTGATTTTCTTAAAGAAACTTAAAATCTTTTACAAAGGAAAAACAATTCTACTACAAGGACACTGTGCTTGCCATACCTCAATTTGTTTGGAAAGACATAAAGAACAGTAATGTGGTCATGCTTTTACAGATATTACAAATTTCAAATACTTGATAGTTAAAGCTTTTTGTATAATCATGTTATGATTAGATTTTAGAAGCTGATAACTGCAAACATTCAGAAAGAATCTTTTATTTCTCTAGATCAATATGCAAATTTGTTTTACACATTAAAAACTGTGTAAAATAAACAGATACTAAAAGATTGCAATAAACATGATAAGGATCATCCCAGGGATATATTTTCTGCCAAGTCATTATTTATTTTTGTTCCAAAAGCAGTTAGGATAAATGTGAATTAATTGATTTATTTAATTGATTGATTTAAAATGCCTTGTTAAGTTTTTAATGCTACATAACTTCTTAAACTTTCTTAATACAATAATCAAGACATTTTTGTTTGCAAGTATACTGTTATTATATTCTGTGTTTTCCTTCTGGGGTGAAATTCTAATTTCTCATTAATATTTATAGAAATAAAATGTAAAAATAAAAATATAGCACAAATATTTCATAAGTTCCTTTGATGGTGAGCATTATTGTTATTCATAACTGTAAAGCAATACCCATAGAATGCTGAGCACCAGTTATCATAATGTTTCAAAGTACTGACGCTTTCTGGCTTATATAGACTGATCTTCACACTTCACTTCAAACTATTTTTACAAAGTTTCATTAGTCTTAAAAGGACAATTCATTGTGCTTTGCATTCAAAATGTGGGTCATTGCTCAAGACAATGAGCTGCTGAAATGCAGACCCTTGTGTAATAAGTAAATTAGAATGATATAACTGTTCTCATCCTAAATTGTGTTGTCCTGCTACTGAAAAGAAGGAACTCATGAAATCAGTAGATTAGAATTATGGGGAAACTATTTTCATCATCTGATAATGTCTTGTAAAGTCTTGACCATTTAAGGGTTCTGTTTACAGTGCATGAGACTAAAAGTCAATGAGCTGCTGTCCAAGAAATTCTGAAAGCAAGCTAAGAATCATTGTGCACACTGGTAACCAAAAACCTTAGTATGACAGGAATGGACAGCTGTCTTCCTTAACTGGCTAATTAATTGGATGCACTATTTGTCTTGCAGTTTTAAAGATTATAATTTAATACAAAGAAATGTTTATCATGATCCAATTATTTTATTTTGAAGGAGATTTTAAAGAGGAAGAACTGGTAGCATTAGTCAATATTTCAAATTTGAGTTTGAAACTGAGTCATTGATTTCCTTATGTAAATGTTTACAATTTAATTACCCTTCAGATTTCAATAAGGGCTGCAAAAACTCAGTGTAAATTGTGTTTGAATTAGCCAGTCACATAGACAGCTAAACACTGATTTAATTGTTAACATTTATATAGGAATGTATATATGGGATTTTAATTTGTCTCTCAAGAAATATGGCTCAGAAAAGTCAAACTTTAATTATAATATGCAGAAATATCATTATAAAAAGGTATAATTAAAAATATATTAACTTAAAATTAATAGTAGTAAAACTAGGTCAAAAATATTCAAAACTGGGATTCCAAAACTAACTACTTTGTGTTGTGTAACAACTTTCACATCTCTGAATTTCAGGAAAGAAAAGAGTATTGCCTTAAATTAAATGACAGCCTCAGCTGCAAGAGCCTGTTTTGTCCAAAAACTACTTGGCTCCAAAATGTAACACAACAGTAGAAATATAGTTAGATTTCTATGAGATTTTTTTCTTAAAGGAAGCACTTTAACTGAGCTGCTCTGCATTTAACTTACCATGAAAATAAATTATCGGCCTGCAAAATATAGGTGAGTCATTGTCTCTTTCCTAGACAAAATTTGCACACCATTTAGGGATGCAAGACAGAGTTACAGATAGATAGCAAACCTAGATTGATACGATATATGATACATAAAGGATGTATTGATAAAATGAAGAAAATTTTTGAACTAGTTGGAATTTGATGACAGCTTTATTTCAGATGTAGTATTCCCTTCAATATCAGAATGCAGCAACAGTACATGAAAATTTCCTTTGGCAATCACCTCTTCATCCCTGACATCCCATTAATGTAAATGTACCATAATACTTACCAAATGTTAGAGACGTTTGTTGTGTTTTGTTGTTGACGTTATAATTTAGTATGTTTCTGCATTCAGGTTTGTTAACTGCTTTTTTGCTTTCTTCTGTTTATAAAATTCTAAAATTTCGAGTTGATAACTGAATTGAAGACTAAAACAATTTTTTTGACAATAAGGCACTTACACCATGGAAGAGTGCATGTAATTCAACTCTCATTTTTTTAAACTACTAATTTTATTGGCCATAGGCATGTCTATGAATTTAGAATCAAAACAAATGTATATTTATGACAACTTAAATACATTTTCTATATAAATGAATGCCTACCTAGAAGTCTATCAAATCATTCAAGATCTGTTGAAGTATATTTGAAGAGGGTATCCTAGCCAAGTTTGAATATAGGGGAAAAGTATAAAGGTAGGAAAACGTACTAATAGTTTTCAGTGAGTAGTTTCATCACAAACTGTGATTATGTGTTTTGCTAAAGAAATGTGACAAGAATTATCATTGTATATTTGAATGCTATCCTTTAAACATTAAATAATCAGATATAAAAAGTAGTATTGTTGTTAATTTGTCCCACTACTTACACTGTAATAAGATTACTACAGTAGTTACCATTAACTGGTAGTGGATTAAGCCATCGCTTTCAAACTGAATATACATACAAATTTTGCAGGTCAGAATTCAGAGAAGAAAAAGAGAACTAAAGTATGTCTCAATAGTTAGATAAGACAGTCATTGTTTGATGAACAGAAAATCCTATTTTTAATGGTACCTTTTGTAAAAGGCCCTTTCTTAAAATGCTTTCTTTGCTTTTGAATTTAATTTCTAACACAAAACATATTGATTTTCTTAGCTTAATCTTCTGAGTAAAGCCAGCGTTTTGTTGTTTGGGTATTTTTTTTTGCCTCAAAGGCAACAGCGTTTTGGAAAAACAGAAGCACCAACTGTAGTAGTTTAGGTAGCTAACAGTAAAGATGAAAATGTCCTACCAAAAGGAAAAGCACTAAGCAGTGTCCAGTTACATTTTGTCTGTTATACGAAACTAGAGCTGACTCTAGCTTTCTACCCAACTCTTAACATTTATGGAATTCATACCGAATGAATTCTATTCATTGCCTTCTGTTTCTGCACAGGAAAAGAATAAGTCTGGGGAGTCCTTGTTTGTTACATCACATGGTTATAAGAGATAACATGTAAATTGTGAAGTCTCTTTAGTAGTGCTGGCCAATACAATATTTAATATTTTTGATCACTGATTAAGCTAATTAGCAGGCTTTCTTGTGCCTAACAAATGACTGAAATTTGACAGAAGCACTTACAATAGGAACTAGTGGATTATATTTTCATTTTCAATGTAACAGTGAGCAAAGAGAAGTAATCTTTGGTTCAAGACATTATATCTGGTTTAGAAGACCAGATTTATTTTATAGTTCGATTTTGAAAGTGAATTTCTCTTTCACCTATGGTCTATCACGTATATGTTACCTAAGACAATGAATTAAAAAAAAATAATTTGTGAAAGTCTAGACTTGCAGCCATTTTAATATATTTGTACTGTTCTAGAAAATATTCAGGGAGGATTTTTATGTGTTTCTGACGTTAAGGTGTAGCTATGGGTGTCCTTGAAGGACTGTTACATATGAAGAGAGTTTCCAGCTGGGAAAGTATTCTGGGTATCATCACTTTATGCTTTGGCTCTCCATACATGTTTCTAGGTATGAGCTAGTGGCCAGCTTGGATGGACTGAAGCACATTTTTTATTTGAACTGGTGTAGCCATTTTCTTCCTATTGATTTTTCATGTGCACCACCTTTCTGAAGGCAGAAAAATAGATTTTTGTTTCTTGTGACTACAGAGCTTAAATTTCTCACCTACTTGATACAGATAATCAAAACACCATCCTTAGATCCAGAAAAAATAGAAACATATCAAGCAAATTAGGAACCTGAGGTTGAGAGAAAAATTCCACTGACACATTTATACTATAGTATTTTTACTGTATTTATACTGATTTGCTTAGTGGACATTTATTCCAAATGCAACCTGAAGTTTTGGTCAATAATGACCGAGTTCTTTCCAGAAGATTTAAGCCAGAAGGTTTGATCAGGCATTTTTGTTGTACAACACAGTAATAAATGTGGACAGTGTTGAAGCTTCATAGTCTTTTATAAGGTTCCTAATTATAAAGTTAACAAAAGACTCTAAAAAGTCATCTGCCATGCCAGGTAGTACACAGACTAAAATTTTGAGACCGAAGTGTAGTGTGTTACATTGCATAGGCTAACTGTTCACAGGAAAAGGTGCTGTTAGTTAAGTATCAGTTTATAGACTACATACAGAGTTTATCATATGACTGAGAACAGTAAGGCATGTAACACATGAAAGGAATTTGAGCTATGCAGATATTTTTTCATCTCTCAAGGGGAGTCACTGTTCAGCTGTGTTAAGGATCTGGATTGGAGATGTCGCTTGGCTCTAGGTTGAACAGTTGATGTTGGCTGCAGCTACCACTGATTGTTCATCTCCACCCATATCTGAAGTTTGGTTTGCACAATTCCTGTGCCCACAGTCTTATGGGAGAAGTTTGGACTTCAAGTCACAGAAAGCTCAGGTGGTGCATAATTGTCATTCCAAGCTATTTCCTAACCCACAGCTATCCGCATAACCACCAGCTGCATGGAAGGAGCTGTAGAAGCAAAGAGAATGGATTATTCCAGAATACCAAGAGGCTGAGCAAGAAACAGATAATTTGGTCTCTGTATTCACACACCAGCAGAGTCTAAACATGCATGAGTACCAACCAGCTTATTTAGAAGGGATTCTGGTTTTCCAGACTGGAGACTTTAGAACATGGAACATACCACGCTTTCTTCTGTCTGACTTGAAAGGGAAGTGGGGTGAAAATTATATTGAGGTTATCTTGTTAGTCCCTGGCTTGATAATATGTTTTCCTGTGAAGAGATATTATTTTTTCATTAACTTATGAAGGAAGGTTTTAATAAATAGATGCTTATATTTAGGTTTAGTTTCAGTGTTCCTGGTTAGAAAATAGAATTAATAGTAATTTTGAATAAATATGATGTAATTATTTTTCAGTAGTATCTTTTAATTTAAGACACCTGACTTGCATCCAGTTTACAGGGGAAGATAACACCTGCCACACAGAAGCAAGAAAAGGTCAATTATGTTCCCATTACTTACAGTAAAGATCTATATGCGTTATTGGAATAATGACTGACCTATTTAAAAATACATTGTTTTGATAAATTCATCAATTTTGGTTTCCACGCTGTATGGTAATATGCATTATTGCATTACTGTGTCGCAGATTGTTAGATTTCAAGGCTTAACCAACCTGCATTCCTTCATGTTTTCACCTCTTTTTATTACTTGCTAAATTAGCACATGAGCACCTTTTTTGACTGCCTTGGGATTCAGTTATTCTACTGCCCTTTCTGGTCTCTTTGTCTTCTGCAGTGCTCTCTGTTCAAAGTGTCCTTGTCACTATTTTTCTAGCATGTTTTACTACACACTCCTGTCCCTTCTTGCTTTTCTGTTTTAGATATACTTCTGCTGACTTTTCTGTTCCACTTTCTTCCTCCTTGATTTCACATCTATTAGATTCAATCCAAATTTATCTTCCACAAAATCTCTAAACCATGGCTAGACTTGTGTGTTTATCCATGCTATTTTATACTGATAGAGGAAGAAAAAAAAATTTCTTCATTCAATCCATTCCTTTGCATATCTCCAAACTCCCTCTCATGGTTATTCCTCTGTAAATGTCCAGCTCATGTGAGCTGCTCCCCTGTACATTAATTCACACAACAAAAACTCAGAAGAAAGGGCAAGGGATGCTTAATTCATGTTGTTCGTTCGATGCCTGTGAGTTGTAAATTGCAGAGCTCTGTCTCAGGGCTTGATTATGCTACATTTTCTCCAGCATAAGGCTCTTGAGCTGATTCTTGTCAGAATACGTATTAGTTGAACTTCCCTAAGTTGAAGAAATTACTACTTCCTATTATCTTTCCAACTGGTTGTTGTGCTATATTAATGATTAGCTTGCCTCTCTAGGGAGCTTACTAGAGGGAGTATAAGATTCTGCATCCTCTCCCAATTTCTATTTGGTGTCTCATGTAACACTTAAGTAATGAATGAACGTAAGTAATAAGATGAAGTGAGTAAACATTTGAAGTCTGTACTTTGTAAATCTTACCCTAAGCAGTGTCACTAAGACACTTCTTAATCTAGTAAATCTACAGTAAATGTTTTAGTTATGTTTTCAAAGTCCTTTTTAGATGTTTTGTTGGCCCTTACACTAGACACAAGACTGAAGTGGATTTCCCATATTTCCTCAAATTCTTTTCTATTTCACCTGATTTCTCTAAAGTATAAATGTTTAAATTGTCCACCTTTATTATCAGGCAAATATAATTTCAGTTCCTCACAAGGAAGAAGAGAAACTTAACAGAACATTTATTTACCTTACATTTTTATATCCTACCCCTCTAGCTTTTGTTTTACTTCAAACAGACTTTGAACAAGTAATTGCTGAACAATTAATACTTGAGGAAGTTTATACTTCTAAGTTAAACAATTTTTATCTATATAAATTCTCATAAACGGCAATTAATGCCTCAAACACCTTTAATAGTTTATTTTATCTTAGTTAAAAATAGTAGTATGTTGTGTGATATATCTGCAGATTGTTTAATAACATAATATATGGTCCTAAGAAAAGATCACAAAATAATTAATAGTTTATTTCTATCCTTTTGAAGGTACTTCATTTGTAGTTTTATTCTTCATGCACCTTATTAAGTTCTAATTTTATTTCTAATTTTAATATAGTCCTAATTTTTAGTATTTTAATGAAAAGCTTTTCAAAGTTATGCTATTATATGGCTTATATAAACAGGAAATTATTTCTATTTGTGCTAAAGAAAAAATAGAGTGAACAGGGAAGAGATATCATTCAACCTAAGATAAATTAACAGAGTTTGTCCAGTCACTACCTAGTCATTCTTTCTAGTCACTACCTAGTCATTCTTTTCCTAGTCATTCTGTGGTTTGCTTGTTTTTACTTATCTGTTTCAGTAAAAGATTCAGATAAATGTTTTGCATGCATCCAACTTTAATTGCAGGTAAAGAATATTGTGTGTGTTTGTAAGTTTTGATGGAAGGTTGTCATATCTTTAATGGATAATTATATATTCATATCTAGGGGGTTTTAATGCAAGTAAAATAATGGGGAATAATATGAAGATTAGAATGATGATTAATATGATTATTTTTATTTTGTATTCCAAACTGTGCTCTCTGTTTTTAAAAAAATCTAGGTTTCCTGGAAATTGTGCATATATGGAATAAAATACATAGATCTAGGCCTGAATCTGTAACAGGCATAATTTTCTGTTTAAATCTAAAAGTTTATAATCCCTAGAATACTCCCTTCAGATGAAAATATGTACTCTAAGTATTTTAAAACTATTCAGAAGACACTCGTAGGTCCAAAGAGAATGAGATCTCAAAGAAAACATGCTCAAAATGGGAAAGAGTTTAGAAGTTGATCCTTCAGTGTGATTTAGAGTGAAACTGAATACCATCACTTGAAATACGTCATCATCTTTGCATAAACTTTGTAACTATGAGGTACAGCATGCTGTCCAGTGGCTGCTGTCATCCATCATTAAGAAGTAAACTGCGCCAAATTACAAAAAAATTTAGAAAGATGAATGGTGTTGCCACTTAGTTGGTTTCCTGTCGATACAGGGAAAACTAATCAAGCTTTTAAAAGACTTCAGATGTATTTTAAAATGTACAGACTAATAATTTCATAGTTGTGCATTTGAGGGTGTACTTAGAGCTAGAGTCAATGTTGTAGCTAAATAATGTTGAAAATAAGCTTAGTTGAAAGTATTTTAACTACTGTTCTTAAGCACTGGAAAGTGAGACACTACCAATAACTACTCAGCAGATGATTTTAAAATACATATCTTGGAGAAGGAATTTAAGTTTCCAACACTGAGCATTGATAAACAAAAATGAACTCATGAATATGTTTTATATTTTTTTAAGTATCTAGTTTGCTGCTAGTGTCACAGCAAGAAAGTACACATCAGTAATTGCAGCTATAATCCATTTTCCTTTTTGCTTTTCTTCCAAAATTCCTCAAAATCTGAGTGTGTTGAAAGAGATTTGAACTGGACATGGTATTTTAAATACTTTTTGAATGGCCATAGCAATTATTTCTGCCAATGAGAAAAATTATATAGTAGAAGAAAGTAGAATTTTTCTGTTCAAGAGTGCCAAGAAATATGTTGTTTATAGTAAAAGATTGATTTGGTGTGCATAAGTGAAAATTGGTTTGTTGCATTCTTCTTGCTTTTAAAAATTCACTCCCAACTTCTTTCCCTGTGCATTTTGCATATAGAACTGTAAAGTAGGCATTTATAGCACCAGCATTTAATAGGCACTGATAGCTGGGCAAAACCTATTTCAGGAGTGCCAAGAATTTTCCTTTCTTTTTTATGAATGTTTAGCACATAAATTCTACTGCCCATTCCATTGTCTGTAAGAGGAGTGTCAAGTCCCTTTTAGTTAAATTCTCTGTTTCTCCTATTCCTCCTAATTAAACTGCTTATTGAGTTCTTCTTGTTAAATCCACACAAAAACAAAGGTTCCATGTGCAAGACCTTAAGAGCAAAAGGCAAGAAACTGAAGAATCAGATCTGTGTTCTTCTTTCCCCCTATTTCTGTACCTGGTCTGAAGGTGCATATACAGTAGCTTCAACTACCCCCAGACAAGAACACATTCTATTTGCCTCTCCTGCTGTCACCACATAATGAGTCTGATTAGTCAACTCCATGTAAAGCAATGGGGAAAACATTAAGGAAAAACTGGCAGATGCTTTCATTTCAAGATTTTCAGAGGAAATACAATGTGTCGCCTGGCAGATGGGTGACTAAAATAATGTGTTCTGTGTACTCAACAGACTGACCCAGGTAATTTTTAGTTTTCATTCACAGGACTATCTTCGTGCCTTGACACTGCAGCTTTCTTTGGTGGGAAAGTTTCTCCTTAAAACCCAGATCCTGCAAGAACAGAGAAATTGTTTGCCTGGTGACATTTTCAGTCAGCAATACGGACAGACTGTCCTTTTGTTTGTGATTCTTTTCTGTTTTAATACATACTCTGCTCTGCTTTTGATACTATATTAAGTGCCTTTGAACAGTAATAGTAGGGTTTTTTAGTTGTTGCACCCCTGAAAACTTAATGCTGACAGTTCTTACAGCTAGAGTATATAGCCAGCAGAGCCAGAACAGCTTTAATTTCTTTGAATCTAACTGAGCCTTTTCTGTGTATTTTGTTCCAGAATTAAAGTGGCTCAGCAATCAGTAAGCAAGTTAACTGCAGAGAAGAAAGTTGAAACGAAGAGAATCAATCCTACAGCTAGCCTGGTATGATGTGTTTCCGAGTATGGCATTCAGAAGGGTTTTTGTGACACTATAGTCATTCAGAATGATGGCCCGTTTCTCCTGTTGTTGAAGAATGATGTAGTATGCATAGTTTGAATGTGTCAGAGTGATTTTCTTCCAAAGAAGAAATCTTAAAAAGCGTATGCTTTAACGGTAGTCCAACATTTAAGTATAAAACTTAAGTTGTGCTTGAGTATGATTCTGCTATTTTAGGTAACAAAATATGAGCTTTTCTGGTTTCTTCCCTCCTTCCACTGAAATCTCTTGTATTTTCTTCCATGCTCTGTGGCACATTTGTGTATTTGTCCAATGGCTGAATGTGTGGTTCTTTTCAAAAGCTTACAGAATCTTTTTTGCTCTATTGTATAATGGCAGAAGTGATTAAATCCCCATTTTGTTCCTTGTTTACCAGGGTTTTTTTGAGATGACACAAAAAAAGAACAAATCATTTGCAGTTAGGATAAAGCTATTTTGTCTCTGTACAAGGCACACAGGTTAGATCAGCATTTCTCAAACTATAGGAAGCAAGAGGCTAAGGGAAGGAAACGTATATGAAGGAATCAGTATATTATTTCTATTCCCACCAAAGCATATCAGTTGCAGGACAGGTGATAGAGATAGAAATTACAACATTTGCTTGGGAAGAGGTCATTAAACAACGTAATCTAGCTAATGTTAAATTAGAGTCATTATGTCAGCAGAAAGCATGCCACACAAGAGAAGTTATTAGATTCACATGAATTAGAAATGTGTCTGATTTTCTGTAGCTGCACTGGTCTTCACAGAGCAGCATGTTTTTAAGAGAGCAGAGTATTTGACAGGTATGTAGCTAAAGCAAGCTCACTTTCTCCATAGTAAGTAATTAATCAGTTCTGAGCCTTCCTAGAGTGGTCAAGGCATTAATTATTTAAAAAAAAAAAAAAGAAAACTTTAATCTACTGTGGCTTGTTTTGTACATCTCAGACTTCTAGACCTAATGTTCATGGCAACCTGAGAGGAGATGGTATATTATATGCAAGAATGATAATAAAGCTCCGTCTTCTCCTTTAACAGAAAGAAAGACTACGCCAAAAGGAAGCCAGTGTGACTGCCAACTGAAAGAAGAAAAATGAAAATAGAACTTCATACGTTGCAAGATGCTTTACTACATGGCCCAGAGAGCACCTTATATTACGTACTGAATTCTGCTTTGCTGATCTGTTCCAAGACAATCCACTAAAGACTTTTCAGTTCCTTAAGAAGAGTTTGTACGTTCAGTGGAGGGAATTCTAAGAAGGTTTTTAGTCAAAATTATTTCCTGTAACTGTTCCTTACACTGCTTAAAGTGCATCTTGTTAATGGTTATTTAAAATACTCTGCATAATGCATTAATATGGAAGAGCTAAAATGAGCATTTTGGATGCTGAGTTAAGTAATGACTAACAACCTATAGGTTATTTACAGGGCTTTGTGTAGATGAAAGCAAATACACCATTCATCTCTCAAAGTCTACCTTGTTACTTCAGCAGTAACTGAAAATTGACTGATTCTAAATAATTTTATAGTGTCTAAGTAGTCAATGCATCTTTCTAAATCTGATTAGATGTAATTATAGATTTATGCTGTATTTTAGTATAAATATTTTTATAAAAGCTTCAGCTTATGCCATACATTGAAATGGAAACAATATTTTGCACATGAAAAGGAATAGCTTCGAGTTCTTTAGTTTTATGATTGATGGCATAACTGATTCATTATTTTTATGGTTTTAACCTAACATTTCGTAAGTTTTGAGGCTCAAAAGAAAAATGATAAAATGTATATTTTTATTTCAGTACGTATTGAAAATATCAGTCCATAAAATGATGGTTTTATTAGTCATTATTCATTGAACTAAAATGCAGCAGTATGTCACAAATTTACACATTTGCCATTAAATCTCTATGTTTCAATTCTATTGAAATCTTTCTTTTAAACAGTGAATATCTCACTCTAAAATATATTGCATATCTCACTCTGAAATATATTAATGCAGCTGCTCTTGTCCCCCTGTATTTGTAGGAAGAATGAGTCCATCATACATATGTATACAGATATAAAAATTTAATAAGTAAAACTTGAGGGAAAAGTAAGTGTCACTGTCCTCCTGTAACATTACAGCCATTGCCTGTGAAGTAGCAGGGCCTGAAAACAACCTTACAGGATATGTACTGTTACTTGAAGATTCTTACTGCATTTTAAGAATTTGGTCTCTTAGAAGGAAAGATCTTGAAGAAGAAGTTGATTTAAGGTAAAACTGAGAAGTTGTTTTTAATTACAAGTAGGCAACAGCCTAAAAATAGGAAGCACAAGATGAAGAAAACGTGCTTCTGCTTGCTGTCCATAAGAGAGAAATACCCTTCCTTGTTACAATGATATCTGAAGCTGGTTATGAAGAGAAATTAAGTGAGGCAAAAAAGCATGAAAAGGGTAGTGGGGGGAAGGTATTAGTCCTTTGCTTAGAAGCTGGAAAGAATATACATGAGGCAGACAGGAGCTATCCGTACAGCAAATTAAACTGTGATGAAACCTAAGGCAAAGCCATCTCTAGAAATGTACACTTATGAAGGAAAACAGCAGTCACAGACACCCCCATGTATGTATGAACTTGGAGATTTCAGGTATTGTAGGTTTCTTAGATTAGTATCTCTCTCAGTCCATAAATAATAATAACAGAGTCAAGATTCCCTTGTATGTTTTGGAGTTTCTAGCTGCTGGAGATATACTCAAGATATGTAAGCATAATTCTTATGAAAACAATCAATAATGTACAAGCAAAAGTAACGTGATTTGTAGTTTGACTATTCCCATTACAGAGAAGTAAATTCCAAAGATTTTAATTTTCTGTCTTCCACTAATTACGTAAAGTACATATGTTTCCAATATTATTAGTGATAAACAACAGGAGCAATAATGTTTGTAAAAGCCAAAGACAACAGCAAGCAAAGCAATTGTGATGGGTATTTAAGCAAACAAGTGTTGAGTTTTGATACGATTTTCTGTTATAAAGTTAATGTATGTGGCCATTTGAATTGATCAGGAAATTTGCTGTAAAATGTTTTACTTCAATTATAAATCAACAGGAGCAGCACTGCTTGTTAAAAAGCATTGATCTTGAAAATTCTCATTAGACATTCAATGTGGAAAATTTAACATTATTGAAATACCTTGTTTCAAAATTTCTAAACATGAAACATTTTGAAATGTTGAAAAATATATATAAAGGGGGATTAAAATTATTGATATAAAACATTCTGTGATCAGATTTATAATTTTTTTCAGATTATCAACTTGCCAAAGTTTTAAGAATTTAGCATATCTGTTCAGAAGATTTGAAAACTTATATAGCACAGAGACTTTGTTTCTTCCCCATCTTCAAGTCTACTGATTTTCCTCTCAAGACAGATATTCTGATTCCGGCTTCATTCATGACTGAAATCCTCTACTACTTGTTAAATTATTTTTAAAGGGAAAAAAAGAATTCACCCAGAATGTTTGGTTAATTATTCAAGACTTTAAGATTCTTGAATGGAATTCGTAAGCTAAATATCACACTTACACCCCTAGTGATGCCCAGAAATGTCATCAGACAGTGATTGAAGTGATAAAGGTACATCTGCTGACCTTAACTAAAGTGTTGTATTAGAAAAGAGATATTAACAAATATTATATATCTATGTAAGCTGTTTAATTATGAAATATTTAGACACTACAGTCATAACAAGTGGGCATCAACAGGCATTCATCTCGGGGTCACCAACTGTTACCCAAAGTTACATTTTAAGCTTGCATTGAGTTTGGTGCCTGATTTTATCCTGAGCTTTCTAGTTTGGGAGAAATAAAGGAGAGAAGGAGAAAAGATAAATAAAAAGATGAAACAGAACTGAAGTCTCTGGTATGTGTCTACATTGTTACCATTGCTATCAAAGAGTAATAGTAAAGAGTATGCTAAAAAAAGCTAAGCAGCAATAGCTAGACAGTTACAATTTTCTGGGCTATTTAATTAAAATATCTCTACACTACATAGACGTCACTTCCATAAGCACAAAGTAGACGTAGCTTAAGAGGGATTTTTTTCTTGTTTGTTTGTTTTGTTTTGTTTTGTTTCATTTTCAACTCTTCTATTATTGCCAAACTTCTCAAAGTCTGTAAAGCAAAGCACTATTAGAAACCATATGACACAGTAGGTGCTTATTTCCAGGAAAATTGTGTGTAATTATTGATCAGATTGTTTGGAAGAATTCAGTTTAGGTGAGTAAGTAGGAAAAAACTTGTGAAGTGCTTTTTACCTTATTTACAATATTACCACTTACTGATTTTAAAATTAAAGACCTTTCAGCATCTTTGAGATATTTTGCCAATATATATCATATTTTGATTATGTTTTTATTAATCTATAAAAAAAACCCAGGTGTTTTGCCAGGGCTAACCCATGTAAATGTTTTCTTGTATGCTTTGTTGTAGGATTGTAAATGTATAGACTGAATATTATACTCTTGTATTTAACTTAAATTTTTTTGCAGCAAAACAGAAATAGTAGGATCTTCACTTAAATAGAGAATTGAAGTAGAATGAATGCAATTTTCAGAAAGCAGAGAGAAAAATAATTAAACATCTTAAGTAATTCTAGGAAGGATAAAGTTTACATAAGATTTCAACTTTTCTGAATTGTTGAGGATATGTTCTTCAACCACATACAAACAGCCAGGTCATCTCTGACCTCTCTAAATATTTTCTACATGAAACATGAATAAAATATTTTGGGTTTCATATGACATACAAGGTTCTTACTGACCTGATTTTCCAGTAAACTGTTAGCACTTTCTTTCTTAAATCTAAATATCTTGCCTAGCTGATGAATATGGGGCATTGGAAAACTGTGTATTTACTTATTTAGTAACAGTATTTATTCATTGCTCCAAGATCAATATCTTAAAAATGGATGCCTTAATCTTGTGTGGGTGTGGAATTTCAGAAACACCCAAACAAGTTAGAAATATTCATCTCAATACTGCATTAATGTGGTTTTGAAAATCCACATCCTTAATTTGTGTTTAGGCACCAGTCTAAGTTTATAATTTCAGAAAATTGTATCCACCTAGTCTTTGTTTATTCTTGGCCTTTTCTCAATCTCATTCAATATTGTTATGGATCTCACTTTTCCTTTTTCTTTTTCTTTTTTTTTTTTCATAATTTATTAATGCCGGTTAGTGAATTTCAGCATTTGCAGCCTAGAGTTGTTTTCAGTGTTCTCTTGAAGCGTATGTATTTGCATATAAATGTGAAGAAAATTAAAAAGTTAAGAGGTAACTTGATTATAGTCAGTAAGTTGCTTCAGAGAGAGAAAACACTGGGAACTAAGTGGTTTCTTGAGCCAGCAAGGAAAAATATAACAAAAACAGTATAAAAAATAAAACCAGATAAATTAAATTTATAAATAAATTCCAAACTATTAGTAATGAGGCTAGTTGATCACTGATAGAACATATCAAAGATAGGTGTGGTTTCTCCACTTTTATGATGCTTTCAAATCAGAATGGAACATCTTTCTGAAAGGTTTGTGTCATCTAATACAGCTTATTTGGCTCAGTTCAGATGTACCTAAGTGGCATCCCATATCTATTGACTCACCAGTTCAAATACTTCACTAGAAAGAAAAGTGTAAGAATAAGTATGTTGAAAGTATAAGTGCGTATTTCTTAGCTGTAATGAAATATTCTTATCCAAGCTAGAAGTGCTCTTTGTTGCTTTTTAAATTTAAAGTATCACAAATAGCGTGGTGTAGAAAAACATAATGCAGGAAAATGGTGTCATATTATAAAAGTTTGTATTTCAAATGGCTAGTTAATTATTATCTATATTGTGATATTTACAAGGTAGCAAATTTATGTAGTCAGCAATTCAACACTGTTTTAAAGAATCCCAATCTAGGTCTGAGAAAAATGGCTTTTTTGAATTGCACAGTGTGCAGAAATCACAGCAACTCTAATTCCTTAGAATTTGTCAAAAGTTTGAGCATATGCAAGGAAGTTTACCTTGAGTACAGCTAATATGATTCAAAATTTAATAAGTCTCTCCTTTTAGTAAATTATTGGATATGGACCTGTTAATATCATTACCAAACAGTTCTATGGCTCAGTAGGGTTTGAACCATAGGAAAGTTCTAAAGTTCAAAAGTTGTGCAAGTAAATTTTTTTGAAAATGCCTTCAAAATTTTTTCTTAGAATTTTTTCAATTCAGAAAATGTTCTTAGAAACAGTAGTAAAATGGATGTTAATTTTTTCCACTTATTGAAAATGTGATACACCTAAGCCCTGTGATGTTTTCAGTAAATTCAGCAAACTTTACATTATTTTGATTTCATAACTCATAGAATTCAAGCTTTTAAATTAGGGCCTCTTTTTAAAATATAAGCACTGGGTATAAGAGAACATTTGTTTTAAGAAGCAATGAAATATAAATACTGAACTGATAACTCCAAAATATAGAACAGCATTGCCTTCGCTGTGGTTTGTTTCTATCAGATATCGTCTTAGAGTAAAGGCAGCAATTTTTTTCATTAGATATTTCTGGTTAATTTCATTTCATACTTTTATCACCTGAATTTCAACAATCTAGTACTGAAATAATACAAGGCTGATAGTCTAAATACTTGTGTATGCAAGTAGTTTTATTCATGTAACTATTCCTTCCATAGAGGACATCATGGTGTCATGTGAGTGAATAAAATCTCTTTTAGAATCCTGTTATGAAAATTATCCTGAGCTGTCCCAGTATGGGACATGGATTTCTTTTCTGTGGTGGGATCTACCTCAAAAAGTTTTGAAACTCTGGGAGCTCACAGAGAATGAGGCTGTAGGCATGACATCCTTGCTTTAGCTATCAATTCCTAAAAGTACAGCTTCTCTAGAGTTACACTGCAGTTGAATTTCCTGATCCAAGATTGCGCCAAGGACTCCTGGAATGGAAACTGGAAAATACTGTCAATGACCATACATTTTCAAAAGGGAAAGAGATCATAGGTAAATTTCCAGATTAAAGTAAAAGTTGGCAGATTCTTCCAAAATAGCAGAAATGTTGTATAATTGAATGTATCTTTTAAGTTCTATAGGTTTCAGAAATTCTGCATTCATACATGAACTTCATTTTGTGCCTGTGTTCTTGTATTTATTGCTTATATGATTATTTAATATGAACAGAATCACTTATATATTCTTACTCTTTTATTGTCCTGTGACCACTAAAATACTGACTACAAAAACAGGCAGTTGCATTTCATTTTACCCAGTGTTGTTCTGTGAGGAACATTCGTATTTTCCTAGAAGTAGGAAGAGTTCGGCTGCCATCTGAGTTCCCAGCCTTTCCTAATCATAAACCAATACTTGTAGCTTAGGGCCAAAAGATGGGGCCAAATTCTATCATCACTGGTAACTCTTGCCTTTACTGCAATTAGAAGTTAAGTGGGGTATGAAATAATCCTAAAGACAACAGGTGGATTGTTACTGTGATTCCTGTTAAACTGTAATGTATTTAATGAGCTCAAAGTCCTAAAGAATACTGACACAATCTGAGATTCATGTAATTTATTGACTCTGACACACAGGATCCTTATATGTTAAGCTCAATTGACTTTAGAAAGGGGAGCTGTAGTATGTATCTATTCACTGGTCGATAGTGTTTCTTGAATCTTTTCTTCATTCTGCAGAACATTATTTTTCTCAGTCTTTGAATTACATATTAGAGACATTTGAATGGTACATTTCCTCTCGGACTTCTTCCAGGGGGACCAAGCTAGTAGTAGTGTATTTTTACTTTCTCATTTGCCATGCTGTAAATACTTTCCATTGTAATTGGACAAATGCTCATCCTGAACAACTGTCCACAGAAAATATGTTATAGAAACTATATAGAGATCAAAGAATATAGCATTATTTCCTGCTACTTGGAATATCAATAGTCAGCAAATGAATATATGTATTGTATAGTACCTAATGCTTATATCTTAGTTGTAAAGTACTTTATGGAATGTATTGCTATTAGCCGCGAACCTCTATAAACTGGAGAAAAGCCATGTTCTTATACTTCTTTGTTTTCAATTTTGTTTTGTGGAATGGGCGTCTTCTAGATTTTAGAGGGAAATATATAATTTCATAATGAATCAAAATGAAACAAGGTCATGGTTATATTCTATACTTCTTTCATATCTGGCAGGAAGGTGAAAACCAATACATTTTTATGATTCCTTTTCATTCTGTTACTCATGTTGTGTTACAGTCCAGTGTGTTTTAGAAGACCTGTAAAGAAATTAGTCCAGCTGTGAATCTCATTCCTTAAGGACTCCCTGTAAAGTTCAAATTCAGCAAAGTGGCATGAGGAGCTCCTCCACTGTCACTATTTTTCCTCAGCGATTCATAGGATTCCCTGCTCTTCTTTTTTTATTAAAAGTACGGTCACATAGTTACCAAACTGGTTGCTAAAGGTCCAAAAAAAACCTCAACTATTGGGTGAAGAGAGGTCAATTAACATCTATTACTTATCATTTTACATCAAGAAAACTTTTCTGTCTGAGTAGGAGGCAGAACTTGTGCATTTTCTTCCATAATCAGCTTCTGCTTAATTCCAGGACAGAAGTATGTGTGATATGGGAGATGTATCTGAGTGTTTTGGCATTGTGTTTTATAATTTGATCCATCACTTATCCAGGGGCCAAGTGGAGAGGCTCAGTAATATAGTTAAAATGAAAACATTAGCAAAAAAATTCCAGTGAAGCAATATAAAACTCACTGTTTCTTTTTAGTGGGTTTTCCTTTGAAGAAGTCCTTCTTCAAGTAACTTCCTATTGGAGGGTTTGGTTTGGTTTGGTTCAGTTGTCTTAATTAAAAGATAATATTATATCAGCAAATCAAGCCAGCTTGTCTTGGACAAGCTTCTGTGAGGGACTGAGTGCTAGTCAGGCAAAATAACTGTGCACATGCTCAACAGGTCCACTTGTAACTACTGTAGCCTGAACAACACCATTTCATCTGCATATAACTCAGAAAAGGGAGAGACTTTGAAGAGAAACAAAATAGATTTTCTGACGTCAAGTTCAGAAAAGCTGTGTCAAATAAGATGCAGTCTTGTCATATTGCACTGGTTTTGAAAGATCAATGATACCTGTTGAAAAAGAAAAGAAGGCTCCTTCTCCATGTCAGATGGGATTGGACAAGGACTTCTTACAGAGAGCTGGTAAAAGTACTTTTTTTGGAGGAGGTCTTGGCAAAGGTGTGAATGCCCAGTTGATGACTGGCAATTTGCTGCCCAGGAGAAACAATTATTTTAATAGATTTTTGAATATATATATTTATTGTAATGACACTTCGTTTTTCGATTATGTCAGCCTTGAGAAGAAAAGCGGCCCTGTCATTGTACTCACCTATTACTCTTTGAAGTACAAAGCTAAAAGCTTCACCTTATTCAGAAGTTATAGAGACCAATACTGGAGAAATATTTTGGGAGAAATCGGATTTAGCCTCTGGAAAGTGGTTTTAGCAGGATTATAGTATGTTTTTTGACTTCCATTTACTAATTTTGTGTATTTTTTTTGCTTTCCAGTCTTTTTTAGTTGAATAGTTTTATTGTTTAAGATTATTGTTGTTGGTACTTTTCCCTCTCTTCTCTCCATATGACTCAAAAATTTCAAAATACCAACCACGTGGGCTGGTTAACATCTCTTTTAAGGTATAGCAAACTAGCAAATTCTATTGCAATACTATTACTATTCTCTGTATATCTAGCAAGTCTCAAAGACATAACAGGGTTTAAGTCTCTCATGTGCATATGAGATTTGCTTTAATAACATCATAGTTTGCTTGAACATTAACACATACATTCAGCAGTTATGTATTTGCTGTCAGCTGAATTGAGCTCAGCTTTGCATTTTTCATCCCACTAAAGGTACTGCAAAAATAGTGGAATATTAGTTTGATTTAGTTTTCTTGTTTTTCAGGAATCAAAATCCTTTGGATAGTTCTTGACTAAATATATTACAAATGTCTTAAAAGAACAAGCTAGATAGATTCAGGTGCTTTTTTTTCCCCTTCACATTGTGACTGTATATGTGTGTGTATGTATGTGTGTTTCTACTATGTATCTGAAAGCTTAATTTTCTCAAAAAACAAGACGTGCACATGATTAACTTTGTAAAATTTATTGTTGTGGAATGGAGTATTTATTTTTAAACTAAATTCTTAAGTAACCATTGACTGTAAATAAAAGACTGTATTTTCCTCCTCAGCATTTTTGTTCATTTTATCAATTGTATTTTTGTATGCAAAATATATTGTTGAGATACTGTATGTTTCTCTCTTTGAATATTTCTTTCTAAATAATGTTTTTTATTTACACTGCTTTACTGATCCAGTGAATATTCCAAGATCAGTATGCTTGTTAAAAAGACATAGTATTTTGGGGATCTGCAAAGAATCCAAACATACATGTAGCTTACTGATGTAAATTCCTTGAAGGTATTTTAATAAATGGGGGGTGGGGGGAATGCATCTGAAACAATTTAAACAATTTGTACACAAGACTGGGGATGCTGATTTCCTTTAGTTCTCATGCCACTTTTGGCAACTTGTCACATTTCAAAATTCATAATATCGAAATGATTTTCAGTAACTCAGAGCATACTGCCTACAAAGTGATATTAAAATAGTATCTCAAATGTATGTATTATTCATGTCTCCAGACACTAATATTTGGGCTATCTAAGGGAAGAAAAATATCTATAAATTTATCTATATTTTACTGTTACTGATTTATGTATAAAGTTATGCAGTAATTTCATCCAGCAACTGACCATTGGGGGAGTACAGAAACTGCATCTTCACCAGGATGGTCAGTAACTCTCCAAACTGCTATATTTCGACAAATTTTGGAGGGGTTTTTTGGCATTAAATATCACATAAATTGAAAATAGAATGCCAAGATGTCAGATAACATTGCTTTTCTTTATCGACATTCATTAATAACCTGAAATCAACCCTCTGGTCCAGAAGAAGTGTTGGAGTCCTGAAGTTCTTGACATGTCTTTATGCTTCTTGAGATCCAGGATTTTTTCAGCATCTCACAAGATATAGCCAAAAAGCAGTATATACCATAGTGCTGTGCCAGGTATTCTGAGGGAGAAATACCATATGCAGGGAAGCAAATATATCAGAAAAAGTAAATTTGTTTCCAAGAATAAATCTACATAATAGCACCGAGTTGAACAGAAATCCAAAATAGTGACACCAGTCCTGTAGTTCTAAAGTAAACCATACTCTTCAGAACATAGAAAGTTCTTATCAGACATAAGCTCTTCTATAAACACCTGGGGTTAATCTCTAGATCAATGCCTCTTGTTCTTGTGGGAGACTTCAATCTTGCTGATATCTGCTGGAAGTACAATAGAGCAGAAAGGAAGCAGTCTAGGAGGTTCCTGGAGTGTGTGGAAGACACTTCCTTGCACAGCTGGTGAACGAACAGACAAGGGAAGGTGCCCTCCTGGACCTGCTGTTTGTGAACAGAGAAGGCCTTGTGGGGGATGTGGCAGTAGGAGGATGCCTAGGACTAAGCGATCATGAGATGATAGGGTTTTCTGTTCTAGGTGAAGTGAGGAGGGTGGTTAGCAGGACAGTAGCATTAAATTTCCAGAGGGCAGACTTTGAACTCTTCAGAAGGCTGGTTGGCAAAGTCTCATGGGAGACAGTGCTTAAGGGCAAGGGAGCCCATGAGGTCTGGGAGCTCTTCAAAAAGGAGATCCTAGCGGCTCAGGAGAAAGCCATCCCCATGTTCTGGAAAAAAAAGCCGGCAGGGGGAAAAAATAGCTTGGTTGAACAGAGAGATCTTGAGTGATATCAAGAAGAAGAGAAATGTTTATGGGCTCTGGAAGAGGAGACAGGTCTCTTGGGTGGACTACAGGAGGAGAGTGAGATTGTGTAGAGAAAAAATCAGAAGGGCAAAGGCTCAACTAGAAATCAGATTGGCAAAGTCTGTGAAAGATAACAAAAAAATCGTTCTATAAATATATAAATAATAAAAGAAGGACTAGGGAGACCATACAGATGCCATTGGGCGCAGAAGGAGCAACAGTGACAGGGGATGAGAAAAAGGCTGAGGTACTTAATGCCTTCTTTGCCTCAGTCTTTAATTGTAAAGAAAGTTGTTCCCTCTGTGTACAAACCCTGGAGCTAGAGGAGCAACATGAGGCTCCCATGATCCAAGAGGAGGTGGTCAGAGCCTTGCTTGCCCGACTAGACACCCACAAGTCTATGAGGCCAGATGGGATTCCCCCAAGGGTATTGAAGGAGCTGGCGGATGTGCTGGCCAAACCCCTTTCCATCATCTTCCAACAGTCCTGGAAGCCTGGGGAAGTTCCACTGGACTGGAGGCTGGCTGATGTTGTGCCCATCTACAAGAAGGGTCACAGGGAGGATCCAGGGAACTACAGGCCTGTCAGTCTGACCTCAGTGCCAGGGAAAGTCATAGAACAGGTGATCTTGAGTGCTATCATGAAGCACGTGCAAGAGAACCAGGTGATCAGGCCCAGTCAACACAGGTCCACAAAAGGCAGGTCTTGCCAAACTAACCTGATCACCTTCTATGACAAAGTGACTCAGCTGCTGGACAAGGGAAAGGCTGTGGATGTATCTTTCTGGACTTCAGTAAAGCCTTTGACAGTTTCTCATAGCATTCTGCTACGGAAACTGTCGGCCTCTGGCTTGGTCGGGCGCACACTCTCCTGGGTGGAAAACTGGTTGGATGGCCGGGGCCCAGAGAGTGGTGGGAAATGGAGTTAAATCCAGCTGGAGGCCAGTGACAAGTGGGGTTCCCCAGGGCTCAGTGCTGGGTCCGGACCTGTTCAATGTCTTTATCAATGACCTGGATGAAGGCATCGCGTGCACCCTTAGCAGGTTTGCAGGCGACACTAAGCTGAGTGGAAGTGTGGATCTGCTGAAGGGTAGGGAGGCTCTGCAAAGGGACCTGAACAGGCTGGACCGCTGGGCAGAGTCCAATGGCATGAGGTTTAACATGGCCAAATGCCGGGTCCTGCACTTGGGGCACAACAACCCTGTGCAGTGCTACAGACTAGGAGAAGTCTGTCTAGAAAGCTGCCTGGAGGAGAAGGACCTGGGGGTGCTGGTTGACAGCCGACTGAACATGAGCCAGCAGTGGCCCAGGTGGCCAAGAAGGCCAATGGCATCTTGGCTTGTATCAGAAACGGCGTGACCAGCAGGTCCAGGGAGGTTATTCTGCCTCTATACTCAGCACTGGTGAGACCGCTCCTTGAATCCTGTGTTCAGTTCTGGGCTCCTCACCACAAGAAGGATGTTGAGGCTCTGGAGCGAGTCCAGAGAAGAGCAACAAAGCTGGTGAAGGGGCTGGAGAACAAATCTTATGAGGAATGGCTGAGAGAGCTGGGGTTGTTTAGCCTGGAGAAGAGGAGGCTGAGGGGAGACCTCATTGCTCTCTGTAACTACCTGAGAGGAGGTTGTAGAGAGGAGGGTGCTGGCCTCTTCTCCCAAGTGACGGGACAGAACAAGAGGGAATGGCCTCAAGGTCCACCAGGGGAGATTTAGGCTGGACATGAGGAAAAAAATTTCACAGAAAGGGTCATTGGGCACTGGAACAGGCTGCCCAGGGAGGTGGTTGATTCACCTTCCCTGGAGGTGTTTAAGGCACGGGTGGACGAGGTGCTAAGGGGCATGGTTTAGTGTTTGATAGGAATTGTTGGACTCGATGATCCGGTGGGTCTCTTCCAACCTGGTTATTCTATGATTCTATGATTCTGTGATTTCAGATCTCAAGTTATTGAAAAGTGTTGTTTCATAAATACAGAAGAATTTATTATAGACTGCTATTAAGCACTGTAATACTAATGGTCTGCTTCAAATTACTAGGCACATTAGTTTCATACAGTTTAATTATTTCAGAGACACACTGTGTCATATCTGTAAATATTACTGCTGTTTATGAATGGGAGTTGGAGATAAAAGCAGGCAACTACTAAGTTATTTTATTTATAAATATGTAGATAGATATCTGCGTATATATATTTAAATACACATATATATACGTATACACACATACATCTCTAATACAAGATGTGTTATTTATATGGCAAAAGAAATTTAACCAGTCATAGATCTAATATCTATATCTCAGTAATATATAATGACATTTTCATAGATGCATTAGTTCAGGAAAGGATAGCACAAAAATCAATATCAAAAACTGTAATACTGTAGTTATTAAATAATTGAAAAGCAAATGAGCTGATGACAGCAGCGTTTGATATGTGCTTGTCAGAAACTTTAATAAAAGCTGCTGGGGATTTCTATGCATAATCTTATGAGACAGATCACAAGGTACTTTGCAAAATAATGAAATTACCAATGCAAGTATCAATGAATACACTAGATCAAACAAAGCAGTCTTTGCTCTTTAGAGTGCCACTGGCACAAGACAACAAACCAAGAGATTCCAGATGAAAAAAAAAAAAAAAAAGTACAAGCCACAAAGCCAGCCGAATAGAATATCTGCTTTTCACTCTGTGCTGTGTTTTTGGGAAGGATGAAGAAATGTTCAGAATATTTTGCAAGTCTCAGTTTTGCTTTCCACATAATTTTTGCATTTCATTGTGTCTATTTTCTCCAGGGTTGGTGTTCTTTTTCGTCTTACAAACAATCTTTGACACATTCATAAATGTGCCAAACTTTCAGTGAATGAACAGGTTTACGGGCTTCAGAGGTTTTTGGTTTCCACATAGGCCCTCTACTGTATCAGCTACTTCTTGAAGAAATACTGTTCATATATAGGTAGTTCCCACACACTTTAGAACAGTTAGGATTTTTCATGTTTGGTCTTATAATGCTGTTTTATCTGTCCCTGACAAGAGAAACTAAAACTCTACAGATCACAGCTGAAGACAGGCTCAAAAGAAATGAGTGGTGTTTTAACTTTTACAACTTATTCTTTCTGAGTGAAACTTGTTTAGTCATGCTGGGCCTTCATGAAAACCCTCTGCAGCTTCCTAAAAAGAATGTGAGGGGTGAGCAAGGAATAATTTTTTTCAATCCCAATGTGTTATAAGACTTCTTTATTTTTTTTCTTTTGCATTGTTTCCTCTTTGTAATTTTTTCTGTCTTTCTCTGTCTCCCTCCCTGTTTGAGAAACCATTACTAGTTTCATGTGCATTTATCCAGCTCCAACATTTGTTCATTGCTAATAATGAAATTTATCCAAACTGTAAATTCCAGGACTGCGATGATTAAGCCATTTGAAATGGCTCCATTAATTGATCTCCAAATTTCTTAGCCAGATTGTTAGTCATACTTATAAGTATTTGTACTAATACTTAGAAATTTTTACTTCAGACTCTGTTAGTTACAGAATCAGGCACAAAACCTACCACACAATTAATAAGTAAATAAAATAGTGCAAATCAACTGTTGAGAATTCCACAGTTACAGAATTACCTGAGCAGTAAAATTTGAAATTAACTTGTTATGAAAAGCTTGACCCACAAATAACCATATAAAGTGAGCTCCAAAGGACCATGCACGTGAGTTAGGAGAAATATTTTAAGATTTTGATATCTGTATTTTTTGTCTCTCACTTCTCTTATTAACCTCAAAAAATGGGCAACATGATGATATTTGAAAGTGTTCTTTACTGATCTCACAGTACCTATAGCAGTATATTGCACTGCTGAATGGTTATGAATCAGACAGAAATGCACTGTACCATGCCCACTTTTTTTTTATTTTGAGCATCTTTGGTTACCATTGAAGTATTGTTGAAGAATAGAAGTGCTACCTTCACATGTCATTCAGAGCAGTCATAATGACTTTATCTTTGAGAGATGCATTGGTATGATAGAAATGTTCCAAGAAGGCTGTGCATTCGTGGTGTGGGATAATAGAGTTTAAGTTATAAATCGTGAAACACTTCTGGATGTTTGAGGTGTGTGCATTCACAAGACATTGCTCCCCTTAGTGTCTGCAGTTCAGTGATATTAAAGATTTGAAGGATTTTTAAAGGAAAATACAATGTTGGCTATGTTCTCTGACTGCAGAAATTAGATCAAAGAGGATGAATATGAAATGAGTTAGAGAGGGAAAGAGAAAGAAGGTGTTTCAGCATGTGAATTTTGCCCTCTCTTGTTTTCCTGATTTAAAGTCATCATCAGATATTCTCATATAATTATATACCCCTCCAGCACACCTTGGATGATGCATCCCAAAACTCCAAAATGACAATACAGATCGAAAATGGGTTTCTGAGACTGCTTCATGCACGCATTTCTGAAGTTGTCATCTTTATTCTTTACAGCAGTGTATATTTGGAAGCTTTCACGATATCACGGGAACATGTCTTCTTTCTGCCCGTTGCTCTCTGCTCACTGCCACAGAAAACAAGTTACATAACCAGATTCTATGTCCTGACACCAAGAAGAACACTTAGATTTTTTAAAAGATGTTTCCCATCTCTTCTAGTCTTAAGTGTCTTCTAAAGTATCAGACCAAATCTGTCTGCAAGCCTGTTGTGAAACTAGTACATTAATAAAAAAACATGAATAGAAATAAGAGTTTCCAGAAGCTGAGAAAACAGATAAGATTCTAAAAAACTGGACAAATTGTATATAAATCTAAAGACCCTACTCCAAGCCAGGCAGAAAATCTGGATATTTTCCAAAAGCTTGCATCACACTATGATGCTAGTGTGTCCTTTCTTTTAAGCAGCATTGATAACTGAGAATTATTCACCTTGCTTTAGCAGATTTTTTTTTTTTTTGAGAGAGAAGGGGCAAAGGCAATATTAATTTTTAAGTAATGCAAGCACAAGAAATATGATGCCAAATTGCCCTTTTTGCTCGTGGTATTGTGTTGAGCTAATTCCCAAGGAATCCTTTTGGACTAAAAAAAAAAATAGCCAAAAATCACCCTCTTGGATCCTGCTGGTTTAGTTGCCTGTGTGAATCTTCTGGTTTGATTTAGGAATGTGCTGCTTGGTTCTCATGTGCATTGTTGTTGTAGCATTTACTTTGGAAGGAAAAATGAGTATATGGTTCGTGCCCTAATCTTGTCAAGCTTCCCCCTTACCATCTTGAACTGACACCATACAAATCCTGAAAGGAAAGGCCACAGCCAAAATTAATCATAAACATTAATCATAAAATATTACTCTTGACTCTACCAAGGGGCAGACCTCTAGGAATAACATCCTGCTCCTTAAGATAATAACATCCCTCTCCAACCGAGAGGAGCACACAGTCTCGTTTAGGCATGATGGACACGCTGACCTGTGCTTCAGGGATTAACATTCAGTTTCAGCGTAGAGGATAATAAGCACTCCAGGCCTTACATTGTGGAAGTCTTTCCCCAAACTGAGCCCCACGTATAAGCTTTGGCAGCTTGTGCCATCTGCCTAAGACAAGTCCTGTCCAAGGTGATGCTGTAAGTTTAGGTTTTTATGCGAAGCCAACAGGCTGAGGCTGAAGCTAGAAAAATTAGAGCCACCACCTCAGCTTCCAGGTTGTTTTGACCTTAATGAAAACTGTATATATACTTCACATCCTTGCACCAACAATGAGCCCTGAGGAAAGGATACAGTCTGTAGCTTCTTTGTAATATTTCACTTGAATAGGCTCTATGCTTAGTTTATTCTTAAAGCCACAATCCACAGACTGAAGAACCTAATTCCACAGCTACCAGGCAGTATGTTTACCAGCAGCAAACTGAATTAATATAAACCAGAGAAATCTGAAAATCCCAGAACCAAAACACATTGCCGTACGCTAATTTTATTTAGAAAAGAAAAAATAGATTAAAGAACAACTTTATTACAAGTCACTGGAGATGAGACTTGTATGCCTAAATCAAGCAAGACCTGCAACATTGAATGAAGCATTTCCTAAATATCACAAAAAAATCTGGGCACTGAGCAATAAACCTGATTGCTTCCAAGATGTTAGTTCTACCAGGACAGTGAGATTTCAGCAGCAACCTGTTGAACTTGTGTTGAGGATACCCTGTAGATACCCTCCCTGAATTCTTTCCCTTGCCAGCAAGAACAAGATGGAAGTAGCACCAAACCCCACTTCACAGGGCTTCTCCTCAGGATAAACCTTCTCCTCAGTGTCACCTCAACAAGTGATTTCATTTGAGCACCAAGAGGAAGCCGAGACACTGTTGGAATAAGCAAGTTAAATGGGAAGAGAACCAGGGAAAGAATAGAACATTATTCCTAACCGTTGGTGCGCTCAGAAATGATGTGAGGTAATTGTTACAGAAGATTAAAGGAAAAATTCCCTGATAACTCTTGCTTTTCCTATAATGGAACAGAAAGTAGAGTTTGCCTCACCCACTGAACGATGCTAATTAAAGAATTCTTTGAGGTGAGTGAATATTTTCACAGGAATTTATCTGTACTTGATTGGTACTTGTGCAGTTTACACATATCTAACAAATATAAAGTGTACTCTACCCAGATGGCTAATTTCTGAAAACACAATACAGACTGAGTGCACTCTTCTTTTCACACTAATGCCAACATATCTCTCCTGTTATTAATAAGCTGTTTATACACATTCTAACAGTGGATTAGACTTCATCTTTGAGATCAGTACCTTATACTTGTATTTCTCCCCTCTTGCCCTCTGTTTCTTTCCACCATTCATCACTGACTCTTACTTCCTACCCTCTCCTCTGAAATAGACACTACCTTCTTTTTTCAACAACATTAAAGTAGATCAAGGTGGTTCCAAGTGTTGCTAAAAACAAATGTCGAGGCTAAAATCTTTCCTTGTGTGGCTTCCATTACATTTCATTGGGCAGCATTTGCACACCTTTCAACAATGATGCAGAAAGGCTAGTGTTGCAAAAGATTTTCAGAGTCTTGTAACATCATGCCTTTTTAGGACACTGGTAATTCTGCACTCCTCTTAATTGAAATCAAATGACATTTAAACCTCTCAGTGTTTTGTGACTACTTTTCAAGTAGTCCCTCCTCTAATGGGGCAGGCGGTGTATTAAGTTACAGAGAAGACTGATAAAATATGCCTTGGAACTGTGCAAACAATATTTCAATGTAATTTTGATAAAGATAGTAGACTACATTAAAGATGCTTTTTCTCTGGAGATGTAGCAAAGACAAGGGAAAAAAAGATGTGAAGAAGCACTTGAACACATGGCAATTCTCATTGGAAGAGTTTTTTCTTTGCTCAGTTTCTGTCTTGAGCTGAGGTAATGGAAGTCTTCTCACTTGTCATGTTTATGTGACAGGAAGAGATGAATATTTATTACCGTGTATTTATGTACAATACTTTGTTCTTGACAGTGAACTAAAATATTTGGTCCTGAAGGAAGGAGTTTTTCTTTTGGTTTACAAAGGACTTTTTATTGCAAGAACTAAACTTGGTGACAGAGAATTAGGCAGACTGACAGATTCTGATAGTACTTCGACACTGCCAGTTTAGACCTGCCAGGGTAGCTATTCCCTCAGCTGGCTGAGCAATGACACTTGCATCAGCAGGGAAATTCAGAATATCCTTCAGAGGACAGCTGACTGACTTGTCAGATCTTTCAGACTACTGGGCTTAGTAGAGTGAAAACAATTGTTTAGAGACATTATCCATGGATCTAAGGGACAGATGTCTCTAAACTATGCCAGATAATTATGATAAGACATTCAGGATGCATACTTTTTTCTGTTTGTTTCTTTTTAATCATCGCTCTTGTTCTACCATTTATTCTCAGTCTCACTTATTTTTCATTGTTTCTCAGTAACAGTGAATATACAAGATATTCCACTAGAAAACTGAGGCCACTTAATAAACAGTTGTAAGCTGAGTTCAACTCACATTCACAGAGCAACGGCCTCCTTGAACATGAAGATCCAAACTGAAGGCAAACGGGATGCCTCTTGGATGTTGTGGTTTCTCAGAGGCTTTCACTGGTGTCCATTCAGCGGCAGCTCTCCTCTTAAAGCATATTCTGTACAAAAAGTATCCTAAAAGCAACTTAATAATGAAATTAAAGGTCTACATAGATTACACTCCCAATGCAAGGGAATGGATTAACTTTTCTTTTAACTCCAGCTGCTTAATGTTGATTTAATATATTGGCTTGACTTTTAATAAGGTTATTGAAAGATAAAAGCATATAAGGAGCTGTGCCACAGATGCGACAGGCAGAACTTCATATGCAAAATAAAGAGACATTATAATAAAAAGAAAATTGAATGTTGCTTGTATAAAATCTGGCTCTGTTTTGATGCTGGAAGCAGCAAACACTGTTCCACACTGAGGTTTTCAAAAATGTCTTAAGTATACAACACTTCTGATGCCACCCCAGTTGCCTATATATAGATCTGTCTTGTGTAAAGAATTTAAAAAGCATTAGAATGGAGAAATCAAAGAGACAATAAATTTTAAACCAATCTTATTGTCTGCAGCCTAAAGTGTTATTAAGATCAAAGTGGAGCAAACATCTGGCATTTGCCTTACTGCAAAAATTAGATCAAATTACCTACCATAGTATTTAGATCAATTCAGTAAGTTCTTTCCATTGTACACACATAGTATTCTTTCTCCTTTTTATTTGCTAGATCTAACTTAACACCCAAATTCTAGTCTCTTCATTCATTTAGAGTTGAAACAAATTAACAAAAAAAGTGGAAATATATGTTCTTCATGAACATCTGTTTCCTAAGGAACATTCAAAGTCCTTCAGATCCTAAGGAGAGAGGTTCAGCTAACCTTTATCTTTGCCATTAAGTGTAATTGTCTAGAAAGAAACTTTACTGAGTACACGCAACCCAGTCCCCCTCCTTGAAAAATAATTTTTTTATGTTGATTGTTTTAATTATTGTCATTGTTGACTTTATTCTATGCTAATCATTCATAATGTATGTTGTTAACAAGCTTGGCACAAAGTTCCAAACTTTTAAATATGAACTTATCAAATGTATATTTTTCAGACTTTTTAATGTATCTAATGTGTTTCTAGAATTTTGATATCTAATGTGTTTCTAGAATTTTGATATCTTTGTTTAGAGAGATAAATGCATGTACGTTATACCCATATAGCATAACTGCTAAATTCTCAGAAAAATGCACAAAGCTAAGATTGAGAATATGTCTCTCTTCCTTTACACCTCAACAAACTAATTGCAAAACACAGAGTTTCAGTGAGGTTTAACTTAAAGGGAAAACAATATTAAGGTCTTCAAATCCATCATTAAACAAATCAAACAATCTTAACAGGGCTCTGTAGTGATGCCATGCAATAACTATAAAATTACAATTAACGAATTTGAGTGTTGGTGTCCCAGATGTGCTGTAACTGACACATTAATTCTTTCCAATTGCATTCTTGCTAGAATCCGTGGTGATATTACTAGACAGAAGGATAAGATATAGCTCTCAATTATTCTAGAAAGAGAAGGAGATAGTATTTTAACCTTTGTTCTTTCTATTTCTTGTAATATGAATTGGAATATGGCTGATTCCATAGGGCATTCTTAATTAAACAGAAATGCAAAAGTGGAGATTTCAAATTTCATTTGCAGAAGATTTACTGGGATTCAGTGTAAATTCTCCATTTGATTCATCCCCAGCCTATGTGACTTATATCTGTACACGAGCAAGGAGAAGTTACTGTTCAGAGCAACTTAGAAGTCTGGTATTTTTAACGCAATCCCAAACATTATTCTTTTGTGTAAGTATATCATTTGACCCTCATATCTTCCTCCTTTATCATTTAAAAGAGGCAGATTATGAATTTTATATTCAAGATTTTTAGAAAATAATAGGAAAGGGAGCAAGTGACAGTTAAAATTTCCGTACCTCTCCCCTTTGGCCCATAAAAGCTGTGGGAAGAATTTAGGCAGCCAGAAGACACATTGTCAAAGGGCACCTTAAAGTCATCAGCTGCTTTCCCAAGTAGACAGTGCAGACAGGCTTCAGATGTTTTCATCAAGTTGCATTACAAGGTAGCATCAAAAATCTGCACTACGGGGATTTGTTACAATACCTGTGTGATGCTGTATATTTCTGGTTTCAGTCTCAAATGATTAAAAATTATAATAAAGCAAGGTATCTAAATCTTATTATGGTTATTCTTTTTGACACCTTAAGACCAAGATCTGATGATTATTAAAAATATGTAGCAGTGATATCTCCACTGTTTTGACTAAATCCAAAGATACATTATTTTTTTCACTTTCATATATTTTAAATTATGCAGCTTTCCCCTTCAGAAGTCTTTGGTTAGTGCAACTGTCCATGAGGATGACTCAAAAAAAATTTGGACCTTCTTATGCTGATATTGACTATTGTATTTCAGTAATTAATGAAGTGGTTTCTAGGGCAGGTTTGAGTTACTTGGAGGGAATAAGATGTATGTTTTTAAAAAAAAAAAAATCAGAGGAAGAGTGTATAAGGAGAATACTGGGTTAAGCAAACCAGCATTCTCATTTCAGCCTTCTACCAGTGATGACTTGGGTACCTCTTCTTTAGGAAACCCTCTGGAGCTAACAAGTCTCAGTTCACTCTGTGCACTGGACAGCAAAAACATCAATACCCAAGGGTACAGTTCTCCAGTTCTCTCTTTTTTTTTTTCTCACTCAGGAGAAGGTAAATCACAAGGTTAAATTACTGCATTATTTCTGTAACGTCCCTTTGCCCAGGCAGGCACTGCTGTTGAGAGGCAGCTGGAGCAGAGCCACGATGCTGATAGTGCTGCTGACCCATCCAGGACACACCATACCTACTGTGTGCATGTGTTGCTCAGATGTCCTGCACATGCTCAGCAAATCTGACGTGCTCTTGATGCCTCAGCCCTGTAACGTGTGTGCAAATCAACTGCGCAGCACATGGATGACAGAGCACACACAGAGATCCCAAGCAGAAATCAAGCCTACCTCACTGGGGAGGGAGAAAAAAAATAGTCTATTCCTATCCGTGTTCCTGAAAGTTGATTAAGGTGTGTGAATTCTCTGTTTTCTTCTTTTGATCAGAGTAACTAACTATAAAGTACATGGGACCTCACAGTGGATGTATCTTCAATTTAAAGGTGGCACACAGGCCAAGTATAAACTGTAAGGAATGTCTGAGCTTGTTAGCATATAAGTAGTAAGACCATGAGACTACAGAGTACTAGAAAGGTAAGTCCGGGACGTTTTTGTCTCTGCTTTAAATTTTCCAATAAAGATACACATACACATCATTTCAAGGAAATGTATTCTATCCAGCTGTGCCTATATCCCACACATGAGAAAAAGTCAATTGCCTTTTAGCAATAATGATTTTAATATTATCCTTTAAGTAAGTTTTAGAAAAAAAACCTAGAAGAGAAGGAAGACTAAACAAAAAAGCCTTTAAAACCCCCAAACAACCAAGGAAAGCCACACTGGATCTTTATCAACAGACAGCTTATCAGAACTGGAAATGGGACATCTAATCCTTTTCTGTGGGTATCTGTGTATGCTACAGGAAACATGTTGTTCTCTCTTAAGATTGTATATCTGACTGTCATTGTCAGTCCTTTGAACTAAAAGGTGTACATCTGAAATAGGCCTATATTAGCGCTCAGAGACTTACGTGAACCCAGAGACACTTCTCAGGCTGGTTCAATAAGGTAGTGATCCCAGTCAGAGCTGCTTTCTTCACAAGGGCGGACAAAGCCACCACTACCACAGACAGTAGGATTGCACGGTGACAGCTGCAATGATGGACCAAGTCCCTAACACAACTGACAGGGTGATAGGTTGGAAGGTAAGATTTATACCACTACTGCCCATCTCCCAGGGGCAGGGTGGAAAGTTTAAAGAAACCTGTTCTCTGTGACTGCAGTCCTTCCTCAACACTGGCCTTGCTCACGTGCTGCCAGCAGGGACAGAGAAGGTAAAAGGAGATGACAAATGTTTCTGTTCTCTTTTATAATTATTTTTCATCTTCTCTGTCCCTATTTGCAGCTTTGTAACATGCTGTTTTGTAAAGGTGTCCCTTACCTTTTTTTCTAAAAGTGGGACTAAACTATCTGCTAGATGTAGAATTGAGATAAGACATACAGGAAGCACACCACCTGCAAATTTAACTCTGCAACGATTCAAGGCTGATTTATATTTTGAACTGTCACTATATGGTTAACAAGGGGAAAAGTGTGATTAAAGATGGAGGTTTTCCTTCTATAAGTTGTGGAAGGGTGAGGGGGAAGTGATAGACCTCATATAAAGCCTTATCGAAGTAGCCGTGTTGAATGACAAAACCATTGCCTGTCTCTGTGTCTCATTGTCATAATGTAAGCTCTTATAATTATAAGAAACCACGGAAGTCAGAGTAAAGTATAACAGATCCAGAAAGAGCTGGAAACTTAAAGAAGAAATAAAAAATAAACAAAAAAGAAAAAAACAACCCAGCAACAATAGACATGGGCTGGAGAAGACATTTTATTTATTTGTTACTAGTAGTTAAAATGACGTACAAAATGCTGGGAAGAAAAAACTCCAATTCTATTCAGTTACAGAGTAATTAAAACTTCATTTTAAACTAAGTTTTGCTTTGTGAGATCAAGCATGAAAATACTGCAGCCTTAGGTTATATAGTCCATTGTTTTTAGAATAAAGCAGACATTTAAATACATATTGTGGTGGATATTAAATACCTCGTATAATTGTAAGTTAGCAGAACTTTCTTACTCTCAGGCAATAACTTCCAATTCATAAAAGTTTTCTGTATAAAATTTACATTTTTGAGGGGCTAATCTGCCTCATGGGGAGTTCCATTATAATCTATGTACAGACTGTTATGGAACATAAAGATCTGAAATACTTTTATCAGTTATCCTTCAGACTTCTAGCCTAATCTTAAATAAAAGAGTCAGTAACATCTTAAGCTTTGCTTAAGGGTTTAGGGACAAAGCAGTCATTGTAAAATCCAAAGGTAGTTCTACTGTCAACTTGCAAAAAAATGCATTCTTAAAGTGTGCCCCTTTCTTGAATAGATGTCCTAGGTGGTACAAAACTGAGCAACAACTGAGGTTGGCCCTTTCCCATACAAACCAACTCAAAAAAGTAATTGAAAGGATAACAACCTGCCTATTATCAGTGAAAGAGGGGTTGTATTAATAATAACATTAAATATCCATATCTTTTTGTTTAACTATTCACATTCCACACAGTGGAAATCTACCTCCTGTTATTCCAGATTTTAAAAATGGATTTAAAATCCACGAAGAAATTTGTCAAACCCTCTGGGTGATAGTCCAACAGATGAAATGCATTTTAATAATATCAATCAACAAGTTGCAGTCTCTTAATCTTACAAATACAGACCTCATAGCAGTGGATATTACAGTAAAAAATATATTAATTGCAGAGATGCAGGATATTGCAAATAACCGTCTGACGCACCGTTCAACAGTTGGGTCATCTTATAAAATAATGACATGCTGGATGCATCTGTGACACACCACTGTACGTTCTTCCCTTTGGACACATCACTAAGAGCAGAATCATCTTCCTCAGTGTTCCATGGACAGAAAAGCTGTCAAGATAATTACCTTGTGGCTGAATCATCTGGTGTGAGAAAGAGGAATTACACAAATAGTAGATACAAGAGTACTGCCATTAAATGGAGAAACTGAGTTCTAGACTATCCAAGCCCTATCATACAATTCACACAGACCTAACTCCCACTTTACTCACATTAGTGATGTCCGGGTTGCTTTCAGGCCTGGTACTGGCTCTGGCATAGGAACACTCCTTCCCTTTGGTTCCCCACTAGACAGGACCAGCTGTCAAGACCATGCAGGCACGGGAATGGTCAGGAAGTTGTGCAGCTCCCTGTCAGCTCTTCACCAGCGGGTCAGAAAGTGCCCTTACAAAGGCTGCAGTCAGAGCCGCATGAATCATTTGCACACCATATGGTATGAGATGCAGCCAGCAACACAACCCTCGGGCTTCCCATCAGGCTCCCAGGAAAGCAAGGGCAACGTGCTTGGAAGGGCTACCGCTTGGGTCCAATGGTCCACATTCCACTTAACTAAACCAACTCCTTCTGCTGGACCTTCTGTGCTCTTGCCAAAACCCGCAGCCCTGAGCAGATTTAAGCTTCTAATCCTGAAGGCAAGAAAAGGCAGGAAAACCTTGCAGGTGAGATTCATTGAGCTATTGCAAGTACTTTGTCCCCTTTTATGTTTTCTCTTCCCCAAATCAGAGAGGCAGTTTGCCCTAATTTTCAGGAAATTCTGTTTACTTAGTCCAAATCCAGTTTAAATGCAAGTCTGTGGTAAAAGATATAAAAAGAAGATTATTGCTGGCAAAGTTCTGCATCTCTTTTTCAACAAACTGCATGCCTGTGGCAAAGCTAAAATAACAATAACAATGCAATGTTTACTAGTCATGAATGTCGTGTCTTTTGTGTCTTGTGTGGTTATTGCATTTGCTGTCACATGATGCTTGCTTTAATTTTTGCTTTGCTCTTTATGTACTAAATTACTGCCACTCAGTACTTGATCTTGGTTAGCAAGATTTTTGTGCTGTGGTTATGTATGGTTTTTATGTATGTGTGTGAAAAAGAGAAGGAGAGAGTTCAGATACACACAATGGAGTATGCACACTCATCGTATGTATGTATAGATACCAAGGACTAAAAGATACTGCATATGCATACATATGTAGATATGAAGAATAACTGATATCAAAAATACAAGACATCAAATGGATCTAGTGGTGCAAGAATGGATTTTGATTTAGAAAGCCATTAAAATTCAGAAGTATATTTATAGCCTTGTATATAGTTTCTCTTTAATTTATGTTATATAAGACTAAGTATATAAATTACAGCAAAACATAAACAGAAGATAATCTTTTCCTCTGTGTGTTCCTATTTATGTACCTTTCCTTTTTCTACACCCTTGTGTACTCTCCCTGTCTACTTACTTTGGCCTTTTGCTTTCTAACTTTCTGTAACTCTTTTCCATCCACCTATAGTGACTTTTCAACACTCCAATGTCCCCCCATCCTTGTCCAGACACGGCTTTTGGATTAGAGTTATTTTTTTTCTGAAGAAACATGTTACAAACTCTTGAAACAGCTACTATTTTCAGTGATGATTTTGCTATGCTTTGAACTGCTTTTTGCCCACTTCCTATTTAAGAACAGAATCATGCTTTCAAATATATCATCCTCTCACTCTGATGTTTCTCTTAATACAGTGAAAGCAAATAGCATGGCAGGTGAATGTTAGTAAGAGCCACAGCTCCATTTGCCAGGCAGCAAAAATGTGAATATACTCTAGGAAGCCTAATTCATGACTGCAGGTAAATAGACCTTTTTAATATTTCATATTCCTGTTAAATTATTTATTGTAATGAATATTCAGAGATTTGCTAGTACACATCCATTTTCTCTCTTACACACAAACATACACGTTCACCCTTCCCTTGTATCATTTTTTCTGGGTTTTTTGGGTTCTTTTCTTGTTTTAGGTAATTCACAATTTTGTCCAGCCCCGAAGGTATGCTAGTTCATGCCACTCACTCTCATGCTGGCAATGATTGCATACAGTCAGAGTGCAATTGGTACCATATTTTTCTCAGTTTAGTCCAAGTCAATAGATATACACCGGCATTCCTTAACTCGGGTGATTCTCTTCTTCTTTCTTGGGGGTTGAAGCTCAGGGCAATTGAGTGTAACAGTCATGGTGGTGAATTTCTTGGGCTTGCAGAAGGAACAAGATTGGAAGGAGCCTTCCTCTTTACGGACATGCCTGGGGATGTAGAATGAATTGCACTGGCCATAGCAGAACCTGTTGATAATGGTACGACTGTTGCAGCCTTCTTCGTGGATAGTTTGTTTGAGGGGTTGAGTTTTACACCAATCCCGCTTTAGGTACTTGCGCTCAGTGATGTGCAATGCTTCCTGACTAGACTCCAGCACCTCTTCAGCAGGCATCGAGGTGCCCTTTCCTCGATCTCGATGCCTAGAGCCTGACTGCTGCTGTGCCTGCACTTGCTCTGAATCATTGGGCTGATCTTTGTCTGGAGGAGGAATAGCTCCTTGAGATCCCCGATTCCTCTTTCTTCCTTCTGCTGCTGGTAGCAGAAATCCCATCAGAAGAAACACAGCACCAATGGCATACAGTGTGCGGACCATCCTATATGGAGGAAGTTGAGGGAATAAAGCACAGTTGTGAATTTCAGGTATCAATAGAAGTGAAGTATGCAGTAAATTTTGAGTTCCATAAAAGAAATTGCGTATGACAGTTTGCATGTCTGCACTTATAAGAGATAAGCATTTAGCCTTTACAACCTGGAAAGCTGTTTCCAAAATACCAAGTGATAAAAGCTTTAATGTAGATTGAAAATCAGCACTTACTTTAGTAAGTAATTTAGAAATTCATTTTGTGTAGCAGACATCTTTTTCCACCCCTTTTCTCCATGTATATTAACCTAATTAAGAATTCTCATTCCCTTCTTACAGCTATTTGACATCAAGAATGTTGCTCCTAATTTACCCTGGTGGAAGAACAGGTTACGTGCTACACAAAGATTTCTGTGACATAGCAATCTGCAATACCAGAAGACTAAACTTTGTCTCCAGAGATCTAATGTAGCTATGTGTTCCTCAGTCAAACTCAGGAGCTCTGTTCAGCACAATACATATTCAGACTATAACGTGCATGCTACTGTATATCCACCCATTGTCTGAACTACAGCATCCCAAGCTCTGTCACACTGCACCTCTGAACTGGTCCAATGCATCTGAGAATAACAAAACATAAGGTAAGAGATGTACAACTAGATAAGCAACTAACATAAAAGAATATTTAGCTATAGGTTAAAAGAATTGCATCTGTAACTTCAAATTACATCTTCTTGTGCATTACTCCGAATCCTTGACAAAGTTACACAGATACAGTCACAGTGTTAAGAAATTTTCAGATCTCTGAATTTAGTTCATTATATGCAGCATGACACTGAAAGGACATATGAGGACAGCAGAGCTTCATGTATAACATTAAGTATCATGAGGAATCAGTATCAGAAAAGAATCTAATTCGTTCACACACACAAAAACCACTTCAAGAACAGTAGGTTCTTCAAAACAGCACCCCTGTTCCAAACCTAATTACTAGTGTAGGAACAGCTTTTCTTGCCTCTCTTATTCCACCATTGATGCTGCTTCCCAAAGCTCTTGGCCTCATTTGGCTGCTCAGTCGGACCAAGACTAACCAGGTGGTGAAGAAACGCATCAGCTGTTACATTTTTCCCCCTTCCAGAAGTACCATGATTTCCACGTTGTTCTGCAAAGCAGAATGAGTCTCTCAGGGGACCCACCCCATGAGGAGTTTGGAAGAAACCACCAGAAATGAGCAACTGCTTGCAGAAAAAAAACATAAACAGGAGAACAGTGACGAGGCACATGCATTAAAAAGGGGAAGAACTGCGAGGAGAACATGAGGATGCTGGTGTCTTCTACCAGCTTGGACAGCTGCTGTTGTAACCCTTATTTGACTCTTTCTATGAGTAAGGGAAAAACTAGTGTTTGAAAGTCCTGTTTGTGTTGCTAACCATGGAATATATGTGACACCAAGGACACTGTCCTAGATGGCTTTAACCGCTCTACCTGAGACCACACAGCCAGGCAGGAAAGCAGCCAAATGCCAGCACTGTAAGGGCCACCGAGAGATTCAGTAGAGGCTCAGGCTAAGTACCATTTTCCATAAAATATAACTTAATTTCTCAGTTACTGGGTCTTTCCAGTCCCATGGAGAAAACAGATGTTATACTATGCTGTTCAAAAAGTGTTTCTCACCAAATGGACTCGGAAAAGAACTACTGGAATGGAAATGTATCATAGGGGGATTCCATTGTATTCAGGAATTTGCTTGTAGATCTAATATTTTAAGTGCTTGTCTACATAGCACCTAGGATTTATAATACATAGATAAATGTTAGCATTCATTTTCTTCTTTTATGTTTATGTGTACCAGTATGTCCTATATTTGGCAGAAGCTTCAGGCTTCAAGCAAGGGATTAAGAATGAGACTTTGCCAACTCCAACAGATAACCTAGATGGGCTGCTTTCAATATCTAAATGAAATATGGTACCGAATATGCATTTTTAATATCCTAAAGGCTCTGATACAGAACAAGAAAAAAGTTTGGAATTCTAATTGAAGATCAATGCAGCATAATTTCAAGTAACAGCTTTTATTTCACATTTGGTGCTTTTCCCCCATTTCTACTGCAACCTGAATGCTATTTAAACATATTTCTTTTAAAATTGATTTTGTGTTTAAAATACTTTTAAAGTTATAAACCACTGCTTATTTCCTCAAGGGACTAGAATGACTCCTTCCAAGACTATTCCTATTTCTCTGGTGAATGTATAACCATGCTGTATTTAGACTGTATTTAAATATGCACTTAACACAGTACCAGAGCCTTAAAAAAAAAAAAAAAAAAAAAAAAGTCTTTGCATTTAATTGAAAATAAATTGCTAATTTATAAGCAATGCCAGGAAACTTCAAGTGTTTCCTTAGTGTCACATAACTGAGTTGTAGTTCCACCAACATTCATTCCTGGGATACTTCTATTTCTAAAACTGATGATCACCACATAGCTTCACCTTTTTTTTTTTTTTTTAATAAATGTTCAACTGATGACACAGTAAGGTCTGCTCATGTGAAAAGAAGACATACTTTGGGGTGGGAATTTGGTGAAAATTAGATAGTAATTACTACTACTGTAAGATCTGTGTCCCAGATTCATGCATCTTTATTAAGTACGTGCTTAATCTTAAGGAAATGCAAGCACACACTTCAATATAATCCTAAACTAGAGGAGCAAATGCGATTTTTCACTGAGATGTTTTCTAACCTTAAGGGCAGAAGCTGTATTATATGCTCATAAAAGAAACTGTGATTGAAATGAAAATTACCAACTCAGCAAAACCATCTGCTATTATCACTTCCAAAACACACATCTAAAAGTAAGAGTAATGTAATAATTTAGGGCTAATTACACTTAAAACATAGACCCAGGGGACAGGCTGTGTGAACTTCATGATCCCCCCAGAAGCTCATGTAGGACCTTATTAAAGGTAACTTATTAAACATTTATTTAAAAATTAAGATTATATTTAAAATTGCAAAAGACAAAGGCAAACTGCAGTGGTATGCCTCAATAAGGAAAGCAGAAAAATGCAGCACAGGCATTCTGCACCACTTCTGATCCCAAGGCAACACATTTGCTAATGACAGAAGATGTCTCTGCTTGCTTACATCAGGAATTAGAGTGGTTCATCCATTTATGAATTAGTTTTTGTGACTGATTCCTTAACTGTTTGGGGTTTTTTTATTACTGTAGAATAGAACACAGAAGAGTACAAGCAGCTAAATCACTGTTACCATACCCAAAGTTTTACCAAAAAGAAATCTCCCCTGAAAAAAATGGTTTTTACCTTGCCATAGCCATAACTCTGCAGAAGTAATAACTCTAGAGACTGTGTATGAGCTGTGAGGAATAAGGCTGCAAAATCTGATATTCCAAATTTCCGTTGAATTTTCAGCACTTGATATTAGCAGTAACAGTAGCATTGGCGTAACAAGAAATCCTTTTGAGAATCCTTTGAACAAACATGACTACAACTAAAATGCCTGCGTCAATTCCCACTTATTTTGTTCAAATTCAGAGAGATCTGATGTAACTTTTTTTTTCAAGTAACAATATCCTTCAAAAATATTTTTTCCATATTTCACTGCTAAATTGTGTTCTAATTTTCATCATCTGCAAACTTTCTAAAGCCAAGAGAAACTTTATTGCTGACTTCAAACAGGAGCAGAATCGGGCCCTAACACTCATATCACCTCATATGTGGTTTATCCAGAGCCTGGGAGCTCATCATCTAAAACAGATCAGGCATTTTGTGGATTAATACTTGCAGCCATTCATAGAGAAGTGTAAACGCTTTCAGGTTTATTATTTCATACAATTAAGCTGTAGGGTTTTTTCACTTATACACTTTCTGCTATAAATTAAGGATCACCACATGTCAGTTCATGAACAGCACTTCCCTATGAGTTCCCAGGCAGAGTCATAAAGTTGTTACTGATTTATTTTTATTTTTTTTTAGCACAAAGCAACTTGTTTAAAAGAACTGGATGAAATAATGGTTCTGCTGAAATACAGAGCAAAATTCTCACAGACCTCAGCAGGCCCATAATTTCATCTGCGAACCATATTTACTAGGAAAATATTATGATGAGACAGACTCATGCGTTTTGCAGAAAACGTGAAAAATAATCTCACCAGGCTCTACAAAAATTTATTTGGTGTCCTACAAACACCAGCCAAAGAAAGAGGCAAACCACAACCCTTTGACTACTGAGAAAATTGAAGCGGTTTATGCTCCAAAGAATCAGAGTAATTTTATGCCTGGCTTATTATATATGAATTACAGAAGCAGTCTTATGTAATGTTTTCACAGTTCATCGATCTGTATGTTTAAATATACAAAATGGCAATGGTAGTTCTCAGAGAACCATAATATTTCTCTGAGATCAAGTCATTAAAACTAACGTCTCTGGCAGAATTCGGATACATCCACATTTCAGACAACTTCTTCTTGCAAGTCATGGAGACGGGTTTTTTCAGACCCGTAATGAGTGTAGGCTGCAACACAAGGTAAAAAAAAAAAAAAAAGAAAAATAACTTTGAAACTTTGAGAACTCCCCCTTTAGGAACGCGTCGCTGTGTAGGACACCCTACACAGCGCAGGGAAGTTGAACTTCATGGTGGCACGGGTGGTAGCAAACCCGAATTAGCCTGGCCCCGCAGATGCCCGCGGAGCCCGACCGCTGCTCCCCAGAGCCGAAGTCCCTCCGGACAAATGTGACCTCGGAGCCCCAAAGCCACCAGAGCGGGTTTGCTCCAGCGCACGGCCGCGCGTCCTGACAAGGAGAAAGGCCCCGCATTTCTGGGTGACACCGCTGAGAGAAAAGGGGATGCTTTGGCAGGGTTTGGGGCCGCACGCGAAAGAGCCAGCTGGGGGTACCGGCGCCGTTCATCATTTATCCTCAGGCTCCGCCGCAGGCTGGGTGATTCCCCCCCGGGTTTTTCGGCGCGGTGAAGAGCGGGGACAGAGAGCAGCGGTTCTCCAGCTCCCGAATCACTGAGCGTAGGTCTCGCGGTCACTCAAAGATCTCCGAGCATCTCACAAAACGAGGACCTAAACCCGCGCCGTTTCGGCAGAGGGAGCGAGCCAAACGCACGTTCCAGAGCTCTTGTCTGTGCAAGAAGAGGTTTCCCCAGCACTGGATCCCGGCCCTGACGAGCGAAACGCGGTTCCCTCGCGATCGTTTCACAGAGGGAAGCCGCGAGCGGGACACCAGGAGCGAGGACAGCGCGACGGGACGCGGGGAAGCCGCACACCTCGGCGGGGCGCCGGGATGCGAGAGGCCGAGCATCGTCCAGGACGGCCCCGCTGAGGCAAGACCAGGTGGTCGCCGAGCGCCGCCCGGTCGTGCCGCAGGGTCGCCGGCAGCCGTCGGGGCGGAGCGGGGCCGGCTCGGCTCGGCTCGGCTCGGCTCGGCTCGGCTCGGCTCGGCTCGGCTCGGCTCGGCTCGGCTCGGCTCGGCTCGGCTCGGCTCGGCTCGGCTCGGCTCGGCTCGGCTCGGCCCGGTCCGGCCCGACTCGGCTCGGCAGGTGCGGGCGCTCCTCGCGGCGGCCGGGGACGCCGCCCGGGCCTCCCCCGCGGGGAGCGGCCGCCGTCTAGGCTTACCCAGCGGAGGACGAGCTCCGCGGAAACGACTCCGGAGCCCCCGGGTAAACGCATTGAAACGGAGCGGGCGGGAAGAGCCGAGAGCCCGGGGCGGGGAGGGCTCGGGGCGCTGCCGCCGCGGGGAAGGGGAGCGGTGCCCCAGGGACGGCAAAACGCCCCCGACGGCGAGTCAGGTGGGAGGGCAGGACGGAGGGCGGCAGGGCCGGCGCAGAGCCACGGCGGCTCCGGGAGGCGCGGGCGGCCGCTCGGCGGAGGGTCGGAGGCTGGCGAAGGCGGGCCGGGGCAGGGCCGGGGCAGGGCCGGGGCAGGGCCGGGGCTGGGCGGGCTCGTAGAGGGCAGCTCGGCGGGACGGGACGGGGCCGGCACCCAGGGAGCTGCCCCCGCCCCGCTCCGCGCAGAGGCCGGGCCGGGATTTTGCCGCGGCGGGTGCCGAATCCAATTTGTCGGGAGCGATGCTGTAGGCGGAGATGAGAGGCAGAGCTAACGGGGCTTTTGCAATCCCTGTGCTCGTCAGGGGAGAGGGATGCGACGGCGCCCTAAGCCGCGGCTCCGCAGCAGAAATGCCGGTGCCCGCCTCCCTCCCGCCGACGGGAGGTACCGGTGTCACCCTCTGCAAAACCGAGGCGTCCCGGAGCTTTGCTGGACGCCGGTGAGCGACTCCTCCCCCCCCCTCCCCGAAGGTAGGCTGCAGAGATAGAAACGTCGCCCCCGGCAGAGGCTGCCCGAGCGCGGCCCCGCGCCGGGAGCGCGCGGCGCGTCCCCGCTCACCTGCGCGGTGGCTCCGCGGCGGCGGCTCCGCGGCGGGTCGGGGGCTCCGCGGGGCTCGGCCCGGAGGGTCACTCGGCGGAGCGGGTGGCGGGAGAGCCCGGAGCTGCCCGGGAGTCCATAGAGAGTCTCGGATCCTGCCTACAAATTGCGGCAGCGCCGAGCTGTCTCCCATTTAAATGTCTGCCAGCTGAGATCTGCTCTCCAAGCCCCTCCAGATCATTGGACAAGCGCCTCCAAAGCCCGTGTTATCCGCCCCCTTTAACACTTCCATGAACTTCCACCAGGGAAAGCTTTCAGTCATCCAGATAAACGCTCGGCAACTTTCCTCTCTTAAGAGAATCGGTGCTAAAGGTCATCACCCCAAGGAATTGTTCCTGGAATGCACAGAAAATTCACATTTTCCATCCCCATTAAAGTATGACACTTAAGAAGAGTTAAATCCCCTCCCCTCCGCCCCCGCTGCCCGGGGCCGCGGGGAGCCCCTCACCGCCCTGTCTCGGCCGGGAGGGGGGCAGACACCTTTCCGCCCCCCCCGTGCCCGACCGGCTTTGCTGGGCTTTGCTGGGCTTTGCTTCTGCAAATATGCCGGGAGTTAGGCGGCTTTGGCAAAAAAAAAAAAAAAAACCAAAACCCAGAAACACAAATCCTGCGTGCGCGTGTGTCTGTGTTAAACCGCGGCTCCCGCTCCGCACGCAGCCGCGCTCACAGCGGCAGAGGTTTGGGGGCTTATTTTCTTGCTTTTCACCCTGTCCCGCAAGAAGAGGGACCCCTCGGGTGGCTTCTCCTCTCCCGGGGGCTCCTCGGGCGTCCCGCGAAGGGCCGGGGCGGCTGAGCGCGGCGGGGCCGGAGCCGCCTGCCCGTCGGGGCGGCCGCGGGGCCGGCTTCACACCCCACGGGATCTTTTACTTTCTCGGAGCTGGGCTAAAACAACGGCGGGGTCTGACCGTTTCTACGGGCCGAGCCCTTCGCGGGCGTAACCGGGGGGTGCCCGAAGCTTCCCCGGAGTCTGCGGCCGGCGTGGGGCCGGGGCCACCGAGGGGCAGAGCCCTGGGAGGCGGGGGCGGTGTTGGCACTGGGGGCTGCGGTGCTACCGAGGGACCGAGTTGGGATGTGGGAGCAGCCTCTGAAATACGGGTTGTGACCTTTGGGCTTGCTAATTAAACCGAGGCGTTTGTCAGCTGCCGCTCCCAGCGGTGAGCTTCACCCAGCGCGAAGCAGAGTGAAGAGAAGCGCTCTGCGATGGATCCAGGCTGTGCAGGTGCTGTTGTAAGCACTGTTCAATTTTTTTGGTTGTTTTTTTTTTCCTCGTTATTGTTCAGCATAGATTACTGCCTGTGAACCAAAGCAGCCCTGCGTCTCAGCGACCCAGCCCTGGTATTCAGAACCCACCTTGGTCCTTGGAGAGGCTCGGAGATCACCTGACAAATAGAGAACTTTATTCTCCCTGGTTTTGCAGATGGGGAGATGAATTAAAAATGAAAGGATATGCTCTGTTAGGGATGCCAGGGCTAGGAGTGATGCCAGATTTCTGAGTTTTTACAGTACTTAGCAACAGCTCAGTCTTTGCTAAGGCTTCGCTTAGTGTCAGTTACTTAGGTAAGTGCTCAGCAAGGTTGTGAATTTGGCCTGTTGCTGTTAACTCACACGCACTTGTTAAAAAAATAATTACTTCAATTACTTAACCAGTAGCATGTAGAAATGCTGCAGAAGCAACAGGACGCAACAGGACGAGCAACCATAGTGCAGTGGTAGGTGGCAGCATGAGAGAGAAAATGTGTTAGTGTGCAAGGGCCATTGAAATTCAAATACAATGAAGGGGGGAAGGATTACTGGCAAAGAATCACAGCAAATGACATCTAGATGGATGGAAGAGAGGCCTAGGGAATTTTTAGGATTTTTTGTTATTTTACTCAAAAAAAGTGTTACTAAGATTAATAGATGTTTTTTATTAGTGTGGTCCTTCCTTTGTGAATCCAAAGAAAAAGTCACAATTCCCACCTCTCAGTATGTTGACAGACTTTATGCTCCTTTTCTTTTTCTTCTGTTAAGTAGTTGTATTGATGCATAGTGAAGGGTTTATTCATCTCTCTTCTGCTTTCTGTCTCTTGCTATGACTGTTTGCCTAAAGCTGGCCTTGGGAGCTGAGGAATTGATCCGTGCTGCCCCTTCCCCAGGGCCATGGTCCAGACATTGATGGGTACTGGAGGAGGTATTTTCTGTGGTTGCTCTGAGCTCCTGATGGTGCTTAGTGATGGCACTGGCACTGCATGCGCTTCCAGATATTGTTGCAGGCTAGCTGCCTCTCTGCTGTAGTTTTATGGGATGCATTTTACATGCCATTCTGATATTGACTTTCCTAGATGGTGATACTTCTGGGCACCTATTGCAGAGCAAGTATCTCCACTTAATACCTTACTGCACTCAAGCATTTAGCCAGAGCGGCTGGTCTGGAGTAGATCACACTGACTTAAAGGCAAACTAAGAAACCCTTTAGGATGTATCTCCTGGTGTGGAAGGTATGTTCGTTCCTCAAAAGCTGTCCTAATTTCTTGCAGTTTGAATGTTCTGCAGCATATTTTCCCATGTGTTTTCTTTCACTCAGTTTAATCCACAAAGTGTTTCAAGTAGGCACTAACATCTTGGGTCCAGCAAGACAATTTTTGAGATTCCTCTGATGAAAGCAAGCATTTACCTACTCATTTAGAAAAATAAATGAGTTGGGTGCCAACAAGGTGAATAGTTGCAGTTGTATCTGCTTCCTTGGACTGAATGAAGGTAGAAATAAAATCTAAAAAAAAAGGACTTGGCAAAAAAAGAAGATATATTTATAATCTATTTTAATGTCTTTGTGGTTTTTAGGGAGGTGTGGAAAAGATATCTTTTTCCTCATTGTTCTTTTAACATCAGGTATCCAGATCATCTCCAGCTTGGAAGACAGTATTCCTTTTACTTCTGGATTCTTTAACAAAATATTTCCCAAGCTTACTCGAAAGTTTCAGCTGTGTTGGTCACATCCCAGCCAAAGTTGAGGTTCTGGTATCTTCTGGCTTTAAAAAGCCCCCCCACTAGTTAGAAGAAAATACTTCTCGTTCCTCACACCTTACCAACACATGAAATTCTGTTGATGCTCACCAGTGCTGGTTATTGGAGATGGAATACCATTGGGGACATTCTGTGTAATTATTTAGTACTAAAGAGGCCTGTGGGAATCTGCTTTTTTTTGAGATATAGGTTTGAGATGAAGAGCTTTGATGTCATGGGGCAGTAGCAGCATGTACTATGAACCTTGCTGGATTCAACAACCAGCTTGCTATTGTTTTGTTTGGCTTTTTTTTTTAATTTCCTCTCCCATTTCTAGCTGGTATTCACTGTGTGAGTTGGTCTTTGTTTTAGTAGAACAGTAGGAACTGTTTTAAGCTTAAAAGAAGTGCTGTACTTAATTCTTGCAGAGAAAAATGTAGTTGGGCTGAACTCCTGTCTGCTACTCCTAACTTTAAGTGCTACTCAATATATCCTCCATGCCAGGGCAGTTGGCACCTCATTAAAAACCTTTACAGAGAAGCCAAAGACTGACAGGGGCTAGATGCTTTATTTAAGTAAACTGGAACAGTTTATAACAACTTCAGGGAGATGTAACTGGATTATGCCAGGTGAGAATCTGGCCCTAGTATACAAAGAAAACCAACGTCCCTCCCTCCTAGACAGGTTCCTCCAGGACAGAAGAAATGCAAGCTGTCTGGGAGAGACGGGGCACAAATGAACTGCTTTACTTAGTATTTTGAACTCTTCTACTAAGGAGAGAAAGGAGTTTGGTTTACAGTGCTATGAATCTGGCAATAATTTACAGAGAGAAAACTAAAAGGGTACATAAAATTCAGCCATTGATGACAAGATCTGTAATGTTTTCAGTACTTCGTGTATGGCACTGACTTCAGATGTTCCCTTTTTGTTGGTAACGCTCGAGGAGAGTGATGTCAAACCACTCTATTTCTGTTTTAAAGCAGAAAATACGAATGTGAGCACCTACATACTACCCGTGTGCCTCAACTTCTTGTTAATACAGGCATAGCAAAGCTTTTCTGTGCTTTTTGTCCTTTAAAATTCCAGTGGTCCTTGCGAAAATAAATGAGTGAAGTGTTAAGAATTTGTCTCACTAATACAACTGTAACTTTTCTTATTGAGCTTGCAGCTTGGCTAGAAGCAAGCACTGACTTCCACTGCAGTCTGCTGCTTGCCATGTGCCATCCTGGGGAGGGATTTGAAGCTGTCCAGTGGAGGCTTGAAGTGATGAAGTTTGGCCCAGTTGTTATATGATGTGACAAAAGATGAGTGTGTTGCTGAGATGTCTGGTTTCAGAAATGAGTTTTGCAGGACGTACTCTCAGAAATTAGGGATACTTTCACATTACAGGAACTATCGAATGTACAGTGCTGATCCTCCTGACTTGATGGCCAAGACAAGGAGTGTCTCAGAAGTTATGCACAACTTGGAGCATAAGCAAGATCACATGTGTGTGTTGGATGGGCTGTGCATATAAATGCTCTATTGTTGCATTATTGCCCAGGTGTGGCAGCTTGTTTGCTTTATATGGGAACCCCCCTTGTGTTTGGTAGAGAAAAGAAGTGATACACCAAGAACTCAGTTCCCCATGGGATTTTGATAAATCCAAAAGTAAAGGACAGAAAGCTGTATGATAAACTAACAAGGGAAAATATTTTTCACTTTTTATTTCAAACCTAAGTAGATTGACAGGAATAAATACCATAAGATGAGGGAAGGAGATGTTGAGGGCTTTGGTTTCAAGATAGTCCATTAAGTATAGGACTTTATCAATCCTGTAGTTCTTATTCAGATACTCCAATGTTTATTCTATTATATTATTGTAGTATTATTTTTTTTAAAATCTTCATTTAAATAGGTTAGCTGAACCTTATCTGACCATTGTACTTCGTGTCAAGCCATGTAAAATAATAGCAGAAAAAGCTGAATTTAGTCTGAATTGAGCTAAACTTCTCATAACATTTACTAGAAAAATCAAGCTTGAGACTGTCCAACAATTACTTGAGACTAGCAAAGTTCTGTTTAATTAAAGAATTTAAATACTGATCTTATTTGAGCTTTAGAATTAATGTCCGTGTGGCTGAGGCTTCACCCCACAACCTGAGAAGAAAGATTTGGATAATATTGTACTTATTGAAGAAACAATATTTTAGATTCAAGTTGACAGAACGTCAACATTTTAATCTGTAGATTTCTATCAGCTGAATGAAAGAAAATTAAGTAAGAGAAATGGGGGGGTTGTTTGTTTTTTTTTAATGAAATATTTTCTTTTTTTCCATTTCAAAATAGTGCCTCATCTAGAAATATACCTTGATTTAATTTGTGAATGTTCAGAAACATAACACTGGAATTCAAAAGAATGAATGAGTTCAAGATAAAATTCCAAGCTTTTAGCCCTAAATGCTTTAAAAGTATGGAGTCACACTCTTAAAAGCATGGTGGTCTAGTGTGTCTGAAAAGCTTTCTTGTTTAGCTTATGCAACATGTAGAGCCAAGTTCTGGGCTTGTAATGATCTCTGCACCTAAAGACATGGTTACCCACCAGCATTCTGCTTTGCTGTGCTGCAGACATAGAACAAAAAATATGCTTTCTGACCTCAAAACACCTACATATATAATACAATCCATACGTGACTATATTTCAAAAGTAATTTAGAAAAGCTTATTTTATTAGGATGACATTTGACTGCCAAGCAAATATAAACTTTCATGCCAAATGAGGAAATATCATTTGTCAAGCTAACCTCTCTATAACTCTTCTCTCTTCTTTTTTTTTTGATGCATCTTATGTATTTGATGGCTATAGAAAAATCTGCCAAGAAAATGAAAGCCGTAAAATACCCATGAAATCCTCTGCCCCCATGCATTTTTGTTTCTTTTTCTTCTGTCTCATGAATCTGTAGGAGGTGTTTGCTGATACTCTTTGCTTTCAGGGCAGCTCTGGAGCAATGTGATACAAGTGACTCAGCTAAGCAAACTGAGTTTGCGTGAGTCTAAGAAGCCCCTACAGCCTTAAGCTGTAACAGAGTATTATGAAAGGAGGCATCTAAGAAGCTTGATGTGCTATTTGCTTACGTATTTCATTCCAGGGATGTGACAGTAGTGAACTGCTGTTTCCGGTTATGCTACAAAACTAAAAGACTCTCTTCCCACATCTTACTGCATCCCATCATCTTAGAGAGATTACATACACTTTTAAAACACGTATAGATATCTCATATGCAGATTTGTCAAAACAGTCCCTTCTGTTCCTTTCCTGCTATGATGAAAGGCAGTTTGTTATTGTATAACTATGTATAACTTGGGATGTTACCTAGAAGAGGAGTCCTTTCTCTTCCCTGCAGTGTGGGGGCTGCTGTGCAACACCTATGGGACATACGATGTCAGCCTAGCAGGTAAGGTAGAGAGCTTGAAGTTAAGAAGTCTAGGTTTTTTTCCTAATTCTGGGACTTAACTGCAAAAGAAAAGAAGAGTGAAAGAAGCATTTTATTATATAAGAAGATTTGCAAGGATTTTGTTTTGGTCTGGGTTTTTACTTTTATCCCATTGTCATCTTTTAAAAATTAAAATCTTATCTGCTCTTCTGTTTTATTTTTTCTCCAGACAATATCTAGGTAAAAAACGGAATACCAGATTAAAAAGTAGCTTTGAAGGAATGAAAGAGTTGAAGCCCTTTTCTGGATGAGAAAAGAAATTCCTTAGATTGTGTAGAACTTCTGCATCTTATATTTGAAATTCGGTGTAACAAAAATGGCTGCTGTGTTACAGGAAAGACACAACTCTATTAAACTGTCAAAATGCTCCAGCATCAATAAGTCCACTTCTTGGAGTGAATTCTAATGCAGGTGGGAAGAAACAGAACTCTTCCTCACCACATTTTTTATGGTCTGTGTGTCAAGAAGAAGAGGTATAAGAAGCACAAGTGCGTGCACACACTCATCTTCTTCTTTTTCCCTTTTTCACTCACACTGGTTTTCCTCTGACCACATTTACCCACCTATAAAACTGCAGTAGGAAACAGAGCTTTCAAAGGAGCCAGAATAATTTTGGCCTAAATCCTTAAAGTTGATTTGGTACTAGACTTCCCATGAAATTAGCAGTTAGTAAGAGGAGTTGAGAGTTTGACTTAATCTGGGAAGATAAAACATATTTTTTTAACTTTCACCTACTTTGTGTCTACGTGCTTAAATGCATCCATTTTGAACTTTCTGGAAGCTTTTAATGGGAAAGAAGGTCTTTTAAGTTCTGTAATTCTCCACAATTGAAAAAAAAATTTCCAGTGAATAAGCCAAGTTTTCACTGATGCAGACAAAAAAAAAAATCTAAAGGCAGACAAAGAAGTGTTTAAACAGTTGTGGTTATCTAAAAGACTGCTAAAGATAAGGCTCCAGTTTAATACTCTTTGTTAATTTGAGTAGCGTTTTAAGTATATACATAAATACTAACAGATAGTTTAGTGCTTTGGTAAGAAAGGTGGATGTGTGCGCATACTGCAGTTTTTTGCTAAACTTAGATTCAGTCCCAAATCCTGCGGAGACTTGCCAGATGCTTCACTTTGTTTTCAGTGGGGCTATTCAGAGTGTATAAAATGCCACACAACAATCCAATAGGCTTGAGTCAGGCAAGCCTTTTAAAAGACCCCAAAATAATTTATAGATACCTCTTTCCCAGTTTAAGGGCATTTTAGTTGATGTGCATATTAGAATGCTAAACATTATGAACTTAAGAATCAGAAGTACAATACAACACCAATAAAATACAAAAATAGTTTATTTTTTATCTGTATGGTTACCAAAAATTCACTCTTTCAAAAATTGCCAGAAAAAAATAACTTCTGGGAAACTACACAGGCGAGCTTAGGGCCAAATCTCTTGTCTTGATATTTCCATCTGCTCTGTTTTGCCTCTTCTGTTTCCTTTTCAAAAGTATCCTGTTTAGCCTGTTTGGCTAAGGGCAGTTGTATATTTATTCATTGATCTTTTCCTTTCGTACAGTACCTTGCATTCTGTTTAGTGTTTTTCAAGTCCTTTTACTTTGTTCTCCAAATATAGCTACAACAGACATCTCTCTTGTCTTTCTGTGGAGCTGTTCAGAGCCATGGAAGAACTGCTATCTTATGTTCTCAGACTAACCACACTTCCCAGAAATTCTCCGTTAGCTCCTTCCATTGGCAGTTTGATTATTATTTTTTTTCCCCTCTCACAAATAATATGCAGTTCAAAATGCCTGGAAAAGTGTAAAGTCACTCGATGTTAGGAAAAAATCTGTAAATAGGCTTGGGAGCAATCCTCTAGGTGTTTGTAATTAATCAGTCACCAAACAGTTGGAGATTTTTTGATGCACTTTTTAAAAGTCTGAAAATGTAAACAGTTTTCTTTCTTCTCCCCAGGAAGTCTTAATGCACTAAGGACGCAAACAAAGAAGTTAAATAGCAAGTGACCAAATCAATTACACTTCAGATCAGACTGTGTCAGGGCTTTTTGGTTCTCAACCAGTTGGAACTAAACTCTTTGTGAAGGAGGTATTATTATTTCTTGTCAGAGTTTCAGAGGGAACATAGGAATGCTCAATAAAAATTACATATTTTTTCTTTTGAAAAATACATTAGGACATTTAGAGGAAAGAATCCTTGGGAACTGGCGTCATCAAAACGTGTTGGAAATTACAAAAAAAAAAAATCTTTGTGGCCATTTCTTGTTCTTTATTTTTGTTCAGAAACAAATAGGATGTTTTCCAGTGTTATGGGGCAAAGAAGAAATCTTCCTTTTGAATAAAGTAAATTCTTGGTTTCAGAGTTTATGACTTGTTTTGACTATGTCTTAACCTGTAGGCTGAAGTTTTTACATTGCAACAGCTCTTCTCATGTGAAAACATACCAGAGACATGATACAGAGAAGTACCTTGAAGTAATTGAGATACATCCAGGTGAGGGCACAGTCTGCCTGGAGACAGATAGCACTTTTTTATCCAGTGGAGATAGTACAGAAATCCTCTGTGCATTAGGGAGAAGATGACTACTACAAATAAGTGTAACAAAATCACCTTCCTAGGTACAGAAAATACACCATAGCCAAATGTGACTTGTTAGTTTCTAACTTAGATAAGTATTTTGTAAGACCGAGTACTTTTTTGTTCTGGTGTCTCCATTGAAATTATTTGTTTTATCTGGGGTCCACATCCCTCTCACTCTGAGTATACTACCACCAGCTTTTGGAAAAGATTTGAATACACATTCAGTATTTGTCCTTGTATATTTTAATAGGGAAAATTCTGCTTGAAATAGCCTTGAAAATAATTACTCCTGCTGATGTGGAAATGAATACTGTGTCTTAGCTTTGACACTGAAAGTACTTAAAATAAGACATGTCTTGCTGTAAAGATGCCTCCTGTTAGCAGCACCAACAGGGTCCCTTAGTATCATTGGATCTCTTGGACAACAAACTGTATGTGAGATGATGATGGCAAGATCAGATTTGTGACTGGGTTGCTAAAAGTGAGTAAGGAAGTGGTTTGCTTAAATGCTTCCCTTTCAACAGATGAAAAATTATTTAAAGATTTTTTAAGTTACTACGTTAAAAAATGCACAGACAAGTAAATGAACTCTTACTAATTTCCAGGTTACTAAGTTCTCTCAGTTATTTGGGTAACAGCCAAATACATCTCATTTTCCTGCAAAAACAATAAATTAAAAAAAAAGGATTAAAAGAAGGCCAGTATTGTTTCAAGAATCGGAAAAGAATATGATCTCTTAGCTAATCACTGTAGAGGTTCAAGCGTGTATCTCCTACACATTTTTGAGGTGTAGCCTTTTAGCCATGAGGAGCCTGTTGGTACAGGAGGATTCTGCCTCTCCCTGGGTGAGGTTGTTCAAGAATTCAGGAAGCAGTTAAATAAAGAGAGAGTCAAAATGAGCCATCTGCTGGAGAGGGTGGTTAGCTTGTTTTTGTCATGCTTTAAGACTACTTTTATTTTTTTATCCAATGTCTGGCTGGCTGCCCAAACACTCCTTAAGGATTAGTTAGAACCCAGGTGTTACCCTGTTCTTCCTCGTATTGACCCTGCCCTACTGACCTCTCAATGATATATTTGTGTTCATTCTTGATCCCCTTCTCTGGCACTTAGAGCTTTGATTCTTTTGCCATACCTATTCCAGACACTTTTGTTGTTTTGTTTGGGTTTTTTTAATTAAACTGTCTACTTCTGCTGTGGTATTTTGTGCAATGCCTGATCCTGTAGACATGTGTGAGGTGAGTCCTTATAAGGCTGGTTACCCCAGGGAATACAGGAGAGGGATTGCCAAGTTGATGGTTCGGCCTGGGTTTAAGACTGAGATAGGTATAGAGCTATGCAGGTTGACCACGTTTCAGACAGTCCTAGGCATGTACAGAAGTAGAAGTTTAGGTGCCTGAGATACTTCATTGACAGCAAAACATAGTTGTGTATAGACTTGAGTTGCCTAAGGAATCGAGCAAGGAAGACAGGGTTTGAGGATCATGAGCTTGGGCTTTGCTATTTATATTCTACACAAATCCCACTGTGGGCACTTAAGCCTTTAGTGGAGCTGGCCCTCAGTCTCTTTGCAACTGTTCACCCATCTGTTAATTTGAGATAGTTCCCAGTTTTGTAAACCTCCAGATACACAACAAAATAGACACAAAATGTTTTCAACAAGCAACCAGTATTTTAGGGTCAGTCTATGAAAGGCTTATCTTCAAGCTTGTATGTAATTCTTATCCTTTTAATGGCTCTTAGGCTGCTGCTGAGAATACAGAAACATAGCAATATATAGTCAATAATGTTGATGAGCCCCACAAATGAGAATGCAGCCCCAGCTACTAAAGCAGAAAATAAATAATGTATTTTAAATTGAAAGAAATGTACATTATTCTAACACATATTGCTTGCATGCTGGCTAACTTGCACGAACCCTGATGGCAGATGACTTTTAGTGTTGTTCATGAATTTAACCAATAGCCAGGGTCTATCCATAAAATATGATAGTCATGCGTATCTGTTATAACAATGACTTTTAAAGAACTTCCTTAAATCAATTATAACTTTTTTAAAATTGATAAATGGTTTATGCATTAAAAATAGCTTTCTTACTTCACTTGCAGTAACAGTTTTAACGCCCATAAATCTTATAGCCATTGCACTACCCACTGAAGTCGAAGTTTTGCAATCGAGTTAGTCACTGGCTGCACTACTATTAAAAAAGAGTAAAATTAACCGATGTCAAATTATGAGCACTTCTATGGATGACTTGATTCATTCTTTCATGAGTTTGTTTGTACCTTTGGCAACAAAGTATTTTGTTTCCCATTGTAGAAAGGTGTCCTATATAGGATGAGGAATCAGGACATTGCCCCATAGGAACTACCCTTCCTGAATTTCAGCTACTTTAGAGGACTTTGGGGCATTAGAATGTAGACAAAGCACTGAAGAACTGCTAGGGGTTTTTTGTTCCTCAGAATAAAGAATTAATAAGAGAGACTTATGACTGAATTCAGCATCAAAGCTGTATGCACCTTCTATGATCCTACAAATACTCAACCTGAAAAAAACTGTCATTGGTAGGGGAGACTCTTGGTGGTCCCAAGAAAGTTATGTTGTCAGATGATGGTTAGATTCAGAACAAAGATCTGGAATAAAAGTAGTCAGTGTTTATACATTTAAAATCAGGGCTTAATGATCTGTAAATGAATGACACCACTTAGGGAGTGAGGAAGAGTGTGAGGCTGGTAGCAAATAGCACATTCTTTTTCTTCATGCTTTATCCTTTGCCTCCATACAATTTCCTACAAGGAGATTTATTAACTGACTCCCACCACTGTTTTTCTTGAAAAGCAGAGTAGAATGAAGAAACACAGCAATTAAATGTAAAAGACACCCCAGCATTGCAATAGGAGCTGGCTTCTATGTGTTTTGGTAATACAAACCATAGGAAAAAATAAAAAGAGGTGACTTGGGTCTACCTAATCTTTAAAGTCTGAAGCCATTCTCCATGCCTACTATTTCTGATCTCTTCCTCACCTCTGCCCCACATACAAAAATAGACCTCATTAGTCAAATAGCAAATTTTTTTAAGCTCTTTTATTTTCAATTGGTAATGCTGCTGCCATGACACTCACATAATTTAAGATTTGTTATGCTCCCATGTGTTGAACACATGGCTAGCAGCTCTTCCAACCATCAGGATCCATGTAATCACAGCAATGCAGTTAGCATCATAAATAGAGCAAACATGAACTGGTGCAACATACTTCCTTCTCATGGTGAATTAAGATGACAAACTAATTCAGCGACATTCTTCACCTAATGACAAAAGGCATGAGTGTGGATCCAGATGATGGGTGGCTACAGCATTTTATGAGCAGCCGAAGCGCCGAGGCTGTGTGGAGTCTGCCCCTTCCTCCAAAGGTCGTAGACCCTCCTCTTCCTATTGATGTCTCTCAGGACCTCCCTACTCAACCATGCTGGTGTCTTACCCTGTCGGCTACTTTTCTGGAACATGGGGAGGGCTTTCTCCTGAGCTGCTAGGAGTTCCTTCTTGAAGAGCGCCCAGCCCTTATGGACACCTTTGCCCTCAAGGAGCACCTCCCATGGGACTTTTCCGACCAGCCTTCTGAACAGTCCAAAGTCTGCTCTCTGAAAGTTGAGCGCAACTGTTCTGCTAACCTCCACCTTCTTCATCTCACCCTGCACCGAGAACTCTATCATCTCATGATCTCTTTGCCCCAAGGGTCCTCCAGCCCTCACATCCCCCACCAGTCCTTCTCTGTTCACAAACAGCAGGTCCTGGAGCTGATGTTACCTTGGTTCCTTTACATATGTGGCCTCAACAATGGCCTATAGTTCCTTCTGCGACCAATGCAGTGGGCGTGGGAGGAATGCAGACTACAATGATAGCCCAAGATAGAATCACATTTTATTTTAAAGATGGGACGTCAGTCTCGACACGGCCATATGTAATAAATTTGCCAGTAGCGTTATTAGGGTGAGATGCTTTACCTCAAATGGGGGCATGATTGGTATCAAATTCTGGGGAGTGACCACTGATGAGCAGCCAGACAAACCCATAGTAAAACTCACGTGGCTCGTTAATTCTCCTGTATGGGTAGATCAGTGGCCACTAGCTCATGATAGGCTGCAGATAGTGACACAATTAGTCGATGAGCAACTACAAGCAGGGCATATAGTACCTTCAACCAGCCCATGGAACACTCCAATTTTTACTATTCCGAAAAAATCAGGAAAATGGCGTTTGTTACACGACCTTAGGGCAATTAATGCCGTTATGCAGGATATGGGGGCATTACAACCTGGCCTACCATCTCCAGTAATGATAACCAAGGATTGGAATTTGTTTATAGTGGACCTGAAAGATTGGTTTTTTACAATCTCATTGCATACAGAAGATTCAGAAAAGTTTGCTTTCTCGGTCTCAGCTATTAATAAGCAGGAACCTGCAAAGCACTTTCAATGGGTAATATTACCCAAGGCATGAAAAACTCTCTGACGATATGTCAAAATTTTGTTGCTTGGGCATTGCAACCTTTTAGACAAAAATATCCTTTTTTATTGGTGTATCATTACATGGATGATATATTAGTGGCTGGAGAGCATTTGGAAGCTAATCGGGTATTAACAGACTTAAAATGTATGCTAGAACAAAAGGGTTTGAAAAAGGCTCCAGAAAAAATACAAAAATCATCTCCGTGGAATTATTTGGGGTGGCAAGTAACCAATAACATAGTGAAGCCCCACAAGGTGACTATACATGCTGATGTCCAAAAGTTAATGGGAGATATCCAGTGGGGTCGACCACTGACAGGAATTAAAAATTATGATCTTCAGACATTAATGGAGTTGTTAGAAACCACTTGTTCAGCAGATGACAAACAACAACTAACTGATAACCAGAAGGAAGCCTTAGACAAAATCATAGAAAAAATTTAAAAGCTAATGTGACTTGCTATATAGTAGACAAGCCATTGGAATTAGTGTTAGTTAACTCGGGTCAAAATCAAAAACATCCTTTGGGTCTTTTGGGACAAACAGAACAGAAGTTTCAAATCATAGAATGGATATTTTTACCGTATCAGCCGAAAAATACTGTGGTCACTAGACTGGAACTTTTTTGTCAATTGATAATGAAAGATAGAAAGAGGTGTTTAGAATTGTCTGGAACTGAGCCTTTTCACATTTATTTAACAATTAACGAAGGATATTTAGAGTGGCTTATAGAACATTCGTATGACATAGCAATTGCATTAGCAGACCTTACAGGAGATATTACTAATGTGTTTTCATCTAGTAAAATTTTACCTTTAATACAGAACCAAACTGTTGAACAGGTACCAGTGCGCTCTGAAACTCCAGTGGGAGGTGTAACATTTTTCACAGATGCTGGCAAAAAGTCCAGTAGGGCTGCCATCACATGGCAAACACAAGAAAAATGGAATCATAAGTTACTGTTCAAACAACCAGGTGACTCATTGCAGATGATGGAATTACGAGCAGTGGTATGGGTATTTCAACAATATACTTCACAGCCTCTCAATATAGTTTCTGACTCACTATATGTTGTGGGCACAGTTTGTAGAATAGAATGAGCTATGATAAGAGAAGTTAAAAATACGGTGTTACATGCTTTACTCTTGCAATTGCTGTACCTGTTGGAACAACGAGAGCATAAGTATTTTATTACTCATATACGTAGCCATCAGACTAATTTTGGCCTGGCAATTGGGAATAATGCCAATCACCTTGTTGCCACAGTTTGGAATGATCCTCGAACAAATCTTTTTTTGCAAGCCAAAGCCTCGCACAAATTTTTTCACCAAAGTGCTAAGGTACTTAAACGTCAATTTAATATTCCTCTGTCTGATGCAGAAGGTATAATTAACTCTTGTCTGGAGTGCCAAAAACAGGGTATGGGCTTAGGGTTTGGTGTAAACCCTAGGGGACTTCAAGCCTTACAATTATGGCAAATGGACGTGACCCATATTCCAGAGTCTGGGCGATTGAAGTATGTACGTGTTTCTGTGGATAAGTTTTCTATGGCTTTATGGACCACAGCACAGACCGGGGAACCTGCGAAACACATGATTAAACACATGTATGCGGCTATAATAGCATTAGGAATACTTCAAGCAATCAAAACAGATAACTGGCCAGCTTATGTTTCTCAAAAATCTAAACTTTTTTGTGTTCAATGGAGAATTCGTCATTATACAGGCATCTCACATTCCCCAACAGGTCAAGCAATCATGGAACGCTCTCATGCAACCCTGAAGTCACTTTTGCAAAAACAAAAAGGGGGAGATGTATTGCCCCCTAGTGAACGACTTGCAAAAGCGATTTATGTTTTGAATTTTTTGTGTTTAACTGGGACTAGGACTAGTCCTCCTATTGTAATTCATCATCGTTCGCTGGAGTCAGGATTGAATAACCAAGACCAGCAAGGTATCGAGGTACAATACAAAGACTGGGACTCAGGTGAATGGAAAGGACCTGTTGAACTAAAAATGACAGGAAGAGGTTACGCTTGTGTCTTAACAGATACTGGACTTTGCTGGGTGCCACAGGAGTGGATCAAACCCTGGAAAGAACGGAAGACGACGAGCAAGAGGACTTTGTTATTTGGGAAAGTTAATGTTGTTTACATACAATATGTTTTTGGAGTTTTGAGGGAAAATTTTTCGCTGGTTTATTAGCCGCAGGCGTTGCGGCTCTTGAAGTTGTGTCACAAGTCAAGAAAATGGCTTGTTGGAGCCTTAAAGCAGGGATTGTTTATCCTGATTGCCATTATTGTAGTTTTAAGTGTTTTGATGCTTTTAATGGTGCTTGGTTTGCTCAAAAAGAAAACGGGGGAATTGATGAGTGGCTACAGCATTTTATGAGCAGCCCAAGCGCTGAGGCTGGGTGGAGTCAAGAAGCCATAGCCAGGGTCTTCAAGGATACAAAAGCATCATAACGACTCTGTTGTGTTATGCTGAACAGGCTGGACTGCTGGGCAGAGACCAACGGCATGAGGTTTAACAAGGCCAAATGCCGGGTCCTGCACTTGGGGCACAACAACCCTAAGCAGAGGTACAAACTAGGAGAAGCCTGGCTGGAAAGCTGCCAGGAGGAGAGGGACCTGAGGGTGCTGGTTGACAACCGACTGAACATGAGCCAGCAGTGTGCCCAGGTGGCCAAGAAGGCCAATGGCATCTTGGCTTGTATCAGGAACGGCGTGACCAGCAGGTCCAGGGAGGTTATTCTCCCTCTGTACTCGGCACTGGTGAGACCGCACCTCGAGTACTGTGTTCAGTTCTGGGCCCCTCACCACAAGAAGGATGTTGAGGCTCTGGAGCGAGTCCAGAGAAGGGCAACAAAGCTGGTGAAGGGGCTGGAGAACAGGCCTTATGAGGAGAGGCTGAGAGAGCTGGGGTTGTTTAGCCTGGAGAAGAGGAGGCTGAGGGGAGACCTTATTACTCTCTACAACTACCTGAAGGGAGGTTGTGGAGAGGAGGGAGCTGGCCTCTTCTCCCAAGTGACAGGGGGAATGGCCTCAAGCTCCGCCAGGGGAGATTTAGGCTTGAGATTAGGAAGAAATTCTTCACAGAGAGGGTGGTTAGGCATTGGAACGGTCTGCCCAGGGAGGTGGTTGAGTCACCCTCCCTGGAGGTGTTTAAGGTTAGGGTAGATGAGGTGCTTAGGAGCATGATTTAGGGAATGGTGGGAATGGTTGGACTCGACGATCCAGTGGGTCTCTTCCAACCTGGTCATTCTGTGATTCTGTGTGATTCTGTGATGAGGAAGGTGGCTGTTGAAGGCGGGAAATGCACCCTGGCAACATGGCTGTGTGGTTGGGCTGTGACCAATGAGTGCGTGTTACTAGGGCAGAATTGTCCAATCAGTGTTTGGCACGAAAATTAGCTTGGGGTTTAAAGGCAGCCAGTTAACCCCAAATAAACGGCTTCATTTGGATCATATTGATCGTTGTGTTGTCCCATTTTCTCCGTCACATCCAGACCATGTATGGTTACCGGGAAATAACTCATTTAACCTTTTCATTGCCTTGTATTTAGAAATCTTGTCTTAGGAGCCAGTCGTGTGCCAATCAGCCATATTTGTGGTTCATGGGGTACTTCATGACGGCAATTGCACACTTTTTTTCTACATTTTCTATTAGGTTTTATTTAATTTGCATCTAAGTAGGTCATTGTCAATAGTGTATGGATATGTGTATGTTTGGCAATGGATTAATATGTTCCGCTTGGATTTTGTTGCTGTTGTCTTTAAGGCATGTCAGATTGCCATCCTAATTGTATCAAGCATGGTGGAAATATAATTCAATCTGACTGTCAGCTCCACTATTCTGAAACCTTGGATGCAGGTGTCTCAAACCAGAGATTATGTCTTCTAATTACCTGATAGCCTTGATAGATTCTGGTTCAGATAATAAGACACTGAACATTTTCATCACCCCTATGGGTCACATGAAATTTTACCTTCTTTGTACATTTAAAATTTTTGTGCAGTTGTGGTAGCATCTTCTGAATATGCCTATCTTCCCTTTCTCCCTCCATAAATCTGAGTCTGTGACTTTAACTGAAAAGTTGTTGTTTTGTCCTAATGATCCAGGCATTTCAGACTTGCAGGAAAAATAAGTACTTACATAAAAATTAATTCACATGACAAGTGTTACAGTATTACAAATGAAGTAACAGTTGAGTTAGTGAGCTTATCAGTAAAATGGCCAGAAGATTACAAGCTTATTTTGCATTGGTGTTGTTATGGGCTTTTTCTAATAAATTTAAATATTCAAAAAATAGTTTTTGTATGGCATTGTCCTGATTTTTGCTGGCATAGAGTTAATTCTCTTCCAGGTAGTTGCTGTGTTTTGGATTTAGTATAATGTTGGTAACACATATTGGTTTAGCTGTTGCCAGGTAGCAATTGCGTTAATTTTCCTCCCAGCAGCCACTTATTTAGATGTAGTATGAGAAGAATGTTGATAATACGCTGATGCTTTTAGCTGCTGCTAAGAAATCAAGACGTTTTCAGTTTCCCATGCTTTGCTAGTGAGGTGTACATGAAGCTGGGTAGGACCCAAGCTAGCCAAAGAGATACTTGATATCGCATCGTGTGATGCTTAGTATATAAAAGGGAATCTGGATTCACTACTCAAGGATCACAGGGACAGGGACAGGATCACAGCTCAGGGACAGGCTGGGCACTTGTCACCAGGCGGTGAGTGATTCATTGTGCATCACTTGTCATGTGTATATTATTATTATTCTGTCTCCCTTTTGCTCGTCTATTAAATTCTCTTTATCTCAACACACATATTTTAAGGGTTTTTTTCTTCTCATTACCATCCCACTGGGTGTGGGAGAGGGGGTTGAACAAGTGGCTGTATGGTGCTTAGTTGCCATTTGGAGTTAAACCACAACAAGCATGAAAAGGAAAACAAAGCCTTTTCAACACTTTCATACAGCCATTGGTTAAAGGCCTGATTTGAGGACACTGACTCAAGTCTCATCTTCATCATTAAGAAATCATTTATCTTCATCATCAACTCCTGACATTTGTCCACAAGACAGCCAAAAACTTGACTGACTTGGTAGTCATCTTTCTGCCTGTGTCCTTCCTCATGCTTCATCATATTTTGATAAAATAAGCTTCAGATCAGCATTACTTACAGTCCTATAACTGAGTCTCAGGACTAGTTCCAAGTTTCTTTGGTTTGCTCATGAATCACAGAATCACAGAATAACCAGGTTGGAAGAGACCCACCGGATCATCGAGTCCAACCATTCCTATCAAACACTAAACCATGCCCCTTAACACCTCATCCACCTGTCCCTTAAACGCCTTCAGGGAAGGTGAATCAACCACCTCCCTGGGCAGCCTGTTCCAGTGCCCAATGACCCTTCTGTGAAAAATCTTTTCCTAATGTCCCACCTAAATCTCCCCTGGCAGAGCTTGAGGCCATTCCCTCTTGTCCTGTCCCCTGCCACTTGGGAGAAGAGGCCAGCACCCTCCTCTCCACAACCTCCTTTCAGGTGGTTGTAGAGAGCAATGAGGTCTCCTCTCAGCCTCTTCTTCTCCAGGCTAAACAACCCCAGCTCTCTCAGCTGCTCCTCATAAGGCCTGTTCTCCAGCCCCTTCACCAGCTTTGTTGCTCTTCTTTGGACTCGCTCCAGAGCCTCAACATCCTTCTTGTGGTGAGGGGCCCAGAACTGAACACAGTACTCGAGGTGCGGTCTCACCAGTGCCGAGTACAGGGGGAGAATAACCTCCCTGGACCTGCTGGTCACGCCGTTTCTGATACAAACCAGGATGCCATTGGATTAGTGGAACAGTTTTGTTAGGTGAATACAAATATACCAATAAAAAGTAGCGTATCACTATTTCCCCTTCTACATAAACCAAAAAGCATTTTTATATTGCTTTCTTCTGTGGGTCAACATCTTCATATTATTTTCTACTGTTCTATTATAAGACTATATTATCTTTTTTAAAAGTATATGTTAATGTGTGTGTGTGCATGTATAGTGTATATATACATACACATGCACCCCACAGTAAGTTTTGTGTCAGAAATCAAATACTATAATCTACTCAGTTGCTTTTTTAAAACTAGGGTCATAAATAATTCTTTACCAGACAAAACCAATGTTGCACGGCAATACACTTTATTTTGTATAGCTCCTTTCAAGCACATTGTCTCTCAAACGTTAGAGGTAATTAACACACAGATTTTAAAATAATCTAAAAAGGTTTTAACTTAATGAAAATTCTAAACAATAGCAATATACATGCTCCTTAATTCACATGCATCATAAATGTAAAAGGGCAATTGCACCTGTTAGATCTCAGCAGCTATTTACATCCTTGTAAATATTGGTTTGGTGGAGTGATCTCTTAGTGTGGGTGACACTTAATATTTCCGTTCATTGATTGTGGAAGACCAGCACTGTGACAATTCTTTATGTAAAACTACATATACACTAGGACTGTTGTTGGAACAGTTGATTTTTTTGTTTTGTTTTTAATTAATATGGGATTATAAATCCCACCACAAAAAGGCAGGTCTTCTGTGAAACTGAAATTAAAATAATTAATCTCATTATCATGATGTAACAGCTGTATTTTATGAAAAATTCACAATAGCGCTGTTGAGTCTTCCTGTTGTAACACTCAAGCTGTCCGATGGACTCAACAGATGGCTGCTCACTGCTCTGCATTTGATTTCTTCCAGCAGATGCAGTATAAAGGGTTTTTTTTCTTACATTTAAAGACAAAATTATCTGTAAATTGTATAATTCTTCCTTCAACTGCTCTGTGCAGATCTATCATAGACAGGACAGCTCCTCGGGCCCCTCCAAGGACACTGGCAGCCACTGGGGGTCCCTGTTCTGGTCAGTCTGCAGTGCAGAATTATTACATTCCCATAAAAGTAGTGTAGTGAACTGAAGTGCTTCAAGAAATCAGCATGGAATTTCTTATACTATCAAGCAAATGATACTTCTTTTGTCCCTCCCTTTTTAAGCCCCCTATTTACTGTACACGTCACCTTTTAATGTGCTGGTCCTTACTAAGTGGTTAAATAATGAAATAAATTTCCTTCATTGGTGCTTTGGTTTTGCGATTAAAATTGTGATTTTACTGGAGCTAAGAAGGACAGATTGTAGCTCAAATTTAACACTTGAGAAGTATTGATAAGACAGTTGAGTACCTGAAGAAACATCAGTTTCTTAGCACTGGAAATCTAGCTTCTGATAATCTGGTAGCCTTGTGACAGCACCAATGACTGGTTGTGGGGTTAGGCAACAGGAATGACCATTTCACAAACTCTGAGCCACTGGGCATCAGTGGGTTCTGATTTCAGGTTCATGCCATGATACATAGCTTTTTCTGGTTTTGGAGACAACATTTGCAACTCCGCAACTCTCAATACCTCTGTGAAGACTAAACAGGAGTAGAGGTAAAAAGAGTGAGCTTAAGAAACAATTTATTTCCTGCAAATAGTTGGATTACTCCCATCCCTTTCAAAGCCCTGGAGGCTGAAGGAGCTCTGAGAGTCACAGAAACCACGATTTCATGTCACATGTGAGTATAAACCCCACTGCATAACATACTAGTTAGTTTTCTCTTCCAGAATTTTTTAAGAGGAAATATGGTAAAAGACATTCTAGTTCAGCCTAGAACATTATAGAGTTTTGCAATCTACCCATAAATGACATGAAAGGACTGACTCTAGATGCATAATTTATTACAAATTACTATCTGCTAGGACAGAACAAGCAAATGCCATGCACCATCATATTCATGCCATCCTGTTAACTTTAATCTTATGTAGCTAGAAGCTTTAGTTTCACTCAATTTCTTATTATTTTCTCTAAAGGGTCATTATTATTTTACTGTGTTTTTTCATAGGACTGGGAAGGAAACTACAATTTTTTTCATGGATTTCAAGTTCAAAGCTGTTAAGCTAACACAGTTTTCCATACTTTCAATGCCCCGTGCACGTGGCTTGAAATAGTTCAGATAGTTCACTGAAAATAAAAAGAAATGGGTAATTTTATATTCTCATCTTTCAGAAAGGGAGACCTCAGTTTTTCAGACCTCTAGGGGCAAGGAGGCAATGTAAGCTTCCCAGAGCAACTTCAAGAACAGTGATAGCTACCAGTGTTATTAGAGTATCACAGTTTTCCAGAAGATCATCAACTATAATGACTTCCATATCCTGTATTTGAATTCAGAGGATGTTGACACAACCTTATTAGCACAGACAAATGTCTCCATCTTCACCTATAACATCCCAGGGACTCATAATTTAAGCATGTTATAATGCACAAATACTGCTGTTACTAAGACAAGGAAAAGCCAGGGGAGATTAATTTCCACACAACAGCATCGTTGATAAGAAAGATGCGCAAGTGTTCAGGACAGCAGTGGACATGGAATGATTAAAACTAACAAAAAATACTCCAGTGGACAGAGTCAAAAAGCAGTTGTTTAATTTTTAAATTTGCACAGCAATAACCTAGACAAACAAGCCTCTGAAATATTTTGGAAAATGTCACTTTGCAAACCTTGTAGATTGCTTAAATGTTTATTAAAATAGACCAAAAGCCAAAATTGTCTGGGTAAAACAAATACTTTATCTTTGCTAAGTAACAATATTTGTGAACAAAACATAAAATTATAATTTTCATGAGTCAAACACAGTAACATTTAAGATTAAATGTTGGAATCAGACTGTGCATTTTTTTATATCTTCCTATTTACAAGCTGCTCATTAAGACCATTTACCTCACCTAAGCTATTAAAATGACTAACATTTTTAAAGTTTGCTCCATGACTAAAATAAAAACAACAGAAATATCTTTTTACCATAACATAACAAAAAGCAGAACCATATTTTTGTTATGTAGGAGAACATACTGTTATAGATACAGCTGGATTTCATCTACAATTATATAAATATTAAACATGCTGCCATTCACAAGGATTTTAATAGATGATTATATATAAGCAATATTACGATCTAGCAGAGGATGGCATGAGTCTTCATCATTCATTTTTATTGCACTTATTCAAGACCCTTGTCTTCATCTGAAAAATGTGGAACAGACTTCTTTGCTACAACATTATCCAGTCGCTGTCCTTGCAGAAAGGGGTTCACATTCTGAAAAAAAATAAAATTATTTATATTTATTAGAAACAGGTAAACATAGAAAAGGTAATAGTATTAGCGGATACAGGTATGTATTTCTTGTGTAACAAATACCTGCAGACTAGGAAATAAAAAAGGATAAATTGTTCCCAAGAAATAAATCTAAGAGCATATCAATGTTTTGTTTTCTAATATTTTAAAATATTTTCTAGTTTTTTATTTTCTAATATTTTTACTATATTCTAATATTTGCATGAGTGCAAGAATTTAATCCAGCCCACTAAAAAGAATACAAACGAAGGAGGACTAATGAGAATATTGGACAGTCTGCATTAAATACTCCTTTTGTTACACTCCTCCTCCCCTCAATTCAGCAGAGAAGCAGCAGCAGATCCAACTCGTAATTCTTGACGCAAGACAGAAGTACAGGTAAGCTTTAGCTTAAATCACTAGCCTCTGACAGATCTTACACTAGGAAACAAGTTAGATACTATAATACCATTTTTGACCAAAGTCTCATATTCAGCCCATCTCCTCTCCAGGAAACCCCTCCTCACTTCCTCTCTTAGAATCATGATGCCAAGATAAAAAACTGCTGGCCAGAAGGAGAGCCAAGCAAGGTTTTGGCATAGGAAATGGTTCTCCTGCCACTGCCAGAACAAGGGAATGCTGGAAAGATCATCCCTGAAGAGGGTTTAACTTCGCTTTGCACCATGCAAGCAGCACAACGTGAGACTGACCACGAACAGATCCTGTCTCAAATCTGTTTGGAGATCATAGTACTGAAGAAAGCATATGCCTGAATTTTATCTACAACAATGGAATAAAATGTACTTACTGCATTTGCAAGTACCAAGCAGTTTAGGGAGCTTCAGAACTAACTTAATTATTATTTACAACCACTTTCTGGCCCGTTACAGTGTCAGTGTAGACAGAATCCAAGTATATACTTTTCTCCTTCATAGATACAGTAAAAAATTCTAGTGTGGTGATTTTTGATGCCAATAAAAATTGTTTGCCTAAGGACAATCTTTGGATGAATGCAATTTTTCCAGTATCTCCTGATTCTTGTCTGGCTAGCTGTGCCACAGATACTACTTTTCTTGAGGTATTTCCGTGCTTTTTTTTCACCAAAACATAGGAATTTAAACTATACACCCTTTACCACACACACAAAACCAGCTTTTAAAATAGACATGAAATACTTCTTTTCAAATATCCCAAATATTTGTCAAATCTTTGGAAAAGATTTTGGGGTTTGTCTGTCTCTGAACTTAAACCTTGGGTTCCTCCAGTGTTAATCACAGCACAGGGTAGTCCTTTTGCTCACTTCTATTGTTTTTTGAGCATTGTGCCTGCTGCAAGTGAAAATATAAAGATATTAAGAACCAGAAGTGAATGTGGAAAAATCTTTGAAAATAAAACTAACACTAATTTAATGCTTTAAATTGTTAAAAATAAGACACATGTAAATGATTTGTTTGTGTTTGTTTAAAGAAGTTCTGTTTAATGTTAATTTTGTGAAATTCAGCTATTGCATAAAATTCTAGGAATCATATGAAGATTCTTCGGAAGATTAATTGGTCTCCTTTTTTGGAATGGTACTTGCTTGTTGTTCTTTGAAATAAAATAGATGAGAATTAGAATACATAAAATTTTGAATTCTTGTGAACCAACAAAAGAAAACACAAAAAAATAAAGCAACATTTTTGGCTGATTTGACTAAAAAAATGTTTAATTCTGTACAGCTGTGCTCTTAGCCCACAGCAGAGTGGCTCACTGATTATAGAAACAGTCCTGTCATGGTTGGGATGTTAAGATTTTGGGCAGGTCTATGTTCATGCACAGAAATTAAAGAAAAGGGAAAACTGCCGGGTCATTGGAGGCTTCAATGTCTTGCACTGCAATGGCTGCAAAAAATAACATAGTAGCAACTGGCAAATACAGACCTTTGCTATATATACTGATTAGGTGCATGTGTGCTTGTAGCTGTGTTTATACTCATACTTACAAATATATGAATATACAAACGTGTAGTTTTGTACACTCCAGAAGAATTACTCAATATTATCATATAGACACAACACATAGTACATGCACAATTATATAGGATGTGCTTTAAGCTATAATCAGGACATTCTGACTCAAAAGACGAATGTGTTGTCAGAAGCTGTGTTGCCTAAATTATATGTGCAGAAGGGCACAGAGAAGCAGCAGAGACCACAGAAGGCAGGAGGATAATTTAGTGGGTTTTTTGGTTTCTGGGAAAATACAGTCTGCTGCTCACAGCTCTAGGTTACCCTCCGGTTAATAAAGTAAAAATTCTGACTTGTTCATTTAAAGCATTAGTAATCATTACAGTATTACTCTCAAAACAATAACATACTTTACATGATAACAAATTCAGCATTAAGTGCCATTCCTAACAAAGTTAAAAATCAAATGTAAGCAGGCTCAAGACAGATTATTAGTTTATTGTTGAAGAGTTTTATTCCCAGTGGTGTGTGAATTGGTAATTCATCTTCTCCCTTTCTAGCAAAAACTTGGTGAAGTGATTTTTGGTAAAACATATTACCAAAAAGCAGTAGAAGACAGTAAGGTGGATTGTGCAGAGGTTCTCCATGATACGTGAATTGCCTTTCTTATTTCAGGGGCAGAAAGATGAGGACCCATTCATCTTTGTCTTTCAAGTAAGTGCGACAGAAAGACAGGAGTTTAATCTGAGGTAAATCTAAGTATGTAAGTGAATCAAATTACATCAGCTGAAGGACCAGTTCCACTGTCATTTTTAAACTCAAAAACATATTCACATGCATGGATAGTGGTAATTAATTTTACCAATATTTTCAGTCAGAAACTGTAACATTCCATTTTAAAGACATTTAAATTATTTTAAATGGTTTTATGCAAATAGAATCATTTGAAAACACAGATAATGGAAAGTTTTTAAATTCAAGCTCTGCACTGAAATGCATCTTCTGAAAGCAACAAGCGGGTTAGAGAAATACACCTCATACTCGGTGGATAATCCTGAAGCAATTTATCACAGAGATTCCCTGACTTTATGCATTTTCTTAGGTATAATGCAGCTGTATTAGACTAGTTCTTCAGTTCCAAAGTACAATTTTAATTCTTACTAGCTCTCAAGATGATACATGGCCTATAAATGTATTCTGATAGTTACCCTCTTTCTTCTTTTTGGACCACCATTAATCTTCTCAAAAAGCAAATTCTTGCTCTGGAAGGGGAAAAAATACAGCCATCAAATTCATTACACTCTTCTTTTAAAATACTACTTTTGCTGTTAAGTATTAGCAAGTTTAGAGGTGCGTGTGGTTTTATGGGAAAGATAAACCACAAGTAAGTATTTGGATATTCCTGCTAACATTGTGCAGTTCTTCAGGAACTGTCAGTCTTATCAACAATTAAAAAGCCAGTTATTTTCCACTGCGTTGCATTACATTATTGTCCTTGTTCAGGCAGTAAGTGCTTTAAGTACATGCTGGTATAATCATATAGACTGAATGTTCCCCATTGTGCAATACATGGTATAAATATATACAGACTCAAAAAGAAAGACAGACAGAAGCAAAAGAAGAAAGCTAAGATTGTGAGGGAGAGGAAGCAGGAATCCTGCCTCTGGTACACAACTCTATATATTTGAGGTGACCCAAGAACAGAAGCAAAATTACTGATGCCTTTTAAAAACAGCAGTCAGTGTCATTCCTACTGTTTTGTTGTCTTTGCTTATTCCCTTCCAAATATCAACACTTCTCAGTGCAAAGTTCTGCGGAATACCGTGCCAAATCTTCCTTTGTTAAAGAAGTGCCCTCAATAAGGTTTCTAAAAACCATTTGGTCTATAACATTTTTAATGGCAAACCTTTTAAAAACTGCCAAAATCATCTTGGCAGAAGAGAAAGTTATGATGATGAGAAAAAAACCCAAACGCAAAACAACATTAAAAAAGCCCCTCTTCCCATAGTTCACATAAGCACAGCCACATATTGTTGCATTTCATGCAAGAAGTGAATTCTAATAAAGTCTGGAATAACACACACATGCTCAACACATTTTGTTTCAATTGTGTATTATGAAGAAAAACAAAACTAAACCCTAACCTGAAAATGGAAGGAGAGAAGAATTACATGTATAAAAGCAGAACACTGTATAAACAAGGCTATTAATTCTGTTATAAACAACTGACCTAACACTGATTATATAAATAGAAAGTGTAATTCTAGTGCGAGACAAATTCAGCAAACACTTCTACCCTCTCTGCAGCCTTGATATGAGAAAAAACAAACATTTTCAAGTGTTCTTGAAAAATCTGCCAAAATTGCCTGTTTTGTAATTCTCATGTTCATTAAACTCCAAATTCACGAGGCCTATCTCTTGCCCAACCTCAGTTATTTTGTCTGAGCCATGCCAAAAGGGAATAGAGATGAAGTTGGCCAAGGGAGACATTCTTGGCTAGTCATTTATGCAAACGCACTTTGGGAAAACGTAAATTTAACATTTTAAGAAACCCAAGGATACATAAATTATTCTCTTTAGGAAACAAAGCACCAGTGAAGCCTCTCTTTGTAAACTATTTGACCTCATACTTTTCACAAGAGGAAAAATAGCATTTCTGAAATAAAAATAATTTCATGACTACTAGAGCTAACATTTCTGTCACTCAGGAAAAATTTTTATAATTGAACTGTTCCTGCTCAGGAAGACTGTATTTTGTTTAGTCTGTTTGGGAATGTTTTCAGACCATAGCTACTACTTAAGCATTATGTAGAGTGCAAAGTAAATAAGGTTATGTAGCATGAGCTGAGTATGCTCGTATGGTAATAGCAATCCTGAAAATATGTTCCACTATGTAAGGACCCAAGCTCATCAGCCATCAAAATTTGCCTGTGAAATGCTCACCGTTCTCATCCCTCACCTAAGAGTTGTTAGGAATGAAGGCACAGCGTGTCTCCAGTTAAAGGTACTTACACAGAGATGTGCTGCATGTGAATTGCTACTCTCCTCTCACTCCTGGAGCATTCTTTGCACCCTCCCAGCCGCCTGAATTTGGGTATTACATGTTGGGATTTGGGTGGAAAAATCTCAGTAGTTAAAATGCTTACAACCGACTAATGCCAGAGATATTTACCCTTAGATCTTCCAGACTCACTACAATTTGTTTAAGTCAGTAATAATCAGCAGCTCTGTAGTCTAGACCTGTACAAGTATTAAACAAAACTGAAAGGGAAACTGCATTAGCAAGGTTACACCCTTTTGGGAGGGCTTTTTTTTTCAGTCAATTTACAACCTTATCAGGAATATCAAGAATGACAATTTCTGTTACATCAAGCATACTACACTGAATTAACCAATCTGTATTTACTGTCTGAAACTGAAGAGGGAGACAAGGTCTACCATAACGCATCCTAATAATCACCATTGCCATGCAGATATTTAAAAATGTCAGTTGGCAAAGAAATATGCACTTAATGTTGCTCACTATAACTGAAAGTGGAATAAAATGGAATTTATGAGGGACTAGTTTCAGGATTTCATTAAAATTAGAAAGCCAGAGATGGCAACTTCTTTAACAAGGAGTCGAATATTTTTATGCCCCACTTCCCATTTGTGTCTCTTTATGCTGCCTTGGATCCTCCCACTGTGACGGGTAAGCAAAACTGGCATTATTTCTACCCTTAGAGTGAAATGTTCTCCATTGCTTCAGTAAACAGTTGCTTTTGGGTTTCTGTTTGTACTGAATCTTGTGTAAGAAAAAACCACTGAACTTCCTTCCTCTTTTTAACCTCTACACGCAGTAGCAGTTAACACTTTGGGTTTCAATCTACAACTCACAAATAAGTGTTCTTCAGATTGTAAATAGTAAATTGCATGTTGTAACTGTCTTCATGCAAACTTTTCTAGACGCCAAAAACACTTCTTCATATCATCTGAAGAGCCAAGTTGCAGGATTCAGAAAAGTCAGGCTCAAATGGAAAGTATCTGTCTCCTGGAAGGAAAAGTTTGAACTGGGGTGGGGGGAAATACCCAGAAATCTTAGAAACTACAGTTGCACACTAGGGAAGAAACTTTCAAAGGTCCCTCATCTTACTATTCCCATTGTCCCCTCTATGTTTTCCACATAAGAGGAAAAAAAAGAGTCTTCAGGGCTGGAGAGGAAAGTGTAAGCCGTGTATCTCACCCTATAAAGAATCTGTTGCTGAGACTTCCCACAGGTCAGCATATTAATATATGGAGAGTTGTCAAAAAAAACAGGAAAAATTTTCCTCTTTCTTCCCTCTCCCAACCCAGTATGCTTTTATCATGAGTTGTATATTTGTATCTATTAGCAGTTTTTACACATAATATTCAGCATCTACATAGAATTCTACACTTTGCTGTATGAATACACATAATATTCAGCATCTACATAGAATTCTACACTTTGCTGTATGAAACAGCTTCTAGACTTGTTTTACACTCATAAAACCCGTCTACTATTCTCAGGGTCCCACAGCTTTGCAAGCATGGGAGTATGTTACCAAAACGAACCCACCAACCTATCTCTCTCCCATTATTCATCAACAAGCAGGTGCTGTTTTTTCTTACCTGCTAATGTAATTGGGGTTTTATGTGGTTACACTAAGGAATGCAGGCTGGCTTCTCAAGAGTACAAGTCAGTGGAAACTGTAATACTGCTTCAACTGCTCTGTGGCAGGAAAAGGCAGGGGAGAAGCTCTCCCAAGAGCTGTGAGCACATGCCAGCTTGCCCAGGTCCAGGAGACAGACTGGCTCCAAGGGCTTCAGATGGCAGTGACAGCCTAGTGCCTTCACAGCACGGTCATGGAAATGCTGTCTGCAAATACACAGCTGTTACAGCCCTGGGGTATTTGGTCAGAGGCTTTTCCATAGGAGAGGGACGACTGCTGGCAGGCAGAGGGGAATTTGGTGGCTGGGCGTATCGGTAGGATGAGGATGCTCACAGTTACCCCCAGGGCAGCCCACAGTCACTTACTACCTAATCCAGATGACAGTAAGTGATCTAAAAGATCTGATCTACCTTATCTCTCCTTTATAAAGTCTCAAACAGCTAATTTTTAGGGTGATTTTTCCAGAGAGACAAAAATAACAAAACCAGCCATAAAATCAGATACCATTGTATTTATCTTTTTAATGTGCAGTAATATACAATGAGAAGGCAACTGAGGCAATTCTCCTGAATCTCAGCAGAACATTTAATCAAGCACATTACCAGCTGTTGCATTTCTAATTAAAAAGATCTGGAGCTGGCTACACTGCAGCTAGATATCATTACTGTTTAGTACCTAACAGTTGCTTTTAATCCATGTGTGAGCAGTTTTTTCCCTTAATTAATAGTGATGGATGGAGAAATGAAAAAAGGCTGGTATTCACTAATGACTACCTGTCATTTGTTAAGTATATACATTGCTGATGACAATACAGTATGTATGCTTGATTCTAAAATATTGTTATAGTCTAAAGATTTACAGAAGTGCTTTTATAGTCTTTAAAAGAGTATTATGAAAGTAAATTACTTATGAATAATAAGAAAACTAACAGCATTATCTGGCATAAATAAGAAAGGCCACCATCTGGTGTTTTTAAAATGAAAACCTTTGATGGTTATTACTTAGAATGCAACAAAAGCTTCCAAAATTTGGATTTTTGGCATGATTCTATCTAGAAATTTAGCACTCATATAAGTAATTAAGACTATAAATCTTAAGACTGGTTTGATTATGAATGATGACTCATTGTCTCACAATTACAGCAGGAGAAGAGGCTGCCAAACATATCCATTTATCGATGTACACTTACGGAGCACTGCGTTAGGGCAATCTTAAATAAAGTGTTATAACAATGTAAAATGAGATTTCATTATTTGCTCTAGAAGCATAAATTATGATCATTGTTATTGTTGTACTGGCGCCTGAAGATGGATTTGGGTTTGGACATTTAACTGATGTAATCTAAGATTAAGTGGCAGAGCTCTCTTTGGAGCCTCTAGCCTGCAGAAATAGTCTAGCTGGAGTTTTAAAATCCTTATACACTGACAGCAATATTTTTGCCCTTAGTGTAGCTTTCTGTATTCACTATATATATAATGTGTTAAATAGATATTCAGTATAGTGCACCTGAATAGAGGAGGAGCAGCATCAAGTCCTCCAAAAGCCTTAAACCACACTCCTAAGAGCAAGTTGTCTGGACCTAGATTTTTTAAATAGTTTAGACACTGCTGCACTCCATTCATGTTGGGGTTTTTCTAGCATCTAAGTAGCTGACTCGCGAGTAGTCACTGAACCTGGATAATCTTTCACATTAGAGCTCTGTTATGTTTTGAAATCTTGTGCTAAAATCTGCACTAATTTTGGCTATGTGTTCACTGTAATTTGAAATGTGGTTTGTTGCACTTATCGAGCACATACATAGTTGTCATGCTTTAGGACAGATAATAAGACAAGGTTTCCTACTTTCTATTTTTACGGGCTTATCATCAATCACAGGCAGTATTTCTGTATTTTTAACAAGTTCGCTTTTTTGAGAAGTTTCCCTTGGAGTGACAAAGTTCCCAGCAGTAAGCACAACATTCTCCTTGTGGTTTCACAGTACCTCATGCAGACAATACTTAGTTTCACATGCAACAAAAATAAGCAAGAAGCATGTACTTACCCACTTGCCCATGTTGGGATAGTCATGCTCTGGATCAAAAAGGTGTTGGTGCAGCTGGTATTCCCTGCTAAACTCTGCTGTGTCTGGGGTGTTTTCTAGACACCCATCGTCAACTGCAAAAGTGTGTTAGAAGGCACTGAGTGCTTAGTAGCTTTGAAACACATAGTACATGCCACATTAATCAACAAACTTCTTAAATGCAATTACACAGTTAAAAAAAAACCCAAAACCCGGAAGACTAGAAAATACCAGTATTTTTTTCCTTTGAAAGGAGTTTGTCAATATATATTTAATTACTTTTTAAAAAAATTCCACAACTTAATGAAACTTCAGAACAAAACACATTTATTTTCCAAGCTCTTCCCCTCCTTTTTATTTTTCTTTTGAATTAGTGGCTAAGCGTGATTTTTCATAGAACTGCATGTTATCCTGATCCTCTTATTATTTTTAAATGTCCACAGGAAGTCCTAGAAATTATTTAGGCAACGAAGCTTATGTTAAAGTTATGCTTTGAGCAAAGATAGAATGTCTTTTACCGAGCCGCTCTTCATCGAACTCCATTTCCAGTTTGCTACTTCATTCGAAATGGCTGAAAATCATTTAGGCATCATAAGATCTCACAAAAAAAAAAAAAAAAAAGGCAGTGTGGTGTAAGTTTTATGCTGAAGACATGTTTACAGATTTTTAACTAACTTGAGGAGTCCAGAAACCTTCTTTAATCATAATAGATAGTTTTGCAGACAGCACCACATCAAAGATGATACCCTTTTAAAAATCAGCTTGTGGACCTTTTACCGAAGTAAGTCATCTTTAGATCAAACAAAGATTCAGCAGCTTGAGCCCAGAGTATCCCTACAGATACAGTCTGTTCCTGGAGCTCCCTCTGCTTTGTCAGCATGGGGAGAGTGCAGCCGAAGTTCCTCTCAGACGTACCCAAGGAGATCCTACCACCCAGAGCATGGTGCTAGGCATCCAAGCAGCTAAATCTGCCAGAAGACAGACATTCCAGATGACACACTTATGGACTTTCTCTTCTGTCCTTGTGTGATCATCATGTAAAAAGATTTACGGATCTATTATCCTTTTCCATTAGATGTGGAAAACAATGAAGACTTGACCTGAATTGATTCAATGTCCTGAGGAGGTTATTCTAAGTCCAACAGATCCTGCTTTCTCTCTTTTCTCCTTAGAACAGGATAAAAACAGCTGCCAATAGGAAACGGGAAAACTAACCATACTAGCTAAGTAATTTAGAAACATTGATGTTAACTACAAGCACTTAGAAATTATTTCAGTCTCAGGAGGGACAGAGTCATCTTGAGAGAGAAGCAGGGGACAACAGAAACATGGTAGACCTTATCAGAGCATCTGTTTTTTGGAAGAAAACACAAAAGGCAGTTGGACATGTGTGTGCCCTCTGCAACTGCTAAACCGAAAGTCTTCAAGCTCAAGTGCTCCAGGCTTATGTATTCCCTCTGTGGAATGTGCATATGTAGACAGTGACTAGAAAAATTGTTTTCCATTAATCAAATCCACAGATCTCATTGAGGAAGGCCTCTGGTAACTTGTATGCATAATAGAGTCACCACTTGAATTTCCATTTAAGGCTCTGAAAAACATTTTACTCTAATCCTAGTAGATACTGTCTTCACTCACATCATACCACTGACAGAGCCATTTATCTGAGCAGGCAGCAGTTCCCCAAGAATTCCCCCTCTGTTCAGATCTGATAGTATTAGCTTAGCTAACAACTTTCATTTCACCTGAGAGAGAAAAATCGAAGGGATTCTCAAAGGTATTTCTCTAGATGCCAGGTTTTTAATTTATCTAATCATTAACAGAAGTCTAACGGGCAAGCACTGAAGATAAAAAGTCTGTATGTGTGTGCTCTTATGTGAGAAAACCTAAAACCATCATTTGTGACCTGTCAGACAGCTATATTGAACAAAATGGACTATCAGATATTATTTCAGAGGAGACAAATGTATCATCATAATAAAAAATAGAAATAATAGAAAGTAGTATAGAAATAGTAATAGAAAACATTAAGTAAGGACTATTCAAAATTGTGTTGTATTTTTAAATGAAATATAAAAAGTTTGCAAAACTTTTCGTGACAAATACTTATTATTTGATCAATTCTAAGATAGTTAGAACACTTTTCATAAGAATACAGACAAGTGTTTTGCATTATCCAAATAACATAAAAGAAGACTAAACAGAAAAGATTTTGAAAGGATCTCTCGGCTCACAAATAAAAAATGAAAGAAAAAGAGTGCTCATTCCTAGTTTGAGCTCCCAAGACAGGCAATGGGTGTTTTACTACTACTTTCAGTCCTGAAAGTCATTTCTTGGCACAAATAACTGAAAAAGGATCAATACCCTTAGGATATGTCTATATCATGCACATAGAGTGCTGTTCTAGAGACCTTCAGGACTAGCCACCCACATGGCTTGATATATGTGTAGCTCCAAGCTAAGGGACGTGCTTGGGTACTGTACTCCTCTAGCATGCCAAGGCTGCACTGCTCCTCTGCCAGAGTGAGTCTGCGTGCAATGCACTGTGGTACATCCATGTAGTTCTCCATTTCTTGGCACAGATGCACCCTCAGTGAGCTATAAAGCCACGTGGATTGGAGCCAAGGTATCTTTAATATTGACTCATGGTCTGGGTTGTAGATCAGGGCAGACAGCAGTTTCATTCCTCTTGGCACAATGAAAGTCTCTAAAATAAAGGGAAATCTCATCTGTATACAATGATAACTTTTTTTCAGGGACCAGCCTAAAAATGAACTCCCTCAGGAACGAGACGCTATCGTAAGTCTCAGTCTTCTGCTCCAAGGTCAAGATAATTTTTTCCATCTGACCTTGTCTAGTAGTCATACAGCAATACAGAATGTGCACATATTAAAAAAAAAAAGTAATCAAAACCACCTGATTGCTCAACAGTTCCCTTGGGGTAGAAAATAAAAGAAAATACCCATTGCTGATCAAATGTCCTACTGCCTAATACAGTGTTGAAAGACTGAAAGACGTACAGTGAAGACAGAGGTGCAAAGGCTACAGCAGAATTACCTGTTTTTCCAATAGGGCATGGATTTGGGGGGTCAGGATATCCTTGATCTTCACTGAAATCCTTTGGTACATTATCTCCTGTCAGCTCAGCCACGATGTTTGGGATATTGCCATAAGGACCCAAGTGCTGGAGACCTTCATGCGCACCACCTAGCAAAGATGATTTAAACAAACTACCTTTTTACAAGATTAAAAGTTTAAGTGCTTTAGTTGCTTTGAGTAATCCAAACAGATTTAAATATGTATATGTATATATATATAATTGTTGTAGAGATAGATCCAAGTTTAGATTTCAAACATCTCTTTTAGAAACATAAACCTGTGACCTCAATCAGCTAACTTGGGCAATGAAAAATGAAACTAGGAAACATAGTCAGCCACTTATTACTACTCTTAGAGTTCTTTTTCTCCTTAACTATGTATGTAAGAAAATGCAAAGAAAAATAAAGATAAGACATTAATGAGACTTAATATATTTACTGCACAATCATCTTCAGCCACTGATACTGTTCATTGTAGCAACCAATAACTGAAGAAGAAACGATAAGACAGCATCGCAGCAAGACGAAAAACTTAATGACACTGTAGAAATAAACAATACTATTTGCACAGCCTAGAAATACATTAATAAATTAAGTCATGTGAGGGGACTCAAGATATTATGGTAAATTTGGTTGTACACAGCTAGTAAATTTATTTTTAAATCAAATCATTTCTTAAATGCAAATCTGAGTTTCCTGCAGTAAAGACGAAAAGTGATTACAAGTCCATACTGTTGATGGGAATTCTTGTGTTTTTACAGCTACACAGTAGTCGTTATGGTATGAAGTATCACATTCAGTGACTTTTACACCTTTATTTAATAGACTAGTTCTAGATGCAAGCTTTTACATGAGCCCTGTGAGGCTTGGAACACCATCACTACACGGTTACAACAACAGTGTACAGCAGATTTTAAAACTCAGTAGTGGAGGACACAGAGATAAGCTTCCTGTTCTTGAGTAAACGCACACAGCAGTGGCACACTACACCCCCTTCCAGGCATCTCAGCTTGCATGCTTTGCCCAGGTAGGGTATTCCTCTAAAGGTCTGGGAACCAAACTCAGGCCATTTTCTCTGCCTCTCTACATATTTTTAATTGCTATTGATCTTTCCTGCAAGCTTTGCTGGCCAAGTGGTACCTATGGGCTAAAACCTAGCTGCTCACCAAGTTTTCTAAATCTCATTGTACACTGTTATTTTGAATTTCAGACAAATCAAAAACTTAGCTTCAAGGGTGCCCTTTTTCCCTGCCATAAGACAGCCATCACACACACTGCAGCAACAGTTAATGTAGTTATTGAGATGGTTGTGTGACAGCAGAGCAACATTTTTTTAAAACCTTATATAATGAAGGATATCAACATACAGTCAACATATAAATTCCAATAACAATTAATGAGAGGAAAAGGAAATTGAATGACCGGAAAATGTGAATTAAAGAGTGAATACAGATACAACTGTTCACGGAAATAGCACAATCATCACATTATCCACAGTCTTATTTTCAATTTCTTTAATTTTCATAGATCCAAAAGATTGAATAAAGCTTCTGAAAGTAAAAGTTGCTACAGAAGAATAATTCAAGTACTTCTGTCTCAGCTTACTGAAAAAAAATACTACTAGCCAAAATCACATTTTATACAGCTAGGCGTTGTACACTAACATAATCACTTTGAAAAATTACTAACACAAGGCAGTCTTATCAAATATTTATTCACTTGTACATTTAAAAGCAATAGCTGAGTCAAATTGTATATTCTGCAAATAATCATTTGGAGGCTGGCATTACAGTACCAGCTAGCAAGTTAGTCTATAAGCATGTATATTTCAATTTTACTTGCAAAAAATTTAATCAACATTTTCACTTCCCCCCTCAGGTACAGGTTTCTTATGCTGTAATGCAATGTTGAAAGAAAGTTTTGCAGATATGTAACAAACATAAAAGTAGCCCTATGAAATTTTGTAACTGTGTTACATAAGGATTTCCCTTGTATCTGACCATGAGAGGCAGTACTAAAAGCACAAGTGTTATACACATGATGAACTTATTATACATTTACAGTCCATAGGAAACACAAAGGTGATGCTTGTCAGAACTGCATAGATTCACAATACTGCTACGGTGATGAGGTTAAGTAATGTAAAATATATATTTAACGTCATTTAATCTAACATTGAATGTATAGCATAAAATATTTCTTTTGTACTGAGCTCCTTCATGTGAAGATTGATTACATATATGTACTTAAAAGCATCAGGTTATGATTCTGCTGTAAACTACAGAACCACGTAATCAATACATGTTTTTGAACACCCTGTATACAATGTGGTTCACTATCGGACAATCCATCAGATTGAAGCACATCTATGCTTGTATGTGGTGCAGACCTCTTGGCACCAAAGCTCCAACCATAAAGAAAACAGAAGTACTTAGCAGGCTCCAGTGTGCTATATATACATGTAAGTTTAAACCAGCTGCCAAGAATTCCCTTGACTGAGTACAAAACAATCCTTTTATATCTTTTTATATTACTAGAAAGGATTGTTTCCTTTAAGTATAAATGTCCAGAATTGTTTAAGGGTTTTTCCTTCTTTTATTTCCAAAAGAGCTGAAGACGATAGCACCTGCTCTGTTGCCATAATTTAGCACACTCGAGTAACTTTAGCAAAGCCCATTCCTTATAAATTCTGATAAATAATGTGCTCAGTAAAGACTGCAATAATAAAAATGAAATGCTATGAATATATCAAATATAGGTATTATGTACAGTAATTCACAAGCTACATTAGTTTTGGTATTGTAATGTTACTTATTTGAAGAAGCATATTAGAATTAAATACACTGCAGCTACCAAGTCAAGCTATTGTGATAAAAACATATAGTCAGCTACAAAACCAGCATAAGATGGGTTTCTTGAACCTTGAGGCAGAGACTGAAAGTCAAGAATACTAAATATCAAGGAACTTTTAGTAATTTCCTATCCAAGACAAGCATGTGAAACACCATTATTAAATTATTTGAAACTGAACTATCAGAACTTCAGATGAATAGTACAGAGAATATCTTTATACTGAGAAAGGATGGGGTAGATAACCTGTTTTTCACGTATCTCATTAGTTCATGAGCTGGCTTGTGTGTGGCATGTTCTAGCAAAAAAAACAGCCCTCCAAAACAATACACTCCCTTTCATGTGCATGATTTCTATGTTAGTATGTAGTTATGTTACATCCCTACAGTCTTTTGGACAAGGGCTGCTATTGTCATAAGTAAGATTTGAATTTCATTTAAAATATATGCATATATGTAACTGTCTTCTGGCACTGGTCTTAAACTGAGCGAGAAAAAACAAAAATAGAACAATGCTTCTCCCCTTCCCTATTATCATCTCACCAACTGCTGGTATCATCTCAACTGGAGAATAAATAATTAAAGTACACACATTTTAGCTTATTTCTTTGTAGAAGCAATACTGTCTCTATGGGTGGGAAAACAACACAACCATTCCATTCTTGGGGGAAATAATAAATAAAATAAAAGGGGAAAAAAGGAAAAGAAACCACAGAGGAACTAATTTCCTGCCAGCATTGAATAGTCCCTTGTTCAAACACATCCAATGGAAATGCTGTTAGTCCACTGAAGTTCTAGTTGCTGCTACACATCTATGTGCAATGTAAAGCACAACTGAAACAAATCTGCTCTCAGAAGCAATCCTCCGCATCAAATACAAAACAGGCAACGTTGCCCCCAGAACATTTTAAGAAAGTCAGTGAGAACAGTTTTTTAAAAACGTAAAATGATTGCAGAACAATTAAAGAAAGTGGGACAAATTTCTGTTTCAGTCCAACTGGAATGGTTTCCTGCATCACTGTGTAGACAGGATTACCTCCCTCCCAAATTCAACAGAGAGGTGGTTTGGCCAAAATAAATAGATCTTATATCCCAAATTAAAAGCCTTTTACTTAAAAAAGTCATGCTAGATGCCCTAGATGTCATGGGTTTGCTCTTAAATATTATAAAGCAGATTCTCAAAGTGCCCAAGCACTTCCCAGATGCACCGAGGAATACTCCAAGTAAACATTGCATCTCAGTTATACAAAGCCCAAGCGAATATGAACTGCAAGAGAAGCCTGGTGACCCCTATCTCATTTGTGTAAGACATCTGAGTGTGTAAACAGACATTAACCAGAGACACAGTACCATCCTTCCTACTTTGCAAAATCTTTTGTTAATCTAGACTACCTGTTCTTATCGCTGGGACAGATCTTCCATATTATTTCCCAGTGATACAGAGACCTCTTTTTTCCTTCCACTGTGACAGCTATCCATACTATCCTGCACTTCTGTCCCCGCTCATCTTGCTCTATGTACCTTTGCTGTATCATTGCCACATTCAAAAGCAACGTCTCATCCCTGATCAAAGGCAAGTTTTGCAGTACAATTTCTGGTGCTCTTGTATCTGAAAATGGGACACCATCCACTAACTCCCCACCATATAATCTGATTAATTCAAATTGTCAAAAAAAATCCTGAATGCATTTTCCTACCCCTTTCTAACATCACTAATAGCTTTACAGTCCCAATGTCATTTATGCCACGCATCTTCAGCTAGCTTCATCCTAGGCTGCCCTGTCCCAGTTGCTGAGGCTGATTAAGATCAGAAAATGAGAGACAATGAAAAAATTATGACTTAGCACATTTTCTCTATTCCACAGAAGCTGCTAAATAAGAGAACAAGGAAGAATAAAGAGGACAGGAGAACCAAGAAAGGAAAAATGCAAACCTAGCCAACTTTCTTAACCATTCAAGAGCATGCCTGAGGAAATGAAATAAAACTACAGCTATACATACCCAAACATCCCATATTCCAGAGTCAGCTTGTCTTCTCCTTAATGACACAAAGTTTATTAAAACTATAGAGATTACTTTTCTTTTTCTCTACAGAAGGAAAAAAATCCTTTCAATGGTTTGCTGAAGCCTTAAGCACACACACATCACAATTACTGACTGTGCTTTCAGTGAATAATTCCATTTTATTCCATATTTTAATTACAAACAGTACAAATATTTAAGATACTAAATGCTTTTATTGTGGAACAGCTAGGACCAAAGTAATGCCCATGCTTCTCTCACAATAAATTTATAACAGTAGCTTATATTCCATTATTATTCATTATTCAAATTGCACACAATAAAAAAACCCCAGCAGCTCACTTGCTGACAGAGCGCAAAAACAATCTCTTATGTCTCCCTTGGTTGAACAGTCCTCTAATGGACTACATTAATTTGCCCTTCAGTCCGAGAAGAAAGCTTTCACACTTCACCATGTGGGCAATTTTACCCTTTTTACAAACACAGTGCAACCTGCAGCATATAAAGAAACAGGACACACTGACTTCCAGCTGCCATGCATCAGCAAGGTCAAGGGAAAGCACGTCCAGCAAACAACACACACCTGTAGCTACCATAACACTGCCTTGCTAATGACCACATGCACGGTGCCCGGCTCTAGGAAACAGGGCAACAAATGGAAGGCAGTGGCCTACTCCGTCCTATGAGGGATGGGACCCTATTCCAATCCTACAACTGTAAAAGTGCTGATAAAAGACTGGAGTACTTTATTTGCTGATATTGATGCTAGCTACATGAGAAGCCCAGATGATCCATGAATGTCAACACATTAATAGAAAAACACTCCTTTTATTCATGTAATGTGAAGCATGGAGGAACTAAAATTGTCAAGAATGGGACCATGTGTACTGCACCACGTAACTTCACGAAGTTTTCCTGTTCATTTCCCCATTCATATTCATTCAATTCCATTTTCCATACTCATGGCTCAAAGTCCCAGCTGGTTCATCAACAGAAGTGTTTAAAAGTTTCACATGCCTGCCTGACAGCTGCCACTAGGGTAGACTTTCTAAGTGCCCCAAACAACCTCACTGTGAACAATAGCAGCGCGGGGCTACAAAGCTCCCAAATCTCTGCTTTAGTGAGCTGGCACAATCTCACAACTCCAAAAGCAGAGGCCTATCTATTCAAAACTTCTGCCAACATGGCCTGAGTCAAAATGAGGTTTCTTTTGCACTTGAATAAAAGGATCAGCTCATGATGAAGATGCAAGACAGGGGCAAGATGAAGAGCCCTGCCAGGTAATCTTCTGCTTGGTGCTGCAAGAGGGACTTGGGCCAGGTAACTCGATATACTGAAATATCCCAAGCAGAATAAAAAATCAGCTTCCTCTTCCCTCCTGTTCAGCAGCTGAGAATGTTGCTCTGTTCATTCATCCCTGCAGCAGCTGTGAGTGCACTGCTGAAAGCACGTATGACACCAAGCACAGAGAGAATAGCTGTGGAAACCTTCAAAGTGCGACAGAGGTCTTATCTCCTGCACACAATGCCTTCATTAAGAAAAGTAGGAATCTCTTCTTTGTCTATACTTCTGAAATATCTTTTCCTAGAACCAAATACAACAAAAAAGCCCTTCATGCTGCAAGTTAACTTGAAATTCAGATGGGAGCAAGGGTCATGCTCATGATTTTAAGAACAATTACGAAAAGGTATAAATCTTAACTAATGTGCCCAAGGACATATTTTATGCATGTGAGAGACAAGCAAGAGAAAAAATCTTTGAAAAAAAAGCTCGTCATAATTTGACCGATATTCACTGGCAGATTTCTAAATACTTACGAATCATATTCCATTGCTAGATAAATTTTTACAGGTTTATATTAAATTTCTATATGCCAACACTAAAAAACAAAAGTACTATAAAGCATCAGCCAATACAGAAGCTATTGTATTCCCTCTCCTCCTCAGGTGTCCAATCTCTCTTACTGGATTATTTCCCTCTAGTAACATGCACAAAAAAAGTAACTGTGGCTACAAATCCCATTCTAGCTGATTATTGACATTTAAGTACATGAGAATCTACTTAATTCTAAATCCCTACAGACCCACCACCTTACTTCTCTGAAACAGCCCCATCTCAAACTGCTTTCTCTGTTGGTGGCATCTTTTAAAGATGACACTATGGATAGCAGCAGTAGTCTGTATCACATAACAGTGCGTAGAAGGAGGTTTTAAGAGCTGGAGTCTCTTATCTTCTTGGTTCCTTAGAGAGGGATGCAACACCTGCACTCCCTCCTGAAGCTACAAAAAGAGGACTGCTATATGCACGTTGTTCAGAAAAGGTTCAAAGCCTCAAATCTAAATAGGTCGCTCAGATCCACATGCAAATAATAAAGATCTAGAGAGAAACAGGGATTAATAAATTTTTCTTTATGCATTCCCTATTGACTGACTTCTCTGATGAGCACACTGGTTTCGAGAATTTTCCCTGCCTCTCTCCAGACACACAGAGGAGACAAGCAGTGCCTGCATACCTCCTACGGCACTAAGGAAGGACAGTTCCTGAATTTCAGAAGCAGCAAAGTCCACAGTGGTAGCACCCACAGCCTCCGCTGGATCCTGCCCCTGCTCCTCAAGAGGGAAAGCTGTCAAACACACTGAGGTAACACCTCCACACATCAATACAAACATCAACTCTGCTTTCTTATTGTTTAGCCCTTGTCATGTCAAGTCATACCATCTCATTCTTTTCCTGTTTGTGGAGTTACAGATATAATCATTTTACATGCAATTCCTTCACAGAGCTGTACCATACCACTTACTCAGATACAGAAAATCTACTGCAAACCACTGCTGTCATTTGGCACTGTCATTAGCGTTTAAATTCAGGAATTAGCATTCTAAATTGTCTCTCTTACAACACGCACCACTGTCTGATACTCAAATTCTGGTTGTGTTTGACATTACAATCTGGGGAATAAAATACAAAGAAAATTATCAGTATTTTTAGTCAGATCTATACAAATCCAGATGTCTACCATATTAATTTATTAAAAAGTGTACTTTTTCATTTTATGTTACAAATTTGAGATACCCATATTAAATTTTGAAATCATATTTCCTGGGCTATTTCAGTAATTTGCAAAAAAAAAAAAAAGAAAAAAGAAAAAAGAGCCAAAACCAAACCCTGAAAGCATAGACTAGTAGAATGATGTACGGCTTGATTTTGTTTGTTAAAATGTCAGGCTCATAACACAGCACTTGATGAAAGTTGTGTGCGCCTCAGCAAAAGCAGTCCCAATATGAATCTAACTTTAAGTCTTAACTGCTGCAGGACTTTCTCTGTAGAACAGATACAATAATCCATATCTCGAATTAATCTGTGGTCTTTTTACACTAAGTTGACACTACAACGCAGCCCCAAAGCAGGAGAATGGGCAGTGGGAGGTCTGCTCCAGTCCAGTGGCACACTGCCAGCCCAGGGACTCCTACACTGCTACCTTTGGGTGCCTGCAGAGAGAACGTAACCCCAAGCTAAGAGGATGCAGCTATAACATAACATTGTCATGTTTGCTGACACCCAGACATCATACATCCATTTGTCAATGGTTATTACTTGTAGTCACCCATGGAAGTCCAAATATATTCGGCTATAACCATAGCACACAGAGCCCAAAAGCAAACGAGTGCAAAGGTAATTTCCGCACTAGTTTGACTGAGTGCATTCATAAGCAAAAGTTTTGGCAACTTTCTAGTAAGATTTTACTGTCCTTGTAGGAGACAAGCAGTGGTCTTGCAGGTATGTTACAGGCCAGAGAGCAAAGTAATCCACCACCGTCTGTCTTAGTTTTCTTATTAGGAAAATATAAATAAAATAGACTTTATTAACATGTATGAGTAATTTGCATAATTTTACAGACAGTAGATTTCAGGCGAAGTGCCACTTGTACAGAGTCTGCACTGACAGGTCACCAGCTGCAAATTGTTAGTAGAAACATTAGCATAACGTTCCAGACTCCTCTGAGTTTTATCATCTCAAATAGACAAACAGTAACAACCTTTTTCATGTACTTTCAAAATAATCGAATAAACCCCAGCCTTTTCACAGAACACACAAGCAATCTCTGCAGGAGAGTCAAAAGACTCCCAAAGAGGCATCATATTTTATTATTCTTACAACTGATCAGAACTTTAAATATCGCCTCCTAAGTAGCCACTGCAGCTGACAGCACTACACCTCTTGCAGACTGAAAACTTCAGGCCCCTCAGGACTGTCATGCCAGCAGCTTCATCAGCCATCGTCTGGTTTGAAGTGTTTTTAAGAAATAAAACCAAAACAATCAAATCAAATGCAAACAAACAAACCACCAAAGAGGCTTTCAGATGTATTGAACTGCACAGGAAGCAATGAGAATGTAAGGAGATGATATCTGCAAAACGAAAATAAATCTTCACATTACCCATTATAGAGCTAAGAGCTACAAACAGCCCAAGCTGAGCTACTGGTGCCCCCGTGTGTTTCACCAAGATTTTAGTGTTCTGCGCGTGGTAGAATAATAGTCCCGAAGTTTGCATTAGACATATATTCTCTTCCCCTCCTCTCAAAAAAAACAAACCTTTAAATATTGGCACAAACATATAAGCATGCAAGGAGAGAAGAAAAACAAACAAAACCAAAACAAACCAAAATCAAACAAACCAGAAACCTACATGTTCTCTTACTTCATCAACTCCTTGCCAGAAATAAAACATAATTTCTGGTTTTGAAATGTTGAAGGCATTTCTTTATTTTATTCTTTTGTTCTCTGTTAACATAGATACAGCCCCCTTCTTGTCTATGCAAATTTGAATATAGCCCAGTGGATCTTGTACAGTACTCCAATGATAAATCTAAATAGTAACTACAGAAAGAGCTACTCACTAAAAATTCCTATTCTGCTTTTCTGTGGTTTTTTCCTCTTTCTATAGATACTAAGCAACACCAATATAGCTTACTGAAAGGATAAATTAAAAAGGAGAGACTATTATTATTAGAGAAAATTAAGTACTTAATATGGGCTTGTTACTTTGAGAACTTGGGGAGCATACAGAAAGAAAACCTATTAAGTGGTCAGCAAAACCCAGCTGCTGTCAGGCCACACACCATCTGCCAACTTTCATGACCTATTTATCCTGTGAACTGCTTCCACTCAGCTAACGGAGCCTTAGTAAAGGAAGAGAGCTCACAGTACCTCCACACCTCCTTGTGGGCTCAGGGCAGAGAAACTACCCTCCCCAGGCAGCTCGTGCTGCTACTGAGAGAGAAAAGCCTCCTGCTCACAATCCTCTGGACCTCTGAGGTTTCCTTGGACTACACACAGCTTAAACATCACAGTAATTCTTGGTAGACTGACCTTTTTATTAGGCATTCTCTAGACTCCATTCCTATTCTAGCAGCTTGATCTGAGGTAACAGGTAAATTGAGAAATTCAAAGGAAAGGAGAACAAAAAATATCCCTATGTATTTATATTCTACTTAAGAAAAGGCAGTAACTTTTTTCAAACAACAAGCTGTACTTTCTTTTCTATCCATCAACAAGAAAACTATTTGGTCACTTAGGAAAGAGAACACATGCCACTAAATGTATTTTCTGAAAAGTGTCCATCTTTTAGCTTTCTTGGCACAAAGCAAGTTTGCGACTTCACTTCCTACAGCCAAGACAGCTTTTTTTTTCAGGATGCAGGGGGACAAGACCATGTATAGTTCCTTGCAACACATCCACTCTCTGGTTTTAGCAGTTTGAAGTCAAAATCAATGATTAACACCAGAAATAAATGTAGGTAGCTGAAATGAAAAAATGCACGTAATTAGGAAATCTGCTTATGAACTAACAGCAACAGTATTTTTGTTACACATAACATTATTAAGATCTTATTCAGCTGGAAAAGGTTATCATAACAATCACTCGAATTTGCAAACATTTCATTATAATCAGGCTGCTAGTATAAACTTGTCTATATTATGGCAGCCGAAATTTGTTTCCAAATTCCAAAGCCACAGAAATTAATTTTCCCTGGCAGCACCTCATTTTCAGGTGCACACGCATAACTGGTGACATTTTGGCCTTCTGAAAATCAGTGGTACTTCTGGAATCCTGGCTTGGCTGAAGCTGATAAGAGTTCCATATGCAATTCTACTCTCCACTACCTTGATGCAAAAATTTCCAATGAAGACTGTACCTTAGGAGAGTAGTTAATGAACTGCTATTATGGTACTTAGGATGAAAAGTCCATTTTGCTGTGATATATTCCAATTATTGTTAAAACTCTTTCTTCCCTTCCTCCTTAGTTTTTTCCCTTCTATTATCTTGTAGATTCTTTTTAAGCATTTGCACACAGAATTATTAGCCAGTGGTAACACTGTTACTATACTGCGGGAAGTCCATACCTGAACGCTGCAAAATCTGAAATCTTGCTCTCATGTACTCTAAAAAACACATGGAGTTATTTTTTATATAGCTCAACCATGAATTATTATTGTTCACACGGATACCACTGGAAATCTCAATCATAAGTCCTTTCTCAACCCTCCTGTCAGCTCTGCTCCTGGCACAGGAATTTTTGCTCAAACATTACAATTTATAACACCATTTCCTGTGCTTGCATGCTGGCCAAGAAGTATCCGAGATGCAAGCAAGCTGTAAGAACTCACCACAATCAGAAACATTCTTTCAGAAAAGTCTGCACGGCTGTTCAGCAAAGCAGAGACTGGAGCTTCCTTCTCTGAGGAAATTCTGTTTCTAAATCATATGATGGAATTTCCCACCCGCACCCACTCCCCCCCCCCCCCAAAAAAAAACAACAAACAAAACAAAACAATAAAACAGTTCAGAGGGATTACAATATTTTTACTATGCTGAGCATTACACTTTATCTGCCCACTGCAGGGCAACGCCTCATGGGAATCCTCACCCAAATGCCTCCTGTCCTCATTCCTCACCAGAGGACAAGGTCCTTGCTTGTACCCAGTTCCTATTCTATTTTGGTTAGGAAACATTGTCTGAGTGGAGCCACTGGGAAGTCAGGAATGTCAGTCCCCTGGCAATAACTGAGCAGTGGGTAGACTGTGGGGAAAATAGTAAAAAAATGCAATTTTTCAGGCAGACATCATATATGGAAGCACTATGTACAGGATTCTCTTACAGAACTAGACTGTTCTGAATAAATGTCTTACCATGCCATTTTAGCAGTTCTGTTTCCAAAGCAGAAGACACCTAACAGAAAGTTAAACCCTTTGTGCAGGTTTTTCTCCAAATTACACAAAAATAAACATTTTAAAAGGATAAGAAGAAACATTGTTAACTGATCAGTAATTAGTACATTAAATTCTCAAGCCTTTCACAATGCAACAGTTAAAATCACTGGTGAGTGAAGTGCAAGTTTGGTTGGATTAGTTCTCCTGTAATTCCCAGTCTATATTTAAAGACAAACTTCTGTTGACAATTTACTGAATTATATGTACTTTTTAAAAAAAAGCAGTATGGGAATATATTGAGCAGAATGGCATAAAATCATGTTAATCTTGTAACTAGAACGAACACTTCCATAAGCTGATGTTTCTAATCAGGTATTTTAAGATGTCTCTGTACAGAGGTAGACGTTTACTACCACAAGAAACCAAAGAAAGAACAAGCGTTACTATTGAAAATCTTAGCACAAGATGCTCCATGAAAAGCAACATTTGACAGAAATGCCTGATTTTCATGTCTATTGCTACAGCTCACAAGGGTTTTTTGCTTTTGCAGGCATTTCTCAATAGCCTATTAAATATCCATGGTAGACTTGAAAAAGGAGAGTAATCCTAGACTGATCAAGAGGGGAATGCTAAATACGATAAATAAACTGGATTTATCATCTTTCAGTTTGACTGCATTATATAAACAGGCATTTATATTAAAAGGAAAGGGGGGAGGGGAGGCTGGTCCAACCTGCTTCTTGTGGATGACTGTAAGGTTTACTGGAAAACTAGTATTATTCTAGTCTCACAAGCACCAGAAAAGTTTCACCACTTAAAACAAACAGATTTTTAATCAGTTTTTGCTAGAACTGTAATTTAAAAGTACTGGCAAACAAGCAGAGATGAAATATTTGTCAGAGAAATATTTGCATATCTTTTCATAACAGGCTTAAACTCAATTGCTCTGCTAAAAAAACCTCACCAAAAACACCCTCCCCAATAAACCCTAACAAATAAAAAAAACCCCAGACATACTTAAAGAAAAAAACTCTCAAGAATCAGATACTTGTTATTCTTTATACTTCTAAGATATTTTTAAAAACAAACAAAAAAGTATGAGGTAGAGAGGCAGATGAACAGTAAAATTACTCACATCTACCAGTCTGTCCCAATTTCACTAGATAGAAACATTCATGAAAGAGGAGAAATGGGAACAGACTTAACTTTCTTCTTGAAAGCCTAGCCTCTGTCATTTAGGTTTGCTGAAAAGCATATGCCTACCACAGTTTCTATCAAAAATACATTAACTTAGGTCTGCAATTACCTGGCAGAAATGTCTATTTAGTTTTAATCCTCTCCTTAGACTCCAGTAAGGCAATCTTACTCTTTGGCTACGATAGTCTTTAGTTCTGAATGGGCACGGACTTACAATGAAATGTGAAGGCTTGTTACACTTAAATCAGCTTGTTTATTTGTGAAAGAAAAGGGTTGAGATTTTCTGCTCTGTTTTGGTATTCACACATAAACTATAATATTTGGAGCTGCATCCTTCAACATTTTGCCATTATCCCAGACTAAAAGCTAGCTTATTACAATTCAGATAGCACTACATTGCAACATTGTCCTAACACCCTAACATTTAAGTCAGATATTTCAGTTTACTTCATTACAGAAGACTGACTTCTAAGGAAAATTTACTTACAGAGTTAGACCAGAAGTACTGGCCAAAGAGATGAACCTGGGCCCAGAGCATCCATCACAGCAGCACAGTGCTGAGGTGCTACTTGTGGGTGCAGGGAGAAGAGGACCTGTGTCCTTTCCACCCATGCAGCTGAAGCCCAGGCATCCTGCTGCCTGCAGGCAGCCCTGCGGCTCCAGCACTGATGCTGTCCCACGGAGGGCTGCACGGGGGTCTGCAGCAGCACATATGGAGAACCCCCTGAGTAAGTTTTCTCCCTTCATCTCGTATGACACTGCAAACATTTGATCTTTTCTGGTCCACAAATGTTTCAAAAAATCCATGATTTCAGGCTCTATAGCTCACATTTTCTTCCTGCAATATATTTACATACACCATGGGGGAAGAATTTAGTAAATATCTTATTTTGAGACATTAAACACCATACACTTCTAAGACAACATGACTTCTTTCTACAAAGCCGGTACATAAAAAAACCCTCCTACTTCTTCTGCCAAAATCATTACTCTAAGGAAAGTTAAAGATAGATAATGATTTTAAAACAAAGATTAGGCAACAATATAGTGAAGAAGTCCATAATTTAAGCTCAGGATATTCTGCATACATGTGCAAAAAAATTATTATTACCAAAGAATAAATTCATAATAATTCAAAGTAGAAATTAGGTACCTTCAATGCTTTGTGGACCAACTAGATTCATAGCCTGGTGCGCTGGATATTCTACTCGGGGTCTGGCAATGCCCAATTGCTCCATAACCCCATGGAGAAGCCTCTGAATATCTGCTTCAGAAACACTGTCAGGGGTCCTAGGGCTGTGGCTAAACGCTGAAGCCAGTCCGCATGCCAGCAGAAATATGTTACAAAGCATGGCAGTTGTCATTCTGGTAGCCCCTTGTATCCTGTCAAAAAGAAAGGAATTTATTATAAATAGTAGTGGAAAAGAAGTCCAGTGTGCCTGCTGGAAACAACTTCTTATCTTACTACTGTACAACACAGTTTATTACCACAGCTTCTAGGGGCAGCTGATAACCTAGCCAGATGGAAACTTGGGTGAGGGGGGCGAGGCAGAAAGTAGGAGAAATAGGGTGGATAGGTTCTTCTCTTCTGAAGAGTATTAGGTAGCAAACCACAGAAATCAATATTCTGATTTGTATTTGCCCATAACATGCATTAACAATCACTGCAAACAAAATGGATCCACTGTTTCATTTAATGAGAATACGTTTTTCCTCCCCCCACGTTTATTATGCTATTTATCAAGTTCTAGGCTAAAAGCAAAGAACTCTTCAGCTAGGAATTATTTTCCAAGTTCTATTCTTGCGCTGCCTGAAAAACTAATCCTTAGGAACTGCTGAACAACTTGCATTATATTTTATTTGTATGTTAAGACGAGAGGCTTCACATGCATTGTCTTCCCCACCTGAAGCAAACCTTTCATTTGTTTCCTTGAATCCTTTTCACTAAATGGCTGCACAGCAGTTTCATTAGGGAAGAAAAAAAAAACCAAAAAAAAAGCCAAAAAAACCCCCAAAATAAAAATCACTACTTACTGTCCTCTTTGATAGGCTGAATTTTCATCTGAACACTTGCTTCTGAAAGCTCCTTTCCCCCCCACGTCACAGAACAATGCCCTCCAATCCCTCAAATAAATAAAAAGCTGCCTAATTTCCCCACACCAGAGGTTTAAAGAAGTCCCCCTGCTCCGACCACCCCCCAGAAGGCACCTGAAAACATCTCAGAGATGAAAATGGCTGGAAAAGCCGAGGCTGGAAGCCGTTCCCCGCTCCGCCCGTGCGCGGCTCGGCCGCATCAGCGCATCAGCGCGCCAGCCCAGCCGCCTTCTTTCCGCTCCGAGACAGAGAGCGCCTGCTCTCTACACGACATTCTCCATCGACAGAGGCCGAGCGGGGCTGCCACCCCGCTGCCTGCCTACCTGCACAATCCCGCAGCTCCGTGCTGAGCCCGGGGCCCGCGATCCCCGCCCCCCCGACCAGCCGCCGGCAGCGCCGCACTCACCCCCCGCTCCCGGCGCGGCTCTGCGGGTGCGGCGGCTCCGCGGCCGCGCATCCTCCCTGCGCAGCCACCGGCCTCTCACCCCCTTCCCCCCGCGGCGGGGCTCCGCCAGCCTCTCGGAGGTCGAGTAAAGATGCACAAAGCCTGGGGGTGGAGGGAAGGGAATGCTAAATATCTCCCGTTTCAGCTAAACACAATGCTCTAAAAATAAACTGAAGCTTGTTGGTGGATTTGCAGCTACAGAAATTGGATACTGCATATTCCTAGGATTGCCTCTGTTTTCCAACTGTGATTTCTCTCCCTAGAATACGATCAACGGTTTATTTGCAGAATGATCATATTACCTAACTGCAGGTTTACAGGGTAGCAATACAACAAACACCTCTAAGCACCTGCATGGAAAGGTCTGCAGGTGACACAAATCTCTACGTCATCCATCTACAAAAGGATCTTGCTAAATGAAGTGTCTATCACTTAACTGCACTTGGCAAAGCAGTTATCCGTAAAAGCTATTTTATATAACACATCCTCCCTGCCACTGACATGAACGTGACATGTTTTGCTAGCACATGCTACATGTCTAACTTGCAGGATAAGGCAGCAGAAAACTCCACCATGCATCTACAGTTACTAATCTTTCTCCAAATCATGATGAACTTTATGTAAACAGAGGTGTGTCTCAACTGTTCTACAAAATCGCCAAAACCCGAGTCTACCACTCCCTTTGACAATCAGGTATTTAAGGGTTTGTTTGTCAGGCCTCTATAAAAATCTGCCTTTCTAATAAATTAAAGCCTGGCTTGAATCGATGATCAAAAAGTTTACACAACTTCGTCAAAGCCACATTAGCATGGTATAAATTAACAGAAAAAAAAATAAGATCAAGTCACACTCTTTCAAACACAAATTGATGTTACAGTGCACTATTACAGGAGTCAGATCTCATTTTCTTCCTCATCACATTGCATTTATCTCCTCCTGCTGTATTTCCATCTCCCACCTCCTTGCACCAGTTGTGAGAGCTGGCAATTGCTTTGCGGAGTCCTACACAAAACATGGTGCTCTGGTGCCTGCATTCAGAGTGCTGAGGGATCTGCCAGTACCTGCTAAAGGCAAAGCCAAGGAGCACATATAGCTGAGAGCAGAGAGAAGCAGCGTCCTCTGTGGATGGTGGTGAACTGTTGCACTGGCTCCCTTATTTCATGAAACTGATGCTTCCAGTACTTAACACCAAGAAACTGTTAAGATCACTTAATGGCTGCTTCCCAAGAAGCATTTCTTCTTGACAATTGTGTAACAAAAGAGTGCGGCAGCTGAGATGAGTTGTTTGGAGCAAGAGGTTTCCACCAGATTACCAGCCAGAAACAATTAGGCTAGTAAGTTGGTGAATACATGCTGTAGGAGGCAGGGAACAGAAAAGGAGAACTATTCCTTTCAGTTAACCTATCACTCAAGTTCAGAATCCTGCTTCTGTGAAATTATGTTGCACCATGCCTCTTGCTCCTTGTGAGAACACCAATGTGTATCCAAGATGAACAGAGAGGAGAGAGAAAACAGAATCACTTCCAACATCAGTATTTTCAGACTTACTCATTTGACACCCACAGTCTGCATCTAACAACAAAATCTAAATTTCAAAGTCAGGATAGAAGAACAGGCTGAGAAAACAGACAAATCTAATGGTTTTATTAAAACCAGAAGTATCCAGTGCTTTCAGTTCTTACATCTTGCTTATTGCCAATAGGCAACATGCACATACAAAAAGCTAATGAACAGTTCAAGTGTTTGCTCTTAAATAATTTTACAACCGATGACAAACAGTTCTAATTCCAAGAGATGTAAACATTTGCTTGTGCAAATTAATTTTTAACACACTTGCTTCTTACATTCATTTCTTGCAACACTATCAACATCTAAAACCTGCTTCTGTACCCTCTAGTTAACGTTATTGTATTGCTCTAAAAATAAGTTAAAACCATCCTTCCATATTAAGAAAGCATATTTTACTGCTCTCAACTGAAAATACTTTGTACCTATCACAGAACACATTGCTGGATAAAGTTTTAAGACTTCCCACTTCTTGAATAAGCTGCACATTTCCCAGGTGTTCCAATAATTCTCCAGTGTGTATATACTCATGTCAAAATACAATTCAGTTACCTACTCTAAAAGGAAAATATGGTCACAATTTACAAGCATAGAAATAAAAGCTGTTGTCTCAGAAGATGTAGACTTGGTGTAAGGTCTAACTCAAATGTCAAAGTAGTGCTACGAGACACTTTAAAAAGTAAATAACTACCAATACTCAGCATCAAGATTGTTTCCCCCCCCATGTCTGCTGGGTTTGTTTTAAATGTCTGAGAAATTTTTTTTTTAAAAAAAATTGGCATTTAGTCTAGATACTGCCAAAATTGTCTTGGGAGATGCAGAATGTTTTTAGAAGCCAAGATAATCAAATGTTAATTCTAATACAAGCATCTGTAAAAGCAGGTTATTTTTGTCTTAGGAGTCAAATCCATTTGGATGAACTGATTAGCATTTACAGAAGTTTCAGTAAATGAGGAAAACTTCAACATAAACCAAGCCGTTATTTGTACAAGTCCACAACTCATACAATGAAAGATAAATGAAAAAATACAAATAATTACAGCTAAAAAAAAAAAAAAATCATGCAAATTCAGATTTTCCAAAGGGTAACCAAATTATAATAAGCCCATTTAGCCATCATATTTGATCTTATAAGTCCACTGGTTTTGCAGCTGGTAGCAGTTTCACTTTAGATATTGGATTCTTTGGAGAGCCTCTGCAGCGAACCCTTTCTTTTCCTGAAGCACTTCTTATGACTGCAGATTTTTCTGGGGTAGCACCTGGAATATTTATGTTTGCATGAATTTTTAAACTGGATTTCAATGTTTCCTGATTGGTTAGATCTTCTAAAACAGACTTTGATAGATGAACAGTCGCTTTCTGTTCATGGATTCCAGCAGTTCTGAGAGAAACATCAGGCCTGTCTGATGGATTTAACTGCGTGCAACATGATTTGGATGTTAAGTTCAGCTGCTTATGAGATACAGAAGCTTGGTCATATGTACTTTCAGTCCTGAGTGGCAAAGCCACAGAATTCTTTGAGGGCTTTTGTGTGCAGGAGAATAGTGCAGAATCATAGCTCAAAGATTTAACAAGTGGGGAACCAACATCACTTGCTTTAAGCAAATGAGAGCTTACAGATCGTCTGTTAGCCTCTAATAAGGAATTTATTCTTCTTACAGACTGTCGAACAGGAGTACGTTGAAACTTAAGAGGTTGTTTAGTTTTGCTTGTAGAACTTGGATCATTTAATGAAAGCTTGTTGAACCACTGTATGTGGTCAGAAACCTTTCCATGGTCAGAAACACATGATGTTTTACTTGAAATTTTATAAGAATTTTCAGCTTGCAAGTATTGGTTGCTTACTTCATTTTGTGATTTAGGCAACTGTGAAGCAGGAAGTTGTCCTGCCACAGAAAGTTTAGCCGTATCTTCTTCCAAATTACAGTGTTGTACCGTATAGTTTTCAGATGTTTGCGAGCATGTTAATCCTATTTCTTCTTTTCTTCCAAAGGAATCCAATTTGTTTAAGTCACCTTTTGATAAACTGTTCTGAACATTTATCTTGTCTTCCCTGGCCAGTGACTGAGGCACAGGAAGTTCCATTACTTTTTTTATATCTGGTTTTGTGACCTGAAGTTCAATCTCAATAGAAGTTTTGAAGTTTTTCTCCAAAACTTTAATTTCATCTTTTTTTGATTGCTGTTTATCGATTACATCAGATTTATTAAATTGACGCAACAGCTCTCTGGATTTTGTATTTGCTAGATTTTCAGAAACTCCCTCAGCTAGCAATTCTTCCTCTGCACTGAGCCCTGAGAGACACAGAGTTTCGTTTAATGTTTCACCTACTACATCTGAGAAGGAGGATTTTGTATCACCTATCAAATTGTTAAGATTACTTCCAGAAGCAGAGAAAGCTTGCTTAATTTTCAGTAAAGTTTCTGCAGTTGAATTACTTTTTTCTTCACAAAGCAAACGTTCTAAGCCGTTGTCTTGTTTGCTTACAGTTGTGGATTTGAATTCATCTGTAACAACTGGTGTCTTTCCAAATATCAAAACAGATTCTGAAGAACCAATTTCTGTTTCAGGGGGTCCTGGCAGAGTTCCCACGTTGCTGCTGATCACCTGAAAATCTGTAACAGTAGGACTATCCCATGATAGCTGGTGAACTACTTTATTGTGACATTTTGGAGTTAGCAAGTTTTCTTCTGACTTACTCACGTTCTTTGAACCTTAAAAATAAATAGAGTGTTTAAGAACATCATCTTGATATTTTAATGATCATTATAGGCAAAAACGTAGCTAAAAAATAATTATCAAAGGAGTTCTTAATTTAAAGATGCCATTACCTCCTTAAGTTTCAGAGATCTCATCTTGCTTAAACTAAAGAGAACCACTAAAATACATTCGGAACAAGCCTGTCCTAAACCTACTATTTTTCCCCAGGAGCCACTAATGTTCAAGTAACTTTTGTCTTACTAGCTAGAAGCACGTTTAATCCCATTGCTTTTATACCTTTATCCATAAAGTTACTTTGCTTTATGAAAGAAAAGTTTCTCCTATTTGATACATTGATAGATACTTACTTTTCTTAGGGATTTTTTCATGGACATATGGACTGAAGAGTAGATCTCTTTTTGCACATTCAGTTTTGCTTTCCAAACCTTGTTGACTTGCAAGACGTCTTCCAATATTTTCAGATCTATTACCAACTGCACACCCTGATACAATATTCTTGAACAAAGAAAAGCTGTTGATTACTTCCACAAACTTTTAAACTGGAAACTCATTTACAGAGGAACCTCCAGGAAGAAGGCCATAGTAACATTTTGTTGGTCATACTTCTCCTTCCGTCAGTTCTCTGTAGAACTAGGTAGGGAACAACCCACCTGCAGCAAGGAAGACTTAACCACTCTCTGAGCATAATGATCCTGGTTATAAGTGCTGTAATATCAGCATTTCAGGAACAAAGAGACCTACTAATTCCAGCTGTGATGGGTTGACCCCAGCTACCAGGTAAGCTGTCATCCAGATGCTTCCTCACTCCCTCCCCAACTCCCCAGCAAGTTGAACTAGAAAGGAAAAAGGAGGGGCAGAGAACAAAAAAAAAAAACCCAAACAAACCCACAAGTGATGCAAAAGCAGTCACTCATGACAAGCAGACCAATGCCTACCAGTCCCTAAGCAGTGGCTACTTGCAAAAACTAACCCCATCCCACATTTATTAGTGAGAATGATATTTGGTGTGGAGTAGTTCCTTGGCTAATTCAGGTCAGCTGTCCCCTCTCCCAGCCTCTTGCCCCATCCCAGCTGAACCCAATACCAGTTGATCAGTTACTGCTATGAAATTACACATAGGGTTTGGTTTCATGTACTTGATAGCAAGTCCAGTTTTGCTCTGATCCCTCCATTACCAAGTAAGTCCTTCCTGCTGCTGAAAAGCAGTGCTCAAAATACAGCATTAAAGTTTGCACAGTAACAGGAAGATGGGGTTAGAAGCAGAATACTTACCATCTCTCTGTTGCTTTTCCCCAAACCAAATTTCAAGCGTAATGACCTACGAACTATTTCTTTTCGGCTAATCTTTGGAGAAAAACAACCTGTCTTTCCTGATTCAGCCCTGGGAGGACAGAGGGGAAGAAGTTACACAAGCTCTTCAGGAGGGCAATGAAAACATCCTGACACTTAAAGGTTATTTCTCCTAGTTTTATTTCTATTGTCTTCTTGCCAACCTTTTTTAATAGGCACAGGAGGCTGCTATACTAGATCTTATTTTGGTTTTGAGCTCCATTTTGCCACACTGGAAAATCTGGTGATTTTAAGATTACTATAAAAAATTCGGTATGATTTGAAGACCGAAAAAGGTAATTTTAAAGACAGACTGAGATATTACACATCATTAGTCAAGGGGTCTGGACCTACCTTCCCAATTTATCTTTGGTTTGAGAGTTAAGCAAATTACCTGTATACTTTTTTGCTTGCACATCTCTTGCTTCTTCTGATCCCCATACTAAGATGATTTTCACCACCAGCTGAAGGAGACAGTGAGGTTTGTGATGCCTCAAGAGACACACAAGGGCTTGCTTCAAACTGAACTACAGGAATGAAATAATATTTGCATTACTTAAAATGGTCACATTTTTTTCAGATGAAGACTCAATTGTTAATATGATAAAGAATAGGTTTGGAAAGAGCACAGATTTGTTAGCTTATTTTGTGGAGTACTGGCTTGAAATTTGACTTCCACTTCTATTTAATATTAAATGAAGCTGTCACTTTGTAGCATCCATAGAAGCATCTGGATTCCCATGAAATGCATGCTAACATCACTACCTCCAATTATGATTCCACAATATCATTAGAATAGCTTTTTAAATCGAAAGAGCATAATAAGAAAAACTAGATTCAGTCATAATATTATTGGCAGTGTGCTTTTTTACATACCTAGCCAAAACAGTAAAAGCAACAATAAATGAAGTTGCTATTCTAAGCTTTTTAATGAAACAGATGCAATCTTTAAAAGATGTCATTGCTTTGGTTTGCTTACCCATAGAAACAAGAATTTCATGGTAAGCATGAAATGATTTAGTAAACTAAAGCAGGAAGTTTTATAATGGTCCAGTGATGGAAAGAAACACATCTTCAGGCAAATAAACATAGCCAATCTAGAAACTGTTTTTAATCTAATGTCAGTAGACAGCATATTAGGGAAACAAACAAAAATAAAATAGAATTTGTAGAAGAGCCTGAAAGTTGGCAGCAATCTAGTAGAATGAGTCACAGAATCATAAAATGGTTTGGTTTGGAAGGAACCTTAAAGATCATCTAGTTCCAATCCCCCTGCCACAGGCAGGGACAACTCCCTCTAGGAGTTGTCTGAAGTGGTATTAAAGCATGGTTAACCAAAAGCAAAACAACAGTAAAACTTTTCTATATAGAATTTTGAGATTATTTAACGTCTAGAGAAAACAAGAGGCTATTTGATTCAAGAAAGAATCTTTATAATAGCAACAACTATATATTTCAGCTATATATGTGTGTATACATATATATAGAGCTAAGACCAGTTATTTAAATACTTAAGAAACAGAAGAAGGCTACAGCTTTCAAAAGGTTTGGAAGCACAGGCAGACTTCATGGACTTAGGACAGAAATGTGAGTATAACTGAGGTGATACAGAGGGCCTGAAAGAGATAAAAGGATATCAGGATTACAGACTTGAGAGATTAATAAAACAGAAACCAAGAAATATAGTTTTGCTTTTGCTCAGTTCATTTAACATGACAGTCACTGATGAACATAGACTATAAACTGTGATGGAAAAGTAGTGCAAGGGACACTGTTAAGGGAAGATTATCAAGGATTGCTAACAAGAATAAGGCTGTACATTTAAATTGAAAACCATAAGCAACCACTTCAAGAAGTAATTAAAAAATGAAGGCAACTGTACCCGATGCTGGTGTTGAGCTGCTGTTAAAAATGCTACTTGGTAACAAATCAAAAGCAAAACTATGCTTAAAAGATCTTCTCTTCTTGCTGGATAAGTCCTGAGAGCAATCAGTTGGAAGCTTACGCTTGGTACTTGGAGTAAGAGCCATTGGAGTCACTGATGAAAGAACTGAAATAAAGAAAACCAAATCTGCAATAACAGCATAAAAAGGTTGAGAATTTACTAAAACAAACAGTTGGTTTAGTCATTTGGTTTGGTTTTTTTTAAAACGCTGAAAGACAGTTGTTGTAAAACCTTTGCCAAAGTGCATGCATTTTGAACAGGTAAAGCAATCAGTATAGCTTCAGGGTTGTTTTTTTATTTTGTTCTTTTCTCACAAGTTAGAGTGCCAAAAAGGAAAATCCAAAACTATGCATTAATGAAATATAGGTATTAGGAAGGGAAGGGAAAAAAAAAAGCATAGTAATCTTCTGTACATTTAAGAGACAGTAATAGTGAAAGAATTCCAGTCCTGGCAAATTAATGCACAACATGCTAAAATGCCGCATTATTGCACTGAAGCTTTAGTATGCATTGAATCAAAAGTACAAGTTCAGTGTAATCCTAGAATTGCACAGCCCACTGCTGCAAGTGATTATAGCTGCTCCAAGAACTACAGTAAATGCAGTATCCTCAATAGATAAGTATCTGTAGTCAAAGCTTTAAGTGATTGCATTTAAATTGTGTGTCTTCAAATAGGTTAAGAGTTCTTCAGTCAAAAAAAAAATTGTAGAATATAATTGACAAATCCAGAAGATACTGCATGGGTTTTATTTAGTATAAATACATCAATACCTACCACTTATATTTTGTTGAGGTGTAGTGGAGGGTGTTCTGTTAGATTTAAATATATTCAATGCTCCACTAACAACATCTGAAATGCAAGACACACCAAGAAATCAAATTTAAATATTAAGTTTGTCTTGCTCTATTTTGAACTCAAATTTAACTTTTATTCTTTTAGAGAAAGCAAGCACATCAGTTTAAATAGTTGTTTTATGTAAAGAAAACTATAGTTCAGATGATCTCACCAACACAGCTTCTGTTGCTTTTACAATAACTAAAAAATTCTATTTTCCTTAAAAAAAAAAAAATCATGCACAGATACAGAGTTTCTTGTAGAAAATTCTATTGGTTTTTAAAAATTCTGTGCCTTCTGATTTTCCTGTAGGCAAATCCAGAAGGTATGCATCGAAGTCTTTCTCACAGAAAGAAAAGCTCTTGGAGCTCTAAAGTTGGGCCCAAATAAAAGTATCACATTTCGGTCTTGCAAAGAAATAACATACAACTTTCCTGTGAACTATGTGTTTTGGGTTGTTAGGTTTATTTGAAAGCAAAATTAAACCTAGCAGAATGTACGCATGAGGTTTTACTGTTATTTCCTGCTTTTTAAAAAGTGTAAAATGGAAGTCTTTTATTAGGTGCTATTGCAACACACAGTTGTGTTTCTACATGTTCATAGCAAAGCTTAGAAAACTACAAGCCTGTGGCAATTCTTTTACCGTGTCTGGTAGATATTGAGTATTTTTTTTAAAAATCATCTTTGAAAATAGATAAAGAGTAGTAATACTATGTTTTACTATATCTGGAGAAAGAGTAAAAGCTGCCTGCTACCAGAACTTATTCCACAGAATTAACAACATCTAACTGCTTCTCCTCAAAATTTTAACATTCATAAACATTTATCACTTCACCACTTTAGGATTATCTCCTGTCTTCAGAGTAGAAAAGTATATTACACAAAAAAAACCATGCCTTAGCTAAGTATATACAATAATAAAGCCTTTATTTCAATTACTGTCAGGTGTAATATTCCAGGCACAGCTAAATATTTAGCAATACATACAAGATCAATGTTACAGTGAATGTGAACCAACTCTAGCTTATGTATTTCACAGTATTTCCTCAAAAAAATGCAGAAGAACGCAGAATATACCATTCATATTTAGAACGCAGAATATACCATCCCTTACACTACTAAATACCCAAGCTGGAAAAAAACAACCAACCAGATACATATCAGAGTAAACAGTATCCTGTAATATCCAATTTAGAGTTACATTTCAAAACACAAATTACTTAACTCTAATTCAAAACACACATGCTATTTATCTCCTTGCTTTCTCATGACCTGACATATGAAAGTATGCAATATCTTTGAATGTCCAAGTATCACTTCAAAACTACTGACTCACTCCGCCTTTATTTTATCAGTGTTCTGCAACAGGATTTTAAGTTGATTCAACAAAAAGCTACAACATTAATCCAGCTTCAGAAATCTGGATATAAGCAAAATAGCTTATTTGTCAGATGACAGAGACACTACAATAAACTCAGTAAATACACAAATGATGTAATTATTGAAGTCTCATAGACTTTGCAAATCAAACTCAACAGATTTCACAATACCTATTCTGCTTGTGGAAGCAGCAAGTGCTTAGGATCAGCATACCTGAAGTCTCAAAATAATTCTATTTTAGTTGCTGAAACTTTCACACAACATACATACCCCCAACACTTCGGTGCCTCCTCTTCTTACATTCAGTGGGAGACTCATTCTCACTGTCTTCGTGGCCCCACAGTGAGGGAGTAGATTGAGAGGCATCAACACCTAACATTGCAGGAATCTTTTCCAAGATAAATTCTGGTACTTGTCCTGAATCAATTGAGAAATGCATTGTTTTGAAGTTATTTCAAAAGTTAAACAGAGAAGCTGTATACAAGTATGTGCAACAAGTCATTTTGATAGATATTTATCACCTTACCTATTTCTGTTGCATGGTCAATAAGTGTTTGCACAACAGCAGCTTGTAGGCGAATTTTTTTTTCCGTATCGGCTGACATCTTCTCAATTTCATTCGAGTGCAAGAGGTTGGGAGCAAAAATCACTGCCAGATTACTGCTATCCATTCTGTTTTCATTGGATCTTAACAAGAAAAGACAAAATGCAGAGCCATTCACTTGAGTGCTCCCATACTGAGATTGATGCATAGACTTATTAACCCTAGGCTAGGTAATGGCATGACTGTGTTACTCAAATGAAGAGACTGTAGACCCCGGTCATTTCTGGCGAATGGAAGATATCAGTTAAATTACGCTAATTTAATCAATCATTCCTTTTGCTTTCCAAAGCAGAATGAGAAACATGTACATGAAAGAACAGAATAAAAATTCAAACCTCCAGCAGACGGAAAAATTTGGTTTGTTTTATGAAAGAAAAGACCATGACTGAGTTCTAGAGCATGACTGCAAATAAGGCTTAAAGTCACAAATCAATCACAGAAAGTTACAGCAGTTGCCAGGAAAGAGAAGTAGTTAAAGGGATTGGGAATTGATAGCAAGCGCTCTCTTAACACTGACCTTAGGGACACAGTTCTCAGAAAGTTGAAAAAGTATCTCAAAGCTTCAATTGTTCTGTCAGTCATCAAACAGGACAGCAACACAGTTGCATTTTTCTTCTCATTTCCTAGCTGCTGAGCTTTAAAAAACCCTTCCTGCAGGTGAGGTGGAAGGATAGGTTCTGGCAGCTCTCTGAAGAACTGTTTCACAAGTCCTGCAACATCGCATGGCAACGCAGCAGAGAGGCAGTTTTCACCTTGATCCAGTTTACTCTGGAATTGTTCATAAGAAACATGACTTGAAGCCTCCAACATACTATGAGATAGCCAAGTTTAGCCATTAATCCTCTACATCCTATCAAAGAAAGACAGTCTCATCTTCCCCATTGTTAGTTTCAGCCTTGTCATGTTTTACATAGCTACAGTTCTACAAAGAGGCAGGGATGAAGTTGTCAGACCACATTTGTTAATTTATAGGTTTCCCATATAGGTATCCTTCTGTGAGGACATTGCTAAACAAATATCTTCACTGTATATAGTGTATAGAATTGCTAACAAGTTTGTTCAAATGCAGTTTATTGAAAAACCCCAAGAACCTTTAGAGAATACCTTTAAGGCTTTTAAACGCACAAGAGATCCAGTCTTTCTGAAGAGTCCCTCGGTATGAACGTGTTCTTCCAAATATTCACAAGTATCAACAAGAAAGCTGAGGAAAGAATAGCAACATAATTCTGACATTCAGAACAAGGCTTGTTTTTTTCCAGAAAAAACTATTTCATGATAAAAAGATAAAACTTAACATATAGAACGGTTCTCCCCAATTACAAGGAGTATAAAGAAATATAACTGAGGCTCTGAATTCCCCATGTAATTTCCTGCTTCTGTCCTTCCCCAGCTGAAATTATGCTTATAACCCCCATAAGCTTTAGCAGACCTGGAATAAGTATCATCTTCTCTTCTGACAAGAACTTAATATTACAAAGAGTGGAAAGTAAGCATAAATCTAGATACACTGTGTTAGTTTACCTCGGAATATAACCATATCCTGGCACATGCGATAGCGGTAATACATGAAAGGATGTTCCAAAGATTTTACCCTAAAATACAAAATTTGATTAACATTATTCAAAAGTGTATACAATTACCAACTACATGTTACAGAAAAGCATGAATTGCACAAAGTACAAACAGAAGGTAATTAAGACAAAAAACAAAGTCTTTCAGATAAGAGGTATTGTCAGGGAAAGCACCATCAGCTCTAGATATCTCGCCCTATGGTGATTCTAGTTACAAGTACCACTCTAGATTACAATGACAGAATAGAAAGGTTTACTAAAGTATGTTTTGCACTTTTTATTTTACAAGGAGCCAGTTTTCCTGTAGTCAGTAAGGATATTAAATAGATTGTTCTGTAATCTCACCTCACCTTTTTAAATTTACTAAATCCTGCTTTTTAAAAATCAACACAACACATTTTAAATATATAAATATATACTTAAAGTATTTTTTTCTTCATCTGAGGCACCCAAGATTGCTATTCCAGGGAGGATTAAGCTCAAAAGAATAGTCTAGAAAACTGTTCTAAATTCATATTCAGAATTTGTATTTAAGAGACTACTATAACTCTATCACCTTATAGCATGACATTGAAATGGTTGTCACATATTAGAAAACAAGACATTTATTCAGCTATTACCAATGATGCTCATTTTCTAATAGTTATCCGAGTTTACTACACAGCTGTTTCCACTGTAAAAGTCCAAATTTCAGTGTAACAACTTGTATTTTTGCCCCACCTTTCTATTTATACCTACAGAGCCTGCAACCCAGCCCCTCCCCCAGCCAGAAAAGGGTTGGGATCACTCCCAACTTGTTATCAGAGATGAAAGCAAAATCTTAGCCACTAATGCCTGAAATCTGAAGTGCTGACCATGTTGGGAAAATGGTTACTCAATAACTAACCCATTATTCCACCTTGGGTGTATCTCTCCTACAGAGAACAAACACAACATAAGGAAAGACAAGCAACACATCCCTTTGTCATTGTATTCCAGGTTGCTACTAAAAAGTACAAACAGAAAATGAACTTGAAGATATAATACTTTTCTATATTTACAAGCCTAGGTAATAGAGAATTCCCGTGGCTTGGAATTCAACATTTGGAATTCATAGTAGCCTCACTTTACTAGGTTTTGTTTGATAGAAGCCATGATTTATTTCAGTTCCTAAAATAAAATGATTGTTTCCTTACAAAAGGAATAGAATGCCCCCTGGCAAAACAAATGCTATTCTATTCCTTTTTCCCATCTTGCTCAGTTGATATTTAAAATTACATTTTAATCCCTGTATAAAATGTAAACACTCCAGACAGCTATATATATTGACAAGGAGAAAGAAACCAATTCCAATTTTAACCTTGCTCTCTCCCTTTCCAAACAACCCAATCCAAGCCTGTGTTTCCTAACTTCTTCAGTTTATATTGACCAAGGGTTACTGCAACATTTTGCAACATCTTCTCAGGCTTAGGAGAGAGCTCGATTCTGTACCTTATCAATTCCACAGGGATCATGCTTAGGACTTGTTAGTGGTAACTTCCACTCTTTAAATAAACCACAATAATTAGTGTCCTGAAATAAGCTTCAAAGCTGTATAAACTAGCATCTATTAAAATACTGTAGTTTTAAATTAAAATCTCGAAACAAAAAAATGTGGCTTTTTTTTCAAATTTAACATAGGTATTTAAGATAACAAGACAGACATAACTCTTCAGAGCACAAGCAAATCAACCCTAGTTTTGCCTGTGCCAAAATATCCATAGTTACTACGTGCAAATAAAGACCTTCACACGAAACAAAACAAAACAATCTAAGATAAAAGACAAAGCTTTTACAAGTCATACAGCAGCTACGCACTCCAATAAATAATTCGATCACCAAGATTTAAATTCCATAAGGAGTGACATTAAGCACGGTCAAGTCTAATAAGGTTAGCACAGACCAGAGGCACGGATCAGCAACCTCGATCCGTGCGTGTCTGAGAGGATATGAAAGAGGAACATCTTTTCTTTCACCATCTGGTCTGGCCTCACAACACGCGGGCCTTAACTGGGGGAGCGCGGGATCACTCGCTTACGAAATCACAACAGAGCCGCCCGAGCATCGAGGAGGCAAGGGAGGAAACCCGCCTTTCTCCAAGGCGGGGATGAAGACGCTTCTACATAAGAAGAGGCTGCTCCCTGCCAGCGGCCAGCAGGAGCAGCAGCGCTGGTGCTGGAATCGCTGCCTCCCCGAGCCGCTCCACGCCCCGCAGGCCCCGGGGCCACCGCCCCGCTCACCTCCCCGGCCGCCGCTCCGGGCTGCTGGGCCGCCGCCAGACAGATCCCGCTCTTCAGCTTAATCCCGTAAGAGGCCCGGAGCTCCTCCAGCACCGCCAGCCGCACCAGCCTGCGCCTCTGCTCCGCCATCCCTCCCGAGCTCCCGCAGCCCCTCAGACCCGGCTCGGCACCATCGCGCTCTCGCGCCGCCCGCCCGGCTCAAACCCGGCGCCCTGCACCGCCCGCGTCCCCCATTGGGCCGCTCCTCATTCGAAATCAGGCCCCCGACGCCCAACGGCCGCTCGGGACTGCCCCGGCGCCGCCTGCCCCGGCGCTTCCTGTCGGCTCCCAAGGCCCCACGCGCCGCCGTAGGGCAATCGCGCTGGCTACCTAAGGGCCCCCCGTGTAAACACAGCACCAGCGGAGGTGGGGAAGGCAAAGCAGGGGCGGAGGGGATGGAACAGTCGGCGCAGCAGGAACTCTAGAGATTCGCTTAGACTAGACATAAAAGGGTCGTTAGGCATTGGAACAGTCTGCCCAGGGAGGTGGTTGACTCGCCTTCCCTGGAGGTGTTTAAGGTGCGGGAGGATGAGGTATTGAGGGGCATGGTTTAGAGATTGGTGGGAATGGTTGGACTCGACGATCCGGTGGGTCTCTTCCAACCTGGTGATTCTATGATAAAGAATTCCTTCACTATGAGGGTAGTGAGGCCCTGGCACAGGTTGCCCAGGGAGGCTGTGGCTGCCCCATTCCTGGAGGTGTTCAAGGCCAGGTTGCGTGGACCTTGGGTAGCCTGATTTAGCGGGAGGTGTCCCTGTCCATGCAGAGAGGGTAGAACTAGATGATCTTTAAGGTATCTTCCAACCGAAACTATTCTGTGATTCTGTATTTCTTTCCTCTCCCCTCCCAGCAGATGTCAGGCCAAGGGTATTGAGTTCAGGGTTGGTTGAGTTGGTGGTTTTATTGAAGGTAAATGTTTGCTTGAAAATAAATTTCAAATTTTAAAGATGCTGCAGTATTGTGAATGAACTGAATTCTTACAGGAGAAACAAATGGCTTTAAGTTGGAGGGGGAAAGATTTAGACTAGACATTAGGAAGAGGTTCTTCCCAATGAGAGTGGTGAGGCACTGGCACAGGTTGCCCAGGGACGCTGTGGCTGCCCCATCCCTGGAGGTGTTCAAGGCCAGGTTGGATGGGGCCTTGGGCAGCCTGGTCTAGTGGGAGGTGTCCCTGCCCATGGCAGGGTGTTGGAACTAGATAATCTTCAAAGTCCTTTCCAACGCAAGCCATTCTATGAGTATACTATGTCAGCTTTACCTGAAGGTAATGGTTATGCGTCTTGGGATAGAAAAAAAACATTAAATAATCTTCACATCTGATTTGGTTAGTGATGTTACTGTCTCCTGCAATAACCGTGGTCTGTGCAGACCCATATAAGATGAGTCAGCTTTGTGCGTGTGTGTGAACAAAACCAAAGTTCACTCTGGTTTAAGTGGCAGTTAAAGCATTAGCACTAGATTTGCTTGTACTTTTTAAATTTGGGGTTGTTTACCTACACTTTTCCTTTATGTTTATTCTGGTCCTAGTCCTAAGTCAAGTCTTACTTCACTAGTAGAAAGAGAAGCTTAGACAAGGAATGATAAAACTACATCATGGTGGTCTGAACACCTATGGACACAAAATAAAAGAATAGCTAGAGTTTTTCCAAGTTAAGAAAATATAAATACACGCACACACACTTGCCTTAGAAATTTATGTGGAAGAAAGAAATACCTAGCAGCAATAATAATTAGTAGATTAGACATGAATTTTCTGAAGTAAAACCCAAAGATTTTGATTATGGATGTCAAAATTACATCATTGAGCAAAAGTAATATTCCTCCAAATGTGGTTTAATGCAGCCTTACAATAAGGAGTATTATCTGTCCTGGCATTGAAATTACATGAAAATATGACATTCTAAAACCTAAAATATCACTGATGAGAAAAGTAAAAGAATAATAGAAATAACTATCACAGAATTTAGTTTAAGTAATGTCTATCCAAGTCAGTTTTCTGCAATAATGATGAATTACAAAAGAGGGAGCTGTGATCTGATAAATATTTTAAGACTTTTCAGGTCAAGTATTTTCCATTCAGTATTCTCATAAGAAAAAACTCACGATGATAATACATGCTGTATTTTTTTTCCACAAAAAGGGATGGAGGTCATCTTTTTACATTTTGCAAAAGATATTTAAAGCCACATTTTTATCTAGTTATTTTGTCAAAAACACTTGTCAAGTATTTGGGTAACCTTTAGGTAGCTATTCTAGCACATTTTTGTTTTATTTATGGGTAGAGACTGAGGCAGAAAAATTACTTTGTGATTAAGAACTAGGCATCTAATTCTGGAACCAGTTCCAGCATCCCACCTCAAGCTTATTACACTCTTTCTAAATAGAGTTAGAACAATTAAAATAAACAGCTATTTGGCCGCTTCCCTCTGCTGCCCTAGCTGACATACCAAGCTTCTGAAATTTTAATAACTCTAATTTTCAGAAGCTATGAGCGAAATCCTGTCCTGAATGAAGAAAAAGGCATAACAATCCTGTCATCAGAATGTCCAGGCATATGCTCCTTTTCACATCCAGCATGGAAGGCACAAATATATTTGTATACACACACAGATGCTCTTTTGCAGTATCCATATATATATATAGATATATATATATCTCCATCCATATATGTTTACACTCGTGGAAGAAAAAACCTCAAGCACCTAAATTTAGCATAGCAGTTTTGTGAATTTTGGAATATACTCCAGAAATAAGAGCTTTAAACAAGCATAAACATAACACCCATAAACAAGCCAGAAGAAACAGAAACAAGCTACTTCAACAAGCAGAGTAGTGTCATGAGGAGAATAGCAAACAGCCCTTACTCTGAAGTACCGCTCCCTGAACAAACTCAGAACTTGGTGGGAAAGAATTTAAGTATCCCGAATTGCAGTGATACAAGGGCTGGTTATTGGTTCTTCAGCCAAACAAGTTGAACCTGATGTTTTAAATGCTAATTAGAATAAATCAATTGACTGCGAGCAGGTTTCACGTTCATTGCTTCATCTGGAACTCTGCTAGGAAATAATGAATTAGAAAATGACTGACAGTGGTAAGATTTATTGATTAGGCTGAGAAATTTGAAAAAGCCCTTTTGCCACACTAAGCAGTAAGACAATTTTTCTGAAACCACACACTGTCTTGGAAACCAGCATATGAAATTCAAAGAACGCTCCTCATTCAAAGCAGCCTAGATACCGGTGGTACCACCCTGGTCAACTCAACTCAGTAGAGACACTCTGTTGTAAGTACTAAATGTTTTCAAGCATGGCTGAAGCTAAGAGTTTATTCTTGGTACTGTATGTGACATTTTACACTTATAATACATTTCATTTTATCTTTAACAGCACTAGTAGGAAGAGTGTTCTCTCTTTTCTGTTTTTCTCTCCTACCAGTTCTTGTGCTTGAGTGGTTGAATGGTCTGAAACTGGCAATTTACCCGTGATAGAATGATTTAACAACTAGATGTCTTATCTTTACCCATTGTTTTGTTGATGGCCTAGGCAATATTGATAATTCAGGACAAGTGGCCACAGGGGAGATAATCTTTTACCCTCATTCAGTTTTCCTAGAGTGCTTGATTTCTCAAGGAAAGCAAATCTATATTTAGGTTTTTATTTCCAAGATACACAGAGCAAAAGCAGTTTGAAGTCTTGGTGTGATAGATTTATTCAATAACAATTTAAAATATTTTCTAACTTTTGTTTTGGATTTGGACTTGGGGCTTTTTTTTTTTTTTTTGTCTGGCTTTGGGGCTATTTTTTTTTTTTTGGAGGGGAGGTAACATTTATGCACAGTATTTTTATTTTAGACTTGAGTGCCTAAAGGCTTATCTGGTTATTCGGTTTGCGTTTCATTTTTTTTCCCCCCACCTATTCCAGCTGGTCTTAGATGAGCTATTATGTACAAATCTGGTCTAAGGAAATAGGTAGGATAATGATGCTTACCCTGCCACTAGTGTACGTAGATCCTTGTGTTTATGTTTTGCAGAGAGCTGGGTTTCAGCAAAGACTGCAGACTTCCCTAGCAAGTTCTCAAGGCATTTACTGCAAGTCTGCTTGTTCTTTAAATGCAGGGACAACAATAGTTGATTCTCAAACAAGATCTTCAGGGTAGAGCAAAGTGGTAATTACTTCCCTTTCAGAGGACCAAAACTTGAAAAAAACAGACAAAAAAAAAGACAAAACCCAAGCCATAATAGTTTCCTATAACCAAGTCTGAATCATGAGTCAATAGAGGCACTGGAAATCAAAAAAAAACCCCATCTCTTCCTCTGACTTCTCATTCTCCATTTTCATTTGCAATTCCACTTAATACGAGCTTTTTTTCATCACAACCCTTTCATAAACTTTGTGGTGGATAAAGGAGAAATTTTTGGTTTTTTCGTCAACTGGCTGCCTCTAATATCTTGTAAATCCTAAAACTTATATATAATAATCAGGTAATAGGAATTTTAATTTTCTTTTCTCAACTGCATTTAGTGGATTATGGAATGTTTCTGGTAGGATACTTTAATTTTGAGATTATAAATTATTAAATCATTGAAGGCTTGGAAATTTTATATCCAAGGCAAAATCTAGGTTTTTAGAAGCTCCTAGTGTCAAGAATACAGTTTATTTGGGTAACCACTATTTTAGAACATTATTTTGTGATGCTGACTTGAGCTGTAAAGGAAGCAGACGCTAGGCTTTGCAAGGTTATTAATACAGACACTGAACAATGTTTTCAGTATTTGCTATGTGGAGAAATGATTTTCCATCCACTCTCAGGAAAGAGTGGTGGATTGTGTATTTTTGTGCTTTTGTGTAAGACTTTAAAGTGTCTTACGTCACTTATATGTGTACCATAGTTCACGAGATGTATTTTCCCAGTTCCAGTTTCAGTTGGAAAGATATGTATGCAGCACCTAGTTAGCTTCCAAAATGAACTAAAGGTAATACGGTTTCTTCTCTGAAAATATATGGGTTTGATCCATTGAGGTAATCATGCTGAGAATGCATTGCTGAGACAATGCGTTCATTCTGAAGACCAATATTTCTAGAGTTTAAGAGTTAAATGCCTTATTTATTTATTTATTTATTAATTTATTTATAGCAATGCATTAGTTTTCATAGATTACCATAGAGTTTAAAATCATAAGTGACTCTTAGATTGTCTATTCTGGCCTGTTGTATATTGCAATCCAGCAATTTATGTACTAAAGGTAACAACTAATGCTGAGACAGTTTCTCTAATGGGAGAATTATTTGTGTTTGACTCTCTTGGGCACAAAAAAGTGAAAACTGTATTCCTTGACAAATGCTGTAACTGTTACAAAGTTGTATGAAAGATGGGTACAAACCTCTTCTCTAACTACACTGATAATAATGCAAGAGTCTGAAACTTAATTTTATAGTCTACACAGCCCTATAGGCTTGTTCTGAGAAGACCTCCTGGATCATTACTGGAGAAACATTTAGATTAAGGAATAATTTCCAATATCAGACAACTTTTGGTATGAAGTAAAGTAAGTGAAAGAAATGCATCTTCTGGCACATCTTCTGAGCATTCATGTTCTAGATGCCTTGAGAATACAAAAATTAAAGAGTGAGGAAGTTTAGATACTTCTAGTCCTGTGTGGAAGCTGAGCAGGTTAAAGTTGCTATTTTGGATTTGTGCTTACAGTGGGATCTCAGGTAGAAAGCAGCTGCCCAAGTCTTTTATGAGGCAGCCAAGGGCCCAAGGCTTTAGTCAGATATGCCATAGCATGTTTGAAATCTTTAGAAGTTTAATTTGAGGCCCAAGTCTTGATGGTTTGTCTCCAGACTTTTGATCTCTTCCTTTGAATTGATGTGGGAAGGATAGATGGTAAAGCAAGCTGTGTATAGGAAATTAAAATGAGAACAAAAGCCTGTCCAAATTATGCAACAAGGATCATTATGCTATAAAATTGCTCTTCAAATGTGGCTGTCACTGAAAGGTATTAAGATTTCAACAATTATTTTCTTGATAAAGTCTTAATTTCTTGCACAAAAATGGTTTTTAAGCTTAAAGCTATGCCTACACAATTAAAGTCCTTTGTTTTTTGGAATCAGTTTGGAGGGCACTAAAGGTTTTGAATGTTAGAGAAGTATTTTTCGCCATTATATATCAGTTGTCTCAAACTGCCTTCACGGTAGCCTATAATTTAAACAATTTATGAATGTAAAGTATCACTAGATACAGTGGGCACTAGATAATTTTTCAATGGAATGTATGTAGTTTTAAGGGCTCAGTGCAGGCTAAAGGGTCATGTTTCTGTAGATCTAGAGTTGGGGTCAAACAACAAATAGTAACTAAATTTCATCTGCCAATTCAAAGGAGGACTTTAGTGGAACACAGCAGAGAAGTCACAGATTACCATTTTTAATCCCATGAGAGCATTTGAAGAAATAAAATCTGTAGATAATATTAATGATGGCATTGATATTTTGTTTCATAGACTGCATAGTGATGTACATGTCACTGGATGGCTCTGCTGTGTGCATCTGTAACCAAAGTGCCCTCTTTGACCTAGGAACAACAACCTGATGTTCTGTGGTTTTAAGGAAACTTATTTTGAAGAGCACATAGAGCCTGTCCTTCAGTTTTCCCTGTGGTCATGCAATAGTCACCTGTTATATAGTTGTTGCAGAGTTGTTGATACCCCAGTGTTTGGGATGGGAAATCTGACTCTTGTTTCTAACTCTGTCTTTCTCCTCCTGTGTGGTCCTGGGCTCCTTTTAAACCTCCATCTCTAAAAGCCTCTCTTTCTTAAATGTTTAGAGGACAGTAGAGAATTATTTTGTGGGTTTATTTAATATGTTGTCCCAATCCTTTTCCCATTCTTTTAATCTTTGAAGTTCCTTTAATCTGATTTCTTTATACAAATTCATTTTTTATTCCTCTAGTAAAAAAGATAATTGTATTTCAACTCAACAAGTCTATTCACTATTATTTTTGTTACTTTTTTTCCCCTTCCACACATTTATATTACAGATGGGCATGATAGATGTAGCTAGCATTTTAGCCTACTTATGTTAGATGCTACATAAATCCTGTAAGACACGGGACCCATTACGAAAAGCTTGGAATCCAAATAAACAAGGCAGCATTATTAGGTAGAAGACGCACAGATTGATAAGATGGCTTGTCTAGGAAGGTCTATGGCTAAGTTAAATATTGGGCCCAGGTCTCTTGAAATTCAATCCCACTAATCATCCACTGACCTATGCAACATCTCTTTTTATAAAGCATCAGTAATTCTAACTGGGTAAAACCAGTGGTACTGTACAACTTAGACATACATTTCTGCTGTACAGCCTGATCCTGTTACCTTTCTAATAAATACAAAGATTTCTAATGGCTTTTGGGTCCAGCTTATGTTGAAGAGCCAATTGATAAAGGGAACATGCCTTCACATAGGCTCACATAAACAATTCAAGCAAAGCACCAAGTATATTTTCACAAGTTGGGACTGGTTAGTAAATACAGTGGAGAAAAAAACCTGAACAGGCATTGATTTAGACAGCAGTAACTGTTTTAAGAGACCACAGTATAATTTCTTTATCACCCGTTTTTGGATCTGAATATACTGATACACTTTGAGACACAAGTATGCGGCATTGTTGTAGGTGGCAGTAGTAAAGTCACATTTATTACTCCTGTTTTCATTACTTTTGCAAACAGCACTGTCATCTCACTGTTCTAAGGGTTATGTGTGAGTGTAGTTAGAAATAGTCTTGTTACTTACAAAGCCACAATCCTGAAACATCTTAGACGTTTCTATTATATGTGGGTGGATCTTAATCAATTTCACAGACTCAGCATGTTGTGAGTGCAGAGGAGCTCAGGTCAGCTTTGTGTGTATGACTATGGGAACTGGATCTCTGCAGTGTAGGTATCTGGTGTGGTTATGTGTGACCCGGCCTCAAGGGACAGGGTTTGTCACTTACAAGCAGTAGCACATGACCATGGCTGTGCAGCTTCTCAGGCTGATGCACATATACGTAGCATGTCTCATTGTGTGAGCTTGCAGGCTTTTGAAACTGTCTGCACTTCACAGCTAAGTGTCCTGTGGTTAACCTTTTCTTTATTATATCTCCTCATATATTCTTCTAGCTTTATTACCTAAGTATTGTATTACATATATTATTAACGGTATTATCTAATTCCTCACAATATTAGATAAGTGAAAACTGACAATATTTAATATTAACATAATCAGCAATCATACTAAAAAAATCTTGAAACTTCATGTAGTAAAACTGCTTATTTTACAGGATTAGAATTAAATGTCTGCTCGTTTTCAATCATTTTAGAAAAAAACGTAAAAGGTGTCTGAGATTGAATACATTGAGAATGAGAATTTAGGAGAAAGCAGCAACTCAGGAGAAAAAAGAAAAGTTTCTTGAGACAGCTAACAAAAGAGGCTGCACTGTTTTTAATATGACATTTCCAGATATCTCAGTTTTCCAAATTGCCATATTGGACATTTTTCAAAGCTTTACTAGGCAGACTAGTTCTAAGTATGTATATATAGCTATTTTTAGAAGTTATTTAAAAAAATTTATTTTTACTTACTTACTTTTGATCCTAAATATACACACAAGGTCAGCATGCATCTAGGAAATGCTGAAGTTGTTCTGTTGGGTTTTTTTCTCTCATGACTGCTGATAAGTTTAAATTCTTACAGCATCTGAAAAAATTTACTTGCCTTCCACTTGAAGGCATTCATGTGGATGTCAAGATGTGTCAGGATCTTTTGCTATACCACCTTCAGTGAAAGGCTGTCAAGGTGAAATCGCTACATGTCATCCTAGCTTCCCACGCTACATTCCAATTCAGTTTACTCTTAAATTGCCACAATATCTTGTAAGTACTGTATTTTATCAAGTAAATGTTTATAATCCATGTGTTCTTTAAAAAAAAAAAAAAAAAGGAATACAGGAAAATAAAGAAATACTGCACTATTCAGATTGTGGTATTTGTTACTGGTTTTGGCAGCAAGTAAAAGTGAAAATAAGAAATATTCCCATAGAACCAGACTATGAATTGCACATGATCTCAGAGGAAATTCTGCCCCGAATGGAAAATGGGCATTCATCAGTTCCCATGTAACAGATATAGGACTGCTCTTCCCCTTTTCAAATTAGGTAGTTTTCCCTTTACTTCTTTAAATAACCTACATCATGTAACCTTCAAATAAGCAAAACTTCCATTGTTCATGTTTTAGATGAAGAAGTTATTAGCAGATTATTGCATAAGCATATTATTTCTTCCATTTGGTTCCAATCTTTCATAGATATACAAGCTCTCAAGGCAGCTACATGTAGAAAAAAACTATTAGAATGTGAAGAAATTCTCATTTCAGTAATTTCTACACCCATTTATAGCTTTACAAGATATTTTCAGGTAGCTACAGAGATATTTGACTCTATCCATTGACTCTGCACAAAACTATCCGTTTCAAAACCTGCAAAGATCAAACAATTCCTATGTTGGTTATGTTAGCTGCAGGAAAACCACCACCCCTAGAGCTGATTTCCTGCTTGAGAAACCATAAGCTAATTGCAGAACGAAAGGTACATGTTGAGAGATCCTCCACTTTAGCAGTTACTGCATTAAAGTGTATCTGATTCAGAGCAGCTTGTAAATGTTTTGCATATTCTGTGAAGAAAGTATTCTGGTTAATGTACACTGTTAATACTGCTGGATGTGATGATATAGCATGAAGCAAAGCAAGCTGCATCCTTTACTGTCAAAATTTTCATTTTCAGCTGCTCCAAAAAGCATGTATTTGAACAGAGTAGGCAGCTGCTTTTTTTTTTTCAGTCAACTGTCATCTTTATCGAGTCACTTTCCACCTGCTGCCTTTTTAAAAAAATTAAAATCCTTCCTACTCTCTTTCAAGTCAGTCACCAAGATTCAAAGCCATGGTGCCAGGATAATGTCTGTTACGTGACTGACAATGAAAAGAACAATGTGAAGGGAGCAACAAGCAACTTGTGGTATTTAGCAGGTTGTTTTTGTAATTTTTTAAAGTTATAATGTATTAATTGATATTTATTATTTATTGGCTGGTAATGATGACTTATAATTTTCAACTCATTTTCAAAGCCAAATGTGTAGTTAATGTCCAATTTAAACACTTTTTTCCATAATTAAAGTTATTATGATTAATTAATGAAAATAGCTTAGATTTTAACACCTCAACAAATACATTTTCAGAAAACAGCTGAGGATATTCAGCTTCTAAAAGTATCCAGGCAATACTGTGTGCAGTGTTGCTAGGCCTCCTTTCTGCTTTGTGTTTGAAACCTGTGTGTGAAGGGCTTGAACACGGGAAGACAAGTTGAAGTAATTCCATGGTTTGCTGGTCCTGGCTTTCCATCCATACACACTTTACTTGTTGCACCTCTGAAATACAGTTCCATTATGGAGGGACATGACTGCTTCTTGAAGCAGGGGTGGCTTTATCAGCATTACGTGGCCAGCTGAAGGACAGGGTACAAAGACAAGGTGCACACAGGAGAGAAGAAAAGGATTTACAAGGACTTCAGGTGCTGTAAATGATTTCACTGATGGTTAGCACAGTTCAGCTTCTACCACTAAGACCTAGGCCCCTAAGTTAAATGGATTTCATAAAGTTAACTGAAATAGTACTTAATAACTAAAAGAAGAGCTATAGGGTGTTAGGAGCTGTTTGAATTTAAAAGCCATTTTGACTCATTATCTCAAAATACCTAAGACGATGCACAACAATAGTCAGCACTAAGAGTAATTGACGTGGTCGCCAATGGGGACCACCAGAGGCCTGGATCTGCAAATCAAGTGCAGCGAAAACTGAAATATCCAGAGTGACTGGCACTTTTGAAAACAAAAACCAGATGTAAATTCAAAGTTTTAAATACTCTGATTTCATCCACTTAAAGATTTTCAAAACTTGTGGGTGTGAATGTGAAAATGCTTCTCCTCCATTATTATCAGGACTCTCTCATTATTACTGGTTCTTAAGGATCATGAGCCTAATTAACTTGAAAATCAACTACAACTCCATCAAAATCCTTGTGGCTTTGTAGTGTTGCAAGTGGTCTAAGACAAAATAAAAACCTGTCTAAATGTTTTTCTTTAAATTTATATAAACTTTTTTTTAATACATACAGATATATACGCATTTCAATTAAAGCTAGTGAACTCTTAAAATCTTGATGAATTGACTGTAGACTTTAATATTATACAACCGTTATTTTGTAAAAGTTACAACACAACTTTTGATACCTACATAACTTTTGCTATGAAACTAATGTGGTTGTTCACATGCATTAACATTAGACACCTGCTACCAGTGAGGGTCAAGTAAGTTGCTCCAGGTAGGAGCAAAGCTTCAGTATAGTACTTATTGGCCTAGAAAAATAGAGCTCATAGACAAAGTTCTCTGTCAAGTGACATAAAATCTGCACTCAGTACAAAAAGTATAGATTTATTAGGGACTTCAATTCTACTGCAAATGTTTTCTCATCATGGATGTTTCACTATTAAAAGTAAGTTCCAGATATATGTTTTATATAGCAGGTTTCCTTCTAAAAGTTCAAAATATCAAACAAATGATGTGCCACTCTTGTGAAAATCCATCCATCTACAAAACTAAGGGTTGGCAGCAAGACTGGTGTAAGTATTTTATTGGGGTTTTAGGCAGATTAAAAAAGCCTGGCTTCCCTTCTTATCCTTTGAATCTTGCTACCCTTCACAATTATTTATACTTTGCTGACAGGAAAACCCAAAGAACTCGTAGGATGATGAAAGGGAAAAAGGGCATGTATTGCAAGAGGAGACTAAAAAAGCAAATACTGTTGTCTAGAAATGTATTAGTTAGAGAAACCTTTCAGAGGTAAAGTAAGGTATTGTTTAGATTAAGGCTATTCATAGTCAAGATACAAGTAGACATATGTTGTAAGAATACATTTAGATTGGAAATTAGAACATTTCCAACCATCAGGAAATTAAGGTTCCAAACCAGCCTTACAATAGGAGAAATGGGGTTTTACCTTACTGGGTTTAGGATGGCGCTTTATTACTTTATGAAAGAGATCACCTGATTGCCTATAAAAGGAAACTAGACTGAGTGACTCAAAAAAAAGTTTCTGATCCTATATTTCCAAATTCCACTTCTTTGTTTGGGTGGGGGTGGGGCAGAGAAGGATATGTAGAAAAGTGAATCATTAATATTGTATCAGATTTCAGAAGGAGAGATAAAGTAATGTGTTTATATTTTCAGACGTCTAAGCATAAATATGGAGGAGAGCAGTAAGAGAATGCACAAGACTAGATATGGCTACAAATAATTACAGTAGGGTAGAAACTATGCAGTAGCTTTTATTATTTCATGCCTGTGAACTACATGCCTATACTTTATTGATCTTGTAGAAAGAAACTTCAACAGTGCTATACAGTTTATATGCAGCTTAACTTTCTATACAGGTGAGCAGGCTTCCTAAATTGGAATCATTTGTATGACGATACAGACCACTTAAAATTGGGCAGCATTTTGACTTCTGACACAGATGATCTGAAAAGCCCCATCTATTGGGCTGACTGTAGAGCACTACTTTAGTCTTCCAAGTTGGAAGCCTAAAACTGAGAGCGAGAGTAATTCTGCTTCATGTTCCTAAATAAAATCTGTACAGACATGAATGAAGTCCTTGCCCTGAGGATCTTATGATGAGAAGGCAGAGCATTTCAAACATTGTGCTACTTTATAAGAATACCATTTCCAATATACCTCCAATTACTCTTTATCTAATCAATAATAAATCTTATAATAAATAAGATTCTTTTGTGTATCTTTGTATCAACATCATTATATGTGTGCTTGTTATGAAGTGAAGATGTAGTTTCATATACTCTTACAATTACCAATTTTGCATATAATCAAATAATGCAAAGAAAGCAATTGATGCATGTTACCTTTACAGGACCAGAGCTCAGAGTTTATTAGCATTCTTCTCTCCCTTTTAAATTAAAGAAGATATTTAAGCCCAATTTCATAAGAAATAACATCCTATTAAAAACAGCTTACAACTTAAATAGCTACTTGTCTTTATTTTTAGCTAACTACCACTGAAAGATTAAGATGAAAAAGATTTACTTTGTTTTGCTAAGTGTTACTTGTTGAAAAATCAGATACATCAAGTCCTATCAGATACACTTTAGTCGCGTGTCCTACCAATTATATTGTACTTTATATGACCACAAAGGAGAAACAAACATTTCAATCACGTGAGGTAAAACCACAGAGATAACAGTAAAAGGCAGGTAAGTAATCTGGTTTTATTTCTGATTTGTTTTTTCAAATTATCTTGGTACTAACTCAAATTTTTTTCTTAAATATAGATAAGTGTTTACACTGAACTTGCTTTTGTGCCACTTCAGTAAAATTTCATGCCAAAATTTACTTGCTAGGTACCATAAAATACCAAATAACTGAAAGGAAAACTGATTTCACTCTTATCATCAGGACTATCATTCATGTCTGTCTAGTTGTGTTGTCTGATACACAAGCGGTGTTTCTCTGCCCAGAAATTAATTTTTCTTATTTCTTGTTCCCTAACGGGAAACAAGCCCCTAGGTCCAGGAGAGAATGGAATTTCTACTCTGCAACATTTCTCTGAAACTACCAGCAGGTTGTGAATCTCTCATTCTCTGCTGGTAACAGAATCCCACACACAGCCACTTTATGCTAATGATTTTAGCTGTTTCCAGCACTACTTATGACTAAGTGTAAAACCCTCTCTTCAACCCCACTACATCACACCCTACTGAACCGCAAGTCCAACAAGATAACCAAGACCTTTTCTTCTTGGGACTTCTTCATAGTGGAGTTAATTATACACAAAGACATGAACACTTACTTTGAGAGGTAGCAATAATGACATCACGTCTGTCTGTGTGCTCAGGAGCTAAAAATCCTAGAATCAGAATAGTTTGGGTTGGAAGGGACTTTAAAGATTATCTAGTTCCAACCCCTCTGCGAAAGGCAGGGACACCTCCCACTAGACCAGGCTGCCCAAGGCCCCGTCCAACCTGGCCTTGAACACCTCCAGGGATGGGGCAGCCACAGCTTCCCTGGGCAAACTATGCCAGAGCCTCACCACCCTCGTTGTGAAGAAATACCTCCTTTTGTCTAGTCTAAATCTGCCGCTCTCCAACTTATAGCCCTTGCCCCTCATCCTATCACTACAAGCCTTTGTAAACAGTCTCTCCTCAGCTTACTTGAAGGTCCCCTTCAGGTACTGGAAGGTTGCCTATGGTCTCCTTGGAACTCTCTCAGCCTGTCCTCATACGGGAGGTGCTCCTATTGCACAATGTTGGAATATAAAAGCCTACTCCCAGAAATTTATTTGTTTCAAGTCGTGTGAGAAATTTACAGTATCAGAGTTCTTGTTCTGCAAACCCTTACCCAAGAAGAAAGCTTACCTGTTTTTTGAGTTGAAAATTAATCATTCTGTGTCAATGCAGTACCACCCTAGCTCTGCTGTGGGTGTTCTTAAAGGATGCAAATCTGCACATACACTTCCTGGAGAAATTCATAGGATTGATCTTTCAGGGTGACTAGCAAAGTCTTCATACTCTTTTTATGTAGCATACGTTGAGATAGTTAATACAGACTATGACAAAAAACACTGTTGCTGGTTTTGTTTTAAACAAAAAGGCTAAAGCAAATTATTTCACGTCACATGAATCAGCCAAGTTCAGCATACCATGTACTGCACCAGGGAGATGTACCATAAACTTAACACAAAGCAACACAACCAGAAATTTCTCTTGAAATATAAATGAAAACATGTAATGATTCAGACAGGTTGTTTCCCAGGAAAAAAAAAAAATTGTTTTCAGAGAAAAAAAGCAACCAAACAATAAAAAGCACAAAGTCTTTCTGACTCTTAGGTGGTGTTGAACTCATGCATAACTGATAACCTTTTGTTCTTGTGGACACTGGTGTTGATAATACTTTTTTCTCTGATTCTTAGCCTTGTCCTCTAAATCAAATAGAATTTTGTCAAATTTTCTCAAAGTGATATGGCCAACACAATTTTGTCAAACTTTGTCCCTTGCTTTTTTATCAAGATGAAATGAAAACATGTTCTTCCAATATGACATGGTATTTGCTCTATCCAATGACTTGGATGAGTCTTGTGAAGAACAATACGCTCTTGGATCTCACCAGTCACGTCACCTGATCTAAAAACATGAAAATTTTGAAAACAAGAATGAGGTGATTTTATTTCTTCAGGCCAGGTACTGTGCTGAATACTAACTCTAAGCCATCCAATGAGATGCATATGTTTTCCAGAATAGCATGCATTCAAGTTACTATTGTAAATAAATTGTTGGCTTACTGGCAAATATACGGAGAAGCCTTAAAACAGCCATTCAAAACAAAAATCAGAATCAAGAAAAATAAATTAGGAATCCACTTATTTACATTTGTATTTTTACACTCCTTGATATTGTATATTGATTTTTATCTATGGACTTAATTTGTCTGAAACATTGATAATGAAAAAAGATACAAAATTAAAGATCTGGCAATATCTAGGAATAATTTTTTTTAAAAACAGCCTCAATTTCAAAACCTTTTTTTTTCTAGTAGTAAATTGATAACGTATCTTATAATATTTGAGTGATAAATATTCTGATTTACAACTAGACTTACTCTGGGTTACACACTTCTCTTGTCTAATATTTGACTTTATTCCTCAATCACTAATACAATGAACTGTAGATATACATTAGCCCATTTTTAACACATTAAGCTTACAGTCTAGGAGGTTAAGAATTAGATCAAATTCAACAAATTATGTTATCCTATATATAAAATATCATGTGCCTGTTTAGATATGCTTTGTAACTCAATTTTATGAAGAGCCTATAGAATGAAGAGACTCGTGGGCCTTTTACTTCCTTTTGAAGTGGGCCCTGCCATTTACCCTTTCCATCAGGCTAAGATTATTTCAGTGAAGAGGAATTGGCATGCTGAATTCTCTCTTACTATATTGTAATATTGAATGACAGGATAAAGTTGTGCTTTGTTTGCTTACTAGAGAAAGCATTTAAAAAATGAAGTATTGCATCTTGAAATTAGTCCAGATTTCAAATAACGTTACAATTTGAAAGAGTTTGGATCGAGGTTCAGAATAAACTTTGCATTTTAGGCCATTTTAAAGTTTCCAATATGTAAAATTTGCCATGTAGTCAGTATGATCTCAGAGAGGCCATTTTTAGCATAAAGCAGAGATAACAAGAATATATATTGAAAGATTTGCCTAGATTCAATGGAGAATAGTGTTTAGCAATAACTTTAAGAAAAATTTTATCAGTTAATCTCAGCATCAAATGGTCTGAGTTATTAAGTGTTAACTGACCTCATTAAAATGATATGACTAAAAGTGGTCATTCTTTTATCAACCAATATTTTCATATAATTAAAATGTTCTATTGCCTGAGGCATGACAAATTTCTAGTGGTTTTACGCAAATGCATTAAAATGGTAAATCTGCTGAGCTCTTTTTATCTATATATTTTTTCAGCCTAAAACATCCAGGCATTACCTATATGCACTACGTAAGCAATAAATATTATTTTTCATTAAAAATAATAAATTATTTCAGTGAACTAATAACTGCTTATTCATTCATAACTTAAAAAAATAGCTTTTAACTAATGAGAAAACAGCTCACAGGCAAGTTCTATACACTTTAAATGCTCTGTTGCTTTCAAGATATAGTCGAGTCAGCTCCATTTATTAGCTAAATATTATTATTCTCCATATAGCAGTGGCCAACCATTTTGCCATAAGCTACTGTCTTCTTTTTAAACGGTATTTCACTAACGGCCTTTAATGTTTCCTTGTAGAACTTTCTGTTCTTTTCCTCTTTCTATTTTAATTCCAACACATACTTGGGCTGTAAAAGAAACATCTATATAAGATCTCTTCAGAGCCTAAGGATATACATTCTTCTTTGGGTCAGTGCTGAGTGACATAGCTGCTTCTTTAATCAATCACTATAAAGCTCAGAAACACTGCTGATAACATCTGAAACGTTACTTACTAATCTCTAGTAATCTCTGAAAATGGCTTCTTCCAAATCTTTACTCCTTTGCACTGCTGCTGAAAGGTATATTATGAGATTGTATCTTGAAAATGTAATTAAATATTGAACCCAAGGTAATGAAAGCTCTCGCTAAAATATTTTTTTTCTATGACAAATACATACATTATAGTTTTCTTGTGAGGGTGATAAGTAGATAAAAACAAGAGGATGTATTCTGTGTCTGTTCTTGTCTTAGTTTTTGATACCCAGGAAAACAATAAGTCATTCCCAGTTTCCATAATTAAAGTAACTTGAAGGACTATTCTTTAATTTCCTGCTCACTGCAAACAAGAACACAGGCACTTAACTCTCACTTGATACATACAAGACACATAAGCAAAAAGGAAGACAATTGTTTTACTAACATCAAGTCATATGCTAAAATTTCTATTTTAATTTTTTAACCTCTCTTTGAAAGGCACTGTAGAAAAAAAGCAGAATTATCATCTTCATTGAAGCGTAAGGCAGGTGAGCTTGATATAACACAGTAATTGAAGTTCACGAACATACAAATTCTGGCTTAAATTCAAGACTTCAATAAACATCTGAGAAAAACACTTCCCAAATGCACCTGTGCAACCTTCAGCACCTTATAGCATGAGAAAAGTTTATGTCTGACTGTTCAGGAATTCTGACTACATAGAAACTACTTGCACATGACTGAGAAAGTTTAAGAAGAAACTGTTATCTGATAATGAGATTCGTTCTTTCTTGTCAGATTTTTCAAAATCACTATCTGACAGGTAAGAAGATTTCCCAGAAGAACACTTTAAAACCATGTATCATATAGTTTTAGAGGCACTCATACAGGCTGTGTCAAAATCAAAACCAAAGCAGAGTAAAACCACAGGTTAAAACCAACATTCCTGCTTTTTTTTTTTTTTTTTTTTTTTTTTTTAAGTAGGGCAGTAAGTGCAATGCATATGGAGTTAGCATTCTGTAAGTGTTATAATTATTATAATTTTCCCTAAGAACTTACTTTTTCTTCTTTCTAACTATCAAACTGCAACTATCCGAGTTGAAATTTTTTGTCCTGCTGATTGCCACTAGCTGGATATTTCTGTAGAACTGAGCTACCATAATGGAACCATCTCTGAGAGTAAAATTAAGACAATGCACATTGTATTGTCTGTGTTTACTGACATTATAGACTCTTTTAGACTGAGAAAATTAAATAATAGGATCAACCTATGGAGAGTACCAGAGGATATAATCTTTTCATGCCTTGATAAATTCACTAAGATCGTAGTGTGGATTTGCTTCTCCTGATTAAAAATTGTATACTCTGACTACAGCACTTTTACCAAACATGTATCCATACAGTTCCTCAATCTAAGATCTAAGTATCATTGAAGACACAGCAGAGTTGAGTTTCCTCAACAAAAATTAGTGGTAAGTATAATTTGAAAATATTTTTTTAAATACTTGAAAAGTCAAGTTATAGGTCTCTTAGATGGGACACCTAACATTACTTAATTTAATTCTCTAGGTTTTACTCTAAGTACTTCGGTCTTCCATATATGCAACATAAACAGCTTTTTTTTCAGTCTTTACTAAAGATAATTAAGCAATAACAACAGAAGTTTTAAAAGGAAACTAATTATTGTGTATTGTGTGCAGACTGCAAAAACCTGTGTATAGTTCATGGAGCAGCGTACTGCAGAAAATAACAAGTTGTTCATAGGACCATATGACTATCAAAACTGAATTATGCCATGGGTCACTAAGTCTATTTTCTGCAATTACTGCCAACCACATAATCTAATCCTTTTCTAAAATGCTCAAAATTTGTCTTAAGCCTTACTGCATTGCTTGCCCATAATAGCTATAAACCAGCCATTTCTGGATTTTACTGACCATTTTGCCAGAAACTTCTAATGCTCATTCTGAATTTATTCATGGGAAGTTTATATCTGTTATTGTGCTAATATTTTCTTTTAACAAAATTTCATATATCCAACTAAATGAAGAAAGATTTATGACAGATTGGAATATAGCTGAGAAATGGAGCACCTCTTCCCACAACATTTGTTTCACTCTGATTCACCTTTCTTAATCTTGGATGTCAAGAACTATCATAGATGAGATACCTCATGCACACTAAATAACACAACTGCTTTCCAACACTACTGTAACCAATATAATCTGGTATACTTGCCTCTTCCACAGCCATATTGCACTGATGACTCATAAATCATTCTGCAATCAACCACTCACACAGTTGTTCCCCCCACAGTTGTTTCCAGTCAGTAAGCTCACAAAAGTACAGAAAATCTCAGTATGAGTCCTAAGGAGTATTTGTACTTCATTGAATTTCATCTCTTGCACATTATTCCAGTCCTTAGGGTCATCCAGGTCTTCCTGGATGTGGCAGCCCTCTTCTGTGTTAATGATAGTCATATTTTTTGCTGCTGGCAAACTCAATTATCACATTCTTGCATTCCCGTACTAAGCTTATTAATGAAATTATTAAACAAGAATTGTTTAAAGACTGACCCTTGAAGAGCTCCAGTAATCATACTTTCGTATCAGCACTTCCCCTTTTAATGCCACTTGTTGTCATCCTTTTATCTAGCTTTCTCCCTTGCCATACAGTGCTCTCAATAGTTCGTGACCACCGATTATCATGTGCACTAAATGCACAGCCACTAAGCAGGAGTCCTGAAGAAATATTATATTCTTACATAGGTGAAAACTATCTAATGAAGCATATCTATCTTGAGACTAAAGTAAGGATTTATATAAATCTAGGAATTTATTTTAATAATAAAAAATATATTTTTCTACTGTTCTAATGCTATTTGTAAACACTTGCAGAATATGAGAGGAATGGAGTATCAAACTTTAGCTTTTTTTCAATTATTGAGGCAAAAGATTTTGTTTCATAAATGATGAAATATTGATGTTTCATTTTGAAAACTAATGCCTTGTTTCATTACTGAGCTAACTTAAAAACATTTGAAAAGACCCGAATATTACATGAAATACAATCATAAAATTCTTAATGATACACAATGAATTATTTTTTCTAAATCAAAACTAAGAAAAGCATATTTTTTGATTGACATAAAATGAATATATTTTCTGATTGTTTTGCAATAGAACAAAAAATATTTTTTTTTTCTTTAGCCTGCTTCTATTTTTCTAGGCAACATGAGTTCTGGTCACTTTGCAGGTTTAATGTTCTTTTAACACATGTCTCTTGGAATACAATTTAAAATTAAATAGCAGTGTGGCAAAGACAGCTCTGTTCTTAAAGCTGAGATTGTGTCACAGTATTGACAAGCAGAAGTTCTGGAGAAGGCTGGACTAATAGAGGAGTGATGGTGCCTGTACATCTCATCAGTTTCTACAACAAAGCATTTCAAGAAGGGACAAACACAGCGCCATGTGCATAATCAAGCCTGCAGTTGTAAGATGAAGAGACAGAAGCATATGCCAAAAGACATATACACATCTGAGGTAATGTTTTTATACTAATCCTCACAAAAGCTGGGAGAAGCAAAGAAACAAAAATAAAACATGATTATAGGCAAACGACGATGTTGACAGAGTAGGCCAGTGGGGAAAAAAATTAGTCAAGGAAAATAACCCAGGAAACTATTATATCACATGCATGTATGTCCCTGCTCAGTGCAGGGGAGGTGAACTAGATGACCTTTAAAGGTCTGTTCCAACCCAAACTGTTCTATGATTTGTTGATTCTATGGCAGAAATAAAAAGATGTTTAGGAAATGGAAAAGAAATTGTCACATATATCAGTAAGGGATTGTGTACAGTACCCGGTATTAAATTGAAGGAATAGAATGTCGTGTTCTTTTGCATAATTAACTACCGGTAGAAATATTTCTCGAGTATATATATAGCTTTGTCCATTATATAATTATTTTGAACAGATACTTTCTATGTCAGAGTGATCACATGCACCTAGCAACCAGAATGTTATTGAAATTCTACATACAATTGCATGAGTCATTTTAAGAGAAGTAGTAAGTCTAATAATTAATGTTTAATGAATGGCAGAATCAGTAAGCTACGAGCTAGATTTTATAAATGTGCAAAGCTTGGTAAATTAATTTTGTTCATAAAAGTGCTGATTACAAAGGATAAATATCTGTGCTATTTTTTTCAAAACAGTATTTTCTATGTTGTCATTTCCCTTATTTACTATTTGAAGCTTTTTACATAGCAATTTCACTTATCTCAATTGTAAGGATTTGTTCTAAAAAATAAATTGTATCTCTCTTACTCTGTATTCCCTACTCCACATACAGCTGCGTGGGTACAAATGTCATATATCTAAGCTACAGAAAACATCCATGTAGCGTATTTTATGTCTTCCCTGACACCAGTTTCCTGATGGTCCAGCTCTAATCTTTGATATATAGAGGCATTATTAATTTTTTTTTAAACCGAATAGTAGTTACTGCACATGGTTTACACAATGAGCTGCTTCAACATCATCACAAGGTATTAGAAGAAAAAAAACAAAAAAAGGTGGAAGCAGAATTAGGACCCAAAGTAAAATTTCTTGCCACCCAGGGGATCTGAAAAGGTCCTCTTTCATGACAGTACTGTTGCATTCATTACAAAGTTGAATGCTAGCTACTTAGGATTCTTTCCTAAGCAGCAGACTAAGTACAAAATAGCTTATTATAAAGTCTGTAACAACATGATGGAAATGTTTTACATAATGTAAAACCACACTTTTTAAAAGTCTTGCTTTAAGTACTCAATGTATTATCTAAACGCAGACTTCAAGGCTGAAAAAAACATCAATGCATTCTAGTTCTCAGAGTTCTCACATTGCTAGCATAGAGCATCAGTTAATGTTAGCTTGAAAGGGTTTTTTAGCAGTCAGCTGTTAATTGATACTAGTGATACCTTGTTGTCAAGGTATTTTTTTCTTAAAATTTCTTTTATGAATCAATAACAAATTCTTATTAGTTATCAATCAGGTAGGAAAATTAATCAGAAGTTTCTGAACACTGAAATTCCTAGACTAGTGCATGAAAGATAAACAAGCCTTTGTAAATACACTATATATAAGAAGGAGCCCCAAAAGTAATTGGAAGAAGAAGGTGGTGTTCTCAATATAGAACTTGTTACTTATTTAACATAAACTGAGAATGATGGACATTTAATCCAGGCTAAACTGAAGTTTCACTGACTACTCCTCATAATTTGGATAGGCTTTGTGGGATCATTGTTATATTAGTCCAAAGCACAGCACAGAGATTTCATGCAAAATGAGACTACAGCAGTTACGGTTAAGCCAAGGATGGCTTTTAAATACTTCAGAATACTTATTTATAGCTGTTAAATTTGAGGCACAAATCCATTAGTTTAGTCTCTGCTGAAGGAAAAAGAAGAAGTAAACAGCATCATAGAGAGACAGTGTGAATGAAAACCTATCACTTTTTTGATATAACTGAATTTAGGGTGTGGTACATGCTTACTTTCCTATTGTAGAACCCATGCCTTGGTCTGTTTACAGTAAGATACTGAGCAAGCCAGGCTTTTATAGCTGTTTTGAACTCACTTAAAAGAGTCTACTGCAGTTATCAGGACTTGCACCACCAGCAATATCAAAACTAGACAGAATTTCTCAATGTAGTTTTCAGTCTCAATTTAGAAAAAGGAGAAACAGTAAGTAAGACTGTAATTCACTCTTAGGATCCTTGTGTTTTCCAAATAGCCAAAGAAATAAGTGCTTAAGAGAATAATCCTTAAGAGGAGCACTGAAAAGTAAAAGAAGCTAGTTATTTGGATTAATTTTTCATGGGGAGTAATTAATTTGATTTTTTTCCTGCTTTTAAACAATGCAGAAAATGTTGTAGCAGTTTAGAATCATCCATATATTCAAGAAAACAAATCCCCTCTAATCTGCAGAAAGATTCCAAAAAGTTAGCTGTGACTAGCTTTATTTTATGGTGTATTTGTGGTTGAACTCCTCAGGTGTTGTTTCTGTTCTGGTTTATTATACAGTAATTCGCTAGAGGAATGCTGCACTATGAATTGATTTTTAGAGTCTTTCATGGGCATCAGCTTGCTGAGCACTGTAAAGACATGGATGAAGTGCTTACTCTCCTGTGACTGAACTGTGTCTAAACAGGCAAAAAGGGAAATGGGAGATGAGAATTCGACCAAAATTATGCAACTGATTAATAGCAAACAAATCACGATTTCCTGCATTTCAGCCCAATAAACACTGGAACAGGCTGCTTTTAATCTGTAGAACTTACAGAGGAAACTAAATACTCAGTTTTTTCACTTGCTATAATGTGGAAACCATATTAAATTAGGACATACAATTTTGAGTTTTCTGGTTTTGCCTCTTGTTTTCAGTCTGGTTTCTTAAGGAAATGAAACTTGTGCAATCACAGTGGGCGTATATGGGTGCATGAATTGTGTTCAAATAGTAACATTTCAAATCCTTGGCAAACCTTAGCAAAATTGGACACAAACTATTGGTCTCAAAGACACTGTAATCCAAAAGTATTGTTTCCAAATGTAATGTAATACAAATGTTCTGAAAGTAGGGGATAAACTGTAGATGCCCGACTGTAACCTGAAAGCAAGAAAATTAATGTAATAGAAATCATATTACTTTAGTTTTGTTGTTAACCACTCACTGACCTTCTCTGTTAGGTTTTAGACTTTTCCTGCACATTAAGGAATTTACTAATGAGAAACCCAACAACAAAACAGAATCTCATGAAACAGCTCAATATTAGGAACTGGAGCTTGAAGGAAGAAATTAAAAAACAGTTTTATTAATAAAAAAATCAACTGGAATAGCTGTTCATGCATGTATGGCATGTGGATCTCTCCTTTCAGCCTGTGGGTACCCTGTCTTTATGGATAACTACAAGATTTCCTCTGTACTTCAGAGGGTAAAAATGGTGGTAGCAGAAAGCTCCACTGCTGTACTTGAAAGAAGGAGGAGGAACCATAGATGGAAACTGGGATGAAACTATGTTAATGATTGAGAATATTTATGTTTATAATATGCAGTTTGAGCATCTGTCTCATATTGGGATTTATTTTCTCCTTTAGCAGTACTGCTTCTCTTCCTGGGTGGTGACATGCCTTGCCAAAAATGTGTGGATGAAGCTGGAGAGAGGGTACATATGTTTCATGTAAGTACTGCTGAGCAGGTCAGAAATTTTTTTTCCCTTTTTACAATGAGAGTTCTGGTATAATTCAGTTTTCCACTCTCACTAGTGTGAGCAGCCTTAAACCAAACCAGAGCACACAATTTCCATTGTGTCACACACATTCATTCAGCATAAGCGTATGGATGGACTATGGAATGTTTTTATTCTGGTTGCTATAGTAATGAGAACAGATAAAGCTGATTGTGCAATCACTGCAATGACACACTTAAAGAGGGTGGTACAGTAGCAATGCAACTGCAATGTGAGAAAGTGATGTAATAAAGGAAAGATGGAAGCATAAGTCAACAGCATGATCATAACGTGTTTATTGGATTATGATGAAATATCTGAGAAAGGAAGGCTGGCTTTTGGTTAAGATGTTTGCATCAGATTTTTTACATCTAAATTCAGTATTTGGCTCTTCCACAGCTTTATTTTGTGACCTTACCCATGTCATGCAATACAGATCCAGTGAAACAGTTATGATCAGCCATTTTGAGTGCTTGACCATGGAGTAGAATCCAGAACCTTAAATTACTCAGATTGACAACAGGAGCAGCTGAATGTAATGATTATTATAGTAATTCCATCTGAGACATCATATCTTAAACTACATCATATGGGTTGCATAAATGGTCTTTGCTGAAAGGAAGCACTTCTTTTGCTTGAAGTTCTAGCATCTCTTCTCAAGGTAGGTACCTTTCAAATGGCAGCAAAGAATTAAGAATATTAATTCAGTTAGTCTGACTCATTAGTCACACAATCTATTTACAAAGTTTTTCCCTCCTTCTCTTTATTTGCTGAACTTTTAAAGACAGATACCACTAAGGTTTAACTAAAATTTTAATATGTTTATATTTGACAAAGAAGTAGCACACATTTTTTTTAACCTGTGAGTCATCCTGCACAGGAGCAACAGTGATAGGAGATGAGGAAAAGGCTGAGGTACTTAATGCCTTCTTTCACAGAATCACAGAATAACCAGGTTGGAAGAGACCCACTGGATCGTTGAGTCCAACCATTCCCACCAATCCCTAAATCATGCTCCTAAGCACCTCATCTACCCTAACCTTAAACACCTCCAGTCTTTAATTGTAAAGGAAGTTGTTCCCTTTCTGTACAAACCCAGGAGCTAGAGGAGCAAAATGAGGCTCCCACGGTCCAAGAGGAGGTGGTCAGAGCCCTGCTAGCCCAACTAGACACCCACAAGTCTATGAGGCCAGATGGGATTCACCCGAGGGTATTGAAGGAGCTGGCGGATGTGCTGGCCAAACCCCTTTCCATCATCTTCCAACAGTCCTGGAAGCCTGGGGAAGTTCCACTGGACTGGAGGCTGGCTGATGTTGTGCCCATCTACAAGAAGGGTCGCAGGGAAGATCCAGGGAACTACAGGCCTCTCAGTCTGACCTCAGTGCCAGGGAAAGTCATGGAACAGGTGATCTTGAGTGGTATCATGAAGCACACGCAAGAGAACCGGGTGATCAGGCCCAGTCAACATGGGTTCACAAAAGGCAGGTCTTGCCAAACTAACCTGATCGCCTTCTATGACAAAGTGACTCAACTGCTGGACGAGGGAAAGGCTGTGGATGTATCTTCCTGGACCTCAGTAAAGCCTTTGACACAGTTTCTCACAGCATTCTGCTTCAGAAACTGTCAGCCTCTGGCCTGGACAGGTGCACAGTCTCCTGGGTGGAAAACTGATTGGATGGCCGGGCCCAGAGAGTGGTGGGAAATGGTGTTAAATCCAGCTGGAGGCCAATTACAAGTGGGGTTCCCCAGGGCTCAGTGCTGGGTCCAGCCCTGTTCAATGTCTTTATCAATGACCTGGATGAAGGCATCAAGTGCACCCTTAGCAGGTTTGCAGGCGACACTAAGCTGGGTGGCAGTGTGGATCTGCTGGAGGGTAGGGAGGCTCTGCAAAGGGATCTGAACAGGCTGGAGTGCTGGGCAGAGTCCAGTGGTATGAGGTTTAACAAGGCCAAATGCGGGTCCTGCACTTGGGGCACAACAACCCTGTGCAGTGTTACAGACTATTCTGTCTAGAAAGCTGCCAGGAGGAGAAGGACCTGGGGGTGTTGCTTGTCAGAGACTGAACATGAGCCAGCAGTGTGCCCAGGTGGCCAAGAAGGCCAATGGCATCTTGGCTTGGATCAGAAACAGAATGACCAGCAGGTCCAGGGAGGTTATTCTCCCTCTGTACTCAGCACTGGTGAGACAGCACCTTGAATCCTGTGTTCAGTTCTGGGCCCCTCACCACAAGAAGGATGTTGAGGCTCTGGACCGAGTCCAGAGAAGAGCAACAAAGCTGGTGAAGGGGCTGGAGAACAGGCCTTCTGAGGAGCAGCTGAGAGAGCTGGGGTTGTTTAGCCTGGAGAAGAGGAGGCTGAGGGGAGACCTCATTGCTCTCTATAACCACCTGAAAGGAGGTTGTGGAGAGGAGGGAGCTGGCCTCTTCTCCCAAGTGACAGGAGACAGGACGAGAGGGAATGGCCTCAAGCTCCACCAGGGGAGATTTAGGCTGGACATTAGGAAAAATTTTTTCACAGAAAGGGTCATTAGGCACTGGAACAGGCTGCCCAGGGAGGTGGTTGATTCACCTTCCCTGGAGGTGTTTAAGGGATGGGTGGACGAGGTGCTGAGGGTCATGGTTTAGTGCTTGATAGGAATGGTTGGACTCGATGATCCAGTGAGTCTCTTTCAACCTGGTTATTCTATGATTCTATGAAAAACTTCTGCCAATGGCTTTGTAAAATAAGAAAGTTTATTTATTTGTTTGTTTGTTTTCTAACTAGCTACAAATATGTTATGAAATTCCAGTTTTCTTCAACTGAAAAGACATCAAATAATTCTTCAGTCAATCACCTTTCCTTCTGTAGCACATGTGGAGCCAATAGCTTCCAGGTTAAGCCATGCATCTACAGGCTAACTGAGAACAAGACAGCATGAGAAACAAATTGAGTTCTAGATAAATTAATCCTTCCCTTAATGCATACATGTAGCCCGTAAACTTAGCATTTCCAGTCCTATTTCTTTTTCTCTTAAATAATAGCCAACTCACTACTAATTCTTGTATTAATAACAACAGACAGAAAGTCCTTGGCTGTCACTGCTATTACCTGCAGCCACACTGGTTTTGTTCTTAGCTGTGTTCTCCTTCCTTCTGATTCCCCAGCACAAAGGACTCAGTGGAATGGTTTTGAGGGAAGATGCTTTTCCTCTCTCACATGTCTCTTCCTCAACTGACTCACATACCAAGCATACCAGGAGAAACAGAGAGGGGAAAGAAAAACCTAGTGAGAAGGGAAAAGCGTGTTTCCCTTAAAGCGATGCAAAAGGAAAGAAAGTCCTTCAGCAGAGGACGAGTATGGGCCTTGCTTATGTGTCATCTCACTGAATTTTCAGCACTCAATCCAGTGTTCAGTTCAAATCAACTTCACCTTGCACTTTAAGGTGAAATCCTCTTGGAAAAGGTTCCTGCTCTGCAGATGATATCAGAAAGGGCAGAGAAACACACTTCCTACACATCCACATCCTGTGAAACCCCTGTGATTATTCCTCATTTCTCCTCACCTTAACTGCCACTCTTGCTTCTTCACACAATCCCTACCACTACCTTTGTCACTGCAAATTACAAGGGCAAAATCAATAATACTGGCCTTGAACACAGCAGCAGCAAAATTAAATTTTGCCCAATCAGTTTGGAAATTTTGAAGCAGCTCTGTCAGAAACTAACCACATGGAAACCACATCTACATTTCTTCCCAACTCAAAGGAGTGCTGCAATTTCAGCTGCTATTTGCTAAACAGAAAAATTCTACCTATTACATTAAACATAGCCTCCTCTTTTGTAAGCCCATCTTTCATCCTGTCATACGCTCAATGGACTATTACAGCCACAACAACTTGTACATTAAACAACTTTAAAAGTGTTAGAACAATCCACTTACTTTCTTTGTAATGAGACGTGTCTTGCTCTTTTTGCTGACCAAGAGATATCCTGTAAAGGAAGTAGCTAATCACTATCTCCTTGGAAAATGTTTACAAAGGGACTTTTGGATGATGTTATCTATGTCCTGTTTAAGTAGCTGTTTTGTTCTTCTAAATCAGATGGTGAGCCCAAATGAAGAATTTGTAGTAGCACTGTTATGCTTTTCCTTTCTGTTTCTTGAGCCTAACCGTTTCTGTAAAGTAGTTCTTTCAAGAGTAACAGCTGTCTTTCACCATATCTTTCCATACTTTATATGCATGCAGCTTAAGAAAGGAGGCATTGCAGCATTGTTGGGGTTTTGGGGAAAGGACAAAGGGAAGTAGATTTTTACTGTTCTTACTATTTTTATCAAAATAAATCAGTAAATTGTATGTATACACAAGCATCCTGAAAACCTGAATCAATTGACTTAAATCTGAAAGACCATAAAGGAAAGAAAACTGGTTTGTTATGGACTGCTAGAGGGAAGTAAAAGTTATGACGACAATTCTCTTGGGCTCACTTACAGTAAATAAAAACTTTTATCTCTCGCTGGCTCCAGTATTAAAGGTGCTTTGAGTTTTAGTGATAAAGAACAGAGATTTCAGTTAGCAGTATCAATACCTGTCACTGCACACTGCAGTAGCATAATCTCTCAAAGACAACCCCACTATGTGCTGCTTCTGAAACAAGTGGATATTAATGCAAGGTAGACATAGGATCCTTCCAGGCAGATAATCAGTGCTTACTGTATTTCAGCATTCTCCTAAATTAGAAAATATAAAAATCTTTAATCAATAGAAAGGTTGAGGTATTACTCGTTGGACTGAGCCTCAAAGCCACACAAATCAAAGTGTGCTTCTATTCAGAAGAGTGATACCAGCTAATTACACTTTCTGATTTACCAGACTTGATGTTTTTATATATTACCATACAGATATATGTTCACTGCTTTTCTTACTGGAACAATTAATTTCAGTCCACTGTTAAAGTCTTCCAGATTAAAAACAACAACAACAAAATCTAACAGTTTCAGTTACACAGAGCTGACAGTGCAAGACTTTTGCCAATCAGCAGCTTGCAAATTATCTGTATAAACAACTGATGATAAACCTAGGCATAGTTGTTCAAGTAAAATTCACTCTCTGATGACTTTTAACTCCCTTAGGGAGTACATGGAAGCAGAAACTGAGTTATGAAAAATTATGAAATAGCTAAATTTTCCTGGACTGGCTCTCTTCTTGTAAGATTGTCTGAAAAGGAGAAAAAGGAAAGAGAAATTTGGCGATTTGGGGGGAATACATCTCTGCTCAGGATCTCAGTCAGGTTACTGATGAAACAGAGGTACTGGTGTACTGCGTGTGCTGCCTGAGGCATGTATCTATTTGTGTATCAGTGTCAAATTTCCTGGACTGAATACCAAACCTCTAATTTGGGTTGCAAAACCAGGCACTCATGTATAGTGAAATATATGACCACTTTCACTAGCATATGTGCAATTATTTTCAGACTATTACTAAGCAATTGGATAAATTCTGGCCAGCACAGCTATAGGTCAAGAAAAAACTTTATCAATCATCTTTGTGAAGTACAGTGAGATTGTTTTTCATATTTAAAATGGGAAGCAGAGGCATAAAGGAAGGGCCAGAGAAGTTGTGGTACTCAAAATGAGACAACTAGGACTTTTTTTCAAAAAACTAATTCGCATTATTTAGTACTTTGCATTATCAAAGTACATGGGTTTATCTAATTTTCACTAGAAATGCTCAGATTCCTGCAGATAAAAGAATGCTCAGTCAGCACCTGAGGAATATAATCGATAGATATGTAGAAAATTCTTTTCAGCATTGGGATTCTAGGAGAGTCTGTCAAAGATTCACAAGAAGTTTTCAATTATTTCAGCAATCAGACCAAATTTTTACTTCTACGATCCTCTTTTTTTAGTGGTTACTAAAGACATCTGCCTTCTGTAACTAAAGCAGTCAAAACCAACAACTTCTATCAATATGCTTCCTTATTTGTTCCTACTACAATATCCATACTATGGTCTGAATGATGCAGAGGTTCTATGAAAGAAATTGTATCTTACTTTATAGTTAAAGGCAATATTGACATCAGTACACATAATAAGAAAATTAATCTCCTAATTTTGGACTACACAATTCTTAGAGGCATGTCTACATGTATCACTGTCATAACTGCAGTGGTTTAAGAACACAGGCAAGATAACATGTAGGTAGAGATAATGTCTTTTATTAGACTGACTACTATAACATAGGAAAAAATAGACCAGTTTCCAAATGTTGCTATTTTTTAAGTTTAGTAAAGCTTTCTTCATAATTTCCTACAATATTCTTGTATACAATTTGGGACATTGAGGTCCAGATGAGTGGACACCCCCATCTACTAAAATGTCTGAGAAACTGTCTGAATGGTTAGGTTCAGCAGGTATGGGTTGTATGGATTGTATGCCAATGGCATCTTGGCTTGTATCAGAAACCGTGTGACCAGCAGGTCCAGGGAGGTTATTCTCCCTCTGTACTCAGCACTGGTGAGACTGCACCTTGAATACTGTGTTCAGTCCTGGGCCCCTTGCTACAAGAAGGATGTTGAGACTCTGGAGTGAGTCCAGAGAAGAGCAACGAAGCTGGTGAAAGGGCTGGAGAACAGGCCTTATGAGGAGCGACTGAGAGAGCTGGGGTGGTTTAGCCTGGAGAAGAGGAGGCTGAGGGGAGACCTCATTGCTCTCTATAACTACCTGAGGGGAGGTTGTAGAGAGGAGGGTGCTGGCCTCTTCTCCCAAGTGACAGGGGACAGGATGAGAGGGAATGGCCTCAAGCTCCGCCAGGGGAGATTTAGGCTGGACATTAGGAAAAATTTTTTCACAGAAAGGGTCATTGGGCACCGGAACAGGCTGCCCAGGGAGGTGGTTGATTCACCTTCCCTGGAGGTGTTTAAGGGACAGGTGGACGAGGTGCTGAGGGGCATGGTTTAGTATTTCATAGGAATGGTTGGACTTAATGATCTGGTGGGTCTTTTCCAACCTACTGGTTGTATGATTCTACTCTGACTGGAGGCTGACAGTGAGTGGCACACTGGTCTATTCTGGGACCTGTCCATTTTTACTCTGTTTCCTGCAGTTTAGGGGAGGCAATGAAGTACACTCTCCTCAGGTTTGCAGGCAGCATCCAATTGAGATGGCAATTCGATACACTTGAGGGCAGGGCTGCCATCCAGAGAGTCCTTGATGGTCTGGAGGAATGAACTGATAGGAACTCCTATGAAATTCAGCAAGGCCAAATGCATAGGCCTCTACCTCGGAATTAAGAGGTCCTTGCATCAATGTAGGCTGGGAACTGACCAGCTGGGGAGCAGCATTGCTGAAAATGAGGTGGAGGTCTTGCCAGACAGCCAGCAGCACAGAAGCCAGCAGTGTGCCCCAATAGCAGAGAAAGCCAGCACCCTGGGCTGTATTCACAGGCGCAGAAGCAGCAGGTCAAGGGATGTGATTACGCCACCTCTACACAGCACTGTTTAGAGTTAGTCCAGCTCCAGGATCCCCAGCACAAGAAGAACATTGACAAATTGGAATGACTTCACCAGATGGCCACTGAGATGGTTGGAGGCTGGGGCACTTGTCCTGTGAGGACATGCTAAGGGAACTGGGCTTCTTCAGCCTGGAGAATAGAAGGCCTCAAGGAGGTATAATTGCAGACTGACAGTACTTCAGAGAAGGTTATTTAGAAGGAGCCAGGCTCTTCACAACAGTGCACAGCAAGAGTACCAGAGACAACAGATAAACTGAAATGAGAAGCTATTGATCGGATACAAGGAAAAATATTTTTTTTTTTTTAACCATGAGAGCAGGCAAACATTGCAACAGGTGCTAAGAGGGACTGTGCAGTCTTCATACACTGAGGCTTTCAAGATGCAACTGGATAGAGCCCTGAGCAACCAGGTCTAGCCCCGCAGCTGACCATGCTTTAAGCAGGAAGCTGGACCTAAGGTCCCTTCCAAATTCAATCATTTCATGGTTCTGTGATTCTCTGCAGAAACCCCCTTCAAGGGGTTTTAAAAAGATGTTTAAAAAGAGGATCCACATTCTTCTTAATTTACTATCTACTCTTTCAATCCTACAGTCATATGCTTTCAGGTCTCATTCTGCAATAATGGATATGAATTTTATTAACCTCCCACTTCTAAAACAAAACTGTTGTCCAAAAAGTCACCCTAGAACACTCACTGTTGAAGGAAGATACTTGTGATAAAGTCACAAAACCTAGTGCTTATATAGGTCACACTGCTTCAGAAAGTGAAACATACCATCCTTGGACACTAGGGCAAAGGTATGTCAGGAGAAAGATAGCAGAGGAATTACCAAAACCTTCACTAATAATACAGCCTTCTAAAAACATAAATACTTGGTAAATCAGTGAAAGCACCGAGTGCCATCTGATCAAAAGTTATTACCTAGGCTTGGAACAAGACACTAGAAGTGCTCTATTAGTGGTAACAGAAATTGACACTCACTCCAACAAAAACCATTCCAACAGCTACAACCTTTAATTATACCAGGGAAGTACACTTGGATGATGCCCTACATAGGGCTGTTCATTCCTATCAGCTGATCATACAAGACAGCCACACCTTTTGCCTATCACAGCTTAGATAAAGAAGTTTTTTCATGTGCAGTTGCTACCAGCCGAATGACAACTTGTTGCACCGAAAGATTCTGGTTACTATCTAGTTTGCATAACTGTTGACTTGTCACTCTTCATAGTTTTCAATGCGTTGCCTTTCTTTGTAACTATCTTACCAACCTTTTCAGCTTTTCTGAAACTGCATCCTACACTAGATGGTCTGGCTTGCTTTTCTAATGTTGTATACTAATATTGTATAGCAGATGATCTGACTAAGGAACCTTCTCATTTGTTATCCCACAAGGACACTGAAGATTTCAGAATCAGGCTATGATTTCACAATGATCTCTATAAAATAGATTCAAATGAAAGCTATTGGAAAAATGTGTAGTCTTTCTTTCTTGCTACTGTTTAGTTGTGGCAGCAGTTGAGATAATAAGAGTGGGTTGTGAAATTAATTGACACTGTATGGCAGACCATGTGTCATTTTTACTTGAGTTGGGTTTTTGCCTTGACTGATTTTTGTGTGCAACTCACTGTGCAGATGTACAAGCTCCACTAGTTGGCCCATTGCAAGAAGGAGGAATATGGACACAGGAAGATGGCAGACTAAATAAGCTTAAAGTATATATGAAAGAACAGATTAGGAAAGTTATTTTCATTCTGTTTCAAGGACAAGCTAGGTTTGTAGACTCATGCTAACTCGAAGGAAGAAAGGCATATCTTGAAGTGCAACAGAACTTCAAAGATCTGGCTTGCTCTGAGGCAGGAAGTTTGACCCTTCATTCAGTTCCAATGGTAAAATCCAATTTGGGGATTACTACTATTGCAAGATCTCCCAGGAATCTGAGCACAACAGTATAAAAACACCTGGCTGGTCATGCTCCCATGGGAGTGAAATGACCTATCCTAGACATGATTTTCTTGCAACTCTATTAGCATGGTTCCTTTGGATGGTAACTTATATTTTAAAGTAATAATCTACTGATCAAAGATCTGAGAACAGAAGAAATTCTTTGCGGTTGCACAGACAAAAATCTCTGACTCTCTGAGGACACAAAAGAGGCATGAACCTTCTTTAAAGTAGGAGACTATTTCACCTAAAGAATGTCAATTCAAGGATCAGCTTGCCAGACTTCTGTGTGGGCTTGTAAATTACATGTGAATTTTTGTAAGAGATTGTGTACTGTAAGATTTGCATAAGGATTACCAACTGACCACAAAGCTAGAGAGTATTCTTTCTGTCAAACCTCCATTTATGTGTGTGTGTACGCATGCACATAAACTTTGCAAGGAAAATGTATTAAAGATAGCTGGAACATACTTCTCTGAAGTAAAATTCAGCCGGGCCATTGGCTTAACAACATAATAGCTACAGATAATATAACAGACCATGTGACCAGTGGTCTTGGATATTTATTAATGTATTTGTGTTTCTTAAAACACAAGGGCCCTCAAGCTCCTCCAAGAATGACATTGAAACTTATGCAGAAGGATGTCACCTACTGAATCACCGATGTGATTTCCAAGACTGCGTCAGGCTTTTCCTTTTACCTGGAGATCTTCAGTAAAGCAAAAGCAGGTTTGTACAGGTCCTGTTGTGATAATGAGAGTTCCTGCTGTCTCTAAGAAAATGCCACCGAGTTTCATCCTTTGCACAATTATCATTGTGGAGATCTAAAGATAAACATGACCTGATTGTTGCCAGAGAATTTCTCTGAATACCTGAACCTTAATAGTTAGTCTTAAAATTAAAGAAGCAGTTTATGAAAACTGTCTGGGTCTCGCCGTGAGGCACAATGGCATTATGATGCCTAAATAAACCCCAAGAACATAAACTATGTTCTCAAAATAAGCTGTCAACAACACAGCAGCCGAGGTGCCCCATGACCCAGCAGTTCTGTGCTGCTCAGCTGAGTTCATTTCTCAACAAAAGACTGTTTGGTCGAACTGCAAGTTACAGGACACGGGGCGATTTTGTACTTTCAGATTTTCTGCCTGGTCTTTTCTCCTAAGAAGCGAGGGAGTTATCAACATTGAGTTGGAATAGCTCTCAGAAACTGGTGATTACGATACAAAGACCCAGCGATTAAACTGGAGGGATGGCATAAGGCGCCAAGTAAGCCGAGAGGCTTTCAAATAATAATCGTTCGTGTATCTCAGTTTCGTGCCGTCGCCCCAGCGTCGCGCAGACACTTAGATCCAGCGGGCAGGTACCGCAGGGGGAGCGCAGCCTCCAGCCGGACCTCCGCCAGCCGCCACCCTGGATCCGCAGGCGGCGGGGCGAGAGCTCGTCCCGGTCCGCGGCCGCGGCGGCGCCGGCCAATCGGCGCTCGTCCCAGTCCCCGAGCGCCCGCGGGGTCCCGGCGGGAGGCGCTGGGAGCGGCTGGGGTTCGCCCGACGGCTCGGCAGCCTCCGTGCCCCGCGGCACAGCCGCCCCGGGGCCGCGCTGGCGGCTGTGCCCGCCCCGGGGAGGGGGCTCGGCCGCAGCCGAGGGGCTGCCCCGCCGGGCGGGGCCCGAGCCGCGCCGGCGGAAAAAGTTGCGGCCGCTTTTCAGCCGAGAGGCGCGAGCGGGAGCGCTCGTTTCGGTACCGGGTAAAGCCGGCGGCTTCGGAGAAGAGCAGCCCGGTAGCTCAGCACTTCCTTCTGCCGATAAGATCTTCGCCTGCGCCCGCCGCGGCTGCTGCCGCCCCGCTCGAATTGGTTTCGGGCTCCCCCCGGGGCGAGACGGGGCGGGAGGGGGCGATGCGCGGGGCCGCTCCGCTGCCCTCGCCATGGGGACCCTGGGGACAAGGCGAGAGAACCGGTGAGTTCGCCGTCCGTGTTTTATTGTCCCGGGCGCGGGGCAGACTGCGGGGTTCGGGAACGCGCGACGCCGGCGACCGAGGGCGCGATGTGCCCGTGCGGGGCCTGGTGCGGGGCAGGTGCGGGGCAGGTGCGGTGCGAGGCGGGGCCGCCGTGGGGAGCGGGGGAGGCGCTCCGGGCGGCCGGGGCTCCGCGGGGCCGGCAGGGAACGTGTCGGGCGACACGTTTTGTTTCACCCGTTCGAGCGCAAGCGTGCGGGGCGGTCGTCGCGGGCTGCGAGGAGCCTCACGTTACGGGGGGCATGTGCGGGAGGGGCGCCTCGGCCCGGGCTCCGGTCACGGCGGCGCCGCCGGGCTCGGAGCTGCCGCCGGAGGGCTCGGCTCGTCCCCTTCTCGCCGGGAAGAGCCACTCGCCTCACGGGCCGATCGTCATTCGCTTGTGGTTTCCTCCCCACCGCCAAACAGCGTGCGGTGGGCAAGCAGGGTGCCCCCCCGCCGCCCAGCGTCAAGTAACTGCTGCGAAGGGATCTGTTGTAATGAACGGTTGGATTCAGATGTGTCCCGGGCTGAGTTTGGCCTGTCTGGTGTTGCCAAGTCGGCCACAGTTATCGTAAACTTTTTTTTTGCGGGTGGACGCTTGAGTTTTTCTGCACCCCTCCCACTGTGCTTCTGCTGCATTGCCAGGATCCTCTGCCCGGCACTGCAATAAAGTTAGGAGAGGAGTTTAAGCTCGTAAAAAGCAAATCCTGAAAGCTGCTCAGGGCCTTGGTTTTCTAAAATGAGTACAGGAAGTCGGCTCACAAAGCTAAGAGAAATTTAGAGAAAGGGGGGAGGGAAGGCAGCATTCTTTGCACAGCCACTGTCATCCTGGCTGCGGAGGAGCTGAGTGATGGTCCTGTCCCTGCAGGGTCAGACCTGCGTTTTCTGGCTGGAACTCCGGAGGCTTGGGGTCAGTGTTGGGTTGGAAGTGACATCATGTGCAGTTTCGTGGCTTTCTCATTCAAATGAGACAGAGCTCTTAAGATAAGGCTTGAAATCTATGGGGATGAGGTAGGGTCCAGGCTGTCTTCATGAAGCACGTATATGTCCCCAGGAGTATGGATATGTTTGTGTCTTTACCTTCCCTATCTGCTTGTACCACTCACACTGGATAAATTTCCATGCCTTTTCTTCCCAGGACTGTCAGTTTGTTAACAAAGTATTGCATAGTGTTCTAAGAAAAGTTATATGAAAGTTTTAGATGGCATCTTAAAGATGTTGTAGTCACTTGTTTAGGAAGACTGTGGAGTGTAAATTGTCCCTGAAATAAATTCAAGTTTTATTGAAACAGCAGTGGTAGTTGCACTTTTGTGAGCTTTATGGTTACACCCTCAAATCAGAAGTGGTTCCCATTATTTGCAGGCAAAAATGTTTCAGCACTTCTCATCAATAAAATAATGTGCCTATTTACTGTTTCAGAAAAAATGATGAACTTGTACAAAAACAAAGAACAACCTTTAATATTAACTGTAAACATACACATTCTTGAAATCTAAGATATTATGTGATCAAAATACAAGCCCCAAACTGGGCTTGTGCTTTATTTTGATCTTTTAATTTTTATTATTAAAGACATTGACCTAATCAGGTATGCAATTTTAAAGCAACTTAGTAGGAAAAGAATAGTATTGAATGAATGCAAGTTATTTTTTTTTAAATTTTGAAATAATCCACTGTAAAGTTGCCCTGATATTTTGTTTATTTATAGTAGTGATTTTCCAAATGAAATTAATAATGCTAGTCTGGTGGTTTTCAATGTGCATAATATTTGATTGTAGTTAATTTTTTTCTCCTTTCACTGGGCACACAAACGTGGTGGTACATTACAGCATAGTAATATTCCTGTTACATAGTTTGAGGGGGTTTTAGACTTGTGCTGAAATCGTAATGTAGATATAACTCCCCAACAAAGAAACAAGACTTCTGGTATTCTCCACAGATCACCAAGGACGTCTATGACAGTGTGCTCTACAATCCATATTTAGCACTGAAAAAAAGTCACTTATGTAGCAGTGTCTTTGGTGTACATATTAAGTGGGAGGGTTATGTCTTTCAGCACCCTAGCTACAGGGAGTTAATTGTCCTTTAAGTCTTTCCTATGCAGTGTAAAATGTACCACTCGATCTTGTATTTACTTCACTATCATTCTTTCTTTCAGGCAGCCTTCTCAGGCATGCAGCACTTCCCCTGAATCAGCACTGGAGCTGAAGCAGATCAGTCATTGTCACAGCCTTTCGAATCTTACCCAAGTAACAATGGTGCCGTTGGGGCACTTAGCCAAAGGGGCCACTTTGGAAGATCTTCTTGAAACCTGCATTCAGTCTTTTGGTGAGTGTCTGGAGGTTTCTAGAATCATATGTATTTGTTTCTATCATGGCTACATCTAGGTCACTTACCAGTGAATTACATGGATTTATTATTGAAGTAGAAAGGTAAAACTGAGAATTTTCTATACTGTAAGTAACTACACATTTTTGTAGGTTTGTGGATTTGTTTGTGCATAAGTGTGTAAGATATGCCAAGAGATTACTGCTTTTTCATGAGAGAGTAAGACAAACGTCCATCGTGTACTTCTATGTGTGTTTTTTGTTGTTCCTTCAGTTACCAATTCGGTAAACTTTAGCAAGTAATGTTTCTATTTTGCTTCTTTTCTCCTCCATTTAATTATTGCGAAGTACATATCCACTGAACTGTTATAAAGCCCTGATTCCTAAACATACGTTGATTCATATTTTTATAAGTTTTGGCTCATTTGGAGTGAGATAAGACATCTGAAGTGTGATACCCTCATACAGGTTTAATATTGTGGCTACCTGTCCAGTTTAGCTATAAATGCATGTGAATCTTTCTAAATGGTTTCATATTTCAATTAGAAAACTTACCATAATTCACTAAATAGGGTTTTCTTGAACCGTGGCAAGTGGTACATAGGTCTAGAAAAGTGAACTGTAGTGCATCTGCAAACATAATCTTAAACTCACTAAGAACTACTGGAGTTAGGATGTGTGCAGAAGTTTAGACTCTTCATTGAGCAATTCATAGTAGTGTCTGTGTTTTTACATCTTCTATGCCTTTATGCATGTTCTTAAGCAATGTTGGAATTTCCCAGCAAGGTATTTCAATAAATTGTAAAGTGCAAATGTTACAACTATAGATACCCTGTGTAACAAAGTTCCCTAAAGAATGTTGTTGCAGCTATCACCAAAACACTATGCAAAATTTATTCACATAGTCATGTCCATAAAGGAAGAGATGGAAAAACTTTAATTTTGGAGTATGAGGAGAGTTGGAATAGGCAAAAAAAGCATAGTTGCTGAATGACTATGAGTAAAGTAAGTGACTTGAGAAAGTTTTTTCCCATGCATAGTACTGAAGTAAAGCTATAATCCTGTACTCTGTTAGCCATGTAGTTCTGTTCAGACTGAGGTAATATCTTCAGTTTTAGATATGCTGACCTGTAATATTTTGTATATATAGAAATTCATTATTGTGTTCTGAGCAAGTTTTATTTCGGTATTAAAAATATAGAAACCCCCAAGATGTAAGCACAGATTTGCTTTTTATATTTTAAGTTTTCATTTTGGAAAAAGCCCTTAAGTAATTTGCTGTCTAGGGTAAGGAGAACAGTAGGAAATAGAGATGATAGTGCACCACGTTTCAGAATACATCCTGCATCATGTTAACATTACAGTGCACTGGCTAATATTACATGTGCAATTATGAATACAATTCCTATATAACGTATGTAGCTGAAATTACGTTCCTGGACTCAATTATAAAAGTTTGGGAAAAGCAAATAATATGTAAGAGAGGCTGCTGTCAACAGTGGTGCATCAGAGGAAACTGGCAGCCTTTTTGCCAAACCACAAGAAGAGAATATTACAAAAACATCTAACCAAGAAAATATTAAGAATTTAAACTTGTGTTCTTCACAGCTAGGTATAAGTTATTTATTTTACAGTATGGGTAGGGGGGGAAAAAATGAGAAAGAGTGATATGCTAAATTGAAGAGTGAGAAGGCTAATCTTTACCACACTGTTTTAAGTGTATTCCAAAATGTTTTGTCCAGAGGGTCATTTTAATCCAAAAGCTATGCTAAGGACGTGAGGAAAAAAGATTGGATCTTTGTGGGAGTGATTCTATGGGTCTACAGCAGTGCTGGGTAGAAGATGAAGCTAGAATGTGGACACAATAGTGTGAATTTTGACGGTGGTGTTGTACCTGGTAATTTCCAAAGTAAAAGACAGGAGTCGCTTTCTCTCCTCTTTACTGTATCCCCCTTCTGCCCTGTTCATTTTTTAGAAAAGATCAAAAGCTTATTCAGTGTAGATAACTTAAGCGTCTGCTTTGGGATGGTTACTCTGTGCTCTTTCACCTCTGAAAATTGGTTTTCTTTAGCTTGAAGGGATGAATGATAGGCATGTGTGTTAGAAACAGTGAGTGTCATATGAGGTAGTGTAAAGTCATGCAGATGATTACTACATCTAAGAGATCATAATTACATCAGTGTTTATTCAATAGCTTGGTGAGAAGGAGATGCTGAAAGTAGAGGTTTCTTCAAGTCACGTGAATAGTTGTATCAGGATAAGATGAATTATCTTGCAAATGAATTGCAAAAAATAAAGGCAATAAAAAAGCCAGGAGGTAAGCTAGAGCAAGAGTTCAGAAAAAAATTAGCATGATGAGAGACTGAAGGCAAGGAACTATCTTAGAAAGGAATGTTAGTCTTGAGATTAGGAGGTGTTCGGTAGAGACAGGAGACCACTCTCATCAGTTTAAAGAAAAGACATTTTTGTAGGACAGTGATTCATAACATGTTCTACATGACTTGGAAGAGATCTCTCAACACTCTATGTAGCTGCAGGATGCTGTTACTGCTGTGATCTGGATTGACAAGAAGAGCTGTAAGGGCAAGTAAATTCATCACATGTAATTACATTAGAAAAGAAGGGGAAGTGTAGCATGTAAGTGGAACTGACAATAACTTATAAAGATAAAAAAGTAATTGTGTGGAAAGAAAGAGAAGTCTTAATAGGGAAGTGGAGGAAAAGGGAAATTGAAAAGGGAGGAAAGTGCATAGAGGGGAAGAGCAGGAGGTAGGGTAAAATGATTGAAAAAACTCGAAAATACAGAGGCTGTAGAAAGGTTAGTTTCAGTGGAATCTCTCTGTCAGAGAGGTTAATTCTGAACAGAGAGGTCATAAAGAGAAAATTAAAGGTAGATATTCAATTGGCAACAGGATGGCTGAAGTTGTGAGTTCAGGGCAGCAAAGAAGTAATTAATAGATATGACAGCTTCAGGAGAGAGAGAGTTTATTCTGGAGGAAATCTTTGTTAGTGAGGTAAAATATATCAGCAGTATTCCCTTCACTAGGTATCTTAATTTTCTAGTGGTATATCTGCTAACTATGGAAATGAAATGATAGTTGTTCATAACGTTTTTCACCCTAGGCTATCCTGATGATACTCGGAGCTTGATGTTCTGACTATGTGTTAGCAAGTCAGTTTCTACTCTAGCAGATATTTTTTTTTCCTGTTTGTATCTTCAGTATCTATTTCTGCATGGTAAGAGATCACTGGTTCTTTCCTTTGGCTACAAGCATTTGTCTTTATCTTATAAATGTACTTTCTTTTTTTAATCTTGAGTAAGATTAAGTGTGCTGATTTTTTTAAACAAATACAAATTTCAAAGGTTCAGTGAACTATTTTAATATACATTCAAGCTTCTAGACCATGTTGGGTCAGTGGACCTTTTCCTTGCCCATACAAAACATTCATTTAAATTGTTTTTACAAGTGATTAAAAACCTGTGTTGCAGTTGGGACATAATGTATCTTCAATATGGTGTAGATTTGCTTTCTCCCTGCTTTGTCTACAGTAAAGTCCTGAAACCTTATTTAGAACTACCTAACAAACAATTCTAAGAGTACATTTGAAAGTCATCATTTATAGAAACACTTGTGTCTTCCTAAAAACATCTGAAGGTCATTTAAGAGCTGAGAAATCCCTAACATCAGAAGATTTTAATATGATGAAGATATTTCTCTCCTTAACCTTTGAGCATGAGATCTTACTCGTTTGCCTCTTACATTTGAGAACGGGAAGCATGTTTACTGTGGCACACAACATGTATGCTTATCCCACAATTCAGGCACTGCAGTTACTGCTAGACAAGATGTGTGTGCTCAATGGAAAAAAGAAATAATGAGAAAACCATCTTTAAATGCATGTTACCATGCAGTGTCCCTCTATCTGGTTTCTTAAGGGAGATGTAAGTGAAGTGCTTTAGGAAAGCAAGCAAAATATGTCCCAGAGTGTGTAGGGTAATTCAGTGTGGAAGCTCAGCTACCTTAAATCCTTTGCTGTGGAGTTAGTTGTTTATACTGTTATGTCTATCTTCAACAGGAAAAAACCCCAAACAAACAAGATTTAAGCTCTTGGATATTGCTTTTCAAAGACATTTAAAACAACAACCTCAAAGTTTAGTAATGTTCTTAATAGAATATACGTGAACCTAGTGCAATTCCAATGGTCATAATGCTCTTGGGCAACTAGGTCTAAGAGGAGGTTGTGATGTAAATTTTTCTGTAGTGTCTTATCAGGGCTAAACTGGCTTGTTGCCTCAATATGTGATAAAGTGAGAAGATTGTAAACAAACCTTAGACATTCTGGAGCACACTTCCAAACTGATCTGGATTAAAGGTGTCATGGAATTGATTTGATAGAAATCAGAAATCTGGAAAAGCTGCTGATGCTGGTTGCCTGTTAGGTGCTAGCTGCCGAAAGCTGTACAGGTTAACATTTTCAACAGGTTAACATAGTTAACATTTTCTAGAACAAAAAGTAACCACGTTAGTAAAGCTGTCTAGTTCTATAAGCTGATGATACTTTCATAGCTCATTTTTTTCATATCAATATAATGCAAAAATATATTAAATCTTACGAATTCTTTGAGGGCCAGTTTAAGTATTGCATTCATTTTACAATGAAAGAGGCAAGTTAATGTTCACTCATCAGGAGAACTGTAGCCATCTACTCCTCTAAAATACAGAGAATTTGAAAGATTTGTCCAGTTTTTTCCACTCTGAGTTATCTAGAAAAAATGCTACTCTTAACATAAGTACCTTCTTCCAGTCTAGCTAAAACATACAATAACTAGTAAAACAATCACAATTCAAGTAACAAGGTTATCCTTTAACCAGATTTAGCATATACCAGATTCTAACATAGAATTCTGCCTTAAAGAAGGTTATGTCATTCAAGGTGTATGCATATACGTAGAAGGTGACTTTGGTCATTAACTTTTTTCTGTTTGGTTTTCCTGAATAGTTTTTGTCTCGTGCTCCACAAAATTGCACGGTTTCACCCCTGAAGCCTAGACTGAATATTGAGTTCTCCAATCCCCCTCAAAGTGTTTTAAATTTGTTCATGGTATTGTTCTGTATTAAGATGTTGTTGATCATTTTGTGCTAAGTAATCTGGGTGCAGTTTGGTCAAATACAGTGAAGAAACTTTAGTATTGCTTGGCAACAGAAACTATGCTAATGATCAATTAATGACATTGTGGGAACAGAAGAGTCATTACTGCTCCGTAGAATGCATGACATTGTGGGAACAGAAGAGTATATGCTTCTGGAGAATACTAAGTGCTGTTTAGCTAACTATTAAAGTTAATTGTGATTGTACCAAAATGAAAATAGATTTCTTTACTAACTTGATATCTGTGGAAAAAGTTTTCCCAAAGAAAAGAAACTTTAAAATATATATAAAGGTATATAAAGTTCTATTTATCTAATTTGACTTCAGTCTTGTCAATATCAATTCTCAAAATCAAGAAAGAAGGTATAAAAGAAAATGAAGAAAACTTAGACTTCTTGCTTTATAAAGCAGTCTCCCATTTGCTTACATTTATCACAGGGATATGACAGAAAATTCTACCTTCAGACCTCTAAATATAAATTCAGGAAATCAGTATTAGGGATTTCCCTTAAAGTGTGACATCGTTCAGCAGATCTTTCTGTTGTTCAGGACAGACTAGAGATTAAAATCTAAGATAACTTTCTAAACATGATACCACTAATTTTTGCCCATTACTGAAGTAAAAACATGGAAGAACAAACAGCTGGCAAAAGACAAGAATAAGAAAATTCTCCTAAAGATGACTTTATGAATCCCCAAACACTGCATTTTTAATACTTAAATGTATAGAGAGGTCATGTTTAGAAAAATTCAGTGCCTCATGCCATCTATACTGTGATGAAAGATCATTTAGACATATGTATACATAATATTTTTCTGACAAAATACAGAACTCCTCTATCAGAGAACAATAGTGCAAGATGTCAAGAGCCTTTTTTCTGTTTTAACCTTTACAGTTTTTTTGGAAAAAGATTCCCCTTTAAAATATACAGTTATGGTATGGATTAGATTGTCTTCTTCCAGGAGAATCAGTTATGTTTAATGTTGATCTCCAGTATGCAGTGTTACTGTTTTAAATGTATACATAAAAAAAAAGAATTGTTTAAGTAGAGTAACAGAAAATGATCTGATAATTTTATTAGTAATATTAAGAAATGCCCTGCAGCAGTACTTAGGAGGCATAAGACTGTTGCTCAGTGCTAGACCAACTAATACAATGTGGCAAATAAAATTTACGCTTGAACACATCAGAATGTTTTTCTGACTGAAGTTTGGCATACTGCAGATAGCTTGAATCAGTAACTGGGGAGCTTCTGCTGTATTCAGATATTTGATAGTACTACCTAATGATTAGGTATGTTTTAAATTTGGAGTGAAGTTCTGGGTTTTGTTTTGTTGTTTGTTTGTTTTTTTTTTTTTTTTTAAACTTTGGTTAGTTTGGTCCATGGTGAGTAAGATAAGTTTCAGTCTAAGGATGAACTGTTGTAGTTTAACCTTGGCCTTCAGCCAAGCACTGCATAGTTTCTCGCTTACCACCTGCCTGGTGAAATGGAGGGAAAGAATTGGAAGGGTAGAAATGAGAAAACTCATGGGTTGGTATAAAGACAGTTTAATACATTTTAACTAAGACAAACCAAAACCTAAAACCAGAAACCATAAACAAAACCAAGAAAAACATGTGAAAATCCCCTAACTGCTTACCATCAGTTAGCTGATGCCCAGCCAGTCCCCAAGCAATGGCAACCCTGGCAAACTTCCATCCAGTATTTATTGCTGAGTATAGTATGGAGTATCACTTTGGCCAGTTGGGTTCAGCTGTCCTGGCTGTGTTGCTTCCCAGCTTCTTCCCCACCCCCAGCCCTGGTGGGGCAGCGTGAGAAGGCATGCCCCACATGCTAGGTTAGAAGCTAGTTTGCTAGAGAGTGTGTAAACACTCATTCCAGAAATATATCTAGAAGTTAGAGCAAAAACTGGGAAGCTGAGGTATGTAAGGGAGGGAGACGTGAAATGGTAAGTCAGAAATATGAGAGCAGGAGTAGGGTTGGAGTATGTGTCAGTAATGAAAATCAAGGCCAGGAACTGTGATCTGCAACATTTTCAAGTCTCTGAGAGGAAAGTGGCTTGGTGTCTGCTAATCTATTACAGTTTGAACCTTTGGATGACTTTGTGCTTCCTTGGATCTGGTGACTGGCTGCCCCAGGATCAATCATGCTTACACAGAGTTTATTATAAAACACTGCAGTTGTGTGATGGGTAAGTGCTAAGCATGCAGCTAGGTTTAGTATTCAAGTAATGATACCAGCCTCAGAAATTTCTGATTTTGTTCTGAGTGTCTCATTTACATTATCAATCAGTGCTTATCCAGCACAGTTGTGGCATTACACTCAAATTGTTCAAGAGCTGTTGTAGCTCAAAAGCTGCACGTGGCCCCGTATCATGATTTAAAGCTTTCAAAAAATTCTGAAAGCTCAAATTATGTTTTTTAGGCTTTGGAGTAAGAGACTATTAGATTAAAAAGTTCTCATCTAAATTTGCTCAAATCAGTATTTTAAACGTGCCATAGAACAATGTAGGGGTGTGTGTGTGTGTTAACTTTTTGTCTTGTTCTGTGTAGTTGATCTGAATTTCCAAGGCTAATGGAATGCTTTCCACCCACATTTCATTTAGTTTCTCTTGAAGTACATCTTAATTTCTCAAAATCATCTCATTTCCCCTTGACAAGAGCTTTTATCTACTTGTTTTTGTTTCAGAGAATTAGCCACCCAGAGCTCTTTCTTCAAGACCCAGCTTTCCAAAAGTTGTTTCTTAGAAGGGATGTCTTTCACTTGAGTTTTTTTCCCCTAATGTTCCATACCCTCACACAGAGCAGTCTTGATATCCTTTTTGGATGCATATTAGACTCACTTGTGTCTTGGATATATCTGTATTGTTAATGAGTATTTGGAGGAACGTAATATGGGAGGGGGTGTCCCCCCTTCTGCAGGGAGTCTGGAGGGGGGAGTAGGCTTGGTGAAATGTAAGGTTTATATGGTTTCTTCCAACATCTGTGTTTACTCAGCTTGTTTAGAGTTCTGATGGCGCAGGACTGATGACAAAGTACTTTGACTCTTTCCTGTCTGGAAAATACTGATTTGTTCTCATTTTAATTTGGGACGTTTTCCTCCTAAGAACAATTCTTTGTATCAACAAACTTATATGTATGACTCACTTAATGGTTACAAGCATGTATGGACAATAAGCCAGTTTTACAAAAAATAAAAAAAGCTTTAGTGCAGTTCCCTGAATAATTTGGTGCTCTCTGTGAAACATTATAGCATACTTGTTACTTGAGGGGAACATCACCCTCCCGTACAGAATTAAGTATATATAAGCTGGAGAGCTCAAGACTCCACCTGCTTTCTGCTAAAATTACAACAATCTTTCTTTCACCTAATTGGTGCACCATCATTGTAGGGATATTGTAATTAAATTGTGTTGTTTCTGAAAGTTATTAAGCACTCGAAGTAATGATCTGCAATAAAATATCACTAAGGAGAATCACTAAGTTCTACACTTAGGTTAATCAGCTGTAAAAATAATATGGTCAAGTCCTTGGTTTGCAGCATTTCTGCAGAAAACTATCTCCATGTGAAGACAGATTTTAAAACTGAAAATTAATTAATGATGTTGTACCACTGCAGAAACTCGAAGGAGATAAGTGCAAATATAGAGGGATGTGTTTACCTATTTCTATTTATTTATATGTACACATTATAGATGTACATTTACATCTATAAAATATAAATGCATATAAAGGTATTATGTATAGGATATTAAAAATAATGTTCTAACTCTGATGCTAAGTCCTCTTCTGAAGTCCTCTGTTCAGGTTTGCTTCATAAACATGCAAGCTGCAAAGGATTCAGAAAAGAACATCAAAGCTGACCAGAGATCTAGAAAACCCAGTTTCTGAGAAAAAAAAAAATTGACAAAATTTATCTGAAAAATGAGACAAGGGAAGCACTCTTTAAACTGTATATTGATAAGGAAAGAATATTGATAAGAAAGTATATTGATAAGAGAAAGAAAAAGTTTTTCCTGTCTGCTGGAGGCCAGGCATAAAATGGGCTTAAATTGTCTGAAGTCTTGGATGAGAGAGAGGAGAACTCTATAATGACAAAGATGCTCAAGTGCTGGAATAAGTCATCTACCGAGGCTGTGAAAAACCTCATTAGTGTGGAAATTTAACAACAAATTAAATGAGTTCTGAAGCATACTGGCTTAAGGAAAGCTTGTTCTTCTTTAGAGTACTTCAGCTCTGATTTCTGCTGTCAACTCAAGTTTCCTCTGTCATTTCAAAATAAAGATTATTTCTAACTCAGTAAAGACCCTAGTTTAAACTGAATCTGCTTGCTGACCCTAATGATGGTGTCATAGCTGATGAGCAGGATGGTGGCTTCTTACGGATCTGATTCTGATTAAATGTGATCAATTTGGCGAAGAGAGTTAAATAACTACTTCTGCTGCGGGGTACCAAATTCCAAAACAGTGATAGTAAGCCTGTGGTAATAAGACTAGGATGTGTTGCTTAAGTTTTAAGCTAGAGGGAAACAGAGCATTTCCTGTTTGTGAAGGGAAGTTCCAGGAAGTATCCACGAAAGACTCATGAAATATTTAACTCAGTTGTGGTTGCTTCTAGTCCTTGTAGTTCTGCACCTCACATGTGGGGCAGAGACATTGACTTATGGTTGTTCAGTCACCGAATCGTTGCATGTACTCCTGCATGTATCTCCATATTTCATACGTATCTGTTTACCAACATCTCTGCTGCTAGACATTAAGAGCATCAGTTCTCCCAGTTTTCAAAGCACATGCTGCTTTAATAACTTTCGCAGACATTTGTAACACCATCTCCACAATCTTCTTTAAGCCACCAGAAAAAAACACTTTTGCACACCAGTACAGCAACCCATGACCTTCAGCTTTGCACTTAATAAGACTGCCTGACAGTTGCTTGGCACTTTCTTCCATTGCATTGTTTTTGGTGCTAATTTTTGATAAGTTTTTGAAGTTATTCATGTTCTTAGTAGCTTAGTCACGGATCACGTGATGTTAGTGCTCTGTGATTCACATCTGATTCATTTCACGTTGTACATTATGTGGTAGAGTAGGAACCTGCTTATGAAATAAAGACAATGCTTATGAAATAAAAGCCTCTGAGACCTAGAAAAGCTATCTTTTCTTTCTTGCAAACTTTGGTTGAGTTAAGACATTCTTGGCATTCTTCCTGTTGCCTTATCATTGCACCCACGAGCAGGAAAGTCTCAGTACAATGATCTTGTCCATTGAGCATACTCTTTCTATTAGGTGTATTTACCGCAGGCTTGGTGGCTAGCAGGACCTGTTGAAAAGCAGGCAGTTTGCTCTTACAGCCTTGCTTATTGGATTTTGAGTACTTTGATTCTTTTAACTATTCTAGGAACAAGTAATACTTCAGTTATTTCTAAATCACAAATTATGGGAAGCCACAACTAGATCATATATTAGAGTGGCTGATGGGCCTAGATTAAGATGTTCTTACCCTCTTATGTTGGGTCTCATACATGCAGTGGAACTTCTGCAGCTGTGTTTTTTAGTGGCTTTGTATTACTATATAGATAATATAAAATATTTAGCCCTAAATGTCGTTGCATTTTCACTCGTGTAATTAAACACTGGAAAAGTATATTCAATTCCTAAATCCTTGTTTGTTTCAGAGAATATTTATTATAACATCTTAGTACAATAAGGTAATTTACAGGAGGACAAGCATTTAACCAGTGGGTTATTTTTATTTTGCTGTAATGAAACAAAGTGAAGGACTATGCAGTACTTTGCAGCTTTCTTTAAAGTAAATTGACTAAATGAAACACACCCATTCCACTTCATTTAGTATTCACTTGATGGTTTTTCTGAGCAGGGTATGTGGTTAGAAACAGGTATTCAAACGGAAATGAAAATTAGTCTCAAAGTTTTAAAACAAACTGCTGGAGGTTCAAGAGGCTGAAGAGGCATTTAGAGACACTCTTGCAACACAGTAAAGAAGCCCTTTTATTGAGTCTACTATCTGCACAAAGATAGTTTACCATAACATTTTTTTACTTCCTTACGCACATCTTTGCAGATTAGCTCTCTGAAAAGAAGTGACCTAGCGGTCAGAAATGTGAAAGCCCCAATGACAGTTCTGAAACTAAAAATATGCTAGACTCTTTTTCACCTACGGCCCATTTTTACCAGTAACTGCATGGATTTTTTTAAAATCATGAATTTATGAAATACAAATGGAAGAGGAATTGGTTTAAGTATTTTTCTTTTTTACTAACATTTGCCATATCATGGTGTATACGCTAGAAAAGTGCATGCTTTTGAAACTGAGCAGAAGGTTACACTAAGTATTTGGTACTGCATATGTTTGTAAAATTGTGTGCTGTTACAATTCCATGCAGACTTGCTGTTCAGTGCTGAACTGTTCTGGGAACCTTAAGAAGTTTTCTTGTAGAGTGGTTTTTTTTTTAAATAACATCATTAGTACAATGTTTTTCTTTGTGGATATGAGCCTTTTAGTTGTGTGAGAGAATGGATAGCACAAAACTTAGCACCACTTTAAAGTGTGCAAAATAACTGCATGTTGTTATCATGAAGTCTTATTTCTGTTGTGAGAGCATTAGGTCTGGATGTTATGAAGCATAACTGCATTTTTATTGTGCAAGAAGATACCACAAACATATTGTCCTAATCACTAATAGTAGGCAGAAAATACTGTTTTTCTCTGCATCTTTGTAAAGCAGACTGAGAGAGCTGGGGTTGTTTAGCCTGGAGAAGAGGAGGCTGAGGGGAGACCTTATTACTCTCTACAACTACCTGAAGGAAGGTTGTGGAGAGGAGGGAGCTGGCCTCTTCTGCCAAGTGACAGGGGACAGGACTAGAGGGAATGGCCTCAAGCTCCGCCAGGGGAGATTTAGGCTTGAGATAAGGAAAAAATTCTTCACGGAGAGGGTGGTTAAGCATTGGAACAGTCTGCCCAGGGAGGTAGTTGAGTCACCGTCCCTGGAGGTGTTTAAGGTAAGGGTGGATAAGGTACTTAGGGGCATGATTTAGGGATTGGTGGGAATGGTTGAACTCGACGTGATGATCCGGTGGGTCTCTTCCAACCTGGTTATTCTGTGTGATTCTGTGCAGGAAAGGAGGAGTGGAAAAGAGACCTTCTAGAGGACAGAAATTCAATCTGAAACCTAGTGCCATGTGATACCTGTGTTATGTCATATGGCAGAGGATTTTGGAATGCACACAGAAGAGAAACTGCTAGGACAGTGTTACATCCTGTGTTTGTCAGCAGGAGATGATCTGTATTGAGCATTTCTGAAAAGCTGGCCATTTAGTTACTTAATAGTGTGTGTGTGCATAACCGTTTGACTTCAAAGTTACGCGTATATTGAACTGCTTTTCAGATTAGGCAAGAGCTGATGAATGGAGGCTCTTGCAGAACCCCAAGTTTTGTAAAATGGATGAAAATTGATAGAGGTCTCTGTGTGCGAGGTCTAAAATAATTTTATCCTTCCCAGAATGCACTGGAAGAATACAAAATTCCAAATATTAAAATCCCAAACAAGTATACATTCCTAATGTTCCAGCCTTCTTCTGCAAATTCCCCACTTCTCTGGCTGAATAGTTCATCGTTTTGCCCTCAGTGCACTTGCTGTAATACCTAGGCAGTTTATATCCAAGAAAGGCTCTTTAGGTAATGAATAAAATTATGTGAGAACTCAAACAAACAATGCATAAACTCAAGTTCATGCTATAAAATTGAGTTTGTAATGTAAATCAAAAGGCAGCCCAAGAACTTCTAGTTACTTGGGGTCTGTAATGCACTTATTTATGGTGTCATAGGGCACAGACTTTCTCCTCGCCCATTTTTACAATTTAAGTGTAACTACAGAATGCGTATTCTGAAATTGTTCTCTTATGTTCAGGGTTGATGATCACCTGATGCATAAAGTTCTCATTTTGGGCTTGATAGCACTGAGTGGGTTGGTGCATGTTAACATGGGCTCTGCCAGAATTTACATTCAGAATTTTTTCTGCACATCTTGCCTGAGAGGCTGGCTGTTGTTAAATATTTAAAAACTGTCATTGTGTTAAGTTTTCTCCAAACTGAGTGTGCTTTTCTAGAGAAATAAAGATACCCACACTGGGTATGGGATATGTAGCATGCCTTCTACTTTCAAGGCTTCAAACAGTTGACTAAAACAATGATTTCACTTGTAAACTACAGATCTAGACTATTCTGAGTCACCTTCTTCCTGAACTGCATCTAGTCTGCATGAAATAGCCTGTCTGCCAGTTTAAAATAAATTTGATGAAAGATAAGAAGCTCAAAGAATTGCTTGTGTAGAAGAGAGACATCCAGATCAGTGTCCACATTGGTGTAGTGGCTGCTGTGTGAGCCCAGCATTGATTTGATTTGCTGTCTGGTAAGTTAGCCTGGATTCAACCGGCATGTATTTATTGCTTTTGTGTAGCTGATACCTTAAAGCATCAGTGAGGAGTTACAACATTATTGTGGGGAAGAGAAGGAAAAGACTTTCAGGAGAGACTACAGTGATAAAGGGCATGAATAGGACTATTGTGGAGTGATGAATAGAGGAGACAGATCTAGAGGAAATCAGACTTTATCAGTTCTGCTAAAGATCCAATGTGTTGTTCAAAAGGAAACACTTGGGGTCTGGGGTTCTCTCTTCACATTTGCTATCTTCCTGTAGGAAGGCATAGAAACTCTTGCTTGGTGACTAACATCGACCGTATTGTTTTGCAAGTGGGCTAAGTTTATTGTTTCTTTTAGGTGTTGTGCAATTTCAGAATTATTTTTACCCCTTCTATTAGTAAATGCTATTTGATATGCTGCAAAGCTGCTGTTTTACTTACCTCTTCCGTTCTGCTTTATTGTGTATTGCTTCTGTATATTGTTCCTGTTATTTCTGTGCTAGGTGTTAACAATATTTATCCACATAGAGGACAATGTATTTAAAATGTTTCAAAAAGGCAAATTTTATATTGTGCTTGAAAGTGTGTCTAATTTCAATTCAAGCTACTTAGGTTCTCTCTTGGCAAGCTGTAGAAAAACTTCACCTGTTTATATTTACAAACACTTTTACTACTATGTTTGTTACTGAAATAGGAGCTTTTTAAAATATCCTGCTACATTTGATGGCCTTATGAGGAGCGGCTGAGAGAGCTGGGGTTGTTTAGCCTGGAGAAGAGGAGGCTGAGAGGAGACCTCATTGCTCTCTACAACTCCCTGAAAGGAGGTTGTGGAGAGGAGGGTGCTGGCCTCTTCTCCCAGGTGACGGGGGACAGGACAAGAGGGAATGGCCTCAAGCTCCGCCAGGGGAGATTTAGGCTGGACATCAAGAAAAAATTTTTCACAGAAAGGGTCATTGGGACTGGAACAGGCTGCCCAGGGAGGTGGTTGATTCACCTTCCCTGAAGGTGTTTAAGGCACAAGTGGACGAGGTGCTGAGACGCATGGTTTAGCGTTTGATAGGAATGGTTGGACTCGATGATCCAGTGGGTCTCTTCCAACCTGGTTATTCTATGATTCTATGATCTTTTCTGAATACGGGCAAAATACTCACAAGATCCAGAAGATGGATGTGGTTTAAAAACCTTCTTCAAGTGAAATCCATGTAATGTACATTTTCCAGAAACAGAGCCACCACTGGGAGTATGTATAGGTTAACCTCTGGGCTTCTCCATAATCTATATAATGTTTCATGCACGTGTAGGTATAGATCTTAACCTGTGTAAATATTTTAGTGTTACATGTCAGCCGTACAAAAAGTCTCACAGACGCTTAAGAATATTTCCATTCTGTTTTACAAGTTCAGTCATGCCTCTAACTGACTGGTATGGACCAGTAACTGAATTATATTGCTCTGTAATTCATTAATTTGTTTCAAAGGTTTTACTTATCTGCCTAAAACTAAGCATTTAAGTGCGTTGCTGGGCTGAGATCATTATGTATAATTATCTGGATATTTTGAGGGCTTTTGCAGCCCTCAAAATGTTACATAGCTCTCATCAGAAAAAAATTATGCACTTCCTAAGTTAGTTAGTTAGTTACTACTGTCTTTGAAACAGCATAGGTGAACAGATCGGAGTAGAATTAGTATTCTGAAAAAGCACAAGTGAACAGATCTGAGTAGAACTAGTATTCTGAAAAAAGCCTCTGGCAAGTTATTTACCAAGGTATACGAAAATTTCAATATAAATATTCCTCCTTTTTTTTTTCAGATTTAGAAGGAAATGCATATCGAAACAACCAGCTGCTAAAGATAATTCTGGCCATGCATCAATTTATCATCTCCTCTGCAGACATGCTCCAGAAAGTCATTGATCTATATCCTTTGTAATATTCATCTGTTATTAAGGTAAAATTAGATAACGTGACACATTTGAAATGGGTAAGTGGTGGATACTTACTCTGTGGATGTATTGCTGTTCTAGCCATTAAACAATATACTTGTTCATTACAATTTTTGGTTTTGTAGTGTGTTTCTATTTGGTTTAGGATTAGGTCTTTTTGTTTGTTTGATTTAGCTTATCATTCACAGAGAAAAAGATGAAAGTTTTCAAGTAGGATAAATCACCCTCCATTGGCTGTTGAGGAATATCTATAAGGTATTAGATTCATGTAGGCACCTCAATTATGTGCTGTGAACCTGGGACTAAATTTCAGATCTCTTTTTCTCTTTCTGCCCTCAATACATATACGAGAACAATGAACAAAAGTATAATTTTTGAAAATATTCCAATGGTATTGCCTGGAGATAAAAATTTTCAACAAAATATTATTATCTCACTTATAAAGTTAAAATTACAGTGCTGAAATAAATTATAAGCTTTTCCCTTCTATTTGATAAAATTTTGAGGTGACTGCCTGTACACAATATAAGAAGCAGACCTGACATGCTAAGAATCTCCAGCCAGTTTTGGTAGAATTTAATTTAGGTAATCTATTTTTTCCCTAAATGCTGTACATTACTGGCTTTTAAAACAGCACAGTTTACAATAGAGCTTTATTCTAATATTAGATTCTGACTGTCCTGCTGCTTCTCTAACTACAAGTTGCTGGATCAAATGGGCCAAGCTGGAATTGTGGTGTAGTGTTGCATTTAACTTAGGCTCATGCACACTTTGAAAACGGAAGAAAATAATTGCTTCCATGTTTCTGAGAAGTAACATTTCCTAGAGTCAAAGAAGTGATTCAAACTTCTATCAGACTTGCATATTTTGCTTGACTCTGTGTATAGCTTCCTGTGAAAACATTGAAAGATAAAGACAATTTTGAATGAATCAGATAGTCTGGGCTCTTCTGTTCTGAAAAATGTTGCAAATTTCTCAGTTTCATTATTTTCCAGCCCCTAAATTACATGAGTGATTTAGGTGGTTATGAATGATTTGTGAGCCATCTAACTTCAGACATTCAGTTCGGGGCCCTTCAAAGTATATAGGAAATTTTCCAGATTTTGCTAGTTCTATAGTTAGCCTAATTTAAACTCTTACTACAAGAATTGTGGATGATATGTCCCCTCAGTTGTGGTAGATTTAGCCTATAGCTCATTTCAATCAGACTCTGGGCATTTTCATTAAGTTATGTTTTGTAGTACTGAAAATAAGTGTTTAATCTACAGCAGAATAATCAAGATGTGCATAAGGGGTTTTCCAAATAGATTTTCCATGTCTTCAAAGGGTATTGGCTAATATATGAAAACATGTTTTACAGAGATAATAGATGAAAAATATGGGTGTTTCTTTCCAGTTATCACAGAAAGTCAAATGAAAACTGTTGCATAGATAGAAAGTTGAGGTTAGTGAGGAAAGGCATTTCACATTTTTCTCTACCATTGTATACAACTGATAAAGTTTAAAAGAAAATAGCACCTATTCTGGAAAATCTCCAGTGAATCATGCTTAACTGAAAGGGATTTCCTCATAAAAAGAGTAATTGATAAATACGTATTATTGTTTCAAATTTTATTGAGATCTGCAAGCTCATGAGTTTTATTAGAAATGGTGAGGCATGTTGCAAAGAAACATGTAGAAAACAGAATCATTTCACTATTTTAACACTGCTTAGTACTTGAATGGCTACATCAGTATTACTCAGAGTAGTCATATTTGCAATAAACTTTTGCTAATGATATTGGGATCTATTTTGTATATCCTTGTGTAAAACCGTAATCTTATCTTATATGCCATCAGTAGAAGGATTCCTATTGCTTACAGGTAAAGAAGTATCAAGCATGTTACATTTCATATCGTATGTGAATGGATGTGGTTTTCCTTAACATTTTCTACCTATCTTAATGCTTTAGAAAATAAATCTTCCATGCTGTGTGTAAAGATATGCTATTTTGTGAGGTAAGAATATTCTTGGTAGCTATTAGTCTGAAGCTATGCATATGACACACAGAAGAAAGTTTTTGCATATCTTAAGCTGATATTAAAAAGAGAAACAGCTTCTTAAGGTTCATGTTAGCAGATTTACACAAAAAGGCCCAAATGGCTTTTCTGCTTTCATTGGTTGGGTCCAAGTGCTTTGATATTATATGTGATCTAGGAACATTTTTGCTTTTAGGCCAATTCTTACATACACACATTTCCAACAAGCACAGATTTTTATATGCATGAGTATGCTAGGTCTAGCTGGGATGGAGTTAACTTTCTTTACAGCAACCCATATGATGCTGTTCTTTGCCTGTGTGACTAAACACACCAATGTTTGAGCTGTTGCTGAACAGTACCTGCACAGTGTCAAGACTTTCTTGTTCTCACTCTGCTCCCCAGTGAGGAAGCTGGAGGTGAGCAGCAAGCTGGGAGGGGACGCAGCTGGGATAGCTGATCTGAATTGACCTTGGTGATATTCCATGCTGGAGAACGTCATGCTCAGCAATGAAAACTTGGGGGGTAGTCATTCCAAAGTAGCTCTTGCTTGGATGCTGGGGGGAGATCTTGTGGGAGGCAGTGAGTGATTGCCTTTGCATCACTCATTGGTCTGGTTGGTTTTTTTTCCTTTCTTTCAGTTATTAAACTCTCTTTGTCTTGACTCACACATTTTTTTCTCACTTTTGCACTTCCTCTTCTCTCCTGAATTCTGCTGTAGGGGGAGGAGTGAGCCAACACCTGAGTGGATACTTAATTGCTGTCAGGGTCAAACCACAGCAGTAGCTGACAAATTACACATAGGAATTGATACATGACTGAAACAGTTTTAATGTCAATATAGAAAAGTATAGGTCTCTGAAAACGCTTTGGATGTGTGAAGCTGAATCACCTGTCAACTATTAAATATATTTAATTAGTAATTTTTTCTTCAGTTAGTAGATAAAATTCTGACTAGCATAGGACGTTTTTTTTAATGCCCAGACCAAATAATTTCAAGTTTTAAAGGAATATATAAAATGATCTGAAAATTAATGAAGAAAAGATTGGCATGTATATTATCTAGATTTAATACGAAATTAGAAATCTTAATGAATTTATTGCAAATGTATATGTATTATAGTTCTATACAGCACTAAATAAGGTATTTTGTAATTTTTAATCTTGAAATTTTGATTTTTGATAAAATCAAGTTAGTCTAGCAAAAGCATCTAAAAGCAAGATTTATTTTGATTTGACCAAGAAGAAATATGACTCATAAACAGCATCAACTATCTAAATTGCATCTTTACTGATGTTAGAGCAAACCCCTTATTTTTGTGTTTCTGTGTTTACGATGTGCAATAGATATTGGATTACAGAGTTCTGGGTTATGTTCAAAGTGGACTCTAAACTATCTGCAACTATGGATGAATTCCAAGAACTGGTTAAAGCTAATGGTGAGGAGTTACACTGTCGTCTAATCGACACAACTCAAATGTGAGTGCCAAAATTTCAATATGCTTGAATGTATAGGACGCTTGGTCCTATAGTTAAATTAATTTTAATGTCATATGTTGTCTGTTCTTCAAAGAGCTTATGCATAATTATAGATTAAATATTTATTATGTAGAGGAACATTCTTGAACAGCCTTTCAAGGGTGATTTATGTTGGACAGACTTTATGCTAGGCTTTATGCTAAATTTTATGCTAGATAAATTATACTGTCCAGGGAACTTAGAAAATTTGTAGAGGTCTAATGGTTTTGGAAGATCACTTGAAGACAATGAGAAGGGAGAATGTATTTTGACTTGGTAGCAGATGAGGTTAAGATATATTGTTATATTTTTAACACCAAAGGTAAGCGAGAAGATAGCTTATTAAATTGTCAGACTCTTCATTCTATTTTATATGATTTTAATTACAAAATAACTTGTCCTGTAAAGAATAAATCATAGAGGTATATATCACATAGTTCTTTCTTGGGAAGAGAACTTTGTTTGCTGGAGAGTGAGATAGTTCTTGTGGAACTGTATAACAGTTGCAATTTGTTATTTGGTGAGAAATGCACAAGCAAAAGCAGAGCAGACTTTGGCATAAATTTTGTATCTGGTTATGATAGAGGATACTTAGTTTTTCAAATCCAATTAAATTTCATTATTCAATGGGCAAACAGCATAGAGGGACAATTCTTACTCAGGGGCTGGTCAAAGGAAATTTGTAAGAATTATTAAATGGAAGAGCACTGCATGTGTTCAGTGAAGACAAAGTTATGGACAACAATTCTGGAAGTACAATGTATAATCTCATGCTGCTTAGTAGTACAGTAGTATTGTATTTACCAGCTACATCAGTATAATACTTAAAGACTAACAATAATGTTTTGTCATGTAATCTCTAATGCCTGAAAGGAGTTTGCTATTTAGAAATTCAAATAATTCACTTCTATTGCAGTAAGACATAAAAAATGTTGGTTCTGTGTTAGGGAGGGAGGAAACCTTTGCTCTTCAGAACATAACTCAGGGTAACTCTGTTTTAAAATTTGTCTAAAAGAAATTCTAGGGATTGGTCTAGAAAGCTGACACAGCGTGTGAAGACCAACACCAGTAAGAAACGGAAAGTATCACTTCTATTTGATCACCTTGAGCCAGAAGAGTTGTCAGATCATCTTACCTATCTTGAATTTAAGTCTTTCAGAAGAATATCAGTAAGTGATTTATTTTTATTTGTTGATTGATTTATTTATTTTAAATAAAAGTGGGAAGGATGTAAAAAAGATGAGAGAGAGGTAGTATTGCACAATTAACCCTGTAGTGCAAGCTGTTGGACAAGGTGAGTTTGTGTCCAGACACATTTTGGTTTATTGGTGTTGAAGATGGTCAGTGGTACTTAATTCAGAGAATATATATCCTTGTACTGCAGCCATTTGAGATGGGGAGAGTGAAGGTTTTAAGCAACAGAGCAGAGTCGGGGCAAAGTCAGTTGGAGGGAAGAGGAATAAACCATTTGATCTTGTTCCAAATAATATCTTTTTGTTAGAACAAGTGGTGTCACTGGGGCATAGGAACAAGCAGCCTCTTTTGAGTCAAATAAATAAGCAGGATGAAATATTCTGAAGGAAACTAGGAATATTCTCCTAGAACATTAACCTGTGGCTGTAGGAAACGGTGCAGCATTCTTGTGCAGTGACTAATGGACTGCCTTTATAGAAGATGTCCACTAGACTCTGCTTGCCATTTTTGATTGTGCATAGCAAAATAAAGACTATGGAAAGCACTTGAGAAAATGCTATTTTTTAATGTAGAGGATGTTTAAAATATTTTGAGACAAACTTTCAAGTACACAAACAATGTTGGTAGCTAATAAGATGCCAGCTTCCCTATGCACCTTGCTTTCACTTGCATACTCGTATGTTACTTTACTTTTATTTATTACTTTTCAAACCTGATACAGTTTACACATTAGAGACCAAAATCTAAGATGGTGGCAAAGTCAGTGTGATGATAACAGTGAAAGCAAAGTGGAATTTCTAGGAGAGGTTGTTTGTTTTGGTTATTTAGTGGGTGTGGTTTTTTTTTTTTTTGGTTTTGAAACCCTACAATTAGAAGATGGTGTCTTGCAAGGAAAGGGGCTTTCAATACACTGTGGAAGATTTCACAGTCATGTGTTAGTATACTTTATTTTGAAGCTGACAGTACATGACTCTTCATGTTTTGTGTTAAATTCAAAAAGCCATAGAACCAAAGTCATGCACAGATTTCTGCCTGTAGGCAGTAATAATATGCAAAGCTTATATAACTCAATGTTTTCAAGCTCTGTGCAGACATAAGGTACTTAATGATTAATGGGCATAACAAGTATGATTGCAGTCGATGTCAGATAAGTCATAGAGTTCCAACAGTTTCACACTTGCATACCTTTTTATATGCAGGGGCCCTGCATATGTTTTGGTATAAATCAAGTTTACTGAGATCTCAGATCAGAATATAAAGTGTAATTAATAAATAGCTATACTCATTAACTCTTTGCAGAATGTGTTCATGATATGCTAAGCCACAGAATCCTTTTGTTATTCTAACATGGTTGCATATACTGGGAGAAAGGCTGCAAAGGATCAGCTGCGTTATCAGTCACTGGAATAACTATTCATAGGTATGGTCATTTGAAAGTCAGAAAGGAATACTTGATCCCCTGAACATGTACAGCAGACAGCAATATCTTCCATGAGACACCAAGTTATCTTGCAGCAAATAAAAAGGCAGGGAGTGGTCTTCACAGCGTAATAACTACAGGTCTGCTGGTGTTCAGAAAGTAGTTTCATTTCTAGTTATAAAATTGAGGGAGGCTACAGTCTTTTGTAAGGACATGGATTCTGCTTTCCTGTTGAGGCTCATAAGTTAGTCATTACAAAACCAGACTCTTGCATTATTTAAGTACCTGGACTTCATTACTGTATCTGCCACTAACAATCTTGTTAAAGCTGACTTTGTTAATAAATTCTTGCACTGAACTGGTTTTTAAACTTTAAGTAGTATGTTAGATATAAATTTGTTCAGCATTTTCAAAAAGATCTTTTCTGAAGGAGAGAACTGCTGAGAACAAAATCTAAACTCATCAGACTGACTCATAATTGTACTGAAACTGCTATGAAGTCCATAATTATGTAGTCAGATATTGAGAAATTATCTACCTATATAGAGTAGATGCTTAAATTTCAAGATCCAGCCAAAGCTGGCTGGGCTTCAAAATTGAAATAGTAATTGGAAGTAAGTACTATGTAATCTCAGAGACAGCTCTACTTATCACTATTAATATTTCTTCCATTTTTAATTTAAAAAGAGAACAAATCCAGAGATGTCTGCTGTCATATCTGCTTTTTAAAGTCTTAATAGTTCTTATTAAATCATAGAATCATCAAGGTTGGAAAAGACTTCTAAGATCAAGTCCAGCCATCAGCCCAACACCACCATACTTATTAAACCATCTTCAGATGGAAAAAAGTTAAAAAGTGAAGAGAAAGTGAGACGAGGAGATCAAGAAGCAAACAGCAGCCTAACAATTTATGACCTTTTCTTAAGGATTAATACCATTTGGCATATTCCTGTGGCTTAGGAAAGGAATACATGTCTATTACAACTATGAATTTTTTTTAGGTGTTAGTATTAGAAGTCAGAGTAAAGAATGGATGTATAAATTCCATATCTCATTTTCTGATGATGTCAATTCTTGTGCATTCTTGTTAGTGGATAAATCAAGTGCATAGATAAACATTGCATCAACAAAACCAAATTACTGCATCTTCTTGATCTTAATGAAGAATGGCTTTAAAAAAGTCACATGCAGGTGTCTACTGAACAATATCACATTACTTTGGTTAAATAAGAGAATTTCACAAGCTGCATTAAAAATATTAAGGAACCTGTAGGCCTCATTCTTAATGGTCTTATCTCAGTTTTATATCAATCTCAATGATCTTTCTTTTTGTATTAGTGTAGCTTAATTCCAAAGTGTGCCCTTGCTTCATAAACCACTTAATTTCCTTATACTTCCTGAAACTATCACTGGATTACTAGATTATACTTTAAGTTTGGTTCAGTCTTCCCTGTAAAAGCCTAGATTCAATGGATCTGTGGAGCCACTGAGGATGGGAGGAAGGGCTCCTGAGTTACATATAATGCAAATGATGTGATACAAATTATGGTGAAAAGATGCTTTCCTTTAATTCAATTTGTTGAAGACTTCTGCTTTGAACTGAACAAAGCTTTTACAAAGGAGAGATTCAATCTTATGGATATTTAAGGTGTAAAATATGTCTTGTATATTTAAATTGAAAAGCAGACCTCTATCTGCACACAGATCATGAGCTACATGAAACTGTACGTGAGTTTTCTTTTCACTTTTTTGTTTTGTTTTGTTAAGTTCTCAGATTATCAAAACTACATTGTCAATAGTTGCGTGAAGGAGAATCCAACAATGGAAAGATCAATTGCTCTTTGCAATGGTATCTCTCAGTGGGTACAGCTGATGGTTCTCAGCAGACCAACACCACAGCTTCGGGCTGAAGTGTTTGTCAAGTTCATTCATGTTGCACAGGTCAGTTAAATTTTGACATGTGTGGTGTTTATTTTGTCTTTCTCTGTACTGCCCCTTAGTTGCTCTTCACACACTACTACTGTAGGGTCAGTTGTCAGTGTTTGCACAGGTCTCCTGGTTCACACGTACAGCATGAATATTTGTGTATGCTATGGTTTCATACCAAGTATTCAGGTGTAACAGTGTCACAGCACCATCTCTTTTTTATATCCATTCTAAAAAATTGTTTCCAGTAAAAAAATATACTTACTTTTGAATCAGCTGGTAAGATTCCGAGCTGTGACTGCCTTTCCAGAGCATGAACCACTAGCACACCTTTGCCTTAAGCAGAAGCATTTATCCCCGACAAGCCTGACTGGGTAGAAGGAGAGCTGTAGTCTTATTGGTGTTCTTTACATACCGATTCTACTGCAGTCACAACCGAGATAGTAGGCAGTGTTTCCTAGTTGTGGTAGACTACGGGAGAAGGGAGATGTACTGAGGAATTACTTTGAAGACATTGTGTATGTAGAATTAATATCTGATTTAATACAGTAGAATAAGTACAAGTTACACCCAGTAAAATCACAACTCATTACCAAAACAAATGAAGTCAAATGGATAGTGGCACAAAACTTGCAAGACTTTAGAGGAAGACAATAGAGGAAATGTAGAATTTGGATGTGCATATTGAACAACTCGAACCTTTAAATAATAAATATTTATTGTTTATATGTCAACACAGAAGCTCCACCAGCTGCAGAATTTCAACACATTAATGGCAGTGATAGGAGGTCTCTGTCACAGTTCCATTTCCAGGCTCAAGGAAACAAGTTCATGTGTTCCTCATGATGTAATTAAGGTTGGTATTACTCCTCTAAGTTTCACATATAAGATAATTTCTAACTTTTTTTGTCATTGCACACACAATAGCCAACCTTATTTAATTAGATACAATCTAGAGAACAACAGGAAAAAAACAGAAAATGGAAGACTTACTTTGGTTTTTAAGTTTTTTCTTTATCATTTCATCTCTACACCAGTAACTCCTACATTTCCCACCTCACATTTCTTCAAGATTTGTATAGCTTCTCTAATGTTTAATACTCAGACGTGACAATCTGCATTTTCATCTCTATGTGGTAGTACAGAATAGCATTCAAACACAAAACCAGACAATTGGATCCTAGAACATTTGAGAACCAAACTATTGTTGTCCATAGCGACACTGACCATCCTGAGTCTATAAAATGTTGGCACACATCTCTGCACTTTGCATTTAAAACTAAAAGGAACATTTTTTTAATCTGATCTTTCCCTATGGAGGTTTTTATGTAGTTCAGATTTGAACAAACTTAGGCCTAACACTCACACATTATAATACAGTGGAATGTTAGGAATCAGTTGTGATTTCCAAAAAAATTCTTGTGAAATACAGATAGATTTTTTTTTTGGCTGAGATTCTGCTGACTAAAACTGTGAAGGAAAGCATATTTTTTAGCAATGGAATGAATTCTTCAGAGACTTCTTAAGAGACTAATGTGCTTTATTATTTTATTTTGTTTGGGTCCTGAATACTTTCATATAGGTATCTAATGAATCTGCTTTGATCACAGAATGATCACTGAGTGAAGAATGCATACCTGGAGTATAGGCCAGAAGTATGACTTCCCACTGATAATTATTGCAGCTCTTAGGATCCATAAAAGCAGTTAGCAAGCTTATTTTAGAAGGATGTTGTTTTACAAATTTTGTCATGAGGAGTGGACTGCACACATGTCCATCATTTGCATAACTTTTTGCATCAAGAAAATGTGTACAAGCATTAATAGAAAGCAGGTATATAAAGGCTGCTAATTAGTGAGTTGAGAACATATTTAATGTTTAACTATAATGAACAGCTCTTCAGGGTTAAAAATCAAGGGAATAGACTGAAACTTCTACACGAAATCATTCATCCATTGATTTTATAATGTTGAGTTGGCTTTTTACCTGGATAGTTTTAAATTAGGGAAATATTTATACTGCTAAACTTAAGATTAACAAGTCAAATATATTGTTTCTTCTTGATTTCCATGGAAAAAAAGTTTTCTTAAAAGCACATATGTGCCACCTTGAACTGCAGTAGGATTTCTGGTCAAGCTGTGATGGGACCATAACACAGTGTAGGATTTCTCTGCTGGGACCAGCTGGTGACCTGGAGGCCAGAGAAGTGCATTCTATGTTTTTAGGTGAAGATGGTTGCTTTTATGAAGGTCAGAGAGCTTGTGCTGTGCTTATGCATTACCTGCGTACCCATGCTCTTGATTTGAGAGGATCCGCTTTCTTCTCATTGACTATATAAGGCATGTAGGAGGACCAACATTGTAGATTAGGCTACAGATTAACTATCTATAAAGATATATTATAGATAGTTAAATTAAATGAGGTGAATACCCTTTAGCAATAAATGGGAAATTCTTGTGCTGTATGACCAGAACAAAAAAATGGAACTAATTTTGATCTTTTTGTTTTCTTTTTTTTTTTTTTTAGGTGTTTAATGAGATGACAGAATTGCTTTCATCTTACAGAAATTATGACAGTTACCGACGTGCCTATAATGAGTGCAGTAACTTTAAGATCCCAATCCTTGGGGTTCATCTGAAAGACCTGATATCACTTTATGAGGGCATGCCAGACTACTTAGAGGACAAAAAAATTAACATATACAAACTATACTCTCTGTATAACCACATAAATGATCTGGTACAACTCCAGGAAATGCCACTTCCCCTGGAGGCTAATATGGACCTTGTTCATTTGCTTACAGTAAGTCTGTTAGAGGAGATAAATACCTCAATTTAAAAAATAATTTCATATAACTCTCAGACAGCTAGGTAGGGAATTCCATTAATTATAAATACATAATATTCTATGTTTTTTTTCCTTAAGGAAATGTACAATAATACAAGAGGAAAAGGTGGTACTGATATTTTGGGCAGCAAGAGTAGAGGAGCCAGTTAGGCAGTATACCTCCAATTATTTCTATAAGGGAAAGAAATGTTTATTTCTGCTACACTACAGTATTATGCATTCTGTCTGTGCTTTCACTAAGGAAGTGTTCTGAATCCTCTGCTGATTAAACCTAAATAGGGAGAAAGGAGTAAAGCTTCCTCAGATGCACCTTGGAGGCGTAAAATTGCATACAAATCTTCCTTGTGTTGAACATAGAAACTTTCACATAAAAGTTAAGTCCTTCAAGATATGCAGGGTTAAACGTACCACATCTCTAGCCAAGTTTCATCAGGTACTAAAAAAACTGACTGACATAAGTAATAGTCAAATACAGGTTTTGTACTGCTCTTCCAGTCAGCTAGTCAGTGCCATGTTATTGACAAAATCATAAATACCTTGGACGTATGTCACAGCAATAATTTTACCCTCTTCTAGTAAGTTAAAATACTACTTTTTATTAAAATGGTTAATCTGCCTTTCTTGTTTTTCAGTTTTCTTTGGCCATAATCTCAGCTTGGAAAAACTAGTTAGGCTGCTTCCACTTTCTAGTTACAAGCTCTGTTTCAGCAAGAATCTAATAGATAAAAATTTGTATGTGCTTGAGGTTGTTTGTTCTGTCTGTGAGCACTTGTGTGTGAAAGTCAGCACATGTGCTCAGAGTCTGAAATAGAGCTACATAAAGTGAAGAGTGTCTTTCTGCCAATGTTTTAAGTGTTTTGTCTCAAATTTTTCTAAGTCTAGTAATTTTCTAAATAATATTTTATAAAAATGGCTATTACAAATATGTAGGACTGGCCACAATTTCATGTAGCTATATAATATAGGACATAAATTAAAAGAAATAATTCATTTCTAATCTACTAATATTCTAGAGCACATAATTTTCCTGTTTGTTCTCTGATTTTTCCAACAGTTTTCTCCTTCTCTCGTTTCTTTTAGTCATATGCTTTGCCATTAGGAAGCAAATCAGTTTGAAGAGGTATTAGTAATTACATGCATAAGTCAGTAATTCATAGAAGTATCTTAACATTTGGATTTTGGGTTTTTGAGTGTCAGAAACTGTTTCAAGATTTCCCCAGGAATCCAAAAGTATTCGCTATTATGACTACAACAGTAATTCTTGCAGTTGTTCACAAGGAAATTATTTTATATCTGCAATCTGAGTAATGTTATATATTAGATAAAAGGGCATTTTTTTCTTACTTTATCTGAATATGACTGCTGTGATCTTGACTATATAAGTAAATTTATATTTTCTTCAGACTAGCCATAGATCAAGGCTTATAACACATTTACATGTGGCTTTTCTATTCATTCAATCACATCTAGTGTGTATGTTTTCATGTGCATATTCAATGAGTGTCATATTACCAATCCTTATTCTTAGCTTGAAATTTGTTTCCAGTCAATAAAATATTTGCTATATTTTTGCAAAAGCCGAGGTATAAATTTGGTATTTTTTTCAAATTCCTATGTTTATCAAAGTTTAATGTTTCTCACTTTACATAACTGCTACTGACAGCTAAAGGTTCTCACTAAATATGTGCAAGTCCATCTTCTATCATCATCATATATTTCCTAGTTCAACATGGTCACAGCTCATTTGGATAAATATGACAGGCTTAAATGGGTTTTCTGAGATTTAGGATTTATAGGCAGTTTCATTAGGACAGTGCTTTTGTGCTTAGTTGCATAATAGAACACTTGAATATTATGGGAGTAACAGGTTTTTTCAGATTACTTATTAACTGACTGGTAGTTATGCCTACAGGCTCTTGCTGTGCTGATGACTGTGGCTGTATTGTTACAGATTTCCAGATAATGGCAATAACAGACTGCAGTTTAGAAATGTACCCATTTCAAATCACTGTGAACAGCTGTCCAGCTCATGTGCATTTTTCCTAGGTGCAACCTAAATTAAAAATTAACCCACCCAAGAAACTCTAATGCGTGCCAGGAGGAAGTATGTCAAGTAGTAGTGACTGCTTTGGGATGAAAATAATGTTGTGTTTGTTTTCAGCTATCCCTTGACCTTTATTACACAGAAGATGAAATTTATGAGCTTTCATATGCACGAGAGCCACGAAGTCACCGAGCTGCTGTAAGGGCCTTTCCAGATTCTTAACAAAAATACTTTCTTTATGAGTAATGTAACTTGTACCCTTGTATTCATTTTATTTTAATTTATGTGAAATAGAAAACATTTTAGTTTTATAGACTGAGCAATATCTGTTAAAGCATAAATTGTTTGGTTGATGGTGAAGGCTAAACTAGAATATATGGGAGACTTGACACCATATCTGGTTTTATAATATAAACACAAATACCAATGAAGTTGTGGAGGGATATCAGGCTCAATCTTGGCAATTGATACTGATTCTTTTAAATGAAAAAAAAATCTTATGTAATTCAAATGATTGAACTCATGAGTGCTATATTGCAGTTTTATTCTTATTTCATAAATATGGAAAAGATGGTGAATTTATAGTGCTGTCAGTCAACCGGCAATTTTAGGAATGACCAGTTCAGAGAGGAGCTTCTGCTGAAGTACAATGTAATTATCAGAAGTATGATGTTTGGTCCAACAGACCATTTCTCCAGTCCTGTAACACATAGCCCATTGTCACAAATGAAAGTAGTATAATACTGAAAATCTTTCCATGTTCCATAAATTTAAGTTTTGTTCAATTTATTCTAGCCATTGACACCTTCTAGACCACCAGTAGTTGCAGACTGGGCCTCAGGAGTAGCCCCAAAACCTGATCCAAAAACCATCAGCAAACATGTTCAGAGGATGGTAGATGTAAGTATGGTTGGCTCCTTTACCTTACCTGTCAGTTGTAGCCTTATTCTCTACGTATAAGAAGACACAAAGGAAAAAAAATTCTGAATGCATTCAAAGCTGTGCTGAGTTTGTAAGCACTTCTGTCCTTACAAATAGATATTTCTCCCTAGCTGTAAATAGCAGCAGCAGCTGGTGAGACAGGAAGGGAAATGGCTTAAATGGCTAAAGAGCCAGCAGGGAATGTGAGTGCTGGTTTGTATACTCCCAGAGTCATTCTTCCAGGGAGTCCATTTCTACCAGTCACTCCAACATTAAGTTATTGGTGAAGTCTGAAAGTAGGTTTCTTGATGGCTGCCATTGCCTTGTCCCTCATTTGTGTCACCTGCTTTACTAGAAACCCTCAGGTTAGCTCAGGTGATTAATTCCAAAACTGACAGAGAGGAAGACGTAAAGAGCTTGTCTTTACATCTCTGCTTCATCTCTTTTCCTTCTAAGCAGTTTTTATTGCTAGGTATCCTTTGATACGTGCTGTTTTGGAATATATTTCTAAATTTGGTCAGGGTGTGCTCCTTGCCTTAGGGCCAGATATGAACAGTAATACCATTCTACAAGTGGAAATAGGTGTCTACATGCCAATTATATTATATAAACACTTTTCACATAACTTTAACTGGATAAAATAAGCAGGCTGATTTGGCTAGAGACATCGTCCCTGAGAGCACTAATTGAGTACTAAAGCATTAGTACAAGTCGAATATGTAGATGTAGATATAATGGTCCTAAAGTAAAATTGAAAAAGAGGTGTCATTGTGCAGTGAATTTTTTAGTCCAGCCTATGTTGACATTTTGCTAAAAATCAAGAAGTCATCCTTCTTTAGACTCAAGCCAAAAAAAAAAGCAGTTACTGTTGCACCGTTTAGTACATACTGGAAGAAAGTAGGCGAAACTGGGAGAGGAAATCCATAAATATTGTGGAGACTATCTAAAGTCAGCCCATTCTCATTATAAACTGTTATACTGTTACCTTGCACAGTCTGTCTTCAAAAACTATGACCATGATCAGGATGGATACATTTCCCAGGAAGAATTTGAAAAAATAGCTGCCAGTTTTCCATTCTCATTTTGTGTAATGGCTAAGGACTGGTGAGTAGCTACAAATCTTTTCTCAGCTAGTTCTGCTTATCAACTTTGCAGCTCTGGGTTTTTTTTTTTTTTCGGTTTCTTGTTTTTAAATTCTATTACTATCATTAGGGTGGTAAAATCATCCTCTTCACCCACAAATAAAAGTGAAAACAGGCAAAACCAATTTCTAAGTCTGTTGTAAATGATATCTTCATGAGCTTAGAGCAGTGATAACCAGGCTGATGTAGGAGGAAGAACAGATAATAGAAAAAGAAATAGTTTTTGGATGATATTCTGTTAACACTACTAAAAAAATTTTCTTAAGATGGCCCTGTTCCTCAAAAATAGATAATTGGCAAATGTATATTTTGGTCAAATTAAGAACACTTTTCTTAACATATTAAAGCATGGAAAAGTATAATAATGGTTATTCGGAGATTTTTCTATGTAGTTGTGAGGTTGCATCAAATATGCAGATGTTTTATTTATACTTACAGGCTGCACTTTGAATGTGTAGATAGGCTTCTATAGATTTTTGGGAGCAGTTTACAAGATTGCTGAGATCACTGTAGGTTTTAGTTCATGAAAATATTGCCATTATAAATTGTGAAGACGTTTAATTTTCCTTGTGCTTTTAAGAAAATGTGTGTCTCAAAAAAACCCAACTTTTCTTTTGTGTTTGCAGGGAAGGTCTGATTAGCAGAGATGAAATAACAGCTTACTTTATGAGGGCTAGCTCAATCTATTCCAAACTAGGACTCGGCTTTGCTCACAACTTCCAAGAGACCACTTACTTAAGGCCTACCTTCTGTGACAACTGTGCTGGATTTGTAAGCTTACTTTGTAGTAAATTATGTTAACATAGTTTGGAATCATGCCTTTTTAATCTCATAATCACGCTGTGTAATACACAGAAATGAATCTAAAACACCAGTGAAGCTATATAGAACTCCAAGCCTGTGTAGCTATTTCAGGTACCCTTTACACCTGTTTTGGCAGTACTACTATCTGTTTAAACATGACTCCTACATTTTTGTGTTTGGTTTTGTCACCAGACACAGTCTCGAGCAAGACTTCTAAATTGAGAACATTCCACTCCATGGGCTGTTAGAACTCATGTCCTGGCACAAACATGACATATCCTCTGCATTTAGCACAGAAAGATTTAGTAAAATTGACTCTCCCGACAACCCTCAATTTAGCTGGGATCAAACAAGGGTGCTGAGATGGAACTCTCCATCTACTCCAGCTCCACAACTTCTCTGTGGACCTGTCAGATTTGCTGATGTATTCATCAGACACTAGCCCAAGCTGTTTTGTTTGTAATGGAGGAATGTGCAGAAAATACTCTATTTATCTTTTGTTAAAGAGGTAAATAGTTCATATTTTGATCTTACCATTAAAAGGGTAGAAAGTCAAAGTATTCTGCAGGTAATTAGACCCTAGGAGTGAGTGGACTTGATGATCCTTGTGGGTTCCTTCCAACTCGAGGCATTCTATGATTCTATGAGAGGAACTTCTAATGGATTTTTGTATCTGGAGGTATCAAATGTGCAGAGAAATATATGAATATCTGTTTGTTTGAATTTCAGCTATGGGGAGTCATTAAACAAGGCTATAGATGCAAAGGTAAGACACTTCATACTTCGTTAGTTTTAACCTATAATTGATGGTGAGTGACAAAACCCCCGATCATCATGAGATCCATTGCTATGTCTATGGATTCATTTAGTCTGACCTGTCAGGAAGGAGATTGATTCAAGAATAGTATGTCAGACAGACAGTCCAGAAGAAATGCAAAGATGAAGGAACTCATATCTGACGTCTCTAAGCCTTTGCATAACATCACTGAATCCAAAGGGTTTGGGATCAAACCTTTCTGTTCCAATGGCTGCAAACACCAACATTCTGTGACATCTGTGCAACATAATCACAGTGTGTATTTGCAAAGTTTTCTTCCTCATAAAGGTATCTGCTTTCTCTGCAACTCCTACAGTCAGAAAGCTGTTTCGACTGAATGTTGCTATTTTGTACTTTCACACTGAAAAGGACTTTAGGTGGATATAGCAAAGAGATGTTAGTCTGTTTACCAAATCTTTGTTGTTAGGAGTAATGCATGCAGAGAACACCAAAGAAACTTTATTGCTTCCTGAGGAGACAATCCAGTGTGAGAGATGATTCTAGATGCTACAACAGAGCCACTGAATCATGTAAACTTTGTTTTGTTTACAGACTGTGGAATGAACTGTCACAAGCAATGCAAAGATCTGGTTGTGATAGAATGCAAGAAAAGACCCAAAACTTCAGTTATGGACAGCAGCCCAACATCTGCTCTTGCCTCAAGTCTCTGCCCAGTAGGAGTCAAAGAGCAACTCCATGGTGAGAAAAAGTCACATTAAAAATATCAAAAGATTTAGATAATCTTTCCTTTGTTCTTTTTTCTTTTAAAGCTGACTTATACACTACCATTTTAGGTTTTCTTAGTTAAATGCAATGATTTATCAACATATAAACTAGAACCAGGTGTGAGTCTGTACCCAAGAAGATAATTCTTGTTCTAGTCTGAATAATTAAGAACGCCCTTTCTATGAGCTCTCTTGTCATACTGCACAATGTGTGGTGCACAAATTCCACAAAACCTGAGTATATCTTCTGGCAGACACTCATGAGAACTAGATGGCATGAACTGAACAGTGGACAGGTTCATTTAACACTCTCACAAGTGTTACAAGTTACAAGTAAGTCAGTACTCTCCAGTTTTTACCACTGTTGTCACATTGACTACTGCACTGTTAAAATTCTGACTCAGATTTCAATGTGGCATTTATAGAGTCAGTTTATTTGCATATCTGAATGCTAGGAAAACCAGGGGCTACTAGTGTTCATTGTTTCTGTTTCAGTAGCAGAATCTATAACTCCTCTTCATCAGTCCATCTTTCATTTGATCAGAAATAAAAAATCCACACGTCTCTGTTCTTTTCTTGTTGCATCAAACAAGCTGTATAAACTTTATGTGCTGTGTATTAAAATGTAGGCCTCCAAAGGAGCAAGTGCTGTCCTTGAATAAGACCTCAGGCTGCTTTTGTTTTGTTTTCCTTTTGATTTTGATGTTCCAACTCTCTCCATACTACTTTCTTTAAATTCCTGTCCTGCTCTTTGCCTGTATCTAATGTTCTTCAAATCTACTTTCCACTTTGATATAATTATGTTGTATTTCAGATTCATATTGCTGAGTTCATAGAATCGTAGAATTGTTGAAAATTATAGAATGGTTTAGGTTGTAAGGAACCTTTAAGATCATTCAGTTCCAACCCCCTTGTAATGGGCAGGGACACCTCCCACTAGATCAGGCTGCTCAAGGTCCCATCCAACCTGGCCTTGAACACTTCCAAGAAGGGGACATCTACAACTTCCATGGGCAACCTGTTCTAGTGCCTCACCAACCTCATAGTGAAAAATTTCTTCCTAATGTCTAATCTAACTCTTCCCCCTTCCGATCCAAAGCCATTCTCTCTTGTTCTATCACTACATCCCCTTGTAAAAATTCCCTCCCCAGATTTCTCGTAGGGCCCTTTCAGATACTGGAAGGTCGGTATAAGGTCTCCCCAGAGCCTTCTTTTCTCCAGGCTGAACTACCACACCTCTCTCAGCCTGTCCTCATAGGGAAGTGCTCCAGCCTTCTGATCATCTTTGTGGCCTTCCTCTGGACATGTTCGAACAGTTCCATATGCTTCTTATGTTGGGGATTCCAGAACTGGACACAATACTCCAGGTGAGGTCTCACAAGAGCAGAGTAGAGGGGGAGAATCACCTCCCTTGACCTGTTGGCCACGCTTCTTTGGGTGCAGCTCAGGATACAGTTGTCTTTCTGGGCTGTGAGCCCACATTGCTGGCTCCCAAGTCCTTTTCTGCAGGGCTGCTCTCAATCACATTGTCCTCCAGCCTGTTTTGAAACCACGGATTGCCCCAACCCAGGTGTAGGACCTTGCACTTGGCCTTGTTGAACCTCATGAGTTCACACAGGCCCAATTTTCCAGCTTGGCAAGGTCCCTCTGGATGACATCTCCTCTCCTGGTGTGACAACTGCACCACTCAGCTTGACGTCATCTGCAAACTTGCTGAGTGCACACTTGATCTCATTGAGGCACCGTTCTTGGAGGTATTTAAATAACAAGTATATGAATTGCTTAGGGATATGATTTAGTAGTGGACAGGTACGGTTCAGCTTGATGATCTCAAACGTCTTTTCCAACCTAGTGATTCCATAATTCTATACCATCGCTGAAAACATGAAACAGCACTGGTCCCAGTGCAAACCCTTAAGGGACACCATTTGTCATGGATCTCCTTCTGGATACCAAGCCATTAACCACAACTCTCTGAATGCAACCACCCAGCCAATTCCTTATCCACTGAACTGTCCACCCCTCAAATGCATATCTGGCTAATTTAGAGCGAAGGATGCAGTGGGATACCACGTCAAAGGCTTTACAGAAGTCCAGAGAGATTACATCCATTGCTTTTCCTGTGTCCACTACTGTGGTCACCCCATCATAGAAAGCCACTAGGCTGGCCAGGCAGGACTTGCCCTTTGTGAAGCTGTGCTGGCTGCCATTAACCACCTCCCCATCCTCCATGTGCTTTAGCATGGCTTCTAGGAAGATCTGTTCCATAGTCTTCCCAGGCACAGATGTGAGGCTGACAGGTTAGTAGTTCCCAGGGGTTGTCCTTTTAAACATTTTTATAAACAGGCACAATATTACCCTTCACCCAGTCACCAGAGACTTCCTCTGACTGCCATGACTTTTCAAATATCACAGAGAGTGGCTTGGCAACCACATCAGCTAGTTCCCTCAGAACTCTGGGATGCATCTCATCAGGTCCCCAATTCCCTCTTAGGCTTCCTATTAGCACTTGTGTGGAGCACAATGCAGCCAATTTATTTTTATAACCGACCATGTGTATCTCTAAGATTACACCAGCATGGCTGCAGCACTGGACAACAGCTACCTCATGGGATGGCATGCTTAAAAAGAGCTTGAACTGTAGTGTGTTGCCTCATCATCACCCCGTGTGCGAAAATGTGGTAGCTCTCCATCCTATGTCATGTTGAAGAATGAGAATTCAGGTCTAGGTTGAAGGTCTAAGCCTCATCTGTTCCTCCATATCCTTATTTAATTCTCCTGAGCCTGCAGCATCTACTGGGCTGACTTCGTTCTTTCTCCTCATGTGTTTGAACATGCAGTCTCAATTTGGTTTCTTCTGAACAACAGAAATTACTTTATATGAAATAGTTCTTTAAAAATCCTTTAATCGCATCTTTTACCCACTGCTTCTAATATTGCGGGGTCCCTGCTCCCCCCCCAATATGGTAACTGCAAAAGTAAAATTATTTCAGGATGACCTATGCAAAAGCAGTGTAAAACTAAAAATGGAATTATTTCATCTTATAAAGTGGATGAGTTAAGCTGTATCTTACAGCTGCAAGTTGTGATAAGGCTAGACTAACACCTAGGTTTAATCTTCCAGTCCAGTCACTAAGATCAGTGGTCTGTATAAAACCTCTTAGCCATCTAGAGGTTTTTCTTTACCTGCCCTTGGTTGTACATTTGTTTTCCTCCTACTGAGCAGTATTTTTGTTACTGAGACAGGGCGAAGTGAGACACAGCATTGAGGAACTTCCAGTGACACCAGTTTTGGAGAGCAATCAATATAAACCAAACAAGGAATAAATGTTGGTTTATTTGCAAAAATCTTGTTATTACCATGTCTCTTCTTTCTCCTTTCCTGGGATAAAATCTTGACTCAATTTACCATACATATTCTATAGGACAAGAAGAAGGACCATTCACATTTCCTAATGGAGAAGTAGTGGAACACAATGAAGACAGCAAGGACCGAACCATTATTCTCATGGGTTCCTCAGCTCAGAAAATCTCAGTGAGACTGAAACCAGCTGTCGTTCATAAAGGTACACAGACTGATCCTGTACTGCTGGCTGGTGATGTATTTCGTAGGCAGACAGAGAAGAAAGAACATAGGATGCCAGAAAATCCTTATCTACAGGCAGCTTCACCATCCCCATGTCCAAGCCCAGTTCTAGGCCGCAGAAAGGCGTATGTTAAATGGGAAAACAAGGACTCCAGCCAGAAAATCAAGGAGGAGCATCGCAGCTGTAAACCCTCATACCAGGAACTTGAGCAGGTATATAACCTGATGAAAAAAACTTCTGTTTTATGCACCCGTACTGTAAAGTGGTTGGAAGATGTGGGGGAGTGGCTGGGTGGGAAGATGTCAGCTTACTCTGGTGTAATTAATTGCCAAAGCAATCCATGAATGACATCAGAAATTCTTAGTCACTTTAACTCCAAGTGATGCTTCACTTCATGCATATATTTTAGTCACTAGCATAGGGTTTAGGGAATAAATTTTGGAGCTGTTGCTATGACTACACCGATCTCTGTCAACCTTAAAAGTGACAGGCAAGAATGTGACCATAATCAGGTTGCTTAGGATGAGGACGTTACTTCTTAAAACAAGTAACATAGTCCTGAATTTCTTCTTGCTTTTGGTGTCTCTGCCTCCCTAAGCGATAGAATATGTGGAGCAGGGGGAGGGTAGGAGACCTCTGCTTTCATTCAACTGACAGTGAATGCCTTCTTTTTTTTGATAACTTTAAGTCATCAAGAAATATTTCTGTGTGAACAGACATGCTTCTTGCTAGATTTCACCTGCATCTGCCCAATTGTGGCTCAGCTTATTCTGCAAGTGTTCTGACAAAGTAGCTATTTTTTCCCAAACTGAGGTTTTTAGAAACAACAGCTTTCCAGACATGTTAAGAGAGGCTATCACAGTATCAACAATGAGATTGATGGATGGATCCAGACACGATTATGAGGAACAAAGGTGGACTTATTTTCAAACTTTACTCATTATTATCACCATTCTGAGCTGGACTAACATGGAAACAATCTAACAGGACCAAAGCCTGGTCTTTGAATGATCAGTATAACTTTCAAAGTATCCTTTGCTGTAGCTGAAGAAAGCTCATCTTATATGAAAGATAATTGGTCTAATAAGACAAAATTTAAGGCAATTAGTAAGAAACTTCCACTATGGACCACTTCTCTTTCAATCAACAGCACACTGAATATAGACAAGGATGTGAAGTATGGATGTACTTATAAGAACTGTTTCTTTAAAATGTATCATTCATGGGAGTCCCACAATTTACACTTGTCCTTTCTCCCTTAGCAGATCCTGACCTCAATTACTAAACAGTAGCTGATGTTACAAATTAATGTTTTAGATTATTGCACATAAATTTCTGCAGTAGTAGAGCAGTAAAGGGTAAGCTGTGTTCTTGTTTCACCAACATTACTGCTGTTATGAGAGAAGCAGTGGAGAGTAGACAAATACAGGTTGTAGATGTGACTGTCAGTTACCAGCAACTGGAAAGTTCTAAGAGTATACACAAAGGACAGATCAGTGGCTATGGAAATGCTCAGACAAGTTACTGATTCTATTCTGCTGATAAGAGCTACACGAACTTATGTTTATATCAGTCAACCTAAACATACAACCAGACAGTCCGGAAACAAATTCAGAATAAACCATCATTCTATATTTTTGTTTGTTTCTTTGTTTAGGAAAGAAATGTTCTAAAGGCAGACAATGAAGGTTTAAGGATCCAACTGGAACAGGCACATAAAACAATTGAATCTCTCACAATCCAAAGAAGGAACCATGTAGTTGACAACCTACAGCACAGACACTGCTCCTAGCAGACAAGAGAGGAAATCTATGGAAGAATGTAAGACTGAAGGAGGAGTTCTGATAAAGCTGCTTTACCCAGGGAACTGGAGAGAGAGAGTCTGAATGATTTTAAACAGAAGTATTTTCTTTACCTAACACATTTTCGTATTAAACATACTCCCAGATGTGTAAATGCATTCCTTTGCCTTTTAAAGATAATTTAGCATTATCTGTGCAATGAAAATGGTGGTTTCTGGTTTTGATTTTAAAAGGACTGAACTGTTGCTGGAGGTTCTGTTCATGATGAAGACCTTGTGGATTCCCAGTGACTTGACTGCCAGCAGCACACCTTACTCTACAAGTGTTCTGACAAAGTAGCCATTTGTAAGACTGCAACTCAGATTTGGCCCAAATTCAGGTTTGTAGAAACAAATGTTCATTAAAGCCGAGTTTTTAAGTGAAAATGTAGAAACATTCCATTAAGAGAAACAGTTCCTTCTCATTGTGGCTAAAACTAATTAAAATCATGAAGTGAACAATCATCTTTATTTCCAAAGTTTAACGAGAACATTAAAATGAGAAGTTAAACTAATGATATTTGATTGTTTGATGCTTGGACCTTGTTATAAACTGAAAATGTTTTTAAACCTCTTTTCAGAGCTTTAGAAGTCCTGCTCAAACATTTACCTTTTTAAAGGTAAAATAGATTAGACTACAGAGAGCTGACAGTGAATACTCCTTCCACTGTGTGTTCCATGCTACAGCTTGGAACACTTAACAGCTTATTTGGCTTAAGGGATAGTTTGTTGTCCCCATACAGAGATATGGGACAATGCTGGTTATTTTTCTTTCATGTTAAAGTGGAGTAGAACCTTGAGGGCCAAATTATGAGAGAAACTATAAAGTAATCCCAGTGCAACAGTTACTGTATTGCAGAGCTCCTAACTTCTAACCAAGGTTTCTCCATTTTCTCTCTCCTAGATTTCACATGCACTTTAGGTAGAGTCAAGATGAGTGGGCTCTTATGTGTGTAAATTTTGTACAGTAAAAGGTGTGAGGGAGGTAACATAGTTTTCTTAAAGCTGCAAAGTGTACATACTGTTAAGAGACAACAAAACAGTCTTTCGAGTTACTGATAAATGTACTTGTCAGAACACCAGTTTTAAAATTGCATTTGCATTGCAAGCAAATGAGTACACAGTTGTATAAAACTTGCTTGCATTTATCAAACAGGGATCCATCATTACACATTTAAACATCACAAACTTATGACTTTAATATATTTACTAAGTCCACTTAGTGCTCCTCAGAATTTGTAATTAGTTTATAAAGTCCATTATAGACTGAAATTTAGTTAACCTGTTACAATAGCATGTGTACATTGTGTTCAAAGTTACTGTGTTATAGTCATTATTAAGTATATGAATGCTTTATTTATGAAAAGTCCATTTGAAACTATTTGCCAATGTAGTGATTCTAAATTTATGTTTTGAACTTGGTTTGTGCTTGCATCTTTATGTCTAAGTAAAACAAATGGAGGGAAATGGTAGTAGTAGTAATAGATTTCTATTACCTTTCTGTAAATACATATGGTACGTAGAAAACTGAAACGCGTAAGACAAAAATCAGCAGCTGTGGAGATTGTGCAGCTTTTTTTCCTCATACACTAAACCTGAATTATTAACAATTAACATGGAATTGCACTTTGATCAATGAAACTATCAAAATGGCTTTCAGGTCATGTCTGCAAACTTGTTTGCCTGTTTTCTGTAAGCTGCTTGATATTACCCTCTTTTCAAGGAACTGGAGCAAGGAGTATTTCTAATAGGCATTTAGCAAATAAAAGTCTGTTTCTGCAACAACTAAAATAAACAAGGTAAATATTGAATATATTTTCCCATATTTTGAAAATACACCAAAAGAGCAGCTAAGACTGATAAATCTTCTTGTGCAGCTAAGAAAACTCTGCTCACCTGTGGGCTAAACTCTGGATTCTAATAGAATCTCTGAGCATACGTACGCTTTGCTTACTCTGGGGCATGGAGATCACAAACAAACTCTTACTTAAAAAACAGTCAGCAGCTGGCCCAACGGCTACTGTGAAACTAGGTTGTTGAGTACTCTTTGAGTACTTACTACTCAAAACTGAGTTATGACCACAGATTTGTACAGTCTTAAATGCTAACTTAATTTTTCTCTATGTTGTTGTCTTGTTCCTGCAAACAACTGTAATGATTTTAAAGGGATCTGTTTGCAGGAATATCTTACAAAACAAGTAGGTAGTGCTTCATGTATGCTGAAAAATTCCCGCTTCAAAGAAGTTAGTTCATACCTGGAGAATTTCAGAGTTCTCAAAGTATCTTCAGGTCCATTGGTTGCCCAAAGCCCCTTTAAGTTGCTTGTTTGTTTTTTTATGATGGCAGTCTCTTCTTATTTCTTTTGGGATATCCTTTCTGCTGTATCAAAGGCTAACAGCAGGAGCTGACCCTGCCGGGATACTGCTGGAACTGACAAAGCTACTGAACTAAGTCTCTCACATCCCTATTAATCTTCAAGCTGCTTTATGCTAGGAAAAAAAAATACAATGAAGTAAAACTTGCAGTTTAAAAATCACATTATCAAACACTGATACTGAAATCTTATCTTGCTGTGGCTAACTTAAATGAAAAGCAGTCACCTTTAGTCCTTCTCATATGTATTTAGGGTGCATACAGGAAGGAAGAAAAAAACCACTGTCCCTTCACCCCAACTACTGTTTATTTTTTAAGTGTGAATTTTGATTGTTGAAAGATAAAAGTAAATAAACTGAGTAATATAACAATTAACAAGGTAGGGCCACTGTCCATAGGCAGACTAAACACAACTGCCTTTAACTAGCTTATATGCCTCTTTGGAAATACCTTTTTGTTACAGTAGCAATCTGTTACTTTGTTGTAACTAATCTCTATGACAACTTGAAAAATTGTTGTTTTAATGCTGTTTGAGAAGATTGAAAAAGTGTACACATTGTAAAGATTTTAAATAAATTGTAAGATTTTGGTTTAATATATATTATAGAAAAAATATTAAAATTGCTCTTCATGCCTCTAAGTTTGTATCTCAGAAAAACTAAACAAGCTATATTCATCTTCCTTTACTGTCACGTGAGACACTAATGCAGGATTAAACTAGTACCCGAATCCCTAGTCTCACTTAACTTTCTGTGAGCCTCGGAACACTGCCTAAGAAAACTTAGTGAGCTGGTTATTTGCAGATTATTCTTTCAATATTTCAATGCTTGACGCAGTACAGACATCGTTTTGCTGCTCACTGTTCAAAGTATTACAAAGTACAATGCCTCACTTTTGTTAAGAGAACTAATTCCAAGAAGATCTCTCAGCATGAAAGCATATTTCCTCGGTAAAGCTAAATGCTCGAATGCTGTTTAGAAATTGCTTGTAGCAAAAAATGACAGTGGGATGAGCAAACATTTTGTATAAAGGCTTTGGTTGTTAAAAACTACTCTCTTCACTCCTTTGCTAGCCAACACGTTACCTCCAAGGCCAGCAGTCTCACTTGGTATGTCAACTTTTGAGTTATTCCAGAGCATTAGGCAAAAATCAAGCTCGAAACCAAAAAAGTAGCACTATGCTCCCACATAGCCAATAAGGCTCTCCATAATGACTACAGAGGCCGACAGTGGCATAGGTCAGATGGGAGTCTAGAAAAAAGCTGGCAAAGGAACCATATTGCTAGCAGCTGGGTGAAGTTAAGCCATTATTTCAAGAGCCCATGTTGAAGCTAACATGTTCATACAAGGAAAGATGCCCTTTTTTGTTACGCACCTGCTGGGACCCTGAAGTATGGGTAAGGCCATACCTATCATATAAGCAGCATTCTCAAGTAGACTATGATCAGAAAGGAAATAACAGGAGAGAAACATTTGAAGTCTTATCTGGATTAAAATTTCAAATGAAAAGGTTGACCATGGCTAATTAACAAAATCTGACAATGGCTTTTGAAATAGATGATAATTTGATTTTGAACAGAGCTTCACATTGACGCATAAAGCTATGAAACAGGACATGATGCACGTGTTTCTGAATGTTAAATAAGATCTTTAAAGTATACCAAATATAGGCTCTGATAGGGAATTTGTGCAAAAACTGTGGAACATAATGTCAAAATTAAATCCTAAAGTTCAACTCGCACTTAAACCTACAGCTGCATACTCAATTAAAGCGATTCAAGGTTTCTGTGCTATGCAATCAACAGATACCCCAGATTTAATAGATGCCTTCCCAAATCACTCTGTAGTAAGCTGACTTGATAAATACTGTCATGAGTATATACCTGGGTGTCATCTTTCTCTTCCACCTCTGTGCTCAGGGGTGGCTTCACATTACAGGAGGAGATCTAAAAGATGATGGGCAACAGAAAATGTCATCTTTAACTGACAGCTCTAAATTTAATTCTTGTCTGCACGTATTTAAAGTCATAATTGTATGAATGCTAACTCCTTCTAGAGTAACACTGTCTGTGAAGGAGGAGACATCCATACCATATCATGACATACTTTCTTTCTCAAAGCAAGAAGAACTGGATGCTACTATACTGCTAGAAAGCTATGACCTAATTGCTGTTACTGAAACCCGGTGGGACAAATCCCATGACTGGAGTGCGGCTATTGATGGCTACAAGCTGTTCAGAAGGGACACACCAGGAAGGAGGGGTGGAGGCATTGCCCTCTATATCAAGAAAGCGGTAGAGTATGAAAGGCTGTGCCTGAAGTATAACCATGAACAGGCTGAAAGCTTATGGGTGAGAATAAAAGACCAAGGCAGAAAAAGGAATCTTTGTGGTGGAGTTTTCCGAGGCTTATTTTAAATAAAATGACATATTAAGAACCACCACATAATCAGTATGAAAAACAAGGACTTTATTCACCACATTTTAGTATAAAAGTTCTGTTAACTAAAAGAATTCAATGACAACATCAGTTGCTCTAATGCTATGACTCATACAGTCATACTTAATTCTAACCTAAATCCAAGTTAATGTATCTGAATTCTTGATACCAGTAAACATCACCGCTATATTTTGCCAGTTACTCTGTGAATATTTACAGTATTTTAGTATCTTCGGTATCCTCCCCCTCCTCTCCCACCATATGGATCACCATAGCCTCCCCTGCCACCATAACCTCCTCTGCCACCCTGGAAGCCACCTCCACCTCTTCCACCACCTCTGAAACCCCCACCTCCGAACCCCCCGCCCCCAAAACCCCCACCTCCAAAACCACCACCACCTCCTCCTCTACCTCCTCCAGCTCCCCAATTGCCTCTTCCACCACCATCACCACCTCTCCAGCCACCTCTTCCACCACCTTCCTGTCTTTTCTGCCAAGGAGGCATTTCGGGAGGAGGTGGTTCAATCTCCGTTGGTCTGCCTCCACGGTCAGGTACTCTCCCCATCAGAACCTATATGGAAAAATAAGTCAGTTTAATAAAATAGTAACTTGGATAGGACAGTCAATCACCTACGGACAAAGACAGGTTGTCTGCTCTTTACAGGGAACATGGACTCCTTGTGATGGTGCTTTTCTACTTAAATTTCAAATTTCAAGTTCAGACCTAATCAGCTGGCAAACCCCATAAATTAGCAAACCGATATGCAACTCTAAAAGGAATGCCAGTTTGTCTTAGATTAGAAACTACTGACCCGGTAGAGAACTGTAACAGACAAAATACCTAAGATGCTGCAGTAAGAGTTTTAATAAAAAAAAAGGGATCTTGACCTTGGTGGATATTACTCAAGTGTAATATTACCAGACGAAGTTACACAAAATATTAAGTTGAAGAACAAAGAGGTATTCAAGGAAGACTTTTTGTTGTTGTTTTCATATTTCCTGAAATCTCTGTGTGATAATGTTAACATACTCTGGTCAGTTCCAGGCACTGCAATTAAAGAAAGTTCTCTCAAGAAAAGCTTCCTCTGAGATAATAAAGAAATTCAAGAATGTTTGAGATCAGAACATATTAAACTGTATCTAAATAAGACATGGTACTTTGGAAAAATCTGTAAATAAAGTATTAAGAATACAGGCTTAGGCACCATCTGAATGGCGAAACTAATATTATTACTCACAAACTTCAGCTTTTATCATATACAAGGAAACAATACAATGTTGATTTAGTATTGTAGCCAAATCCAATAATTTTACTTTGCAGCAAAATGACATTCCACAGAAATTTTTGTGATTTTTAGTATACTGATAAACTAAAGACTCTGGTTTCCAAACTGAACAACATAATCCTGGTAACAGGTAGCCCAGGAACTGATACCAGAAAGACTTACCCATATCCTTAACTCAAGGTGTGTAGTTCCTCTGCACTCAAGAGGTCATTTTCACACACATATGTGCACATGCACACATACAAGCCCCACCACTGTCCCTTCTCACATAGACTACTGTTTCATGACTGACTGTGTCGTAAGAAAAAGAAGTAGCTGCAATGTTTATGGGAATGCTGCAGCCCTTCTTCTCTTTAAAGCACCAAATATCTTGCAAAATGGAATGAAAACATTAAGTGGAGAGTATAATTCCAGATTTACTTTTGATATGTCTTTAAACTCCCATATCCTTTTTATTACATTCTACAAAGAAATACCTTGTTGACTGCACAGACTGTATTTTCCCGTGATGATCCACTACTTGTTCTTATGATCTTTGATAGATCTTCTCGAGCAGCCAGAAGGTGAGCTAATGTAATAGTTGACTTTGGAGATAATGCATAGCGCTTGGGCTGATAGATTCGGGCTATTTCATCTGTTTTTACCTGCATGATAAAAATCAAACACAACTTACTTGCTAGGCACAGACCACACAAGCTCACTTACCGTAAACCATGTCTTGGACTTGGTAAGCTTCAATTTCAACACAGGGTGTAACATCTGAAAATCTAAGTTATCTTACAAAATATAGTGCCAATTCAATATTGGTGGACAAAATGTAGCTGCTAATTATGTTTAATTGATTCTGAAGCTTAGCACCATTACAAAAGAAACTCTCCTATCCACTGACATCAAAAAGACCTTTTGATATTTTCCAGCATATCTAAAGAGTAAAATTTAAGTGTCCAAAATGCTCTCTGAAGGTCTTTACATCACCATATTCAACAGAAGTCTTCTAAATGTGAAGTAAAACAAAGTAGCTCCAGAGTAAGGTAAATTTGTGGAAAAAAACCTAAAATGTATTAATGCCACAAAACACCTGTGCAAGCCATGTATATGTGAGACTGCGAAGGGGAGAAAGGATTTTTTCCAAAAACAAATGATACATTAAAGTGTGTAACAAAACCAGAAAAATAAATACACTTTCTGAGAACATCTGGAATGATCTTCAATAATTTGCCTCTTTGCTTAACAAAAAATAACTAAATTATATCAATGCCAAAATATTTTAAATCCCCAAAAGCTTCTTGGAGAAGTTATAAACAAATATTTTTATGAGAGAAATAAGACAAAAAAGCATCAAAAAACATATGTAATTTTGAATTAATATGTAACCTGGTTATTTCTGTAACTGCTTGCTCTTTCACATCAAGAGTCTTCACAAGACAGGAAAATGAATCATCTCACTATTTTATCATCATTAAAAATCTCTTTAAACTACTGATCTATTATAAAAGTTCATTCATTGTTTTTCATATTGTTTGAATAGAATAACATCAAGCAACTTAAAATTTTAGCCTAAGTTAGTCATCAGTTAACATCAACTACGTTTTAGAAGTGTACTTTAAATCTAAAAATACAGTTGCAGTAGTACAGCTATAAGGAAGCTATACACAGAGGGACATTTGGCTTCTGTGAGTTAAATGTGCTCCTTCTCCTTTCTTGCAGCATAAAGGCATTCATAGCCCCTACAGAAATTAAACCATGAGCCATTCCATAGCAGCATGGCAGCATCTAGACTCATGTCTTCTAGTGATACTTAGTGAGCTTCACAAAACTGATTCTATCAATGACAAACAGTGACTTCAGAAAGACCTGTAACAACCCCTACTTTCAGTACACTTTTGAATTTTTAAGACTTCTCCATCTTAAGCTTTGTACGTAAACCTTTGGAAGGAAAGCTGATAGTGCAGTTCAGAGCAAAACCATCTAACTTCAGCTTCTCACATATAAAATCATTAAATAACACTTTTTATATCTTATCTCCCCATTCTCCTGGATAGAAACAATAAGTATTTCTAGCTCAGAAATATCAGAGTATTGTAATACCAATTGGGATTGGTGTAAAAATGACTATTTTTTAATACACAGAAATAGCACAAATGAAATGATCACAATTAAATTAACACCAGCAGAGAAAACCCACAGGAGTGTTTTGGGATTTTCAGTCATCTGAAAGATTACAAGTAATTATGTCTTTTTCTTATACAAGCTGCTATTCAAATAACCTGTTCACCTGACCACCTGTTTATTCAGGAGCTTTGAATCCAAGATACATTGCAGTCACTGTAATCTCACTGACTTTAGGGGCAGTCACTCTTTGCACCTTATCTATGTTAAGGCCCAGTGTCTGTCTTCCTCTTGCATCTGAATGAGACATGCTGAGATGCCCTCCTAGTTTATTGGACTGGAGGGGGCTGGATACAGGAACGAAAAAGGGGAAATGCGAACATAATAAAGTGAGAAACAGAGGATGCTTAAATTTCTAATAGTGAAGCTATAAACAGTCACAACGGATGGTCTGTGCCATCTGGACAAATCCTTCCCTTTCCTCAATACCTAGGGCTTGGATGTCATGACCTGGCATGTGAAACTAGTTGGAAAGAAAAGGACAGTAACGGAAACATATTTACATGGTATGTATATTCAGTTGAACACCTAGGGAATTGTAGCAGACTCCCACCTACAGGAAGCAAAAAATACAGCAAGCGCACCTTTGCTCTGTCAGACCAGCCGAAAGACTGTACTGTCACATCTAGCCTCTTCATTAACATACGTCGGCGACATTCGTACTCACTGCGAAGAGCATCATTGATTTTTTCCAGCCTCGCCTGCAGTGTTACAATAAAAATTCCAAATATTCAAATCTATAAAGTTATAGAAATCAATTTAAAGTTAACATCATTGATCAATTAAGATGTCTATGTCCAGGTGACCACTATAAATTACATAAAACCAGGAGTGCATCTTTATAGTGCTACAGCAGCATGAATATAAAAAATATTTTGAGAGTTAATAAGTGGATGAATCAATACAAAGTCTGTTTGATAACATTAATTCTGGAGGTATTTGATTAGCATTATTATTATTTAACATTTGAATTTTAGTATTAATATTTAGCAACAGAACACTGACTGTGAAAAAGACAAAGTTAGATGAAGCCACATGCATAAATTTTGACCATACTGTTAAATACAGAAATAAAGTGACTTTTTTTACCGCTTGGTCAGAATCCAGAGGTTTTGTTAACAGTGATTTCCCCACATGATTATTCTGAACTTTTGAGAGAATGTCCTTTATCTGAAACGAAACATATACTTCTTCTCAGAACACAAATGATACTTACGGTTATTCCAGCACAATTTGCTGCACTCACAATTTGCTACTCGTAAGATCAAATACAACACGTTTGTTTTAGCAGACTTGTAGAAACAGATATGCATCTTCTGGTTCATCATCCACTACAAGAAGATTTCCTGAGTATTTTCACTATATGACTAGCCTCTATACAAAAATATTTCATGGCACACCACTTCTTCCAGTTATAATAGAACAACATCTACACTGCAAATTTATCAAATGCAAGTAGGCAGTAGAACTAGTTAAATTACTCATTTTACCTATTACAAAGTGGTGTAACTACCTCTGGGTATTCACAAGTGACCTGGCTTAGCACTGTGTATTCCTGATTCCCATAAACTGGAAAATGAAAGGAAGTTTAGAGAGAACAATTAGGGAAGAGAATCAGTAAAAATCATAACTAGAAGAAATGTAAGCAGCTAAATAAAACAATCCTTTATCGACCTGAAAACTGTCTCAACATTTCTGCATTCTTTTCTTTTCAAGTTAAAGAGAATACCTATGTAATTTTACTCAGTGACAGGTTTATGAATTGAGTAACACTTAGGAAGGAATGTCTTCACTGATGAACTGGCCTACATTTGTTTGTGACACTGTAAAGTCATACCCAGATTACTGAAACTCCACTATATTCCCTCACTCCTATCAGCAGGATTCCAAGGGTGTATCCTACAACTATAATGGTGCAGTAACTTTTATGTTTAACTACATTTGCGCAGACAAACATCATGTATGCACACACCTGAGGTCTTCCAAGTGTGAAAAAACACAGCCTGGAGAGAGGTGTAATTCTATTAATTTAAGTTAAACTATCAACACTCTAAGGAAGGAAATTGTCTTATTTAGCCATAAGGTGTACTGCACAACTGCAGAAGGATCATCTAAAATCTTAAGCACTGCTGCTCTTTCATTTACCTGCAGATAATTTAAAGTTTAATATTTATCTCATTCTAATGAAGTTTTTGTTTGACCTTCGTGTCTGGTGAACAGGACAACTCTTTCATCTTGTTCCTTGCAACCACATTGATGCCTAATGTACAGGCACCATTATGTCTATAAAAAATCAATAGTTAAAACCAACACACTAACCTAAATATAAATAAATTCTTGAAGGTATTCCTGAATCCTTGTAAAGATATTCTTCTCATACTTCACTTAAATCTTCATTTAGCTTAATTTTGGTTTAATGTCTTCAGTTACCCTCTATAGTTTAATTCTCTATTATTACTACATATAAGTGAACAAATAATGTGGTGGAAAAAAAAACTAGGAGTCTTTTGAATAATATTGTATTAAGATGTCTTTAAATAAACAGTATTAGAACGTCACTTTGTAATTAGCTGTAAAAGTCACACTATCTTGACTAGAAAAAAAGCCAGACTTGAGCACGAGGAAGTGGTTAGAGACTTGCTTGGCCAATGAGACACACACAAGTCTACGAGGCCGGATGGGTTTTAGTACTAAACTTCAGAACAACTCCCAGAGTTAACCTTTGTAAATACACTTAACAAGGTGTAAAGTGTTGTACATACAAGTCAAAAGAGGGCTGGGCATGAGTTGAAAGATCATGGATCTAGGAAATACCCTGTCTTTTGATTGGGCAAGTTGATAGCTCACGGATCCAGCACATAACTACCCCTTCCTTCTCTTTTCCTCAGCCTTAATTGTCCTCTTCCTCTACCCTTCTTATACAGGTCACCACTATAGACAGCATGGACCTGAGTTTTGGATTCGAGTTCTGTGACAAATGTTTAAGTCATGGGGTGGAACGTAAAGCCTGACTTGCTTCTTTCTTTGCCTTAAACATTATTTCTGAAGGCTGGTCACTTGTGTGTTTGTTTTGTGGTGCCAGCAATGAATAGTGGAGGTGGTGCAGTAGCAGACCTCCCTAAGGATGGAGCTTGGGATATTGCCTGAGGGCCTCACCTGTAGTGCTGGGTTCAATGGAGGGGAGGTGCAGAAGTAAGCATCGCTCTCCCTCACCTGACTGAGCTCAAGGTCGGGATCTGGCTGCTGCAGGGGGAGGTAATGCAGCGGTGGGCACTGCCCCCTTCCTCCACCCACTGGATCCCCCAGGCTAGACAAATCCCAAAAGACACATGGCAGGACCACCTCAACACATGGTGATGGAGGTCAGGTCAGACAGGCCTTATAAAAGAACTCACAAGGAACCACAAAGTTGGCTCTCATTCTTGCGCTCTCTCTCGACTGTCACTTAGAATGGAACAGCCTGGACCTGGAAGAAGGTGCTGAGACCATGGGTTCCTAAGGGACTGCCACTGCCCATTGATGTGGGGATTTCATCTATACAGAAGATGTATAGATGCAAAAAACCCATGCAAGTAACAGGCTCTCTCCCCAAAATCTATGAATGTTCAAATGCCCAATGGATGAGGAGAGGATGAGGAAGAAGAAAAGAAGCATAATAATGTAAAATTATTAAACTAGAAGATTTAGCAGCAGAGGGAGATTAATTCCGTGCATCTTCTGTAATTCTTAAAGGAGACTGGTCACCCACCCTCTCCCCAAATACTAGGGAGAAATAAAGAGCAAAACTTTTGGCTGCCTGACAGAGAAGATGAATTCCAACCCAAAAGCCTATTTACATTCTGCAGTGAGGAAGCCAGATTAAGGAAAGAAACTATCCTACTGAATAAGGTTATGTTGGTTCATTCACTGGCTATTAGTAATCCAGGCATTTGCATCCTCTTCTGCAATTAAGGAAACGGCACTAACAAATCCATACTTGCAATCAGTTAAATTCGTTAACTAAATAGCAAAAATTTAAGTTTTGTATATTACATTTAAATACATCCCAGAAACGACTACAGGTACATAAATGCACAATCGACTATCCCCCAAAGTCTTCAGCTTGCTGCAACACATTTGAATGAGTCAGAGGAAAACTGTTGCTTCAACTCATACCTTAAATTTGCATGGTAGTACGTCTCTTCAGGTACATCACATCCTCAAGGAAATGTTGAAATACTTCACCTTGTAACTAAAACAGTTAAGTACTAAGCTGGCTTTCAGTAGAAAAGTTGCTTTGCGCTTGTGAGATAAGGTTTTTATGGATTAGACTGTTACAGTTTAACAATAGAGACAACACATAAAAGCCCATACCTTTTGTTCCACAGTGGTTAACAAAGGAGGAATATCAGAAGATGAGGAGTTTGGCAGGCCCAGTGCATCACAAATGCCTTGCACTTCCTGATAAATTTCATTGTGCTTTTCTAAATGAGAGCCTTTAGCTTTCTTGTTGTGCAATATCTTTAAAGCCTGAAGTTCTGTACTTAGAAATACTGGAGAGGAAAATGTCATAACAGCAGATTTAGAGACACTTGAATATTTCTGCATCCACGTTCTCATGTACAAATATAACACACACATCATGATAAAAGACCATGATAAAAGGGAGAGACTTTCTCAGTTCTCTACTAGGCAGGCCAGTATCAGTTTCCTGTTCTTTATCCAAACTAACTCTCACCTGACTTCCTACCTTCAGCCTATGTATCGTATTTAACTGCTTAACCCACTTCTGCTATCAGACCCCTAAGTTCCTTGGCTAGTTTCATATTATCACAGTGGTTCCTGCTGCTACTCCTTTGTCCAAGTCCAGCTTAAACCTAACCTGCTTTCAGCACCTTCAAATCACATCACATTTTCCTTTAAGCTGCCCAGAAACTTCTCAGAAATATGTGAAGCAAGGACTCAGCTTCAGCTGAGCTGGAACTGGATCAAGAGAGGGATCAGAAGGCCTCAGTAGGTGGAGCCATACTTGACAAAGAAATTTTAGTTTCTAGTAAAATAGTTTTCTAATAGTTTTCTAGTGTCCATTTCTGCACAAGTGAGCTGATGCATGCGCAGCTAGGTTCTAAGGATTTTACACGTATACTTAAATACACATAAAGAACTATTTAATGCAAATTGTACACTAACATTGAAGTATTCATGCAAAATATTGTATTATAAATGGGAAAAATCGTTATAACTTACAGAGAAGTTTAAGACAATCTTCTTTCTCTCTTAATCTGTCCTTGATGTCTCCAGATATAAGTGATAAATATGGACAAGCCATTTCTCTCAGAAAGCCACTAATCTCAAGCTGGAAGCTCTCTACATCTTTATCACCTATAGGGATAAATAAGTGCAAAGCTAATGGGTTTTTAAAGAAACAACAAACTATATTCTTATCTTCTCAACTTATACATTTAAATTGCAGGCTTCAATAGCCCAGACAAAGATGCATGACCCTAGTAACACTTTCTTTCTTTCCTCTTAAATAAAACATACATACAAGCAGACAAGCCTTTTAATAGCTATAGCAATACTATACTCATGTTTTGAAAGAGAAAGTGATGCTACAACAGTCTTCAAAGATATGAATGCCAATAAACATCACTAGGAAGGGAACAGCTTATGTCACAAAATAATATACCAATGTAATTAATTTTCTGTTGAACAAGACTAGGGACAAGTCTTAGGAGTCACAAGCCCATTATTTTCAATGTGTGTTTTTTAGTTTTAGTACTTCTTTGTCAAAACATAAGCAAAACATAAGCTCAGCCAAGTTCCAGCACTCAACATAAAGGATCAAGTAGTGCTAACAAGCAATTAGCCTATATACACACAGTGCTGAACAGAACACTGCATTGGGCCAGCTAGCTGAAAACACCAAACACTGGAATTCAGACACTGGCATTCAAGCTATCAAAATATGATTACATATAACAACCACTCAAAGGATGTATGAATGTATATTTTATATTTATGTAGAATTAAGAAAAAAAACCAACGCACTTTTCCCCCCCCTTTAGAAAGAATCTGCTCGATACAAGATCTTAATCTAAGATCTACGTACTCACAAATACCAGCCTCAGTTTGGCTACCTCTCAATTATCTTCTAAACTTCAAAACAGTAATACCACAATTAGTTAAACAATATGGGTCTAGACCCACTCCACACATACTAAATTGCTTTAATAAATTAAGATTCATATACCATCTGTTGAAGTGATGCTTTCTTCCATATTACAAAGTGACTTTATCTGAGAACCTAACCAAATGCAAAGCTCAAAAAATTCTGGTGAAGACAATCCATTTTGTGCCGCTTTGTTCAGGGCTTCCTCCTTCAACAGGGGACCAGTGTACCTGCACAATGATAAACATTAGTGATGAAGCAATTTAACATAGAAAATACACATTTGAAAATTATTTTATTTTAAGCTGGTTAATAATAACACTGAAATGAATTAACCCTTGTCAGTTATGTTTGCCAAGGAAAAATTCAGTCTTTTTTTAAGTACACCAAAAAATAAGTGGCAATCTCAAAACAAAATGGTTCATCAGAAGATAGGTGTATGTGAAAACATATATCATGTGTATGTGAAAATAGTGTCATAGCACAATACATGCCAAACAGGCAAAAATCGAAGCATTAATTCAAGTGTTTAGTCAAACTAATTTCCTTCCAACATTAACAACTCACTGCTGTAGAATACTAGCAATAAGATACCTGAAAAATAAACTGAATTACATAAACATTGTTTCTGTTCTGTTGTATGTGAAGCACCTTCACAGGAGGTAGGCAGGTATGACCAAAGCAGGTGGGCAGCCCAGCATAGAATCATACAATAATAGAATAATCAGGTTGGAAGAGACCCACCGGATCATCGAGTCCAACCATTCCTATCAAACGCTAAACCATGCTCCTCAGCACCTTGTCCACCCGTGCCTTAAACACCTCCAGGGAAGGTGAATAAACCACCTCCCTGGGCAGCCTGTTCCAGTGCCCAGTAACCCTTTCTGTGAAAAAGTTTTTCCTGATGTCCAGCCTAAACCTCCCCTGGCAGAGCCTAAGGCCATTGTTTCTTGTCCTGTCTCCTGTCACTTGGAAGAAGAGGCCAGCACCCTCCTCTCTACAACCTCAGGTATATAGAGGGAGCAATGAGATCTCCCCTCAGCCTCCTCTTCTCCAGGCTAAACAACCCCAGCTCCCTAAGCTGCTTCGCATAAGGCTTGTTCTCCAGCCCCTTCACCAGCTTTGTTGCTCTTCTCTGGGGTGCTAACCCACCAGGCCCCTCCAGCCAGCACCCCATCAATTCCCCTCCAGCCAGCACACTCCCAGCCCCCTCCAGGCTGCAGCCCCCCAAATCCTCATCAGCAAGAACTTCCCAGCTCCGCTCCAGCCAGCACCCTTCAAATCCTCTCCAGTCAGCACTCCCAGCTCGCTTTCAGCCAGCACCCCCAATTCCCCTCCAGCCAGCACCCCCTGAAATCTCCTTCAGTCAGCATCCCCCCAGCCCCCTCCAGCCAGCACTTCCCAGCTCCCCACCACCCAGCATCCCGCAAATACTCTTTAGCAAGCAACCCCCAACTCCTCTCCAGCCAGCACGCCCCCAGCCACCCTTCAGCCACCACCCAGACAGCGCCTCCCCGTTCGGGTGTGACTAACCACCCCTGCCACAAGCTCCAGTCCCCGAGGAACGCGTGTGCGGCCGCGTTTCCTTCTCCCCCGCTACAGCCGGTCAGCCCAGCGCAGCCGCCGCGACCTTGCTCCCCCGGCCCGGGCCTCCCTCCTGTCCGCAAGCCGAGGGGCCCCGCCGGCTCCCGGCTGAGCGGCCCGACGGGGGCTGCCCTCGCCCCGCCATGGGGATCCGCTGCCGCTCCCCAGTTACCCCAGGGCCTCCAGCGTGTCTAAAATGTCGCACTCCATCCTCCGGGTGCCGCCGCGCCGCTTGGTGCCCTCCGCTAACCAAACCCCCCGCAACCCACGCCCGCAGCCGCGTTCCGCTGCAGGGACGAGGGCCGCCCTCCGCCACCGCCTTCTCGTGGCGGGAGGTGACCCTTCCCGGAGCGCAGCCCTCGCTTTCTTCCCTTGCTGAGTCGTAGACTCACAGAAGAGGTTGGAAAAGACCTCTGAGATCATCGAATCAAACCACACCTGCCCGCTACAGAACCATGTCCCTAAGCACCTCGATAAATGGCAATTGTCTAAGCTTGCGTATCTTATAGTGATTAGGTTGATTCTGCCCCTCTGTTCCTCTCTTGTGAGACCTCATCTGGAGTATTGTGTCCAGTTCTGGAATCCTCAGCATAAGAAGGATATGGAGCTGTTGGAATGGGTCCAGAGGAGGGCTACAAGGATGATCAGAGGGCTGGAGCACCTCCCATACGAGGACAGGCTGAGAGTTGGGCTTATTCAGCCTGGAGAAGAAAAGGCTACGAGAAGACCTTATAGTGACCTTCGAGGGGGAATGCGTGCCCATGAAAGCTGGGGAGGGACTGTTCACAAAGGCTTGTAGTGATAGGATGAAGGGCGATGGCTGTAAACTGGAGAGGGGCAGATTTAGACTAGACATAAGGAAGAATTTCTTCACCATGAGAGTGGTGAGGCACTGGCACAGTGAAGTCGTGGCTGCCCCATCCCTGGAGGTGTTCAAAGCCAGGTTGGACGGGGCCTTGTACAGCCTGATCTAGTGGGATGTGTCCCTGCCCATGGCAGGGGAGGTGTAACTATATGATCTTTAAGGTCTCTTCCAGCCCAAACTATTCTATGATTCTATGATCATCAAGTCCAACCGCACCTATGCACTACTGAACCATGTCCCTAAGAGGCTTCATCTGCCCAGCTGTTAAATCACTCCATGGATGGGGACTCAACCACCTCCCTGGGCAGCCTCTGCCAGTGCCCGATGACCTTTTCGCTGAAGAAGTTTTTCCTAATGTCCAATCTGAGCCTCCCCTGGCATAACTCGTGGCCATTCCCTCTGGTCGAAAGGAGGACATGAGCTCCCCCACCCTTCCCTTGTGTGGCTTCTCTCCTGGACTTGCCGCCTGGCTCGGGAGTGAGGCCCACACCACTGCAGTCGGCTCCTGTGCCACCTGCTCCCCTTCCACTAGGTACTAGCTGCCTGCAGAAATATGGGGCCAGGACAAACCATGGCTACCCCTGGATGTGGCCAGTGCCTGGGGAGCCAGCTTGAGGCCACAGCCCCTTCCAGCCTGCTCCATGCCTCCGCTGGGATGTGGCTGGAAAAAGCAGGGTTTTAGGCCTGGGCTTCTGTGGTATTTCTGCAATCTGTCTGGATTTTAGATTGTGAAATTCTGTCCGAGGCAGCGCTGACCACAATTGCCAGGCCTTCATCACCCCAATTTCCTTCTGTAGGGACCTCAGCCCTTCCCTAGGGGTGCAGGCCATACAGGGACCAGTTTTCAAAGTCTGGTTGAGCCAAAAATCCAGGCCAGTCATGGTATTTTTAATAAATTATGGGGGGAAGCTGGGGTACATGGGCTGTGTTTTGTTGGCACATGCAATGATACCAGCTACGAGCATGACCAGCTGCTCCTGCCCAAGGAATGTGGGGTTTCCAGCTGTGAGAAGAAGCTCTTGGAAGCGGCAGACAGCTGTAGTCCACATGGGTTTGCCTGCTGCATGTAATAGAGCGTGATGACCTGCTGGGCTTCTGGGAGAACATCACTTTTCTGTCCTGTAACATGCAGGTATTTCCAGTTTAAGTACTATCAGACTCATTAATTGGAAAAGGCATGTCTCCCGAAAGACATGGCTTTGTCTCATCTTTGATTTTCTTTTTGTCTTCTCTTTTGAGATGTCTGGGTTCCCATTTCCAAGCTTTTCCTAGCAACAGCAATGTTGAGAGAGGCATACTCAAGCACCAGCTTTTTTTCCTGTTTAGTCCCAAACTATCCCTGTTTTATCTCTCACTCACAACCAGTTTGAGTGAAACATCCCCCAAATTCCTTCTAAAACACTGTTGCTACTTTAGGTCCTCAGAGATTTGGATTTTGTCCGTCTCAGCTGTAAATTCCTGTCTTTCCTATAAAGTACAAGGAAATTTCTGCCTTTTTAATTTTTTTTTAAACCAGTGTTGTCTTACATGAACATTCAGAAAATTCAGCACCTGAATCTGTGGTGAAGATCTGTAAAGGCATGTAATCAAATAGAAGTATTTACAACATAGTATCCTTAGTGACTGAAATCTCCACCATTTTTGAAGCAATTATTTTGAATAACTTCCATTCAGCAGAACACATGGGTTTATTGAATACTAGGTTTTAAAAAAATGAGAATCGGGAAAGCCATGACTCCCTCCCACACACAGAGAAATCTAAAAATTAATGACATTATTGATGGCAATCACTTGAAAGAAGAACATCTTAAAGTCTTATTGGTTTATATTGTCCATATGATCTACAACAGTGCCAGTAGCTCAGGAGTCTCTGTTACAGCTCTGAACCGTGTCTCACTCCATATGACTGAGATTTAAAAGTACTTTTGTTTCAGATGGGCTAACAATAATTTCTCTGAATGAAGGCACACTCATCTGAGAGCAGAGATTCTGAAAATAAAAACTCTTACTCCTGTTTAGACAACACTAGTGTCCAAATAACAGGGTGAAAAAAAAAGATATGCAGAAAGAGAAAGAAATAGAGAACACTTCCCTTTCTTTTACAAAGTTCTGTGTTTATGCTACCTGCAGTGAATCATCACTGTACAGTTATTCTGAGAAACCAAGTAGTTTCAATATCACTCTGCAGTACATGCTAAGAAAAATAATGAGGAGCAACTGGAAGCGAAACTGAAAGTGAAACATAACAATCTAAAACTAAAAAGTAATCTGGTAATTTAGGTAGTACTGTGTGGTACATGTAGGTGGCACCTATATTCCTCGGGGGTCTCCGTAAATTTTGCTGTCATGAACGTCTTGCTGATTCACGTTACAGGGCAATGCATAACTCAGTAATTTATCTGACTGTCTTTCAATAATGTTGCATATATCTGGTAACCAAGCATCTGTATCAATCACTGTTTTAATTCCCCAAGGCATTTTTGAAATTCCAACCTTCCCGTATTGTGGAGATAACTACAAGTAAGAGGAAATACCTCTGAATTTCACAAATTATATCTCAAGACCCAACATTTTAGGTTGCAATCATATACTTAGGTTGCCTAACACCTTCTCACAACTTTGCCCTTACTTCAGTCCACAACTATCTCCATGCCCCTTCCTGTGTTTCTCATCCCTAGAGAGGAAAAAAAATTGTGATAATGATGGCTAAAACATATTTTGTAGCAGCCTACTGCAATGGCAGTGGACTTTGACTTTGCCCTTGCCCCATGCCCTTTGTAATATACAAACCATAAGACCAAAGGAAGAGGTCTCTGCATACAGTCATTACTTTCACATGAAAGGCATATATAGTTTCAACTAGGTTATCAGTACCCTAGAGTTTTTCAGTTTTGCTCAGGATTTCTTTTTCACTAGTCTGCCATCTCCCTCAGCAATTAGGTAAGTCATTGTGCCAGCATGAGGAAGGTTTAGAAATGCAATGCCAAAGTTAGAAAATGAAGATAGCACTGGGTCAGTGCTGACTTGAATCAACTGGAACTGATAAAAAAATGGTGTCTCAATTGAGCATATAGCTGTGTCTGTTTACACCTCTCTTAATGATATTGGAAAGTATCCTGACTTGAAAGCAAGGTGAAGATAGGAAATTAGGGAATAGATCTTCTGCCAATTCATATTAAATCTTCTCAATTACAAGTTGCCTGTAATCTTATGAAACCTCAAAATACATAATTCAGTTTTCTATTGATGTTAAACGGAGGTAAAACTCAACTGCTTACCGAACTACTTGTATGAATATGACAACTTGGATATTGCCATGCTATTCAAAATTGCTTGAGTAGCCCTTGTGCTGCCAGGCTTGCAAAAGAGCACTGGGCATTCTCATGCTGCCTAATGGCAAGGGTGGGGTTTTATCCTGCTTACTGCTGCAGCAGAGCGCTCACGTCTTGGGCTGCACTGCCAGCAGAGCAGGCTTTTGGCGGTACATTTGGTGTACGACCTATCTGTTTCTAGTTAGGAAAGTAAAACTGCCCACAAATGCTAGATGCTTGTTTCAAAAGATTCAGTTGCTTTGCCCTTCTCATATGCAGCACAGGAAGACAAAACCAGATCTTTTGAATTCAACTGAGGAGACATTCTCTATGCTAATGCCAAAGCCGTAAGAATGATTTGTAGTACAAAGAAACGGCTTGCACACAATTGTTGGCCACTAGAGGGAATCATAGGAGTGGAGAAAGAGTTAGATACACTGCATAATAAATGTTTTCCTCCAACACAAGCTTGCCTACCTGTGATGTGCTACCTACTGTATATGCACAGGTAAAAAATGATAGAGAAAAGACAGCACTTTATGCATGGTTAAGTCAATATAAGAAACTTGTATTAACTGAGTTTAAAACAGATCAAAATCAGGTTTGATGGATAAAATGAAACAATTTCTTTACACAGATTTTTTTGCATCAGTTTAAATTGTTACAGGTTAAATCTATTCAACTTCCACCTGCAGATAAGCACACTACATTCTTTTAAACTGTTAGAAAAAATACTAAATACTGTTTTTTAGACTTGCTGACATTTAAACAAGTGTAGCTTGCTTTTTTAAAAATAAGGGTTAAGTTGCTTTTATTCCTTTTATAAAATCCTTATCTGTAAGGATTATTTGGGGGTACCTGCTCCAGGCAGTATCAACTTAATGAAATCATTGTGGAATTGGACTGCAAGTTAAAATTGATCTATATATAAATTACATTAATCTTTCAAATAAAGTAGTAGTGAATGATGGGCATACTAACTTCTTTAAACCTGAGCGGAATTATACTAGCTACAAGAATCCTGCTCATCACTTTAAGGGCTATCCTACTGAAACTGGAACTGAAACTGATCTCCCATTACAAACACTTAATTTAGAAATCGCCCTTGCAACACCTCCCAGACCAAAACCAAACCACCTGAAGTTGTGACATCAAAGTTTTCAATCCAAAATGAATTATTTTGAGAAATAATGCACAGTGATAAGTTCTGTAGAACGAGAATTTAAATTTCTTGAAAATGGACTGCTCTCATACTACTTTCTTGGGGCACACATCTCTGCAGAGATTGTGGCAGAGAGGTCAGAAACGGGCAGTCATTGACACCTCTGACTGCAACATATTGACTAGTCTTTTTCCAGTACTTGTCTAAGGAGACAGTGGCTCTACATTGTTTAAAGTTATAAAAGTTATAAGGCACAGTCTAGCTCTGTAATTTTACAGACTTAATTGTGCATAGTTGAAGTTACTGAGACTTTTATAATTTACTTAGAAGGAGTAGGTAAGGGGCCTTAATATTTCAGTGAGATCTGCTAGTACGTTTTAGCATACTGATAAAAATAATTCTGTGTAGATCAGGCATCTACATGTATTTGCTTCTGGTTTTCTTTTCTAAAATGCATTACAAGAGAAATGTTATGACTGTTGAAAGAACCTTGATTTATTTTTTGCCTGAGAGTAGTCTCACTTTGAATATATTCATACACAACATATAGCAAGAAAGTTGTTCACTATAAGCAACGTTACAGAAGGGAAAACTGAGTGACTCAAGGAATTGCCAGCACCTTTCACCTCTCTCAGGGAACTCGATTTATTTGTTTTCTCACTACCCAGATAATCATTACACTGTGAGGACTACTTAATTTCAATGGTTCTCATGTTTTTTTTCAAAGAGAAAGTGAGAAATTATTTCATCTGTAGGTGCCCAGTGAACATCGTTTGCAGAAAAATCTGCTGAGTACTGGCCCTAATTTTGTGGACATTATTCCATTATGAATGAGACTGAAGCCTCAAACTAGTGCAACACATAAGTGAGCAAAATAAGACAGACCTGCAGTAAGTCTGGCCCCTGCTACAGCAAATGTTCAGCCTGGCAGGACAAAGCAATGAATATTCCAAGTTCATATTTCTCATTCTTTTAAAAATAAACTGCACCCGTTTTGCTCTTCAGACCATATGGCATGAATCATTTCAGTGAAGCATTCATCACATCATGATTTACACTGACATTATTTCTTAGAAGTTAAGTGGTGCAGCTTCACTGTGTGAGGAGCTTCATGTGTTGCAGCCATTCTCACTTGTTTCACTGAAAGGTAACATTCATCTTAGCTCAAAACTCAAACTACAGCAGTAGTTCTAACCGAGCTCAAAGTGTTCCTACTTTTAAGTCAGAAACCTGATACTGAGTCCCTACAACTAATGTCAGTAATACTGAAAGGCTGCAGAGTCCTCCAGGAAAGCCTCTGTGTGAGGGCATCACAGGTGCTATGCTGCCTCCAGAGAGAAACCAGGCATACAGATTTACAAAAGCATTTTTTTAAATCACTGCCTGTTTCTTTATTCCATAGATGTGCCACAGTTGAGTGAATTTTCTGTGATTTTTTTCCACTATTATCTTCTTTCTGATGAGAACAGAAATTGGAAAAAAGGAAGATCTTTTGCATTAGTAAGATAAAGTTATTTCTCTGCTAGTGATGTGCACAGTGGGAAATCACTTAAAATCCTTTGTGGTTCAAGTATAAAAAACAGTGATATCCAGTTAGTAAGTATGGTAGATCAGAACTTAACTTATTTAGAAATCATCATCATCATAATCATACTCTCCTCGGCTCATAAAATGTGAGGAATCTATTCTAGGTAAAAAAAGAGACAGGAAACATAAGATAATATTAAATGATGGGAATAATTTGCTTCTAAAAAAAGACCCCAACAAATCATAACATTATAAAGTGGCAAACGTATGTTGGGTCTTGAATGTGAAGCTGAGACTTTCAAAGTATGAGACATCCATTCCACTGGGGCTTGACTCACAAGTCATACTTCACAATTTGTAGCAAAACTGGATTCTTAACATATTGGAATAAAGATTTTTAACAAGCTTCCATCTGTTAAACCAGCGAGTTGGCTTGGTCTGATCATGCTTGCTGTTTTAATAAATAGCCAAACTGCAGCTTTCAAATTAGTTTGGAGGATTTCAGTTTGCACTAGTTGTGGCCAGTCCTGAAAGGTTTACACTGCTTGTATGTTTGGAAGAGCCTACGCCACAAAGAGGGCCCAATCTCACAGCTGGTGGTTGGAAGAAAGGCGTACCAGTGCCATTTAGGAAGGGTGGGATGAGAAGTGACCTCAGGATAGCCACTTCCTTGACTAATGGTATTGCAAATGAGACATAATTGGTTTCAGACAGGAAGGGAGTGAACCACTAAAGTCCAAAAGCAACTCCCTGTCTGGAAGGTGTGTTTGCCACAGAAAAAAAAGCTACTCTGTTAGCATGGGAAAATGAACTGAGGGCATATTTGTCTTTTTGTTGTTTTTTTTTCCAACAACACAAATGAAAATGTCAACAAAGAAGTGTGCATGAAGTTCAATTCTTGCTATTCCCTCTCTAAAAGAAGACACACTTTTCATTTAAAGGTTTCAGTAGTGCTATGCTAGCAGTTTTCAGGAGACTGGTAATGGAAAACCTTCACCAAGCAAGATTAGAACCCAAAGTTTTGCATTCTCTGACAGAAATTCCCTTCTAGGTGGGGAATCAAGCTCCAGATCTAAGTGTGGCCTTAATGTAAATCAGCATAAACCTGTGATTCTGGTACTGTAAATGGGCTACTCACCTCCATGCATAAAAACTCAGAAATTTAATAAAGGTGTATCAAGAATAGGTACTTACTGATAATCACATTATGAAGGAAAAAAATAACAAACATTTTCCCTAACTTACCTGGCCAACACATTTATCTCAGCACTCACCATTCCCAAATTGCCTTTCCATTCTAATCGATATATGTGAAAATAGAAAAAAATTAATTCAATATCCTAAATGACATCAAATTAATAACGTATTATGCTCTTTAGAAAGGAAAACTGCCAGAGTTTGTAGATAACATGGCTGAAAGAATCTAAAGAGGAGAGAGGCAACGGGAGGCTGTGAGAGGGAGGGATATGGGATATTTAGGGTGTATATTTATTTGATCATTTTACATGTTAGTAGTAAAAGTTAAAGCAAAGAATCAATGAAGTTAAGATGAATGCTTGTGATTCAGAGTAAAAAATGCAAAACGCCATCAAACAGAAATCATAATGGGAGAAGTGATTGAAAAAAGATTTAAAAAATAATAAATATTAACAGCTAAAAAGATACACTGGCTAGAAGGGCTGAGCATGCTTGCTTTATGCCCTGTGCCTCTGAAGTCCTGAGTGCATGGATTATCCAAAATAAGAAGCAATGAGGATTTGGATGCTAGTCTCCAACCCATACCATTAGAGATTTTCTTAGGAGACAACGAAAAAAGCATTTAATTGTCCAGTCTGTTGTCTCTCCTCCATCTTCTCTGTTTCTACGTTTGAGCTTATCAGTTTCTCATGCATGCTTTCCTAGGGTGTTTTATCAAGACTTTTTCTCTTCTCCATCTCAATCATGTCCTTGTCTCACTTCCCCTCCTGAATTTCAAGAAACTGCAAATCACAGGAAGTGCTAAACCTTCAGTGAAATAGTTATTGAAGCAGCTGAGCCAACATGGCTGAAATGATAAAAATGGAGTAATTTAAAGGAGCGTGAAGCATTTGAGGTCAAGTGATTGAAGTTTGACAACATTAGAAGCAATCAAAAAATGTATTATGTGGCCTTTAATACTCTTTCTCTCATGGAAAATCTAATACAAACATACGTGCACACATACATAGATATGTATGTATATGTAAAAGCATGTCACTTATATTTGAGGTTGGGGGTAGGTTTTTGTTCTTAGGCTCTGTATTTCAAATGATTCATCTATGTACTGCTTTTGTAAAATGTTCTTAACCTAATTCTATTGGATTCTCCTAGGAAAAAAAAAAAAGAAGGTATTTTTAGAAAGCTGATTTTGCTTTGCCTTGAACTGTAGGCCTTTTTTTTTAAAGTAGTAACTCAGCCTTTTCGTTTTCTTTCAACCCTTTCACACCCTCTGTTGCTATTCCTTGAGAACTGTGGGTGGCCAATGAAGCAGTGAACATCACATGTCACTTAGCAACCTGATATTCATAAATAGCAACAATCATTTTTCTAATGGTTATTTTTCCTCGTCAGGAAAAATGCTAAGACCACCTCCATTCTGACAGTGCCAAATTCTTCCTCTGACTGTCCAGCATATGTATAGCTTATGCTTTTGTTTTGTTCCAAATGATAACATCAAGGCTGATGATCTTACAGGGCTTCTAATGTATTTCTGAGCTTACTGGTAACACGTAATGACAATAATTGTTAGCGCCCTAGAAACTCTTTAAGAATAGTCTTCTCTCCCTTTTCCCAGATGTCTGCATTGCATAAATCTCAGATGACCTCAACATACTGTTGGCAAGATGAAATCAGAAGGGTCATCCACAAATTACTTTTTTTTTTGTTGTTAAAAAATGCCTTAGGGGAACACTCAGGAAGCTCAGAAATTTTTCAGTCCTTCTAGAAAGAATCTGGCAAGATTTTTGTGTATCCTTTTAATATTAGTACAATCCTTTAAAATGGCTATGCTGTGAAGGTCTGCCTTTGTTATGGACAGATTGCCAATAGCATAGCTTTGCATGAGTTATTAAGGCCAAAACTAAAAGATAAGATTATAAATGAAGAAAAGTAGAATTGTGCAAGCCTTTAAAAAGGATCTTGCAAACACTTGCTTAGGAAATGCAACCATCTAAGTCCAGCTTGTCCCTAAGGAGATTTCTGTTTGAGTTCACAGATAAAAACTGAACCTTGTCTGCGTAGCATCAGTTCCCCTCTTTCTAACCATATGGCTGCTCCTCAAAGAGTTGGGGGCTCTGTAACAGAGAAAAATGAGTAGTGTGGGTGAAACCAAGAGACTGTCATCATGCGTGTGTGACAGCTTCCACAAATCCCCCTTCTACTCTGTAAATACTCTTCTCCCTCTCTCTATTTGCATTGCTAATTCGTTGATCAAGTAACTAGTGGCTAAACTACACAGATAGGGAAAAGCATCTGGATTTCTCGCTCCCTTTATTCTTGTTTTATTTGATTTTTTTTAATATTTAATATACTATGCAATATAGAAGTAAGGCTCAATTTTTGTTTTATTTCCAAGACATGTTTTGTCATTCATACCTTCTTTCTGTGGAGCTGCATTTCATTTCTGTAAAACTATGGAGAAAACATCTACATTAGAAACATTTGGCCCACAGAGCTCTATAGAGTTCTCACATAGCTGCACTGGCTCATATCAGCAAACTATTGTTGTCTGAGCCGTCTCAGAGACAGAGGCCCATACTTGGAGAGTGACAGCAGTAAAACTGCTATAAGCAGTCTTAAAATTTCAACTTCAATGTGCCTGGTGGAAGCCAGGGGAATAAGAACCACAAAATACACCACTTCCTCTTGTCTGAGGGAAGTAAGGACAGCGGTACTTAATGAACAGCTCTCAAATAGTCTACTAAAACCTTTAAACTCAGCTTAACAGAACAGACAGATACAGTGATCCCTATAATATATTACTTTCTACTGTTTCTTTCCACAAGCAAGAAAAGCTAAGACTATTGTTGTGAAAGATGAATTTATCCAGGTTTGGATTCGTGGTAAATTATGCAAACTAAGAAAATGAAGTAGAGATTATGGCCTCTGCAAATGCATGTTTTACTCCCTGCCAAGAGCAGAAGATTTTTTTTTTTTTTAAATTCACATTTTTTTACCATATACATGATGTGATTACTCACAGAAATCATCACATTCGGGTTGTGTGCTGGCTGGAGACTTAGGAAGAGCAAGTCCTTAGCCTGATTACTTCCTAACATTTTTATTTGCCTCATAGTCCTCTTACATGTTACAGTGTGAATTACAGTTGGAAGATATACCTAAATGGAAGGCACATTACAGTATGTAACAAAACTAAAATCACAAACAGTTATGAGCTGCGAAGAAAATTATTTAGGAAGGAAGACTATTTCATGCTCTTCGTACTTCAGTAGATGCTTCTCTGTATGCTCTCTACATATACAATGTATGTGCATTTTTGGCAGTGCACATGTGTGTTTTGTAGATAGCAAACTTCACTGAAGAAATTTGTCAGAACGTATGGTGGATGGAGCAATCACTTAGGAGCAATCCCACCAGCACTGATGGGGGCCAAGCCTAGGACCCACAGTCCAAGGGATTACTCAGACTCAACTACTGAGACCAACTTGTATGCTCATTTTACTGGAGAAACTATAGCCTAGATTTAGGTAGTAAATCAAGAATTGTGGAAAAAAAGTATAAGGAACCTATATTTTGTGAGTCCTGGTACTGCTCTGGAACTGCCCAGCAGTCAGTTGTTTGATATGGTTGCTACTTGATTCAGCTGTATGTCAACCAAATTCTTCTATTACTTTGTGGAATTCATCCAGGGTTCTACTCTCTAACTTTAGTGAGTTACTCCAGATTTAAACCAGTGTAAGCAAGGGCAAGTTAAAAATACTTATGCCACAATTGGCCTTGGAAAATACATTTCTCCACGATAGATTGTCTGCTGAGGCAGACAGTATGTCTTGCCCATAATCATTTTGTATTTGCTTCTTTTCCTCTGTCCTTAAAAGGAGTTCATGACCTCATGACTCTAAGAGTAAATACATTCTATAATGAATATGCTTTTTATTCAATATTTGGAGGAATCAAAGCAAATGTTGTATGTAATAATACTGCATGGAAAAAACAATGATAATTATCTGATGAGAGAGTTAATATGAAGGGCACTCAGATAATCCTGTGGTTTGAGGTAAATGGCACACAATCAAACCTAATTAACATTTTAAAACAATGACAAACAACATTAGGCCACCAGTTCTTGGCTAATCTATTATTTCCTTCAGAATACCCATGCATTAAAAGATTAGGGCATATATAGAATCACAGAATGATTTGGGTTGGAAGGGACTTTAAAGATCATCCAGTTCCAAGGCTTCTGACATGGGCAGGGACACCTCCCGGTGGATCAGGCTGCCCAAGGCCCCATCCAACCTGGCCCTGGACACCTCCAGGGATGGGGCAGCCACAGCTTCCCTGGGCAACCTGTTCCATTGTCTCACTACCCTCATCATCAAGAATTTCTTCTTAATATCTAATCTAAATCTTCCCCTTTCCAATTTAAAGCCATTCCCCCTCATCCTATCATTACATGCCCTTGTAAAAAGTCCTTACTCATATTCTCAAATAAACCCTGTTCCATGAGTAGTTTGTCACATTGTGCTGCTGAAAAAAATATTAGTAAAGATCTTTTGTTCCATTTATAATATGTTGCTTATATGGGTTTCTTCTTCATCTGGAATAAGAAATCATGTGTGTGGGTTTTTTCAGTTGTTTTGGTTTTAAATTAAGCTATCATGCTTTAGCCAAATTTGACTCAGACTTTCATAGAATCACCAGGTTGGAAAAGACCCACTGGATCATCGAGTCCAACCATCAGTTTGCTGGTATTCAAACCCAATCCTTCAGCCTAAGCACTCTTCCAAGCAAGTCCTTACTCATGCAGGTAGACATCTGGAAATGAGTTATGCCTAATGGCATTTCCTTCCCATTTCTCTGGTAGATGAAGACTGCACATGTAAAGGGGTTTAGCGAGAAAAGAGAAACCACACAACCATTGCAATAATAATGATGCCAGATTTCAGTGCAGACAGTTAAATGAGAGCAACTTTGCTGCTTTAGGTACACTTAACCATTTGCATCAGTAATCATTTAAGGTGAAGCATTAGCACCTGGGAAAAGCTCCTGAAAACAAGTATATTTTCTATGGATTACATTTTTCATTGGAGGGAAGGATTTGTGACATTTTCTTTGGCATTTTATAGAGCAAATATACATAATGTACCATTAAATATGACTTCTTGTCATCCTGTTAGTTCCTGCTGCTGTTCATTAAAACCTGGAGGCCTCTGTGTAACTTGAAGACAGTCTTTCTGTGAATGTAGCACTGTGGATAAATTATGAGATGTCATAATGAGGGTCATTTCTTCATACGTTTATACACAGACACTTGGAAATAATATCAGAGGATGGACAATACAAAACCTTTTTAAAACTGCCTGTTTTCCCAAATTTAAACAGAATTAAGTGAATGGGACTCAGATGAGTTTTTGAGAAGGGAATATTTCTTTTCCTCTACACAAACTATCTGAGATGAACAGAGTTTCATCCCTCAGATGAGGAGGATTACCAGATAAAAATAGTAATCATAGTATGATGAACAAGGAAGTTTTTCCTAGGGAAAGGATAATACAGTATTTTCATTTTTTTCCCTGTTTATTCAGTGTATATATATGCTGCTTAATAATAAGCAGTTCGGTTATTTCATTATGCTGATTGTTAAAGGGTAAAAGGAGTAAAATAGATTACCAGCCCTGAATCCTTGTCCCTCTTCAGTCCTGACCTGGCAGGTGATCTTTCCCAGTGTGAGTCAGTGAGGATTTTGTCATGTAATTTGGAGTGACTGGGAAGGCACATAGAGTAGCAATTGTCCATCTGCTGGAGATCTCTGGTATGTTGTTCTGTAACCATGCTCAATTTTACCTAGGCATCTTAATCTACAAATCAAGAGGGGAAGAGAGCAAGACTGGAAGAGAGAGTAGTTTTTCTACTTTAAACTCAAGATTTGTTCAAAATATTGGATGCTTTGACTATGATTTATGAAATTCAATGAGCATTGGCTATAAACGTCCTAATTTTGTTTGCTTTGCATGAACGTGACTATGATGGACTTTGATTAACCTTTCTATACATTTTGTATTATCATATTTTGTTAATGGCATTGCCTTTTTCCTTCATGTTTTTTTTTCCTCCTGATAACAAAACATTGTTTAGTTAGATTTATACAAAGTTATCCAGCCATTAGTCTTATTGGGAACTAAGAGAGTAGAGAACTCACTACTAAATAAAGCAAGTTAAGAGGGATATGTGCGCATAGTAAAGAGGTGGCATGGAATGACAGGAAAAGGGCAGAATCTTTAAATTAAGAAAGGAAAATGACATAATAATGATTAAACCACAAAACAGAACTCCAACACAGTGAATAAGCAATGAAAATAAGGTAATAAAAAGGAGTACTGAACTAGTTCATGAGACATGTTATTACAGTGAACATTATGCTAGCACTGTTTATTTTGCTTAGCATTGTGGCCACCTTGAAGGTTGCTATGACAAACGTGTGTGAGCATTTAATGGAAACTGAACATTTTTTTTTTTTAGCTAAGAAGGCATCAAGCAGCTCTCTGCCTACTCAGTTTCCTAAATTACATGCCACATAAATTTAACTTTATTTGCACTAGACAAATGTTAGCATTAACCACATATGGGTTAAAACAATTTTGGAAATATTCAGTGTGTTTCTCTGTTGACATTACTCAATCCATACAATAAAATCTATGCAGTTATGCAGTTTTGCTTGAAAAAATATTCACTCAAAATGTACAGCCCAAACCCAGCACATAAATATGAATTCCTACTTAGATAAAGGGCTGATCCAGAGATAAAATTAATATATATAGCTTCTACTAGATTTAAGGGAAATTCAAGTTGTTTTCATAACTGGCCTTTCAATGACATTTTTTTTTCTCAGCACTGAAAGAGTCTTATTCATGTGTGACTAAGAGACACTAAAATTTATGCAAGCTTCTTACAGCAGAGGAAGTAAAGGAGGAAAAGCACACCAGGGTTTCTCCATGCAACTTACAAAAACATTATCAATGTGGTTCATTCATTGAGCAATGACAAATCCAGAGGCCCATTACCTGCTGGGATGGATGTACTGGACTAAACAAAGAGGGAAAGTAGAATTGGAGCAACCACAGTCTGAGCTAAAAATAAGGCACAGTAAGGCCATTGGAAAAAAACACACAGGAGATTCACACATTGACAGTGCCTCTTTCCAGGTTGTTATGTAGTGATCTCATTTAAACTAGGTATTTGGGAGTTTTGATGGCATAGGAAGCAGGTAAGGAGTTCCCACCTGACCTACCAGGACACGTGGGGGGAGTGGTAGAAGGCTATATTACCCTTGCAGCTTTTGAAGCTGTGTGAATAAGCTCTTCTTTATTATGTACCTAGAAAACATTAAATGGCAATAGAGATGGCTCACAATGCAAGTTCTGAGGAAAGACAAAAAGCTAGTATAAAAAAAGAATATAAGATTAGGAAGTCAATCTATATCAGACCTCATCATTTCAAAATGAATGAATCACTTCATTCTACTAGGACCTCAAGCCAAAGATACACTGCCCTCTAAGTTGTTAACTAAAGAATGTTGTGATATTATTGTTGGAAACCTTCATGTATGTTTTGTCTTTCCTAAAACATTGTTTAGCAGATGCATTTTTTCAAGACTTTTCTCTTTGTTCCCAGGGGATGACTGGTAGAAAACTGTCACGGTCTGTACATCTTAGCATAAGATTGCAATTTCATTGTTGAGGTGCCAGATGAAAAATAACGCTGTCACTACTAGACTAACAAAAAGTTCCAAGGAGGTTCCAAGATGCACCCCAGGAACTTGTAAGTCTACAAATGATATCAACCATCTTCTTGTCTGATGTTTGATGTCAAAGATTCAAGCTCATAACACATCTCCTAAAGAGCACTCTCTGACTCTGTCAAAAAGACTAAAGCAGGATGCATATAGAGGAGCCCCTTCTATAAATATTACCAAAGCTGATGTCTTGCTAATGCTACAGGCGGCAAACAGCACAAAAGCCCAACATTTGGTGCTCAGGGAACACTGCATGTAAGCAAACAAGTGACTAAGAATGAGAAAAAAACAAAACAAAACAAACCCCCACTTTTCTGGGATGTACTTAGTGATGGGAGAGGAGAAGAATCACCTGGCTGTGGGGATTTTGCTTGAGATACCACATTCTGTTGAGCATGGGGAGTGGGTATTTTTGCAATTCCTGGGGATATGCTGTGGTTCACTAATATCTGCCCCAGTAAAAGCTTTTCATGCAATATCTGTGGAGTGCTGCATGCGATATGTACATTGGTAGAACAGCTGGAATGGCCGTGATCAAATTGAACACAAGAACAGGACTAATACAGGGATTGAGCAAGGTTGAATACCAAGTTGCCAAGGTAAACTCGATCTCAGCTTTCTCATTTTTGTCTGTTAATGGCTTGGAAAACACAGAAGCAACCTCATACAGTTGGCATTTAGCATCGGCCTTCAATAACTCATCAGGAGCTGTTTCACCTGAAGACAGCTGTCAAAAAGTAATTTTAAGACATTGTCTATAGTGTCATCGAGCTGACTGAGAAAACTGTTGCTTGTTCACTAACATAGCTACAGGATGTAAAAGGTTTCAGCAAGCTAAAGTTTTGGGAAGAAACCAGGACTGTACACTGACCAATTCTTTGCATTAAGCACACTGTGTATGAGCCCAGTTAACTTCTTGAGCAATTTTACATCTTGAATGCCTAATATTTATGACCACTATAAGTTGCTGTATACCAACATCTAAATCACTTGGAGGATGCGACCAAAAATCCCATTTAGGAAGAATCTTTGCTTCAGTCTTGATTTGACATCACAAATTACTGTCAGTTGTCATCTAACAGTCAGTATCAGAAACAGAGAAAGATAAGACAGTGATTTTTTCAGGTATTGTGATAATACATGATGACATAGAAGGAATTTGAATACTGCATTCTGGGTGTCTACTGACACTAAGAAGCACTTGTTGATACTTACATCCTCTTGACTAGTTTTTTTTTTCACTTTTTAAACAAACCAAAACATGAGCGAATTAACAATCTTTCATTATTTTCTTTAAACTGTTGCCTATGGTCCAAAAAAAAGGGGAAGAAAGAACTCACTGAAAAATTATACTAGCATGTTGTTAGCAGCCACATTTTGGGAGTTGTTTAAAGTCTGGTAAGTGACCATCCAAACATGTCATCAGCTGGTGAGATTACTGCAAGTAGAGCTGATCTTCCAAGTCAGAGATACAGTTAAGTCCTGACTACATCATGTAGCAGAAACAGAAGAAATTTCATTGCAAGATGGACTGTGGGTCGTGAGTTGCCATCTGATCATCCATGTAAACATGCAAACTGAAATTCCCCTTGGGCTGCATCACAGATGTGAAAGTTTCACCAAGTCCTGGCAGTGTGTTCAGCAAATGCTCTGACAGCCAAGACTTTCAGCTCAAGTTATGTTGTGATAATATGTCAATTGATCTGTTTTTGCAGACATGAATCACTCATGATGTCAACCTTTCCTAAAAGACCTTTGCAACACATGGGAGCAGTTTCATTTAAATGTTCTTACATCCAGTTACCGCACACATAGTTTTGGACTGGGTACGCCTAAAGATCTTTTCTACAATATTACAATTAATTACACAAAGTGAGATTTTTTTCACACATGAATTTTTTGGAAGACATGTAATTCCAGAAGAGTTCCACACACATAGCAGGATCTGGTTTAACCATTTACTAACCTGTATAACTTTGCTGTCTTGCAAAGGACAGCTCTTTAACTAACAGCCTGACGAGGAAGCCTATATTTGTTAAACGTTCATTTAGGGATGAATGGTGGCAACATAAATGATCACTGATTTAGTATGTGCTACTTATGAATTGTAGAGCAAGCCCATATAGAAGGCCTACAGGTCCAGATCTACAAAAAGACTTTAATCTTTATTATATAAAGATTGCCTGCTTCATGAAGGGGAAGGCTTCTGTATCATCTGCAGTAGACCAGAAGTAGATTGTAGGTGCTTAGGAAGAGAGCAGAAATATAAAAATCAAGGGATTGGGGACTTGATAAAAAGCAGTTGCCAAGTGAAGGTAGCTTTGCAATTGAGATGTAACTGAAGCCTAAACTCTAGGGGTATGTTAAAGGTAACTTATAGATGATGCTTCAGTAGATACGTAGCCAGTTACAAATACCTGCACTGGACAAAGCACATTGTAAAAGTTGGTTTGGGAGACTTGAAACTACTCAACTAAGTCTTCTAGAAATATAAAGCTCAACTGGTTAAGCCTGTTTTCTAAATTCTTCTACATAATAGCAACTGTCCTAACATACTGTTACAATAAGAATCTGCTAGCATTCTCACCCTATTGCCCCTGTAAATGTAAATGCATGCATCAAAGAAATAGAAAGTGTGAAGTTATAGTGAGTCTTAGAGCTCCAGGAGCTGAAAATCCTAACTCTGGTGCCTGCATGACCTTTCCTCCTGCCCGAAGATATATTACTGCAAGATTGAGGAGTGATAGCATGGAAATGCACAACCAACATATCCATCCCCACCTTCCCTCAGCTTACTTTCCACCTTGCAGAAAGGAAAGACAGAGTTGCTTGATGGTTTTTGTTGTTGTTCTTGGGGCAAAATCCTTATATTTTACTTACACTACTGTAAGGCCTCAAGGAAGTGTTTACTAGGAAATCTGCAATTAATTAATTTAGCAAGACAACACTGGCGGCAGTAAGAATTGCCACCACACTCATGAATGTTTGAGTCAGTTCAGAGGTATCAGGCTGAAAAAATGACAGAGAGAAAAATAAGGAGGTGACCAACCTAAAGGGAGGAGAAATTTCAAGAAATAATTAAGCATTTTTGGGAAAGACTGGTAGGTCAATGAAGAGAAAAGCTACAGAGAGCATGAAGCCATCCACGATAGTGCAGGAGGGACTTGAGTCATGATAAGCATGTTATTGATTAAGTTGATGAACCAGAGTTACATCAGAACTGTCTGGAGGTAAGCTAGCAGGCATCCATAGACAAGAAGATACGTGACAAGCACACAATGCAGTTCACGTACTTTCAAGTTTTCTGGAAACATAATAAGGGCCAAGGCTTCAAGAATACTTTGTTATTTTAAACTTTTAAGAAACAGAACTAAGAAATGTGAACCGGCAATTATATAGTTAAAATAAATTCTAGTAGTCATTTGAGATAAATGCCTTTTAAAAAGAGGGATGGATGTTTGTGTGTAGTAACATTACTTGGATTTTTTTAGGTGAGGCACAGCGGTGAATGACTCAATCTTCTCAACTCCCCACCTCCCTTTGTCTTTGGCTACTGAGCACAGTATAAATTTTGTAGTAGGTACAGGGTCCCAGAGCCACAGCTATCACTAGCTGCTAGCTCTGTGTGCATTAGGACACCCGTGCCCAGTCTCTCCCTGCCACAGTTGCTTCAGTCTGAGCATGTGCCTGTACCTTGCAAGTAGAATTGGTTCAGGCATTTTCGCCTGGCTTCACTCAGGAAACTTGCCTGAAATTCCAGCCAGGATTGTGAAGTCTTTTTAGACTAGATTGGTAATCTGGAAAAGGTTTGGAGGTCCTAATTAATTTATTTGTTTATTTTTACTAAACTATCCTAAAGTCAGTTAGCAACTCTGGGAAAACATTGTCTGTGCCAAAAGAGCATTTGAAGCAGCTGTTCAGTACTTATGCAAACACCTGTGCATATTTTTAAGCTTACTAACTTGGAATAGCTTTTCCCTGCACCTTAATACTATGCTATCACCCATTACTTATACTGAAGTCTTTGTTAATGAAATATAATCACATTTTAATAATTATGTCAGTGAAAAATATTGAGGTATAATGATGACATGACTAAAATTATAGTCATTCTATGGTACTTGAAATATTCAAGCATTAACAGTAAGATTTAGCAGGCACAAAGTCACATCACTTTCCTGGGACTGCTCTCTTGCTTCCCCAAAATCTTAATTTTCTTGAAAAACAAGTCACAAGAGTTGCTGATGCTGTGACTTCTTGACATTACCTAGTACAATCCCACTAACTCAAAGCAGGGTCAGTTTGAGCAGGTTACTCAGGGCCATACCTAGCCTTGCGAGTTCTGAATGTCTCCAAGGATGGCGACTTGTCCACCTCTCTGGGCAACCAGCTCCAAATGCACTAAAGCCTTCTGGATACTCCTTAACAACCATGATTTAGAAATATAAAATTACTTTACTAACATAGCTAATACAGAGGTGTCCATCCGAGTCTGCCACACGCTAAAATTATTTGGAAGTCTGAATACCACCATCACCACTTCAGAACAGGGCATTAATTGAAATCTCTGGATAGCTGTCAACCTTCAGTATCAATCAATTAGCTATTCATTTGTGCAAATCCTAGACAGGCACTATTTATGAAGAGAAGTGTTCTGTACTATGACTTGGTGGATTTCTGAGACAGCACCTATTATGGAAGAGCCAGGATCTGGACTGTAACAGACTCTTCATATTTATCCAGATACCCAATGAGGCTCAAAGGCCCCAGAGAAGTCAGAAGTCGCATAGCTGAATTTAGAAAGTTTGAAATCTCTTGTGTTATCACTTGTAGACTCATTGTGAAGAAGTTAGTTTTGTGAATAGGACCCAATGTTCCTCCTCGTCTGCTTTCCCTCTCCATTCCCATTATTCCAAATACACAGAATTTAAGCTCTGCCCCATACTGTACCTTTTCAATTCAGGGACCATCACTCTCATACCTCAATGCCTCCACCAATTTTCAGGCTTCTAAGAACTAGCTGAAGACCATCAAGCCCAAGGAACGGTCATTTCATCACTCTCTCACCAGAATTAGCCCTGAAAGAAAAAGAGCTCTCTCCTTCATAAGCAGCACTTTTAATATTTGGCTGTAAAGTCATGGAAAACAAGACCAGTGGATCTTAAGCAGCTGGTGACTTAAAAGAATTTCTAGTACTGTTGAAGACCAACAGTGACAACTCTTCCAAATGAAATTGTTCCACCACATTGGTTTCAACAGTTGTTAAAATTATTTAACTATATTACTATGTTGTGATTACTATATATTTTTTACACTCTGACTGTTAGGGCAAAAGAGCAAATCAAGAGCTGTTGTGAGTTTTAGGGTTTAGTTACTTCCCTCCCTTCAGAAACAGTTGCCCAATAATGCATTGGAGATTTTATCCCATTACCTTTCTTAATATCAATTGTTTGCAAATACATTGAAAACAATTCTTTGGATTGGTTAGCCTGTGGCTGGGTATGTAACATAACAGAAAACTTCGCAGCATTACCATATTTAAGAAAAATGCAATATTTATACTCTTTTGGCCTTTGCAATATGGCTTCCAAACACCATTTTTTAATGGACATTCAGTAACCAACGGCTATAGTCATCAGATGCACACACAGCCCAGCCTGTAAAATCTCTATGTGCCTCAGAGAAAGCTGAAGACTTCAGACAACATAAAAGGAGGAAGGCATGAGTTGTGCAAAAAACATGGGAAAAGTCAAGTCGCTTTGCTGAACTCACAATTCATCTGAGATGCTTATTCTATCAATGAAAGTCATCATCTTTTCAACTACGCCCAGAATTCTCAAGTTAGGACACGGATATCTAGAGCCACAGAAGCTTCTTGACAAATAGACTTACTTTTCTTTTCCTTCTAAGTAAAACCAAGTATTTCTAGTCATTCAGGTTATGCAGTGCTCAAAGCACAATTCAGTCAGATCCCATTGTGTGTGCATGCACACACTCTCCAACCTCAAATTAAAGGTATGAAATTTGGATTATTTTCTGTTCTTGTCCATTTATTTGTTATGTCTGCTTCCAAGCCATTCAACTGTATTACATAGATAGATCACTATTCCCAAATAATGAAAGTGATGATTTAACTCTAATTTTCTTTTCTGGTTAGGAGCACATAGTGATCCATGACAGGTAAGCCAAAAGATTCAAGAAACACTTGCTGTGGCAAGGACCAATTACCATGTTTTTATGAACTCACTTTAGAGACCAGCCACAAGATCAGTGGTCTACAGGCCACTGTAGACCTGTGAATTAACTTCATTTTTTGACTTAATTTTTAAACCCTAGCAACTGAGTTTGACTTGTCTGTCAAAACAAAGAAAAGGAAAAGGCCCTTATTTATCCTCTTTTTTGTTGCTCAGAACCACAAGATTGCGCACTATCCATGATGTTAGGGCAGATTTGTCTGAGACCTAACACTAGGGTTTTTTATTTTTAACAAAACCGGGTTTAACGCTGATTCACTTTCTCATACATGGTCTTCATAGCCCTGTAATATTCTGTAGTAACACCTCACCTTGTTAGTCACTTAATTTGCCTGTTCCCTTTCCATGGTAGAGCTGCATTTTCAAATTATCAGTTAAAAGCTCAAGCATCAACAGTTAATAGTCCATGTAATGATTACATCGCTGCAATAACAATATTCTTCAAGTTAGAAACTGATCAGATGAACAGTGAGAATGACTTTATTGGTTAAAACCAAAAAAACTTTGTGAAAGCTAGAGGCAAATATAATTCAATTTCGAATAATCCACCATAAAACATGACCACTGAGCTTTCAAATTATATTCTCACAGATTTCTACATGTTCATCTTCATTTTTCTTCATGACTGTTTAGTTTTCCTTCCTTTTCTGAGGTATATCTTATTCTTCAACTTGCACAAAGCTTAGAATTATTTTCAGAGACACACATTTCTGTGGTAGAGTTGAATGAGAACTCAAAACATGAATTAGATGAAGGAATCTTGACCTCCATAGGATGAGGTCAAGAACAAGTACTGCTGTGGGTAGAAAGTAAGCTGTTACAGGCAGATTTCTGTTTAAAACATCATAGTAACTCTTTTAAGTGGTTCTTAGAATGAAAGACGCTGAAACTTGAAGGTAATACAATGTTTGTTTGACCAATCTTAAAATCATAAACCAATCTGATTGACACTTTTTTTAACCAGTAAGCAGAACACACTATGGCAAAATGATTACCTGTATTTACATCTTTTTTATTCTGTTCTTGAGCTGCAACATGTAATTTCATACATATTTTTACGAATAATCCCAACACAGAATGGAAAAACGTCAGTTGTTTCATTTCAAGATAGTTTTAATCAGGTAATTACAGGAAAAAAACATTTAAACGGTTTTTATGGTGTTATCTGCTATGCCAACTTACAAGGATATGGGGTAACAAACCAGTTACAAACTTAAAGGCATATTTACATTATATGCTCAAAGTAACAAGCTATATTCTTATTCATAAAGGAAACACCTAGGGGAGGACTTAACTAAATTATACATAATTTAGTAGAAAGAAATAGCAGTTGAGGTTTAATGGAAACAATATACACATGAGGCACTTTACGGTCATTAGGGTGAAAAGCAAACGGCACCAAGCGAAAGAAGGAAAAATTCTGTACAGCATATACTGCAGCTCTGAATGTGAAGACTTCTTCACTGAATGCTTTCATTTCTTAAATGAACCACAACTTTTGCAATTAAGAAAGATAAGCTTTCAGGAAAAAAAACCCCCAAATCGAAACCCAAATGATCCCCTCCACCCCTCCTTGTATTTAGCATGGAAGGAAATGGAAGTTTTATACACTCAGCTGCTGGACTAACAGTACCATATGGCATCTTTTAGAAGTTATTGTTTTGCTGCCAGCCACCACGCTTGATCTTCATTTTATTAATATGAATGTATCGCTGTACTGGCTGCATACTGTGCCAGAAGCTCTGGAAAGATTTAAAGTTTAATTTAAACCTGTGCATTATTTACACGGGAGTTCAACATTATCCTCCAGGTAAACAGAAAAAGATCATTCTGAAGAGAACACATCTGAAATGAGAATGTTATATTACAACATGTAAAGTTAAGACATTCTTCAAAATACCTTTGTTTCTCTAGAGGAAACTGCGAGGGTGAAGACTGTTTGGAGTATCCCTTATATAAGCTCTGGAAAGGCATCCAAGTTTTATGCCATCATTTGCTGCTGTTTACTGAACAGTTACCATAGTAATTGTAGATTATTAGCAGAATATTGCTTTCATCTTGTACACAGCTGTAGGTAAACCCTTCACAACTACTGCATCACATGTGCGAGTGCACAGACTCACCTGTGCATACTGAAAACTTGACTTGCATCTCAACCAAAAGGCCAGATTCTCACTGCATGAACCTGGAAACTCCATCACATTGCTGTGGGAAAGAACTTCAAGGTGAGGGGAAAAAATAAAAATAGAAGAAGAATCTTTCTTATGAACCCAGTGTCAGAATCAAAAGAATTTTCACTGCATTTGTGATTTTTGTGCTTTTGTGTAATACGCTATCATAACTATTGTAAACCTAAAAAAATACATGGTTAAAGCTTTTTTATTTTCAATCAGCATTAATAATTAAACTTTGGAAGCATGATGAGATAAAGAATCAAAGAGTCCAAATTACTATTTTGTAAATTCATAACTAAAGCTTAACATATTTCTCTAGCATAAGTAGTGCACAGATAGCCAGCTAATTTACTATGTCATCAAATACTGTGTCTGAATGCAGCTCAGTGTTTTTCCCCCAGTAGGTGGTGCACAACTGCTGTTTTCATTTAACATCTTCCTGCACTTTCAAGGGGAAATACTTAATTTTCGTGGTAGCTGACGCTTTCAGCAAACAAGGGACTTAATATTCAATGATGATTTCCCAAGGCTTGGGTCTCCCCTCCAAGGAACACAAAGCACTGCTACTACTTGCCTGACAAACTACAGTTCTGATGTTAAAGGCGAGAGGAGGAGTGCAGATTGAGGAAGAAATTTCTCTTTTCCCAAATGCTTAAGGAAATTGTTTAAGAGGAGACAGAATAAATATTATGTGAGGTCAAAACCAAAAGATGCTGAAATATAACAGCCCATTCTGGAATGGGTTTACTGTATGTCCACCTTCTACTACTCCCCTCCTAACTGCAACAGTGAGTAAGAGTCCCAACTCCAGAGACAAAGTACGTGTGCATCCTACTAAAACCAGCCCTTATGTAACCATGGATCCTTGCAGTTCTTTTAGTCACTCTCAGACTGGGCATGCTGGCTGACACTTCCAGCACAAGAAGAAAAAGTGAACGTACATCAGTTCAGTAACCCTTTTTAGATGGATCAAGTTCTTGAAAGAGGAAAGCAAAAGGTGAAAACGTTTTAGCAGCAAAGTGTTTAAATGCAAGGTGAAAATATTAACACAAACATTCAATAAAAATATTAAAGCATATCTTTCATATAAAATACAGTACGGGACCAGGAGTTTTACTATGTTGTATAGTGTTCAGAGGAAACTGTTAAACTCATTACTTTCTGAAGTATATACACAATATGACTCTACAGCATTTTCCTATACAGCCAGCAAGTTCTTTTCTTATGTTGTTCATGCCTCTCTTTGCCTTGAATAAGGAACCTAGCGTTCACAAATATTAAATTCTGCTCCTTCAGTAGAAAACCATCACTATTTTTTAATCAAAATTTGTTTTAAAGTTAACAGTCTATTCCAGGCCACCAAGTTTAGCTGAAAATGTGTGAAGCATGAAAATCAACCACAGTAGCAACTTTCAAAGATATAAACAGTAAAAACCAAGACTGCTGCTACCGTGTCATATTCTTGGACTTAATTAATCCAATCAACTCTTAATACAAAACTAGAAGCTCTCCCGTAACTTCTACAGTTATCAATATATTTGTCTTCTTTTCAATGTGAAATAATACTTTGAGATGATCTATGTACACAAGGTGGTCAAGTCAAGCTGTAATATAAATATAAATGTTTTCTTTTAAAAAGTATTTTACAATGTTATATACACTTGCTCATTTTACTTCTGGGCTACAAAGGAAAATTAAGGGGACTGATACATGCAGAAAGAAAAATTACATCAAATATTCTGAATTAAATGCATAGGAAGTGAGAACAGTAAGTCATGTGAATCTTGTAAAATCAATTAGTATTTCTGTTTGTTTAATAACAAGGGTATACCGAGGACAGTCTTTCTGACTCCAGACAAGATATCAAACAGGCACCTTCGCTAATGAATTATGACTGGTTTTAGTGTTTTATGTATCTTTAATAAGAAGTAAACGTTTCCTACTTCACAATAAAGCAAAGCATGTGATTTTTAAAAAATTCTCCATGGGTTAATTGGTTAATTCTTATCTGAAAGTTAAACACTTAGTAAGTACAAAGCTGTAACAAATACCATACATAATATACCACTGCACATACACATACATACACATACACACCCTCTCTCCCTCCCTCCCCTCTCCTCTCCAAATTTCCTCAATTAAGTTTACTCCAAACTTGCCTGGGCTGTAATTTATTTCTCAAGCTAAATCTTTTGTTGTTGTTTTTGAAGAAAACACACAGTAATTTTGTTCTTGCCTGTTCAAATAAGAAAAAGTTGCAGTTCAAAATAATGAATACAATTTCACTTTTGTTATTAATCTTTTGTTTTAATCATAGTACTTGATAAACAGCTGAACAGGATCCTAGTTTAACAGAAGGATAAACAAGAACACTGATGACAATTTGTTACAACTGCCTTAATGTACCTTTTGCTTAATGAACATCTGAATATGCAATTAAGTATTTTTGGAGGACACCCCAAAAGAAAACAACTTGCTGGTTGAGCAACAGAAACAGCTTCCTTTTTGATATTAGGCTGAAACCAAAGTCATTTATATATAAAAATAAATGTTATGTTCTAACAAGAACATTTTAGACAATTACATCTGTGCTTAACAAAAAAATATTGGTCACTCCAGACTAGAATAATTAATATTTTAAAGGTTTTTAGATTATCAGAATGTATGGATACAACTCAACACAAACTGTAGCTGAAGGGAAACAGGACTTTTGTCCATCTGGAATAAAAATGCAACTAAATTAACTAATTAAATATTTAAAATACTACCATGGAATGTGACAGTAGGTGTGGTCCATACCTACTATATCAGAGGGAAGGAAAGTTTAACATGTAATAATTCGTACCTTACACATTTAGTTAAATATAAACATTTGTTATTTATACATAAAGTCACTTCCAAAAACTATTAATAAGTGATTTAGTTGCACTTAAAATCAGTTTCATCTCTCATTTGCCGAGTATTAACTTTTCTTAATCTTAAATCAACTGTCACTAGTGCACTTTTAGTTAAAATTTCCCCTCAGGTAAGTTTTAATCCTTTTAAAAGAACCCCCTCACCTAAACCATGAATGTACAAAGTGGAAAAAGTTAATCCCTTTTAGTATAATCATAGTTTATACACTCATTGTATAGCCACTAATAAGAAGAGGCTTTCCTTTGCAAAATCTCCTTCACAACTTGCAACAAATGCCACGCTCTCAAAGGAAATAGGCGTGGCTAACACTTGTAAAATGCCAAGGTCTGACAAGTCTTGTTGCTTCCTCCACATCAAGCATCTCTTACATGAAAGAAGATTCCCTTCAGCTTGCCAAAAAGCTTCCACAAATCCAAGTTAGATGCTTCCTGGAAACAAAGATTTTTCAGCTCTGTTTGGCACAAGACTGATTCATCCTGCAGCTTTATGCTTTCCTCCACAGCACCCACATACCTCACCACAGTGATGGCATGCTCTCAAGGGGAGGTAGCAGCACATACATGGAGCAATGAATGAGAGTGCCACCAGTGCTAACCACCGTAAGCAGAACTTGTCATCACTAGTGTCACACGAGCATGGATCAGAGAAATCTCCTTCAGAGTCTGACATGCAGTGATACAGCATGCTCTCTGCGCAAAGCATGCAACTAACTTGGTAGATACATCTTTTAATAGGATCTGGCGCATCTTGACATTTTCCTCTGCCGTTATCTTCATGATTAAACCTTTCCTGGCAGTATATACAGCGGGAACGCTCACCATCCTCTTTTCTTCTTTTTGAGTTTTTAAATTTTGATGAGGAAGGTTGAGTTTTAAATACCACAGAACTCTTTGAGTCTTTCAGGGAATTCAACTTAGTTCCATCCCCACATGGGTATAAATAGTCAGATTTTTTACTGTCTGATTTAGAAAATGGTATATTTGAGTCTGCGTCATCCCTCTCCAGGTCGTTCTTCCACATGTCAGGATGCCTGTAGTCTGCATAACGACGTATCAAAATGTCACGAGGGTTTATTCTAACAATTTCATCGTCATCCTGAAAACTAACATGTCTGATTGACTTCAGTGGGACCTGAAATAGGAAAGCGAGATAAGTTTACTACAGTGAAGTCCCAAATTCATGTCCACCTACAACGTAAAACTTAGGTTAGAAAATAAAAAAACAAGACTTTTTTCCTCTGCTGCTTGAAGATTAGAATTGCAGCTGCCTCGCTTCTCTTACTAGTACAATTTACAGACTTCCTCCCAGTAATTAGCGTCTTGCAGACTATTAGGACCATGAGCTTTAGTATTCTTTCCTGACTTTCTAGTATCTCATAAAACCTTTGGGCATTTTGTTATCTGCATAAAACTTGGCACTGTTCATAGAATTATGCTCAAAACTCAGGTTTTAACATCTTACAGTGGCAATTAATTCCACAGGTGAATTACACCGAACATGAATTTGCTGATTTCACATTGGCAATGTACCACTGGATTAATTCCTTGATATATCCACTTTGATTTACTCATGTTATCTAGGAAAAAACTTTCCTTCATTCCTGCTCAAAGTTTTCAAACTCCTTCCACTTTTGCAACAACAGTATTGAATACTAGTTACGCATTCTCAAAGCCGTAATCTAGTATGGATTTCACCTTAAGAAGAATAAAATTCAGTAGCGTGGTTGATCAATAACAGTGGCTTCTAAATGGTAATATACAGTACTTTACTTAAATTTATTATAGTTTAAGACACCAGCAAGGCAAACACCTAAGTACTTCTAAAATTCTCAACTTCTAATGAACTGACCATAATTCAAGATCTTTTACCTCAAAAGGCAAGTAAGAAGAAGAACATGCCAAACACACAAAACAAACAGCAGAAAGACAAGGCAGAATTCTATTTATTCTCTCTTATCACAACAGCGCAGGGGACCACGAAAAGCTGCTGAAGGTGGCAAATTTGAAACATCTGAACAGAAATAAGGCAGATGCTAGGTAAGTGTAAGATAGTGGATAAAATGACAGTGGACAGCCACTAAATATTGCTGAAATCACGTCATGTGTGACTTTCAAGAAAACATACAGATAATAACAGGATAAAAATTTAGCACATGTGTATGGAAGGAGATCCTGAAAACAGGAGATAGTGCACCAAAAATGCAGAAGTCTAAGTATGTCCCAATATCCCTGCCCTACAGACAGATATTTATTGCCCTACGCTGTAAGGCGATTGTAATTGCAACCAGAATACAAGCGAGCTTCAAGTAAAATTCTGCCTTTTTCTCCTGTCAAGTGCACACCAAAGTAACCGGGGGGTGGGGGATCACTCCCTAAACAAAGAGCCTTACATATTCTCATCAAATCATGAATTATTTGGGAATGCATCTTTAGCATTACCGTTGTTGTTTTGAGAGCATTTACCTTATCAGTACTGATAAAATTCATAAGACTCAATGTGTCACTGTTCCATAGCCTAGGACAACAGCTGAACTGCATGTTCTTAGTCTGTTGCAGTGTGAAACAATGCACTACTGAAAACAATGTTTTTAGTTAACATGCTTCTATTTCACTTTGCATGTGCCTAAGTTCCTACTACACTGAAGTCTGCAAGCCCTGGTTTTATGGTAGAAGATAGAGAAGGAAAAAGGGAAGGCAGCTGTGGAAGAGGAAGGAACAGCTTCTTAAAATACGTCAGCTTCTGATTATGTAAGAATATCTGTAGCCTGCTCTAACCATTACTTCCCTGCTTGATAATCCTTGTGTGACATATTTTAAATACAGAACTGTAATTAGAGCTGCTTTGCCCTGCGAGTTTCAACTGGAGTATGCTAACAAGGAGAGTGTTTTTCATTGGCTCCAAGCCACGTAGCTGGACTTCCACAAGAACTGAAGGATACATGGTGAAACAAGTTTATGTCCTATTTAGCTACTACTGCTGCTCTTCCATACTCCCCCAGCCTTTGATGCAAGCAGTTAGGCCTCTCTTTTGCTTAAAAAAACAAAGTGCTTCTCAACTTTATTGTGTTTTCAGACAGGAGAAAGGGCCTATTCTTTTAGCATCAATAAGTACCTGTGGATAATTGGCTTTATTTAACAGTCAACAGCTAAATTTATTTCAGGAAAAAAGCATAAAAAATGTCACTATAATTCAGTATGATAGGTGCATAAGGGATCCTTACCCCTCTGTCCATACAGAATATTACGCGTACATCTAAGACACCAAATAAACCCCAGTGTTTAAAAGAGTAACTCCAAAACCTCAAATCACAAACCCACCTTCAACCTTCCATCCTCTAGACAGCTAATAGCCATTAAATATCACTAAAAATTCTAACTAAAATCTGATCTCTCCTCAGTCTCTGAAGGCTTTTCATTTTTTTTTTTGATCAGAACACAACATATACACAGAACTCATTTCTTTTTTTCCCCAAGTTCCCAGCAAAGCTCCTACTAAAATGCTTTAGGTCTGACATGTTACAAGCAAGTCAGCATTACATTCTTAATGTAACTTATATTAAGAATTCAATCTATAAGAAGGAAGTGGAAACTGCTGGGAAAAAGTGAAACAGGAGAAATGTTGGAAAAGATTTATAAAGTGCTTACATACTGGCTGTTTAATGGGATATGAAGTGTGAGATACACAAAACCTTAAGAATATGCAATCCAGATTCAGTTAGGTACCCATACCAGTAAAATTTACTGAGAATAATGCACGAATCCTCTAGCCATTCAAAATTGTAACTCAGTACAAGTGTTATTGCTGTGTAACAGCTGAACAAGGAAGGGAGAAAGTACAATTCAGCAAATTGAAATTCCATGGAGAATCTTATTATGAACATAATTAGACAACTGGAAATTAAGCAGAAAATTTTTGTTGACATAACTGAACTCACTAGTATTACACCTTCCTTGAAGGGAGGCACCTTTAAACAAGGCACAGACATTTGTTCAGTACTGTTGTCTTCACTGTGTGTCTTCAAAAAGCTACATCTGACTACTTGCGTGGCCTGCAGTTCCACTATCTGAGGACACAGACAACTGAATATATCATTGCCAAGTACCAGATTTAACTTAAACACACATCAGTGTACCAAAAGCTGAAGAGCTGAAGGACTTGGGTATTTTTTATTAACAAAGTATTACAGGTAAAGGTCTGAACTGTAATTAATAACTTCTTTTGTTTTCAACATACTTCTTAAGCTATTTGACTTGAGTACAGTAAGAAAGTTGCAACTTATTTACATGCAATTGAAATAAAACTGCAGATAGTGCTACACTACAAGAAAAATATTTTAAAGAATAGCTACTTCAATTTCCATGGAATATCTATGAAATTCAGTCTATAAGAAATTAATTCTAGCCCTTTCCTAGCAAAGAAATTCCTATTTACTTTCTATCAGACAGACACTACCTGGTATACCACAGCTTAAATTATAATTTCCTCAGTAGCAAAATCTATACATGCAGTTTAAGCTACTTCAATTTTATAACTTGATGAAGACTAAGCACACACATAGAATCATAATATCATAGAATAGTGTTGGAAGGGACCTTAAAGATCATGTAGTTCCAAACCCCCTGCAGGGACATCCCACTAGATCAGGTTACCCAAGGCCCCATCCAACCTGGCCTTGAACACCTTCAGGGACGGGGCATCCACAACTTTCCTGGGCAACCTGTGCCAGTGTCTTACCACTCTCATGGTGAAGAAATTCTTCATAATGTCTAATCTTCTCCAGTTTGTAACCTTTCCCCCTCATCCTGTTACCACAAGCATTTATGAATGGTCCCTCTCCAGCTTTCTTGTGTGCTGGAAGGTCGCTATAATACCTCCTCGGAGCCTTCTCTTCTCCTAGCTGAACAAGCCCAACTCCCTCAGCCTGTCCTCATATGGGTGGTGCTCTAGCCTTCTGATCATCTTTGTAGCCCTCCTCTGGACTCATTCCAACAGCTCCATAGCCTTCTTATGTTGAGGATTCCAGAACTGGACACAGTACTCCTTAGGTTGCTGGTTTGATTCCGGCTCGAAGGAGAAGCGTTACTTTATCTTTAAGGGAGGTTGTGGAGAGGAGGGTGCTGGCCTCTTCTCCCAAGTGACAGGGGACAGGACGAGAGGGAATGGCCTCAAGCTCCGCCAGGGGAGATTTAGGCTTGAGATTAGGAAAAAATTCTTCACGGAGAGGGTAGTTAGGCATTGGAACAGTCTGCCCAGGGAGGTTCTTGAGTTACCGTCCCTGGAGGTGTTTAAGGTGAGGGTGGATGAGGTACTTAGGGGCATGATTTAGGGATTGGTGGGAATGGTTGGACTTGACGATCCAGTGGGTCTCTTCCAACCCGGTTATTCTGTGATTCTGTGATACTCCAGATGAGGTCTCACAAGAGAGGAATAGAGGGGCAGCGTCACTTCCCTCGACCTGCTGGCCATTCCTCTTTTGACTTCTGGGCTGCAAGCACACACTGCCGGCTTACGTGAAGTTTCTCATCAATCTGCAGCAACCTGAAGTACTTCTCTGCAGGGCAGCTCTCAATCACATCATCCCCCATCATGTACTGAAAACAGGGATTGCCCCAAGCCAGGTGCAGGACCTTACACTTGGCCCTGCTGAACCTCATGAGGTTCTCACAGGCCCACTTCTCCAGCCTGTCCAGGTCCCTCTGGATGACATCCCATCCTTCTGGTGTGGCAACTACACCACTCAGCTTGGCATCATCTGCAAACTTACTGAGGGTGCACTCAATCTCCCCGTCAATATCATTGATGCAGATATTAAACAGCACCGGTCCCACTACGGACCCCTGAGGGACACAACTTACGGATCTCTAGCTGGACTTTGAGCCTTTGATCACTACTTTCTGAATATGACCATCCAAACAGTTTCTTATCCCATTAACCCATCAAATCTCTATCTCCCCAAATCAGAAAGAAGGATGCTGTGAGGGACTGTGTCAAAGGCTTTACGGAAGTCTAGACAGATTACATCTGTTGTTTTTCCTGTGTCCACTGCTGCAGTTACCCCATCATAGAAAGCAACTAAGTGGATAATACAGGATTTGCCCTGGTGAAGCTGTGCTGGCTGCCATTAATCACCTCCATGTCCTCCATGTGCTTTAGCATAGCTTCTAGGAGGATCCTTCCATGATCTTCCCAGGCACAGAGGTGAGACTGACAGGTTGGCAGTTCCCAGGGTCGTCCTTTCTGCCCTTTTTAAAAATGGGCACAACGTTACCCTTCTTCCAGTCACCAGGGACTTCTCCTGATTGCCTTGACTTTTCAAATATCATGGAGAGCAGTTTGGCAATCACATCCGCCAATTCCCTCAAGACTCTGGGATGCATCTCATCAGGTCCCATACACTTACAAATGTTCAGGTTCTTCAGGTGGTCACGAACCTGATCCTCCTCTACAGTGGGAGGGGGTTTATCCCTGGTTTTATCACTGGTTACTGTAGCCAGTAAGTGTTAGCTGCAATAATCTAATCACCCACCTATTATTATTCTAAGCAAATGGAAAGAGAGAAGAATACATACCGCCTCACAAAAAAAAAAAAAAAATGTTCTATAAACATGCCCTCATTCAAAAAGTTCTGCGTGTCAGCTTTCTTCACATTAGTGGGTTTCTTTCTGGTTTAACGACCTGTTTACCAATAGCTTAATACTTTCCACGCGTAACTGATACACTGTTTTGCTTTCTGTTCGGTATTTTAGTTCAATAGACAGAAAGCACAAACAATGTTTCACTAAAAATATTTAGTAGATGTGTCTCACTGTGTAATGCATCCAATATATCAATTTTAAAGATACTTTTTAATATTTCTGATCAAGACTGTATTAGTATACATGTAACTGAGATTGAGCTCATGGCCAATTAACATATTCTGAACAAATTCAAACAGCTTTAAAAGGCTGCTGATACAGAAATCTGACTTCAAAGAAAGTGAAAGATTTATTCATGTAGTCTGCTGCACCACAACATAGCTAAGTGCCTTCATAAAGCTTTACCTCTGCCATAATAATGCTGGGATATTTCAGCTGCAGAGCTTACGCTTATCATTTCAAGAAGTTGAGAGTATAATACTACATACAGGGACTAATAATAAAATTGCTTTCTTGTCAGAAATTACATACTCCACCGTTAACGCAGCAAGCAAAGTAAGAATTGCTTCTTTTGTTGGTATCTTACCTGGTTAGGTTGACTAGGGAAACAGGCTCTCCTGGTGTTGATATCCTCAAATGTTGAAGGCCTTATATTTGCACTGTTGTAAGGTTCACTGGTTACTACAGTTTCATGTTGGAAAAGGTGATCTTTCATTAATGAACCTGATGTATTTTCTTGAGTAGCCTAGAACAATAATAACTCCCTTGAAATGACTTTGCATTTATACAAAACCACACCTAACGCAGATTCATACATACATTAATGTTCTACACAACATATTAGAAGCATCTATAGATACAAGTATTTTTAAATCCACAATTTTAAAGTACTTGTAAGTAGGCAAGTACTTTCTTTAGTACGGACCAGCCTTGAAAAATAAGAATTCCTTTGCTGCAAACCATACAAAACTTAGGTATTACAGACACATGCCCTTGTAACTCACTTGCCAAATCCAACTGAGAAGCTTCGTTAAGGAAGGAGAGATTAGCCCACTCTCTAAGATTATACTTTCCCTATCTACCCACGAGACTGCCAATGTTTAAAAATATTGGAGAAAAATATTTCTGAGACTAATAAGGCAAAAGCTAGTCAGACATTTTAATAAATTAAAAGCAAAATTGTTTAACAGATCAGCTGACAAAGTCAGTTTTAACATATACTCACTCAATTAAAATATCTAATTACAGCATATGTATTAAACAACTAATGACTGTCTTTTTGAATTTATGGTTATAGCAAGCAATATGATACAAAGATGAGACCATGTGGCAACATATAATGAGATATTTGCAGGATGTGTGCTGCTCAGAATAAGGAAGAGGAAGTATGTTTGAGTGGAATGTTGGCTTGTGAGATGATCCACTTTCTGAAAATAACAGAAAACCAAACCGTTCTTGTTATTTAAGCTTAACTGACTGTGATATATTTAAGATACAGTAAAGAATATTGATACAAACCCCCCTGGGTCACCAAGAAAATGTACCATACAACATTTTGTTTGTATTGAGAGATGCTGTGAAGTTAACCGACTGTCATCATCTGACAGCACGGTGAAAATTCTGGTATCATCAACTTCCAGCAATGAGGATATTTCAGTTTTATTGCAAAGATTTGTATGTATTAAGAAAAAAAACAAGGGGGAAAAATTAAAAATACTGCAGAAAACTACTGAAGCAGAGGCAAACCTGAAGTTTTGGCAGGTTAGTACTTAACACTGAATCATAAGTTTTCATTTATCAAAATACTTAAGGAACTTATTCTGGGATTAAGTTAGCACCTCATACACAAAAGCGTAATGTATCAAGTTCTAAGGCATCGAGATAAAGTGGAAGCAGATGTTCCATAGCTGATCTTTGGGGGAAAGAAAATCATCACATCTCTAATAATTTTTATGTTCACAAGCACTGTGAGTGCAAAAAACATTAGAATTAATAATCAATTAATGAACAGCTTTAATTAATGCTAGAGAGCATACATCCCACGAAAGACAATAGCTCAAATCAGGCTAAAGTTCCACTGAAACATTTTGAAGACAAGCAAAACTCCAGAAAAAAGTACTTTTTGCAGATCCTTGGACATGACTAGGCAATCAACCCTGTTACTGTCAATATTAAGGTTTATGGTCAAACACTGCTGGGAAAGGAATACATAAGAAACATTGAAATGATTGGCAAGAGTTAGATTTCATGGGTGCATACTTACTTTAAAAGCAAAAAGCATCAAATACTAGTGCAGTATCAAACATCTTCCTAACAGGAGGTACTCCTGCAGGTACATTGCCCAATGACATAAAAAGCTTCAAAAACACTGGTTCAAACCACAGGAGAGCTGAATTCAGAATGAGGAAGAAATGCCTAAAACTATTTTTTGTTTGAGCAATGTTACAAATGCTTACAAGCAGAAACTATTTAAACTAGGAACACACTTAACAGCTAGAAGCCATTTTACAGAAACCACAGTGATAAACACTACCTTGCCCCCTCCCCCCCCCGATATTATCAATTTGAGTGGTCTAGGGAGAGGGATGATAGCAGCAAGAACCACTACACTTTGTTTACCGGGAAAAAAATACATACTATCCACAAGATAGTCCTTATCCCTGGGTGAAATCCGGAACAGCCTACATAGTTTCCTGTCCCTGCAGGTGATTCATACCTTTTGCCTTCAGAAATAAATTATCTACACTACAGAGTAAAAAGGACACATAGACATGCTCACACAGGCACACACAACTCACCTTGGTAATCAAGAGGGACTGCATCTAATAAAGTATACAGGCACTGATCATCTATTACAGTGCTAACTAGCAGTATCTGATACTGATGTATGAAATATAAACCTTAATCTTAAAGCAACCCCTTGTGCCCTACACACAGCAATTATAAAGGAATACTTTTATAAAATTCTAGCACAGACACCACAATTCAAGATAATTGACATCAAGGAGAAATTTGGAGATGGCAAGAGACAGGGAAAGGCATTTGACCTTTGTAAGTCAAGAACTCGTAAGAGCTGTTTGGAAATCACAACATTCAGTCTACCAACCTAGAAGCTACAAGTGGACTACAGCCTAACTTCTGGTATTCATGGAAAACAAAAAGTGAGCAGGTCAGTTATGATATTATCTAGCCTATAAATATTCACTGTGCAGAACTGCAGAAATGCCAGATTAATATTCTGAACTCTGTATTTTTAATTGAACTGATAGTTTAGATGCAGCCAAACCACATTTATTAGTATCAAAAAGGCTTTCTCTGGATAACACTTCCTGCTCCAATGTGATGTTTTATGACAAGGTCATAAACACCTGAAACCCCACATTTACAATGGAAATGCTGACAACCTGAAGGGAGAGAACTCAGAAACAAAAATGCTATTGTATTGAAAATGCATGTAAGTAAAAAGCAAACATGTAAAGTTTTCCACAAGAGTTAAGCATGGTATATTAAGTACACTGAATTTTACACGCAAACACAGACGCACACATTCCCCTGTTCTACTGTCCCAAGCAATTACACCGCCCACATTCAATATCCTTTAACCACAGCCTGCAAAGTACAGTACTGGCATAGGTTATTCAGTATCATCTGTAAAGTAACCCACGCCAGTTTTTAATGCACAACGGAAATCTGGTTTGCTCCCAGCTGCTGGTATAATAATTACTGTCCTATGGTTGCTAAGAGATACTCTGAATTTTTTTCCAAGACTACTAAAACATTTCTGTGCACGCAGGCAAAAGGATGCTGGGTAAAGCAATAAAATGACTCCAGCTGCAGCTCTCCAGCAGAATTCAAAGCCAGATGACAGCTGTAGAGAAAATGAAAACCAGACTGAACTTCTCTTCTTCTTCAAATTTTTTCTCCTTACTTCTCTCAGTTTGCCAGAGTTAAGTTTGGGAGAGAATTCAACATTGTTCTGCAAACACTGTTAAAAATGTTCTGCTCTAAGTAAGTTTAATGATTACACAGAAGGATGGATTAGAGACTACATTTCCGTTGCATTCCAGTTCTATTTACTTCCCATGAGACCCGAAAATCTGCTATTTGATGTTAACCCACACAAGAGGAGTTTAAGTGTTTTTTCCTTAATTTTTTAATTGTGAAGAAATTATACAAGTTTCAAGAACATCTGAATAACCTTCTTCTGTTTTAGCTCCTTCCAAAACTGATGAAGCCACTACTTTCATATTTGGCAAAGAAACTTATTATAACCAGTATGTATTTCTGACATGGGCTAAAATATTACCTCGATTACTCTGAATGTTTTGTAAATTTTAAAGAAAAAAAAAGGCATTTGATGTGCCTCTCTCTTCCACGGCTGTTCAACCTGAATACATAAAGCATACTCAAGGTTTTAGGGATTCCAAGGAAGGAACTAATAAACTAAAACACCAAGCACAATGCTGAGGAAATAAGAGAGAGCGAGGTGTAAACAGGCTGTTGGGAATACTGGTGATATATATATATATATGTATATGTATCTCCTTCTCTTTTTGAATACTACTCCACAAAAAACCTTAACAAAACCAAACTATTTTAGCATAATATATTATTACATTTATTTTAATATATATTAGTATTAATTTTAGTTCTATAAACTACACGTAGGGCATCTATTATGTGTACTAAATATTGCTAATCTTTAGTGTTTTATCACATAGTACTTTTTTCTCCATGCAAATAGTACAGCGTCAAGGGTAAATTATTTCCAGGTTCCTTAAAAGTCACAATGTCAAGTTATTTTTGTAAAATAAAACCTGTGTGAACATTTCATTACAGGTATAAACTGAATAGTCACTAATTAGTGCAATTACAAAGAGGCACATGAAACATTTATGTACTCCTTTTCTGTATCAAAATCACTTAAAATGTATGTAAGTTGCAGGCCTTTTCCCCTTTGAACTGGCAACGCCCTCAAAGCACCTATTTCTTAAAGAACAAGCTGAACTGTTTTCTTCTTCTGTCAAGAGTAAGAAACTCAAAAGTCTAAGTGCTCTATCCCTTATTACTCTACAACTATTAAAATGTGTTTGTAGCCTATAAATAACAACAGTATGGCTGAATCAACAAAACCTGAAAGAAATTAATATTAAACTGCACTATTTTTCAGTTCCCAAAAGCAAGACTTATACATTTCACTACCCAAAACCCACATAAAAATACTTTCAAATGTATAAGCTTTAGATTTCATTGTGGTAGATTTACTTCCAAGTTAAAAAAAACCCAAACAAACCTGAATTTTATAGTTTTTCAGTTGAACTAGATGAGTTTTACAGCAAGAAGTTTATATTTGGCAGAGGAAAAGAATCTGACCTGATCTTTGAACAAATAAGCAAACTGACTTAAACAGGCTGCTTGTCTACTACATTCAAAATGCTTGGTTTTATACCAAAAAATCCAAACCTCCTACCAAAACAGATTTTCAGTGTATATTTCCATATAAGTACATATACACTCCCAAGATCCATTTACAAACATTACAGGAAGTCAGACAGCTCTGCATTAACACATTTGTGTATTTCTATTTGAAATTAATCTAGTAACACTAAGGCTTATTTAACGACATAAGATATAAAAGCACAATTTGCATATGAAATGTTCATTAAACAACTAATAGTCATTGCAATCACTTAAGCAACCTTTACAAGGAAGTATGAACACCCTTAAGTGAGAGTATTCTTTTAATACTAAGATTTTAATGTTATTTGTGAGCCACAGAATATCTAAAGAAGCTTTAATGAAGCTATGTCTTCTTAAAATTATAGATTTGATCTTGAGTAAGAAGATTGCTTTCTCTTTGAGATTTTATTTAAAGAATGTAAAAAAAAATAAACCAAAAAATCTAGTAACCCAAGATACAATATAGTGAGCAAAATGCTAGCCCAGAAAGCACAAGAGAAAAGTTCAGTTTTTGGATTTAAGAGTTGCACAGAGAAGTTCTGCGCAACTCGCTACACCTACAAAATCTGGTAACGCTTACTATGAGTAGGCACGGAGATTTAACAGCAGTACAACTGACTAAATCAGAAGGCTGTGTGTTTTGATCTTATTTAGATCACTTTATTTGCTTTCTGTAGCACTGAACATAACTAACCAGTAAAATAACCTGGAAGCATACTTTGCTGTTTTCATCACTATTCATCTTAATTTAAAAAAAAACCCAAAACAAACAAAAAAACCCAAAAATACACTGTTAGTGAAATTTACGTACAAAGTACATACTATATTCATACTTCAAATATGTACTAAATCTCAGATTCCTGCTGTGTAAGATGACTAGAACAGCACAGGCAAAACACCTGGACAGCAGATGATGTAATTGACAAGGACCTAATAAAGTTAATATTTTCAAGTGTACTTTGATGACATCCTGGGGATTTTATCTACCATACTAACTAATGAAGAAAGAAATGAAACTGAAGAATACCAGTACATCTGATAGCTACTGCCAGGCATAAACAAAAATTTAAGTGCACTAACAAACATGCTACAAAATGTAAATGTGAAATAACCCTTTTATCTTATTGATAGCCTGCTACTTTAGAAACAACTTAAGACTACTTAATATTTTTAATTAAATGGAGGAGCTCCACTGCTTGATCTTTTGTACTTCGTTCCTTAGAGGTTATGAATTACAATTCTGGAAGATTGTTCTGATGAAACTACAACATCTCACTGCCCAAAAGCAGAAGCGATCAACCTCCTCTTTACAGTCTACCTACATTCTAAAATGCTTTGGCATGCTCCAAAACTTTCTCAAAAATACAGCCTATAGAATAAACACCAGGAAAAAAACCCCATCATTAGGCCTTTCAATCTACAGTGGAGTGAGATGAAGGGGGGACAAGTCAACATGACTCTTTGAATACACAATACATTTATCTTTGAACAAAATGGTCTTACCAGTCTTTCAAGTTAAAAAAATATTGTGATATCAAGTTTCACTTACAACAGTATCAGTCTTGGAAGGGAGGTAAGGAATTAATCCTTTGGAGGAGAATGTACACTGTCAGGCATTTCCAAGATATACTTGGATATACTTGATGATCAGATCTGGTGTCCGTAACTCAAATGCTGTAGCCTTTCTATATTAGCACACTACAATTATGGATTTGTTATTCATACATAAACCTTTAGATGAAGAATAGCTAAACCAGGGTGGGTTCAGCCTTCCTTGCATTCTTCCCCCCACCCCTTCGGCCCCCGCCTTTTCTGGTATTGTAATTAGTAAGCAGTTCTAGTATAATAATTCATATTATTTACTGTGGTATGCAAAGATATGGTGAGAGTTTGGCTAGCTTTTTTTCGCCTCTAGAAAAATGGTAATCCTTGCCATCTATTTACAGCATGAATTCACAATTAAACAAGACGTGTTATGGTGAAGTAATGAAATGTTTTCCTGCCTGGAATGTAGCAGATAATTCTACCTGCAGTTTGCACTAAACAGAATAGTATTCCCTGCAAGTTGTACATAGAATGTTTTTTAAAATAAATGCATTTAAAAAAAAAAAATACATGGAATACAAAGTAGATATAACTCATCTATTTACACATCTAAATATATCTATATTTATACCTATATAGAGTAGATGATGTAAATATACTTCTCTTCACTTTCCCAATAACAAACTTTGTAAATATAAAAAAATTGTAGATATATGCTTCAATTTTGGCATCCTTATATAGGAAAGTAATAACTAGGCAGTATAATCAAGAGATAATTAGTTTCCTCTAATCTCATTAGGCCTGTAGAAATTGTTCAATTATTAATCCTTGCAACAAAGCATGTTTAAACACGTCTTTTAAAAGCCGACTAAGGATTGCATTAACTTTGGTACACATTTTCTCCACCCTATCAAAATCTTACTCCTATTTTAAATCTAAAGCATCTAATATTTATAGCAATTTTACTTTGAAGCGCCTTAAAATAAAGCACTGCAAATAAAGAAAAACAGGTGGTTGCACGGTCAACTCTTACACTGAGATGCATTTCTGCTACCAAAAAATGCAAAGAAATCAGAAGACCCTTCTGTGCTGCCACTGCTTTGCAGTATCCTTTCTCAATTCTTGAGATTCAGTTTCATATCATAATTTGAACTGTACTCATATCTTCAAAAGTAGGCTACTAATTTTCTTGATTTTGTGTTTCAGTTCTACATCGCATTTCTCTACACTGATAAAGAATTTAGTATCACATAAATAAAAAAACTCCTTCCCTCAAGAAACCACTTAGTAATATTATCAGTTCTCTGAGTAGTCACTAGAACCCCTGAGTCAACTTGTTTCTACAGCAGCTTCATATTAGTTTAAACATCTGCACTCTGAAAACTGAATGTATGTGTGAATAAAGTCAAGATTTTCCCTGAAACTGTAAATAGGAAAGAAGAGATGACAAGCTCACATAGACACAAACAGGTTTTTACTAAGTTATATTACAATTATTTACTATATACGTGCATCCATAATATTTGCTTATATTGGCTTTTTAATTATGTAGATTCTTGGATATTACCAGGCAGTGCTACACATTAGTGTTACGGTACTTGATATGGTATTTGTGTAAAGTATTATAACTCTGAAGAATAGCTGGAGGTAAGTTTTTACCCCTTATGCCATTACGACCTGCAGAAATTGAATGGTACAAATAAGAATCAAGAAAAATTGGAACCTGAACAAGTCATGGCTTTATCTTCAGTGAGCTTTTAAAAATTATCTGAACTACTGTCCTGGTTTGGACTAGATTCTTTTAACCACTATCTCAGTATCTTTTAGAAGCATCTACCATTGCAGAGTGAAATCTAGGAAAAAAAACAGGATGTGCATGTAAGAGAAAATTCCAAACCCGTCTTTTTTTCCCAGAAGAACATGTCATGTTCCCATGAGTTCAAAGAGGACACAAAACCAGAACATTCATTGTAAACTTGAAAAATCGAACTCCTATTGATTAAATACTGACTACTCTGTGTAGGACAGACAATAATGCACGTCTTCTAGATAACTGTTCTAGAACTTATTTCATCAAACTCAATTTTACTCTTGCTCTTATTTTGCTTATTCTCACTAATTAAAAAAAACTATTCAATTTCTTCCAAAAATAACTCCACAATTAGTTAAAAAATTTTAACTACTTACTTGAAAGCAGTCTTCTGCCACTTCAACATCATTTTGGGCAGGTGGATAACCTACAGAGGAGGAAAAAAAAATAGACAAGGTTACTTTACTTACGCGTTTACTGCTTCTAGTAGTTAACACCATTCCTCAATATACAGCTATGACGATAAAAATTGCTTGTTTAATTTTTTAACCAGTAGATAATTGTATTTCAAGTTGATTTTAATAAGTACCACTAGTTTCTACATTCCGATTTTATATACTGAGTATTCCCACCCACACTCCTCTATCTTGTTCACACCTTTCTTGTAAAAGCATTTTCAAAGTGTCATCAGAAGTTAGAAGCAATGGAATATGTCTTGTAGCACTTTGCAAATTAAAGGCAGATACATTTGGTTGGTATGAAGGCACACTGAGCTATATTCTGCTATAAACCAGCAGATAGTGGAAATGTAAGATCTTAAGAGAGAAAAAGACTCATATGCTTTCTAATTATTTCTCTTGCAGATGATATCAGCACAATTCAAATAAACTTATTCTAGTATGTCAAAAAAGTATTTCCCTTCAGAAACATGTTTCTCCCCTTGCTAATATGGTAACATATACTAAATCCCTAAATTTACAGGACAACATAGTAGTGAATATTTTGTTTCAATTTCTCCCTTTGAGTTGCTTTTTACAATCCTGAAAGACTTCTCCTTTCCACTCCACAGACACTTGTTCTCTCCCATCCAGCAATACATTTATCATATTTTCACCTCAGAATTGAGGCTTGATGATCCTCTTCTGTTGGCTCCCTAGTTTCCATGAGGTTTCCATGAGTTCCAGTGAAGCTCTGGAACTAGTTAGCCATATCACAATAAATTTTCTTATATAAACCTGTCCTCAGAACTATTCTTTCAGCCGCAGGTAGACAAATATAACTATTATGTCAAAGTAGGAGCAGATAAAAAGAGAAGTCAATAGCTTATCCTCTGAGAATACAGAAGCTGTAACAAGTATCTGAGGAGAAGATCCAAGTAAGATACTATAACACTCTAGCTTCCTCCATTTCTTCATCTCTAAAAAACTAGGCAAAAGATGTTTCAGGGAATTACCTTATTAGTGTTTGTGAAACAACTGAAGACACTTAGATGAATGGTACTTCAGCTATGTCAGAAGTAGTATTTAAAAACTGCTAAAATCTCAATATGTTATAGATCAATCCACATCCTTATACACTGTCAGCACTAAATTTATGCAAAGTGCTTTGACTTAGCTTGTTTACTAAACACTTGACCCCTCCCTTTCCCTGGCCCCACCAACCCCTTCACCTGAAATATGTACCTTGAGAAATATCCTCCACTGCTCTCCGAATACCTCTGTCAAATGCTCTTGCATCAGCAGGACTCTGAAATGTGAGGCCAAACTTTTTGTCATCAATCTTCCAGTGGTAAAAAGTAGGAGTAACTTTGTTGTAAACGAGGTCCTTCTTTAACGTGCATTCCAAGACCACCTTCCAGAAAGGAGACAAAGAAAAGACATCACTGACCAATACTTAAAATTTGAGAACTAAATGTAGTGTTCATGTATTACCTGAAAACCTATATCACATGAGCAGATAAAAGTCTCTGTTTAATTTTTTAAAGATGCGATTTTAACTTTGTTTCCATTATGCCCAAATTATTCACTAACAGTTGCTGCTAGGTCTAGAGACCAAGTGAATCTTCCCAGCCTCAAAAGTATCTCATACCTGCAGCAAGCACTTCTGTCATGACTTCCTAAAAGTTCAGCAAATTAAATATGCTGCACCCCCACGAAAAACATTATTGTGCTGATATAAAGCATTCCTGTATCACTGGGAATTATATTTGTTGACTAATTCTGTAAAATTTTTGAGCATGGGAATACCTTCATGCTGTTCGCAAGCCGTAATAATTTTCTCTCAGAAAGGTTGCCATAAAATACAAAACAAGAGAACTGTTTTAAAAACTGAAATTAATCAAACCCAAAATATTTTCAAATGTATTATTGCCTGTACCTACACACAAATATATTTATGGGCCATGCTCAACTATAATGAGAACAGTAATTAGAAGCAATGTTTTTATATGGCTGCAAAACTATTACAGGTATACATGCACATTCAGTTATGACACAAAATCACAACCTTCACATCATTTCCCTCCTATAAATTGGCTCATTTTTAAATATGTTTGCATATTTAATTGAACTGGAAATATGCCTTATGCAATGTTGTTATACTGAATGTTTCTTGATTAAAAACATCCAAGGTGAACAAGAAAGTAGGGAGGGACATGCACTGACCTATTCCTGTAGCACTAGCTATAATAAAATGCACAGTAAGACCTGTATCTCGGTACTGCTAATGGATTCTGAAACCTACACTGAGAGGTGAATGAGGAATTTTAATATTATATCATTTCATTATTAATGTATTTTGAGATTTTCATTATAAATTTTGTTACAATACACAACATTTGGAGAAAAAAAATATAACAGTCTTAACAGTATGAGAAAAAATGAGGTTAAAAGAAAACAAAACTCCAAATTTTTAAAAGGTATCTGTCTACTTAGATTATTCTTACATACCTTTTGTGTTTGTCCTCTCCTCGTTTAATTATTATTTAGGCTAATAGGTCATTTCCTCTTACTTTTCACTGTTTACTCCCCCTACCCTACATCTCACAACTAACTGCTTCCTCTTGAGTTTTACTGCTGGTTCTAGAAGGATGACATTCATTCTACACATACAAACTTTCAGCATTAAAATAAATTATGCTATGCTATTCCCTAAATTGTCAACAATATGTAGGTACAGCTGCATAGAAGAACACATAGGAAGGAATCTGTTTGCTGTAGATGTAAAGAAAAAAAGTGCTGCAGCAAAAAAAAAAAATCATTTGCGGCTCTAAGGTGTATTGAGTGATGATTCTTCCTTTGTTTTGATTATTTTAAACTTGCTTCCTCCTAAAAAGAGGAGTTAAAAAAGATGATTTCTCACATCACTACATTTTCTAGGCCTGTAAGTACTTTTTGGATATCTACTATATTAAGCACCAACTATTTTCATACTATATTTTTTGTGCAGCTTCACCCAAAATATCAAGAAAAAATACTGCAATATTGACTTTAAGGCATGTCAAGGAACACTTGCTCTTAATGGATTTAATCCAGATTACTTTATAGTGAAAATTCATACCTGGACAATAAGTATTCTTAAAAAATATACTAATACTGGAGATAAACTACTAAACCAAGGATTTATTGAGTGGAAGCTAGGATTTTAAAGAAACCCAGGCCAGATCAAGAAACTCCCAAACAACACCCCCAACCCAAAATCTAACACCGCTACCACCCGTCCCTCACACTCAGAACATTTTAGAAGCCAAGTAATTGTTGACAGAACAATCAAACACCCTATCTAGCACTGTAATTGTTTTCAGCTTGATTAAAGAAAACAAAAGATTTGACAGGATGACATTGATTTTCTGATCTAAAGCTGTAAACCAGACCAGTTAACACAGTAGATATAAGTGGTTAAGAGCGCTGAAAAGGCAAAAAGTTGCACCAAAATTGTATGTGTTATCTGACATAAGAATCCATACAGACAAGACTTCATGCCTGCCCCACCTGAGAGAAAACTCAAAAACTGTAGGTCAGAATTAGCAGGGGAAAAATCTACAAAACACCTAGCCTTCAATAGTTTTTGTCATATCAAAAAATATAAAAAAAAATCATACAAACCAAATAATTCACCAACTATCTTCTAAAGCATTTTTCTCCCCAAAACACTTTTGATGCTTTGCAGCAACAATGTAATTCTTCCCCTGCTAAACACACTGCTGTCAAAGGATTCTTCTGCTGAAGCACACAGAAGAACTATCACTGGGGCTGGGGAGGAAGCATCCTAATACACCTATCTCTGAAGCCTGGAAAGCATGGAGACCATGCTTCTGGCAATACATGTATAGCCATGTATAGCACTTTGCTCTAGTTCAGAACTCTCCACTTGACATGTGATGGTGATATTGTACTCTCCGACATGGTCACCAAGACTCTGCATTCCCAAACCTTTTTAGGCATTCCCAAGATCTTGAGTGATAAGCACAACAAAATCCCACAAAACTGTAAAATAAGTGACTATGGCTAAATAAAATTATATTTTTTGACAAACACAGGCTAACATTCTGGAGGTTTTCTTCATTTGAGACTAATGTAAGAATTCCATATTGATATGAAGCAGTCAACTTAGCACATAATGGGAAAAGTTGCAAGGTTATCAGACTCAAGACAGGAGAGCTTCAGATCCACATGATCAAGATTTAAATTCTCAGAGCATAAATAGGGCTGTGCATCTACTCACTATCATTTGAGGAAAAAATCCTTTTAATAGCCAAATGTAACTAAGTGCAACACTAATGAGTTTATAGCTACTTATAAAAATGCCTGCTTGCTAAATGCTTTTTTCCTCACCTCTACAGGCCACATTCCTTAAACATACTAGAAACCATTTTGCTTCTGTAGCCAAGATGAATCCCAAAAGTCAGGAATTTTAAACTTTAACATTTCAAAACCAAATGTTTTTAAACAAAAATAACACGAGTATTTAATATATTAGAATCATTGTCAAGGGCGTGTTTCAGAAACAAATATGAAGAAATGCTTTTGCATCTGATATAAATTTCTGTTTTGATAATAACTCTCATTGTTCTATAATAATTTGACAACCCCCTCTATTTGATAATAAGACCCCATAATTGAGCATTCATAGCTGCTAGATACTATTTTACTGGTTCCTAGCTGTTCTTTCAACAGCTTACAATGTGACATATAAATAGAAAGCTTCACTATTTCTCACTTCCAGACCAAATCTACAACACATAAGTATGTGGGTTTTGATGAAACTTTTGAGGGCCTTTTCTGCTAAATAGAATCAAAGTATCTTCTCTAGTCTTGGGACCAAGCAGCATGTACAAGAGTACATTTGTGCTGCAAAGCATGTGGCCCCAGAGCTGCCATGACCTCGTGACATGATTATTATTCTGTTCATCTTTATTTAATTCAAAAAGATGACGAAAGGACTGCCCATGAGAATAAAAATTTTCCTCAAACCTGTAAAGTAAATGATAGATTATTTTTTTGAAAAGCAGATTTTAGAAGAGACCCTAATTCATATTCCATTTCAGCTTCGTATACCTCCCCTTGCACAAGTACCTGCTCTTCAAAAGAAAGATTTAAAAATTTGTCACTTCTAACTGACAATCCAAAAGACATTAGTCATTTTTTATTTCTTCCTTCAGTAAAAATTTGCATAATGAAAGACTGAAGAAGAAAATAAACCAGAACAGAGAAGTCTATTAGATTTTTCATACAAGAATGTAAAATTCACCAAAGCCTAAAAACCTGAAAGCTTGTGCCTAATGTATGTTTAACACTTGAACTCTTGTAAACACAGTAAGAGAATTGCAGATCTGACCAGGTTAGGAGGGAGTGCAATTGTTCCAAGCAGACTGTCTGGAGCCAGATCTAGGAAGGTAAGTTTAATAAAGGAGGAAATGTGTAATTATGTCAAAGTCTTCAGGAAATACCTGTCCACCACAGATCTAAATAACCTGAGCAAACTACAAGGCAGAATTGCTTCTTCTAAATTAATGTGATGGTGCTACCACTTTTAGTTTCTTCTCTGAAAACTAGGATGCTTTTGATGAACCCTGAGATGTTTTAAATAGCTTGGTACTGTATAAAAAAATCCTGAAGTTCTACATGTAGCCTGAAGCTCTCAGGTATATAAAGAAAGGACAAAAAATGCCCCCAATAAGGAACTTCAAAACTTGATGTTCAGTCCCTAAGTACTTAATTTATACAGCTGACTTACAGACTAAGATCTAAAGTCCTAATTAAATGCATGCATATCACATAAAATATATAGAGATCTGGCACATTGGAATGGAATTGCAATGTAGTGTCAAAAGCAGTACTTGCAGAAGCAGCAACTAAAGCTTGTTTACAAGAAACAATAAGAAAAAAGACAAAAGTTCTTATTCTTTTTGAGTATAACCATTTAAGAAGCCTCTGGAAGATACGTCCCCATCAAATACCTCACCTATGGATTTCAAGTTGCCTAGGAATAAATTTCGCCTTTCTACCGACACATAGGTTGAACAGTAACAGTGGCATCATAATTTCCTCATATCTTAGGTAAAAAACGTAGATCTGAATTCCTGATCTAACCTAAGTTATTTCAAAATCCATGCTTCCCCATGTCCCAGAGAAGTGCTCTAAGTTGCACACTATGGGTTTTCCAGCATAAGGGAATTCAAGACTGTCCTGAGGAAATCAAAATATAATCTAGTTCTAAAGGTATTTTAACAGTGTGCAGTGCACCCTGAGGCGACAGGAGGGGAGAGACTTGCTTTGTAAGGTTTACTTTGTTTAATTCACAGAAGTATTTTCAGAAATGGCTATGTATAACTTGCAATAAAGTGAGTGAATTGGAAATTGCAGTCTAGATGAACAAGCTGTAATGATTTCTAGATACTATGATGGAGTACAAATTCCTGAAGACACATGCTCAAAGTCTGAATAACTGAAATGTTCAAAATGGTTTAGGAATCTTTTTTTAAAGGAATATTGCTACTTTCTCTTTGAAAAAGCAACGGCAGAGGAACCAACAAAATAGCAGATAACCAGCTCCGAAGATTATTCAAGTATACAATTTACACGCCAAGACCGTTCTAAAGGGAGATGGTGTCGGAGCACAGAAACAGCAGTCAATGTAACTATTACTCAAAACAGAATCACAGAATCACAGAATAAACAGGTTGGAAGAGACCCACCGCATCATCGAGTCCAACCATTCCCACCAATCCCTAAATCATGCCCCTAAGTACCTCATCCACCCTCACCTTAAACACCTCCAGGGACAGTGACTCAACCACCTCCCTGGGCAGACCGTTCCAATGCCTAACCACCCTCTCCGTGAGGAATTTTTTCCTTACCTCAAGCCTAAATCTCCCCTGGCGGAGCTTGAGGCCATTCCCTCTCGTCCTGTCCCCTGTCACTTGGGAGAAAAGGCCAGCACCCTCCTCTCCACAACCTCCCTTCAGGTAGTTGTAGAGAGTAATAAGGTCTCCTCTCAGCCTCCTCTTCTCCAGGCTAAACAACCCCAGCTCTCTCAGCCGCTCCTCATAAGATTTGTTCTCCAGTCCCTTCACCAGCTTCGATCAAAATATTTGGTCCCTAGTCAACAGCAAACATGATGAACCCACAACTTACACTTGTACTTTACTTTTAAAGAAAAAAAAAAGCATTTTATGCCACTGAAGTAATTTTCAACAGTCCTTTTCAGAGTTGCCTCTTTGAAAATACAGCCTTCTCGACTCTTTCAGTTGGAACAGACAATTACATTTCAACTTCTTGGTGGCACTTTTCTTGGCTGCTTTTTGTATTATGAAATCTTATAGTCACTTGTCAATTCTGTTTGGACTAAAAAGTGCATTGTTTGGCTTCGTTAAAGAAAAGGTTAAAAACTTTGCTTGAACAGGGAATCCATGGTAATATCTTAAGCACAAATGTAGAACTATTAACTATGTTGAAAGCATAAGGATCAGAACAGTTTTAGAATCATTGTCTAGATCTCTGTCCAATGGAATTTCTCTTCCAGTCCCTGCTACATTTCTTCAGAAAAAGTATCACGACCCTATGATATCCTCACATACCTTAGTGTAGGATCTTGTTTCTTTTATGCCAACCGGGATCATGTTGCATACTGTGCAACTTGTTAATTCATTACACATTAACAGTTGTTTATAAGTACATTATTTGAAGTCTGAGGAAATACATGCATGCATAGCTTCCTATTACTCTACCACCAAAGCACCACTGGCTCTACAGTATTCCTTCCCACAGCCTAAACTTGTGTTTTATTCAATATACAGTGGGTACATGCTTTTCCTAAATGCATTTCTTCCACCTTTTACCCTGTATTTTTCAGGGCCTGACTTCCACCAGCAACTTCCTATAACTGCAGTAACATCAATACGCCCTGACAAGACTGGTAGATGGAAAAAAAAAAAAAAAGGAAAAAAAGAAACAAAAAAATCCCTGTACAGGACAATAAAAAAACCTATTCATACTAATATAAGCTGAACTTTGGACAGGAACTGGACCAGAAGTGGAAACAAAACAAGGCTTGCCCAGGGGAAGCAGGAGAGAGAGTGCAAACAGATCAGGACACTGATGGCTGCAACATTTTGATATGCATGCAGAAGAAATATTAAACCAGCCTTCAGTTCTGAGCACTTTATTACCCTCAGATTCTGAAGGCAATCTGTGAATGTCAGAAGTATTAAGAATTAGGAGAAAATTGTCAAGTGTGTCTAAATGCAATTAAGCCTAAATAAGTCTAAAAAAAGTTCTAAAGGGAACTACTGCAAAGTGAGGAAGGAACTGCAGGTGCACATAGCTGTGCGGGAACACAGGGTACTCTGCTAATAGCGCTACGCCTCGCTAAAACAACTGAGTCAGCAGAATTTCTATTTATATGCTCTCTTCCTACAACACTCATAGTCAAGGCAGAAAACTCAGCAGTCCTGCCTCAAGGGAGAAATTAGTATGCTTGAGAAAGAATCAGCAGTACAGTATAAGTAGTTCTACCTCTTAAGTTTATACAGGAGTCATAAGTTACTGGCAGAAGAGAAAGTTCATGAAAAAAGTTGTCAAGATGAGGTTTTGTGCTTTCCTTGCCTTTTGTACCATGGAAGCCTTAGTAAGCCAATCCTGTCTTCCAGAGGTCTGCATGCAGAAATGGCTGGGATCTTACATCTGTTTTCCTTTTGTTAGGCTGACTTCAATGATACTAATTAAGATAAGTTTATTGCTGGCATTTTACTTCATGTAGATGATAAACGAATACTGTCTATGTGTTCATCAAACTAGATCAATTCCTGGAGCTGTTAGCTTCATGCTTTTTTCCAATATGAAAGTTGTTTTCATGTAAAATAGCTACTCTCTGTCACATCCAAATTCCACAACTAACTGAATCACTACTGGGAATTCCTTCAGATTTTGTGTTTTTAACAAGTTATCTCATTTTCCAACATTTCTGTTAAACTATATCATTGGTATTTAAAAAGAGTAAAAAGATGATTTAACTTTAAAAGCAAATGTTTCCCCCAATGGATGGAAAAATGCAATGAAAAAAATATGTTTTAAAGTTTCATAAAGATCAACATCCTGAATTCTGGAAATGCATAGTGTTACACCTAAACCAAATAATTAGCTCTTTAAATATATAATCATTGATATGAATAAAAGCTCATCAATAGCTTCAGACTGAGACTATAAATTAACTTTTTAGTCTCCAACAACAATAAGTAAACATCTATTCTTAGGTCCAATGTAGTTTTATGAACTAATAATACTATAATAATACTAAACAGATGTGAATTGTTACCGTTTTATCCCTGAGTCGTTCTCCATGGATAAGAAAATCAGCACAGCTATTCTCTTCCTGGGGAATGACTTTGAAGACTGTGACACAGCTTAGTCCACCCCCTCCAAGTGGTAACCATCCACCACTTGAGTCATCCCGGGTCATCACCACAGCTCGCACTCGTGCATAACTATTACTGGAAGAGATGCAAAAGAAGAAATTAGTTTTCCATAAACACAAACCAACTTAGTCTAGTTAAACCAACTACACAAAACAACCTCCCTCAAAAAACAGACCCACAATCAACATCATCATGATTAACATTGTGGAGGTTCAGGCCTTCCATAACAGTCATCTAGAAGAAACCTGTCTAAGACGACCCTCTAATAAATGTTCCTCTGTACTTTAATGCCTTCATTGGAATTTATAAGAGCTTACATGGGATTCCTGGTAAAGAAAATTAACCAGAAATATAGTTCCTCAGTGTAAAAACTGCTATTCTTCTAAGAAATTTACAGTCTGTGATCTACTTAGAGAGGTCCACGGGTGGGAGGAGAATAAGCATTAACTCCTGATTTATTTTTGACTAATCATGAAGCCAGTTAGCCACCATGGAATTGCAAAGGAAACAAAAACAACAAAGAAGAATGAGGTCAGGCCTTCACCACTGAAATCTAAACAAGAACAGGCTTCTAGCCAGAAAGCCTTCTTCCCTTCATCCATCCATCTTCCCCATACACATAACTCATCCTTTGCAGGGGTAGGTCAGGACAAACATGCAGTGGGGTCTGACAAGAGAAGCACCAGTTATGGCTACTTAAAACCTAACATTGTAGTGTCTGCTAGCTGGTACTCTCACTATATTCACACAGTGTGGAAAGTTACTTGCATTTTACAATTTAACAGCTTTTTCTATCATTCAACATTTTTACGGTTATCACTGCATTACTTAAAAGTAAAATGCCTTTTTCAGAGTCCTGGAAAAGGAGTTTTTTGGTGATATCTCTCTCTCAGTTTTAATTTCTTTTAAATTAAATGACATGGTTTATTTTTTGTTATGAATTTGCTGCTACATCAGCTGGAAAGCCCCATGGTTTACTAAAGATGTTATAAGATCCTACATTTGAAGTATGATTTACTGCATGAATGTAATACTGCAGGAAAATATATTCCAACCCGTTAAAAAAAAATGTGCTTCATGATACCTTTTGCAACATAACTCTGATTGAGGGTTTAAAGTACCTCAAGTGATTTGACATTAGTGATGTCAAACTTAAGGACTGAAAAGGAAATATTAGAAGAGGATAAAGTTATTCATTCTCTACAAAATTATTTGTCACATAACCATTCAACAAAACGTTGTATTTTCAAATGATCACTGCTTTGTGCTTTCCTTCACCTCTAATGTCTCAAAATAACTAAAGGTAGGCTTTTTTGCGTAATTAACATATTACATTCTTACACACATGTATGATTCAGACATATGATTCACTTTTATATATGTGTTTATATATAGAGAAAAATTTGCTGCAAGCACCTAAAGCTTAAATATATAGTGGTTTTCAAAATGGGAAATAAAACATGACTCTCCCATTTTAGCTTACAGGCAAGTGAGTTTGCTTTCAATTTCCAGAATCCTCTGCAAATAAAACAGAATCTGCCTATCACACTACTGTTAGTACTGAAACCAGCTAGATTACTTGGGTCTCCAAGTGTAATAGCACCATCTACTAAGAGTAATTTCGGAACAAATTGCTGAAATACCAGTGTAGTTTAGCTGTTGGAAAGGAGGGAGACAAGGCTGCAGTGCTTTCCAGCACCATTCCTAGAGCCTGACATTTTTACCTACTCTTGCACCTTTAACAGCTCTATCAGGACTACCTAAACAATCAAAAACCAAACATAGCAATCAGTTGAGCACTGCTCTTATGAAGCCTTTCACTACACAAGCCACCACAAGCATGTGAAAGGTAGCACAAAGAGCAGCATTGCAACAGCAGGCCTAAACCTATTGTATCACATCCAACCCCTCCTGAGAGCCCTTGACTTTGGTTACAGTGCAGCAAGGTTTACAGGAAAAGCCAAATGGGATTCTGTGCATAGGAGAACGCTGCTTCCCAAGAGTGCTGGGAACCAGTGAAGACTGGGGTCTTCCTCTGGTAAGGAGATGAGGGTACAGTATTCTTATGTGTTTACAATGAGTTTTATATTGTGATGAAGTAGGGAAAAAAAACAAAGTTCTCTCTTGTTATTTTCCACTCATAGTTATGAACTACTGAAAAATATAGCAAGTGTCTGACCTGTACACCTAGCAGCTATCTTGTTGTATTACATTAAGCATTATCATTCTTTCATTTATATTACATCTTGCACATTCGTTTTTCAGTTCTGTATAAAAATAACAACTGGTCTCAGAAATATTTGTTAAGACACTTGAACTACAACCACAAATTGTTTTCAGTACTATAAAGCTACTACCATCGCAGTCAAGAAACACGGATCTTCAAGTGAAATTATGAACTGAGCTATACAAGAAACTGACCCTCTGAGCTTCAGTAAAAACATTTAGCATTATGGTTTCTTTCAAAGCTGGAAAGTGGATTTACAGAAAATGACCTTGGGTTTCAGGTGAACACATTGAATATGAGCCAGCTATGTGCTCCTGCAGCAAAGAAAGCCAATAGTGTCCTGGGATGATTAGGAAAAGTGTTGCCAGCAAGTGGAGGAAGGTGATCCCTCCTTATTACCCAGCACTGGTGAGGCCCCACCTGGAATGCTGTGTCCAGTTGTGGATTCCCCAATACAAGAGAGATGTGCTACTGGAGGGAGTCCAGTGAAGGCCACCAAGATGATTATGAGACTGCAGCATCTGTTATGCAGGACAGCTGAGAGAACTGGGGCCATTTAGCCTGGAGAAGAAAAAAGTCTGGGATATCTTATCAATGTATACAAGCACCTGAAGGCAGAGTGTAAAGAAGATGGAGCCACGCTCTTTTCAGTGGTGCTTGAAGGCAATGGGCACAAACTGAAACACATAAGGAACTTCCTTTTTCATGGTGAGGGTGACCGAGCACTGGCACAGGTTGTTCACAGAAGTTGTGGGGTCTCCATCCTTGGACATACTTAAAAGCCATGTGGACAAAGTCTCGGGTAACCTGCTTTAGGTGATCCTGATTGAGCAGGAAGGGTGGACAACATGATCTCCAGAGGTCCCTTCCGACCTCAAGTATTCTATGATTCTTTCTTCGATTGAATATAATATTTCAAAACACAGCAATTTCAATAAAATATAACTTTACAAATATAACTAATACACGTTAATTTATGAAAATACATGATACTCTGAAGTAAGAGTTGTCACTGTGCACAACTGCTACTTCAGCAATTCTGAAAAGACTAAAGAAAAAAGCACTCTGAAAAATCTTGACACACATTGCTATGAAATTACACTGTCTTTGCTGGCACATAAGTAGAAGCTCCAAGCTGATATCCGAAAGTGAACGGGTCATGGACCAAGGCTCTTTACCATTGACTGCCACTATACACGTGTACTTTAACCCCCTCCAACTTCTAGTGCAATATACTCATGAGTTTATAGCCTCACCCAAAAAGCATACATGAACTACACTTGGCTTTTTATGATTCTTATTATCCAAATAGCTTAGCAGACTTTATGATTCCCAGCTAAAGTACTCATGCATGCCCAGGGTACCAAAAGACAATACCAATCACTGAGCTAAAGTCTATTTTACTTGCAGATAAAATTTGTTGAGTATTGACTCAATTCAGAAAAAGAAATTAAAATCATCAGTATCACATGAACGTATTCGAACACTGATGATACAGAGCCCTTTGTTACTAAAGGTTTAGAGAATGACTGCGGCTGGCACAAAATATTAATGATTTATCTACAACAGAAGAAGATGCAAATATAGCATGAGTACTAAAGATGACAAATTACACCAAGAAAACACATGACATCACATCTATTAATTTTAATAAAAGGAAATTGCTCTATATGTATTTTTGGCCATAATAATGACTACTACATGAGGCTCTGCCTGACATGACCATCACCTTTCTGCTCTCAAAATTGTATCAACAAACCATAACATACACCAAAATATAATGCTAGTTGAAGGCAAAACTTGGCAGATTTTTTTCCATTTAAAAGAGAGGCAAAAGATATTCTCCACAGCAAAGACAGAAGCTACGGTAACCATTCATGGCTACTACTATGCCTAGGAAATTTATTTTTGTGAGGAGCTTAGCAAGACAAGACATGGATTTCCAGGGGGAACTACAGACAAATGCTGTTAAATTTATGCCACTGGTACTCACACTGATTTACAAATGAAGAGCTCTGGACTTAGCCAAAAAAAAGTGAATGGGAAATTCCTGCTCAAATAAAACAAAACAACCTATTTGGAGAAACCTAAACTACCAATCAAAATAGCTTGAAACCAAAATGGCAGAAGAAAAAGCTACATGGGGAAACAATACTACATAAGGAGATAACTGGTGTTCTTAAAGAGCCAAAAATACTTGATTACACAACTAATACTTAGCAAGAGAGGCTTGTAAAGCAAAGTGTTTGACAACGCACCTACAACTCAAAAGACAAAAATGAGGCACAACAAGTGTCCAGAATGGGAAGCTGTATACTCTTGTTATGTAGTGTTCTCCTGGATACAACATCAGAAAGAGGGGGAAGGCAACAAAAAGTCATCCATGATGGCTGGTTAAATGAAGTAATATTTTAGCACATTAAAGGAGATCACAACTCAAGTTCCTCCTCTTTTCAAGAAACTGCTTTCTAAAGGCCTAAGTTTTCATAATAGTATGGATGCTGTAACAACATCTAGTCAAGGCATATTACTTACAAAATCACATCTGATATGAAACACAAACAAACTTATTTTTCTTTCAACCTTCTCCACAGAAGTTAAAAAGGATAAAAGTAATATTTAGGATGGGTCCACAGGTTTTGGACACACGTGGCAGAACTAGAAGAACAGTATGCAGTTCCCCTTTGTAATAGTTGGTGAAATGAGACAAGCGTGGGAGATGCTTTTTCATGACCTACACAGCTGCCTGTTTAACAAGAGAGGCATGTCAGTACAGGGACTCCTGGATTAAATTCCATCCAATTTTCAGCAGATAATAGAATTTGAGTAGTCAGGATCCTGTTACTCATATACCCCTGCAAGTTTAATGGGCTTCCCACAAAACACCATAAATTTGCTGTATTTTCACAAGCTGACAGCCATGAACTCCAGAAATACCCACTCTTCATCCCTGACTGGCTTTTCTATATATTCTCATAGCTTTTTCTTCCTCCTTAACCTTCAGTTTCTGAAGATCCAGAGGAATCTCTTCACTCCATTTATAGCACAGAACTACCTGTACCTCTTCTAATTTTGTGAAATCGCTACTTGTTACTAATCAAGTTGCAATCAAACTATTGGGTACTGATGCCATGTACTAACTGTGACTTACTTACCATGGAAACATGTAGATAAAGATGAAAAAGCCCACAAATAAAACAAGAGAAAGAGTTAGTTTATTAGATAACAAAAGTTACCACTTCTTTCCACCTTTGTAAAACCAGGGAAACATCTAAAGTAACGATGGAAGACAAACTTTTAATTTCCTCTGGCACTTCAGCAAACTTAGGTACAAGTGTGTAGCCTAAGGCAGATTCCACTGAAACTAAGACAACTTGACACTTCCAGTAAATGTCATCAGAAAACATCCATCCACTCTAGAAAAATTTTTTCTTTTAAAATGAAGCTTACAGATTCGGTTTTGCCTTTTATTTTCATTGGAATACAACAATTACTACAGTTAATGATACACAGTTTAAGGAAAGTTTTTCAGGTAATAGTTATATCTGAACAAGTCAGAATTCTCTCTTCTCTCTCAGAACCATTTTCCTCCAGTCATATATACTTGGAGCCCCCCAGCTTCACTCAAATACGCAAGTACAATTAGATTATCCTCATAGTCAAGACTATTAGTCATCTAGCTATCAAGATTAAGGATGGCAGGACTTTGGAGACCCTGTTAACAGAAAATGTGAACACATTAATCAACAAGTCATTTTGTAATACAGTTCCTGACCACTAAAATAAGACTAAGGTAACCATTACAGTGAAAGAAGACCAAAGTAAGATTCCTTATCAACAAGTCTAGCTACTCACAGAAGCTATGACAGGCTCTACTGAATACATTATTTTTATGCAAGCACGTGTGTGCTTTTTATTCTGCTACTCCCTGCATTCAAGCACAGTGCTCTGCAAGTTTCCGAAAAGATACTACTGTCCTCCTAACACGCCTAAGATGTTATTAAGCACAAATAAAGGTCAAAACGAGTAAATCCTGCTATAATTTCAGCAACACACCAGATTTTTTTTTCTCAGATTTTGTTTACTATGTCTGAATTTCTTTCAGCTTATCCTGGACTACACACTCTTTGCAACACAGACCATCTGTAATGAGCACAATTCAATAATGACCTGAGTGCATGTTGGTGTATGGTATGCAGAGCTGAGTTGGTAAGCTGCTACATAATCTTAATAAATTTATGAAAGAAAGAAGTATTAGTCCCACTGAGCTTTCTCACCTTAAACAACACTTGGTATTAGGCAGGCAATCACAAAATGTAAATTTTAATCTTGTCACATTAAAACAAAAATGTCCATATCATTCCTCAGCATACATTTCCCACTCAGCCTGCACAGAAAAGGAACAGAACCTGAAACGAAATAAAGCATATTCACACTTATAAAAATAATCTTCCTTTAACCATCTTGCTGAGCTGTAAGATTGCTAATGAATGTTGTATAAGAAAGCATTTTAAAACTATGTGAATTAAAACAGTAGTAACATTTGTTACATCTAAAGCCTGTCTCAATATTTACATTGACATGGCTTTTTGAGGACTCTAACCAGCCCACAGGAAAGTGATCTTGCAAAGTCAATTATATTCCAAGAAAATCCCTAATGCTAATTGCTCTTTTTAACATAATAAGAAAGTAACAAACAACCAAAAGGATGCTTCAAAGACACAAAAGTGTATAAATCATAAATGTCTAACAAGACACAAAGACTACAAGCCAAACTGCAAAATGCTTTCCAAATAGCACCAGAAATCAGAGTTAAAAAAAAAAAATCTGAATGAGGCTTAGGAAAGATATCTTGTGAATGTACAGATCTATTTTAAAGGTCTATGGTCAGTAGTGAAAAGGAAGCTACCATTCATTCCCTTACTATGCAGTACAACACTTTGTGGTTTGAATCAGTCTTTTTGTAGTTTTAACAAATTATGAATATTTGGGATAGAGGAAATAAACTAAGACAGACAAATGAAGGACAAACACAAAGACTTATCTTACAATGATCAAAAGAAAGGAAACGTAAGATTAATAAGATTATAAAAGTGCTTTAATGGTACATCCTCTATATTTGCAATATTTCAGCATAAGTAATGTGACTTACATAGCCAATATATTACTGTATGATCTATGTTTGATCATCTCTGTAATAATTTGCATCCTACCTAGCAGTCTCAAGTATAGAAGCGAATCACAAGTCCTACAGAGAATGCAGGAATGTTAACAGAACATCAAAAAGTTTAACTTGTATAACTACATTCCCCACTCCAACTCCCACTGAAGTAATGCTTTTCATAAGTTTCTACAAAAATCTGTGTGTAATGAATATACAGGTCATGAATTAATACAAGATACAGCAAAATTACACACTAAAAGGCCTCTCAGTTCAAAAGAAAGATTATTTGAATTATACTATTTGATGCTCTTCCAAAAGAAAAGTTTAAAACTTTGTAACCAGCTGCACAGAAATACAAATTCAAAATATATACATTTCTCCTCCTCTATATGTAACAAAACAAAGTAAGAATACATTCATGCTTCATAAATCAGAGCTATTCATAAGAACTCCTAAAACATTTCTCAGTTTACTAAGCAAATGAAAAGGGACCCACCAGCCACATTTTCCTTCTACTGGCAACAACAAACTCCTAAACCGAAAGTTACAACACAGATCACAAGACAATTTAGCGTTAAAATTGCATCTTGTTGCTTTCTCTTTGGACACTTCAAAACCATTAATACCACTAGAAGTTACTGGTCTAGAGTGGAACTTCACTATCATAAGCAAGTTCTGAAAAGGGTACTGGAGAAAGCCAAGTCAAACTGCACAAAAAATACGACTAGAGTATCAAGAAAGCGAGTACAGCATGACAATGCAAACTCAGCATACTTTTTAGACACTGGAATCCAAGCAAAAAGTTAAAAGACAGGTCTTCCTGCTCCAATCTGAGAGACAAAAATGTCATATAGGAAGAACCAGGCAGATATTTTTTGGTGCAGCTCCGACATCTATATTGCACGGTTTTACTAGACAGAACAGATTGCTATCCACCTTAAAAATGTTTTAAATGGCTATTTGCCACTTTTATTACACAAAATATGGTAAAATAAAATGGTTCATAAAATAAAGTACAAAATGTGGCAGTAGGAGGATGCCTAGGACTAAGCAATCATGAGATGATAGGGTTTTCTGTTCTAGGTGAAGTGAAGAAGGTGGTTCGCAGGACAGTAGCATCAAATTTCCAGAGGGCAGACTTTGAACTCTTCAGAAGGCTGGTTGGCAAAGTCTCATGGGAGACAGTGCTTAAGGGCAAGGGAGCCCATGAGGGCTGGGAGCTCTTCAAAAAGGAAATCCTAGCAGCTCAGGAGAAAGCCATCGCCATGTTCCAGAAAAAAAGCCAGCAGGGGAAAAAACCAGCTTGGTTGAACAGTGAGATCTTGAGTGATATCAAGAAGAGACATGTTTATGAGCTCTGGAAGAGGGGTCAGGCTTCTTGGGTGGACTACAGGAGGGAAGTGAGATTGTGTAGAGAAAAAATCAGAAGGGCTAAGGCTCAACTAGAAATCAGATTGGCAAAGTCGGTGAAAGACAATAAAAAATCTTTCTATAAATATATAAATAATAAAAGGAGGACTAGGGAGACCATACAGTTCCTATTGGATGCAGAAGGAACAACGGTGACAGGGGATGAGGAAAAGGCACACACTCCCCTGGGTGGAAAACTGGCTGGATGGCTGAGCCCAGAGAGTGGTGGTAAATAGTGTTAAATCCAGTTGGAGGCCAATTACAGGTGGGGTTCCCCAGGGCTCAGTGTTGGGTCCAGCCCTGTTCAATGTCTTTATCTATGACCTGGATGAAGGCATCAAGTGCACCCTTAGCAAGTTTGCAGATGACACTAAGCTGGGTGGAAGTGTGGATCTGCTGGAGGGTCGGGAGGCTCTGCAAAGGGATCTGAACAGGCTGGACTGCTGGGCAGAGTCCAATGGCATGAAGTTTAACACGGCCAAATGCCGGGTCCTGCACTTGGGGCACAACAACCCTGTGCAGAGCTACAGACTAGGAGAAGTCTGTCTAGAAAGCTGCCTGGAGGAGAAGGACCTGGGGGTGTTGGTCGATAGTGACTGAACATGAGCCAGCAGTGTGCTCAGGTGGCCAAGAAGGCCAATGGCATCTTGGCTTGGATCAGAAACAGCGTGACCAGCAGGTCCAGGGAGGTTATTCTCCCTCTGTACTCGGCACTGGTGAGACCGCACCTTGAATCCTGTGTTCAGTTCTGGGCCCCTCACCACAAGAAGGATGTTGAGGCTCTGGAGCGAGACCAGAGAAGAGCAATGAAGCTGGTGAAGGGGCTGGAGAACAGGCCTTATGAGGAATGGCTGAGAGAGCTGGGGTTGTTTAGCCTGGAGAAGAGGAGGCTGAGGAGAGATCTCATTGCTCTCTATAACTACCTGAAAGGAGATTGTAGAGAGGAGAGTGATGGCCTCTTCTCCCAAGTGACAGGAGACAGGACTTTCTGTCTCTTAGAGAGGCAGAAAAAGACATTAAATATTCAACAAATGTAAGGACAAATTAACCTGGTGGGATGGACCAATAGGTGTAGATTGTGAAGACCAAACTCAAGAAACAGAAATCTAAATTTGGCCATTTAATTTCTACCCATGTGTTTTGTTATGGACTTTTACTCTTAGTCCAGCAATAGCAGGACCTTCTCTATTCATATCTCAGTCATCGGGCTTGCTATTAAAATAGGAAGAATTACAAATTATTTTCCCTCATTATAAGTAACAATGATTTCCACGTACTTTATCTGTAATGAGACTCTAAATAATCCAAATAAACAGAAGTAATTAACTTTTTTATTAGCTAAAGAAAAACAAACAGCATTTTATTATGAATCCAGAAAACCGAGGTCAAAAGACCAATAATACATTACAAGTAACTTTCTTAGTAACACAAAAAAATAATTTCTAGTTTCAGTATTTAGGAATTTAAACCTGAAGTACTGGCTGTATCATAAAAGTTCATCTGACAGAATTCTGTAGACTCTGTCCACAACTTGGAATGTATGTGAGATTTACATACAGAACATACAATAGTGTTTCTGAGGGCTTTGCTTTTTGGATTTGGTTGCTCAAACATAAAAAAGTTAAGTGTTTGAAGTGACGAAACAATACTCTCATGTCATCCAGTAATCCCTAGACTGAATTCTTTTGCCTGTAATTTTTATCCATTCCTCCCAGTGTTTTTAAAGACTTGTTCACTATTACTTTTAAAAACTTATTAATTAAAAACAAAATCACAAGAGAAGTGATAGTTTTGAGTCCAAGGATCCCCAAACTGTCACTCAGCAAATTTAACTACCTAATGACTAAAGCAGCTTATCATAGTTTTCTTCATGTTGACTGGGAAGTGTTGTGTGATCGGTACTCTATTGGAGGCATTTTCACAAAGGCTAAGTAAAATTATATTGACTATCACACATAAAAAGCTGATGCTTAGAGAAAAACAGCTGACAAAGTGATTTCTTTAGGAAGCAGAAAAAAAAAAAAAAAATTGCCCAAGTTATTTAAGGGGAAGAAATGAAGCTAAAAATGCCACAACTCAAGTAACAAAAAATGAAGTAATAGGTGTTTCAAAAGTCAGTGGCATGAAAAGATGAAGGCATGGGGCTTCCCCACCAAGTAAAAAATATTAAAAAAAGGGGGGAGGGGAACTTTGAATAGAAGAGAGAGAGGAAACAGCATCTTCTTTTTTGAAACAAGAAAGAGACACATATGGAAAAAACAGGTCCCCTTCTTTAATGCCTGCAACATGAAGTATTTGGTTTTAACTGTATGAGAAAAGCATAATCACAAAGCTTATCACTGTTGAGCACAGAATTTTTATGTTATGATTTTATGTTATATGGCTTTCTATAACACACTGATTTTCTTAGTGCATTAAAAGGGAAGTATAAAACCTTGTACCTAAACCTAAACTAGTAAAAATTGCTTACATTGTTTCAAATAAACCCCCTCACAGTAAAACACTGAAATGTTTCATTTTTTAGCAGTATGAAGACTAGTAATTTCAAGCAAATGCAAGTAACTGTTTTATATTTTATATAATATTAATCATTTTAAGTGACACAGGCGGAAAACTTGAGGATCATGAAGGAAAGGAAAAATATTTCTAGAAGCAAATCCACAGTAGATAAGCAGAGAGAGATGAAAATGCAAGGCAATCAGATTTCTTCTTACCTTTCCTGTCACCACTTTCTACAGCCTAATTTCAAGAGGTCATTTAATGGAGACTGGTGAGAGAATACAGAACTACCGACAGTTTCACACTGTCTTCTACTAACAAGTCCAAGGCAACTTTCATACCTGCGCTACCGTTACCGTTATAAGCACTTTAAAGTAACATGATTTGGCAGTGTTGCCAGAAGCACTCTCGAACCTTTTTTTGCCCTGCATGCACCTTTTCGTGCCCTGCATGATAATTTATTCACAGATGCACTTTCTCCACTGCTTTTGCCACTTTGTAGTGATCAACACTGGGAAGCTGATGTGAATCACGAGCAATCCAGAAGAAAGGTTAACTTCAATCCAGAACAATTATCCAGCCTATCAGTAAATGACTGGTTTTGGTCACAAGGCTATCTGGTAACTGCTCAAAGTGGTTCTGTGTATAAGATACTTCAACACAAGTTCCAGAGCCGTGTCTGAATCTGTGTATAAGCGTACACCATCAGCAACTGTTACCAAACTCTTATTCACGTAAGTCTGTCTGGATCAGAAAAATCCAGTTGCATTACAGTCCATTTGGGGCTTGACTGCTTCTCTACATTGTATTTGTGTTTTGAGATTAAGTCACAACTAGCAATATGAGCACCTAGGATTTAAGTCACAAAGTTTGGCACATTTGATCTCTTTCTGTAGTATCAACATACCTTAAGTCTTAAATTTTCCTTTTTTTTTGGCATCCTGCACATGGAACAATAAGCATCAAATGTTTAAAAAAAGTTATAAATAGTTTTCTTGTTCCCAAGAACTGTACATTTTTTTTCTCTAAATTCTTACTGTGAGACATTTTAGCCCTCTTTGTATTTAGTAAAGCCCAGTTTACATGCTAACAAAACAGAGTGAATTTCCTTTATGTAATGACTGAATACACAAAGGGAAAGCCCTATTGATTCCAGAAGATGCAAGGGGATTAACTCCAGCAGCACAGAAAACAGATAGTCTGGACCGCGCCAAAAGTTTAGCCCACAATGTGGTGAAAACCAAGATGCAGAGAAACAACAATTCTCAAGAAATGCAACTGAAAATACATCACAAAATGAGAATCAAATGTAAACACATGCAGTTTGCATGTAGCTTTTACTTTTGATACCATTAATCCACATAAAACCTAGTACTTCCACCATGGACATAAAAGAAATGTGCACTATCTTGCTGCAGATGAAAATATTGATACAGCATATCTGGCCAAACTTTTATGGTCTTAAAACAATGACTGTAGCAATTTAGAAGTCTGAATGCAAACTGCAATAAGACTCAGCAAAGGTTAAAAGTACTCAGTCTGGATTGTTTTATTGTAAAGGAATTATACCAACCTCTATTTGCAAGAAGTTTAATACATACCAAACAAACATGATTCATCTGAAGTGATTGATCAGCTCATCTTCATTGATGCACAGTCATCAATACTCAAGGAAATACCACCCGAAAGTTTTAATACAGAGAAACAGACTTTAAGAACAACCTAGAAAAATTCATTTGACAAATGAACGTCATCTGCTAGAAAACATTTATCCATTTCAAGGAATAAAAAAAGTTGATTAAGCGACTATACCATTAACTAACTACTTATAAGGGAGACTCTTTAAATTTTTATTGAGACTAGTCAATTTATTAGTACAGCACATTTTCCAAACTGCAATACTATTGGCATCATGAACCATTGTTGGATGTTACCACTTTGGTTTTTTTTTTTTTAGTTTGTGCTCCTGCATTATTATGCTAAGCACGTAAGGGAGAAGAAATATGAATCTCCACCCTTCAAAAGAGGAAGAAGAAGAAAAAAATACTTCTAAACCCTTCAAGTTTTGCAGCTATTCATCCTTTAATAAGGAGTGTTATTTACAGATGGTTATTCAGTATTTGCTGAGAATGCAAGGAAATAAAAAAATCCAATAAGTTCAAGCTTTAAACACTGAGTTCCAGTATACTGGCACTCAGAAGAAAATCAGCTTTGAGATTACCCTCATTTTGACACAGACAGATGCATCTCCATGAGACAAATTAAAGGGCAATGCTCCATTGAACTGTTAGGAGTACAGTATACTACGCATAACACACATGCTACATAGATACCTCCTTATTAATTGTAAGGCTTTATTCATAGGGCATATCTAAACAGTCATACACTTAAGAGTTCTACCGGTGATTCAACATCTGTACGCCTGCAGCAAAAATTGTTCAATTCTGTGAAATAATGGGAAGGCAACTAAACCTACTCACCTAAATCCAGCCCGAATCCCTACCCTTTTCTTATCCTCCAGACTTGGGGCATAATTCTGCTACTTCCTTTCCGTTAACTCAAACCAGTATGCAACTGTGAGGCAAGATTGTCATGCAACTGAAACCGAAAAACCATCATCCCAAAAAGACCATCCTGACAGATGAGTGCCCCAGATCATCTGCAGTCATGTGACGCTTAGATCTAAGGCCAAGGCAGTGTATGTGAATGCAAACTATCCCTTTTAGTGACAGCCCCAAACTGTACTTCATCATTAGAAATGCAGATTTACACAATTAAAGACTTATCTAAACTCTTGGGGAGGGGAAGCATTTATATATAAATTCATCTTTAATCCAGACAAAAGCCATAAAAGTTCTTCTCTAGTCCTTACATGAATTTTAATACTAAATAGTTTGGGGTTTTGTTTGCTATGTTGACTGCTTTAACTCTGATTTAAATCATGCTGAAACTGATGACCAGTAATGCAGCCATTTGTCCAAAATAAAAATGCATTTTTCCTCTTGTACAGTATAGGAACAAAGAGACAAAATTAGCCCTTTGCTTTAAGAGACCTAGAAACAAATGAAAAAAATTCTGTTGCATTTGACACATTTCAACCACTTTATATCTATTATATACACACTTCCAGCATCAGGTGTGAAGCTTAGGAAAGTCTCAGGACTTAGGAAAGGAAAGTACATTAGGAAAGATATCAACAGTACTGCTTACATTCAGCTGTACATTAAGTTTGAACACAACAGAAATTAAAAACAGAAAAATCATGCCATGATTAGCATCATGCAACTTAGAAGCTGAGAATGTCACAGCCTTGTTTCAGGTACAAAATAAACACTTTTATAATTTTAATTTGAAGTTTGCCTTAAGTCTATTTATGCATTTTCTCTTGATCCTCATGTTCCAGCTTCCTGAGCAGCAGTCTCATGGTTAAAATGCGATGCCTATTAGAATAAACTTCTGGTGGGAAGTGCTAAGAATTCATCCTGCTGCCTACCAATCTATCCAGAAATCTGTTCTCACTCCTACTTCCTCCTGTCTGTTCCTTTCTGAAACAGCAGTAGGGGGGTTGGGAGTTTGCCTTTCCTCTACTGGATCACAGTTGTGTACAAGAACTATACCGGACCATATGGCAATCTCCTTCAACTCGTAAGAGGTGAAACAAGCTCCCTACAAACTCAACCCAAAGAGATCCAGGTAAGACAGAAAGCCTAAAGATAGCAATGTTCACATCTCCATGTTCAAAGGTCAGTTACTAAATTCTGCCAGTATATGAAAGGAACAAGTAGGAACTATAGATAAGAGCAGCCGTGCCCATACTCACACAAGCATTTACAGTATGCTGCAGCTTCTCCTTCCACCATACATAAAACTAGACAGCTGCCTACATGCAATTTTGACTGGTCAGGATGAAAATCAAAGACTTGGATTCATAATTCAGCATGCAAGAAGGCTGTGACATAGAGAAATACACTGTATTGAAGAAAATCAGTGCCTAACAAGCAACGCATGCAGAATGTGACCCTACTCACTGGAGAGTGAAACTGAAGAGGAGAGAGATTGAAAGCTGCAAAGACAGCTCTGCAGTGGCCTGGAAGCTGATGGGCTTCTGGAAACGTAGTTGAGATGGATTTTCCTTTCGCAAAGGAAAGACATTAATATTCCACTGAACACTAGAATGCAAAAATCCAGTAGGAAAACAACCCCTAGACACAGCACCTCAGGCGAAATGCCACTACTCCCACTCAGTGGAGAGCAGGTAAATTTCTCACGAGGGCCAAACCTTTGGATACATGATGTTGTGTTTAGCTTTTGGCAAAATTAGGATTGTCTGGTCAAATACAATAGAATAATTAAACCAGATTTTTACAGGCTTTATTTTCAATCTTAAAAAACAATCATTGTATTTTACGGAAGTTTTTAGCCCAGCAACCGAGTTCTTGTGCAAAACAGTACAAAATTTTGCCAGTGCTTCCATACTAAGTTTCAGGGAACACTACTTACATGAACATACAAGGAACAGGCTTGATACAAAATAGCTTTCTCAGCTGGAGCTAAATATTTTTTACCTTTGAGTTTAATTTAACTAGTAGAGTCATTAAGTATGCAACCAAATTATATTTGTGTAACAACACAGTAATCTTTTTCTTATTTTAATTTTACTGTTCACTAGTGTGTTCCAAGTTCTTTACTACCACACAGATATATGGCTGAGAATAACAAGAAGCAACTATATCAGAAGGAGATGGGGACAGACCAAAAGCAGCATAAGGTGTTGCCCATTACCTACCCTAAAGAAACACAAAACCCACCATAGACAGAAAACTGCCAACTAGCTAGAGATATTCCAGGACCTGTCTAAATCAAAACACAACTACAATAAAAATAAAAATTAGACTACAGTCTGCCATTGCATTACGTCTTCTTCAACTTCAATATTATATACAATGTGGAGAGAGACATGGACCATAGAGGACAAGACTGAATAATATCCCGCTTTTAAATTATAGAAGTTAATGCACCTGTAATCTGGAATCACAGAACCATTATATTTGATATACTAATACCAGAAGTGTTATTGTAAAGAACTATTCAATTCTGGTGTCAAAATTAAAAATTCGTCCCTCTCAATTTAAGAGATTTGAATAATTCTCTGTTTCCAGACTTCACAAAAAAAAGGACATAAGCAATTAACAAAATAAGGAATGAGGTGGCCAAGAGCTGTTTACAAAATCTCTAAGCACTAAACTAAGAGGAACCCTGATTGTATTTATATTTGCCCTAGAGGATGTCAAAGGTTCCATGAGCCTATCACATTTTCAACTTCTAGAAGATAGCTAGGGGCATGGAAGGGAAAAAAAATAATCACAAACCCCCAAAACAAACCCACAACAAAACACAACTCACCTTTTAAAGGAACTTTGGAATCTATGTTTAACATCAAGGAGTTAAAATATGAAATAATTTTAAAGTTAAAATACTAAATCTTAGAAGTCTTACAGGGCAATACAGATTTCAGAAAGCCACAGAACCTCTTTAGAAACAAGGTTCTCTAATTCACACCACAATAATTTAAGGTTCAGTTAGTGTCAAGCACCATTACTTCTTAAGGGCTTTTCTCAGACAGATTATATGTCAAATAGATTTAACCCCAGAGATGTAACATGATCTTATAATAGTTATGACTAAATTACAAGTTTTAAAGTAGACAGCCATCAAAGTAAGGAGAACAGGCAATCATGGATTCAGGAAATGTACATTCCCCCATAGTCAGCTAATGGCAACTTTAATAGGATGTGATGGATTTTTCTCCACCAAGAGAAAATACTGCCTGCATTTCTGCTTCAACAACCCACGCCAGCTGACTAATGGAGTTATATTTTTGTCTTGTATGAGGACAGTTTCTTGCCCATCCTCTAGCAGTTGCAGAATGAAACATTAACAGCAGCTGTGTGGGGAACAGAAAAGCTGCTCTATTTGGTAGCCAAGATCCAAAGCACAGGCCTTTCGCCTTGAACAGTGCTCATTTTCTGTCAAAAGGTGATGAAAAGACACAGCACAGAACAAGGCTACCTTTAGGGCTTTAAAAGTAGCTAACTGAAAATACTTTTAAGGAGTAGTAAATCACAAGGAGGTAAAGTAAAGGATTCACAAAAATTAAAAATTGCATTATTGGACAGATAAAAGCCCTTGGGATCTCAAAGTTGTTGGAAATAAAACACTGATGGATCAAAACAGGTTTCTTAAAACAACCCTTATCTAATACTATTAAATGTAAAAACTCTTTACTTTGGCATGACAACAACCCTAATTGTAACAGACCAATCCGAGAGAAATACTTCTGCTACATTACTGAATAATCAGCATATGCCTGCAACTAGAAACATCTTTTTATGCAAGCACTTGGGCTTCAGTCCTGCAAAAATTTAAATATATCACTCTGAGTAGATCTACCGATCTCTGTAGAAAGTCTGCAGACTTTATCACACACATAGAAGCTAACATATATTTATAAGTCTTGCAGGATAATTGCTTTTGGCAGAATATTTTTTTTATAAGTAACATTGCTCTAATGCATTTCAGCATCATGGTCTTCTGCCTTAAGAACCAGGCATTCTGGTGAAGCCTGTCATTCTTCAAAAGAAGAGTGGCAGCTACATAGCCCACAGAAACATTTAAACTTCTCTTTGCATTTTCTTTGAAGTTTCAGAATAGTGTTTGGGCATTCTTTAAAAGTATTAAGAAAGCTAACAAGTAAACTGATAAAAACTGCCTAGAAATGCTTTCTTACTAGTTCCATGGATACCACTGGTAGGACTGGAAGCAATTCTAAGACAAACTATCTATAGCTTCTGACACTGCCGAACAGTACATCAATTATGTTGTGGAGTTTACTAGGTATTTTTCCAGGACTCAGTGGACTGGGCAACAAGGCAATAACTCAATATGAGAAGTAGTCTTAATAAAGTACTCTAATGTTCATTGTACTATACTTCAATGAAAAAGCTTAAAAATCTGCTACAAGGAGAACTTTCAAATAGCAGGCCAGACATCTGAAATAATTTTAGAAACTTAATGCCAGTAGCCTGCCTAACTGACTTTTAAATGCATACCTAAAAGCAGGCCTTCGATTTCTCTCCTTGTCTTCCTTATCTTTTCATCATTGTCTTACTGTCTCTACTGCCTCTCATTTTAACTTGTAGCAAGGATAAACTTGAGCAAAGAAAGAACTTCAGTAACTGCCAATGCCATTGAACATGGAAAGATTGGTGTGTATCACCTCCTGCAGTCACTACTGCTCTTGTGCTGTAACAGCAGACTTGTCTTGGCAGAAGGCCCAACCTTAATAAAAGAAAGGGAATTAATACTTTTTGTAGACATAGATAGCTCTTACAGCAAGTTTTCTTTTGTCCTTCCCTTCCTCCCTCCCCCTATTTTCATTTGATACCTTCAACTCTCTAATCCCACCTTGGAAAAACAAGATCATTTCCCTGATGATATATCATCAAGATTTTACAGCTGAGAAAGCGTTACACACAACAGTAATAGACCTGGTGTAATTTACTTCCAAGAAATTGTCTACAAGAAGTCAAACAACACTAACAGCAATGAGGGGGTAGGAAATGTAATCTAAAACACTCAGCAGCTCTTTCAAATCTATATGATTTCACATTTACAGTTTGTATTGCTTTGGCCCAAATAACCAGTTAGAAATTCCTTGCATTCAACAGATTTCTATTAAGCACATTTTGGTTTGTGTACAAAAAAGACAGACCTCCAGGTAAATGGGGGACACAGATAAATTTCGAAGTATTTACACAACTTCTAATCACAAAATCCTTTGTTTGCATCTCAGATGTATCTAGTGTAAAGTAGCATCTATTAAAAAAAAAAAAAACAAACCACAAAAAAACCCCAACCAAAAAGCAGTTTCCAAGTATTAATGAGCCAGCTCTGACTGAACAGAGACTGAAGGAAGGCAACACAGGCAATCCCCTCCCCAGTTCATGAGGTCCTTGTTCAAGGCCAAAGCCTAAGAGCACCAGCACCTCCCCATTCCCTTTTGTCGTTCTGCTGAAACACCACTTCAGCACCAGAATGGAAGCAGTTAGCACGGACATGACCATAAAATACAATGCATTTCCTAACAAAATTGAATTGGTAAGTTTTTCCACAGAACATCGTGTTTTCCATTTTATCTCATCACGTTATTCAAATAGTTCTTATGAGACAAAACATTTCAAGAAAATAAGTATGTACGCAGGGCACCATATTCTGAAATAATCTGTTAGATACCAAGACTAATTTCAAGTTCTAACATGCAAACATGAACAGCAAACTTTACTAACAGATTAAACCTCAATACTCTGGCATAGCAATTTTAGTTCCCTTCACCTTCTGAATGCCTGAAAACACAACAACACTTGTATTAAGAACAGATAAGCCATGAAAAACTACATTACAGCTAAAGTCAAATGAAGCCCTAGCAAACAACCACATGGTAAAATCTTCCACCAAAGAATCAAGAAACAAATAATATATTTCAGTTTAAACTTCCTGATGAGGAAACAGATGTACATGGAATTGACAAAGTACAGCAAGCAGAAAAGTCGGAGAAAGGGTGTACCCAAGAATTTTTGCTGGATCCTTCACACCAATTTTTATGTTTTTATGTAAAGCATTAATATCTTTAGGTAATATCACCATTAACATCATAAGATAATAAAATATAGTAACAAAATAATTATTAATTTGTGATGTCCTTGGAACACTTTGTGCAGATATTAACTGCATCTCTGAAGATCTTCAATATCTCAGTTATCAAGTTTCTTGAATATTTTCAAAGGGATACTTCTAGTCCCAGAAAGGAGAAACTGTAGCTGACTCCTTGTAGTTTTCAGGTATTTTTGAACCCTCATCTGCTTTTTGGCAAAAACTTCCCTGAACCATTTCAAACCACAGATCTGCTTTACCATTAAAAAGCAAACAAGTAAGCAGTTTAGTGGATTTCAAATAAATCTACTCCCACTCTTGCTGATTAACTGATCTCTACCACAAATTTACTTTAGATGCTTTAAGAGGTAGCTCTTAACTACACAGAGACAAAGTTATTTTGCCTGTCAAAATGACATCACTGATGCTATTTAGTAAGTTAAACTAGATTTGTCAGTGTTGCTAAAATGGAGGGCTTTAGCGGAATTCCTTTTTATTTCTATTTTAAATGGCCTGTGTACTTGTGCAACTTTGGCTTATTCGGAAATACTTCACAGGCTGACAGAAAGGATCTGGAAAAAAACCCACACTCCAAACACATTGTGAAGAAATAAGTATTTAAAATTATATACACAGTCGATCGAAAACCAAAACCAAACCCACCCATAGCCCATATCAGTTTTATCACTACAAAGCTTCATACTATTTGGGGCAGGACGCATTTAAAAAGAAGTTCAGATTCACACCTCAAAACCTCCCTCAGAATTATGAAGATTTGCATGTAAGTACCCTTTTCTGCATAGTTTAATAAGTGAGTATCAACTTTCAGACCTTCAGAGCTAAGAACAGGTAATTTCAAGCAATCCAAAACAGTATCATTAATCTGAATTCAACTTAATTCCTGTGGATCTTGGAACCTCACTTAGTAGCAGCCTTGACCACTGCTGTTGTAAGGTTACATATTCACAGAATCACAGAATAACCAGGTTGGAAGTGACCCACCGGATCATCGAGTCCAACCATTCCCACCAATCTCTAAACCATGCCCCTCAGTACCTTATCCACCCTCACCTTAAACACCTCCAGGGAAGGCGAGTCAACCACCTCCCTGGGCAGACTGTTCCAATGCCTAACGACACTTTCCATGAAGAATTTTTTCCCTATCTCAAGCCTGAATCTCCCCTGGCGGAGCTTGAGGCCATTCCCTCTCGTCCTGTCACTTGGGAGGAGAAGCCAGCTCCCTCCTCTCCACAACCTCCTTTCAGGGAGTTCTAGACAGCAATGAGGTCTCCCCTCAGCCTCCTCTTCTCCAGGCTAAACAACCCCAGCTCTCTCAGCCGCTCCTCATAAGATTTGTTCTCCAGCCCCTTCACCAGCTTTGTTGCTCTCAACATCCTTCTTGTGGTGAGAGGCCCAGAACTGAACACAGGATTCAAGGAGCGGTCTCACCAGTGCAGAGTACAGAGGGAGAACAACCTCCCTGGACCTGCTGGTCATGCCGTTTCTGGTACAAGCCAAGATGCCATTGGCCTTCTTGGCCACCTGGGCACACATATTGAAATGAATAAACCACACACAAAACAAATTCCTTTGTGAAAGGAATTGTATATAATGGAGCTCAAGAGACTAAAATTAATGAAGTCTTATGACTAGGAAAAAACAAACCTTAAAAAAAAATGACAAGCAGAAGTAATACATAATCCTCCTTACTTCTGCTGTCAAATATTAGAGCAATTTCTGATCCTGCCCTCTATGGAAGTTAAAGGTAACCAAATACTACTTGGACATTTAAACCTTGAGAAATATCGATCTGAGCCTCTTGTGATCTCCTGGAATAACGCACAAAGAAAGTGTTGGCTCAAGAGAGCCTCCTACCTTTTAACTAGCATTGTTATTGCCAAAGGACACATCCCAAAGTCAAACAGAAGCAATTCCTGACAAAATTATTTGCTGAGCTATAATAAGGACTCATTGCTGAGGAAAACAAAAATAGTCCTTTGGAGAATGCCATTTTCCACTGCAAATAAAAATAACAGAAATTTCACACTACTAAAAACACAATATGGAATCACAGAGTGGTCAGCATCGGAAGGGACCTCTGGAGACCACCCAGTTCAACCCTCCTGCTAAAGTAGGTTCACCTACACATCTAGGTGGGTTTTAAGTATCTCCAGTTAAGGCGTCTCCACAACCTCTCTGGGCAGCCTGTTCCAGTGCTTTGTCACACTAACAGTAAAGAAGTTTTTCCTCATGTTCAGATGGAACTTCCTGTGTTCCAGTTTGTGCCTGTTGCTGGGCTCCACTGAAAAGAGTCTGGCCTCATCCTCTTGACATCTGCCCTTTAGGTATTTATATGCATTGCGAAGGTCCCCTCTCAGCCTTCTCCTCTCTAGGCTAAACAGACCCGGGTCTCTCATCCTTCCCTCATAAGCAAGATGATCTGGTCTCCTCACCATCTTTGTGGCCTCCAGCTGGACTCTCCCTGTAATTCCTTGTCTTTCTTGAAGCCCAGAACTAGATGCAAATACTTCAGATGCAGACTCGACAGGGCAGAGTAAAGGGGCAGGATAACCTCCCTCGACCTGTTAGCCATGCTCTTCTTAATGCAGCCCAGGACACCACTAGACTTCTTGGCCACGAGGGCACATTGCTGGCTCATAGTCAGCTTGTTATCCATCATGACTCCAATGTCATTCTCCGCAGAGCTGCCTTCCAGCAGGTCAGCCCCTAACCTGTACTGGTACAGCGGTTTATTGCTCCCTAGGTGCAAGACTCTACCCTTGCCTTTGTTGAACTTCATTAGATTCCTCTCCGCCCAGCTCTCCAGTCTTGTCCAGGTCTCACTGAATAGCATCACCCTTCTGGTGGATCAGCCAGTCCTACCGGTTTTGTGCCATCGGCAAACTTGCTGAGAGTACACTCTCTCCCCTCATCCAGGTCATTGAGGAACACACTGAACAAGACTGAGGCCAGTACTGACCCTGGGGAGCACCAAGCCTCAAGCTAGACTCTACACTACTGATCACAATGCTCTCAGCCCTGACATCCAGCCAGTTCTCAATCCACTTCACCGTCCACTCATCTAACCCACATTTCCTAAACTTATCTATGAAGAAAAAGTGTCAAAAGCCCGATGAAGTCAAGGTTGACAACAATCGCTGTTCTCCCTTCACCTACCCAGCCAGTCATGCCATCACAGAAGGCTATTGGATTGGTCAACCAAACTGATACAGCAGAATTGCTTTGCTTGATGAATGACAAAAGCTTGAACAGCATTATTCAATTTAACTGTTAAGACTGCATTTCTCCAGAATAAAATATATCACTTTATTATATAGACAAACTATGGGAATATTTATCTCTGTCAAGGCATACCAAAACTGCAAACAATGCCCTCACCAAATATATCCTAGATCATAGATATTAATACTATAACTGGGAAATGTTTTATATTGGAGAAAGCATAACTCAACTAAAGTTAAAAAACAGACAAAAAAAAATGTAGAAAGTAGACCCTTTCTACCGCTAGAAGCTGTGACTTCTGCACTATCTGACTGTAATTCCCATAGAAACAAACTGAAGCAACCGCAGAAACACTGGCCAAAACTACTCTTGCCTTTGAGAAATGACATTTATTCCTTCCTTTAACATGTGAAAGTTAATCAGAGTCTCTCTTGCATCTTCTCTACTGAAATGATCCTTTCCTGAAGCACAAGCCAGAGATTAGGATCGTTATGCTTTATTCAGGATGATACATTGACCAGAGCTCCAGCTGGAAGGAGCGTGAGGACCTCTGAGATTACTTAAAGCTTCTACTTCTTCCACTGAGCTTCAGTTGTGGGAGTCATGTTCATGCTGCACAGATTTGCCAACAGATAGAAAAGCCAACCCTACACCTTCCAGTAGCTGCTCAGGCTGAAAAAAAACCCCAGCTGAAATGACAAATTTGGTAAACTTATTGCACGTTATTCCACAAGTCTAATCCATACATTTTGATTTTGTTCAGAAAAGAAGCCATACAAATAATTGTAGTTCTACTTTAGGAAGATTTGTTCACAAACATTAAAAAAGCTGAATTTGCTGTAGCGGAAGCCACTCAACATCGATTTTCAACATTTCTGTAATGTCTTCTCCTTTCACTGCTGAAAGGAGGATGAACTCGTAGTCTTGGGAAACACTCTGTCTTTCTACAGCAGAGAAAATGCATGTTTTTTATTTCAGTTACGGTTTTGTTGTCCCAGAATGGCAAAAATCAGGCTTCTTGCTAGCACTGCTCAAGGGTAAGACCCTGGTATTAAGACCTGTAAGGATACTCAGTGGACCAGTCAAAATGTCTCAAAAAGACACTAACCAATGACTTTATTTTCCTGAGAAGCCTTTCAGGATAAGCTGTATGAGAACATTAATACAAAGACATGCTCAGAAAAATTCCAGAAACAGCCCAGAACCTGTAAAGATGGGTTTTTCTAAAGGCCAGCACACTTCAAAACACAGATACGCCACTTTCAGTGGTAAAAGACCCCTAAACTGAAAACAACAAACCCAAACAACAACAAAAAAAACCCAACACCAAACACAGATAACCAAATAACTAGTGCAAGAAAAATACAGTTTTAAAAAGGTAGAGCAGAGAAGAAAAGAGAGGAGAACCTGAAAATCTTCCCTAATTAGACAACTAAGCTTATCAGTTTTCCCCAGTTAACCACAACTTACTCCTAAGGAAGGAGAATAAAATGCCCCCACAGGAAATTACACTGTACTAAAATACAACACTCTAAATTCATGTCTAGTTCTGGAATAGCTTCCTTGAATAGACCTGTTCTTCATCCAGAATTCAACTAATAGATGAAGAAGAGCTCATGTTTTCCACCCTGCTTCAGAGCAATCAATGTGGATATATTCTCCCTTTGCAGGGTTTTCAGGCAGCCATAATGGAGAAATGAAAGACAGTGTTTATCTGCACTGTCCACCAGGGAGTTCAGAGAAAAACAAAACTGGTTTTGTATCGGTGACAAACATACAACAGGTTTGCACAAGCATCTTATAACAGGTTTGCACAAGCATCTTCTTTACACTGTACAGAGCACCCTAAGTATATGATGCAAGATACTTAAAAGCACATGATAAGAAGACAGTACTTCAGCTTCTTCTGAAACCACTTCCAAAAAGTCTTCCTCACTCCTCAAACAACTTTAAAACAGAGAAGCATCTAATCGCAATAACAAGTTTCCCTCAGCCAGCCTGCAGCCAAGAGGCTGAGGTGGAGGTATGGTCATGGACTCAATTTCCAGTGCCCCAGGCAAATGCTTAACTGATTTCTGCAAATCCGCCATTACCTAACACAGGGTTGTTAACATGCACGATTCTTTTCCATCACCATAGTAACAAAGCACGTACATTTTAAGGTGCAGATGGGGGCTCTTCTAGAGGATGTGTCAAGTTGAATACAGCTAAGACAATATAAGACATTTTAAGCTAGATCCGTTCAGTAGAAATACAGAAAGCATGAAAGCACTGTGCTAGAGATCATCACAGGACTATTTGAGCAGTGGTTACACATCCATTGAAAAGTTTTCTGGAGGCTGATGTAAGTATAAGATGAAGCAAGATTCAATCCGGACATTTATGGGCCTTAATGTATAAATATAGCTGTGTAATGACAGTCTGATTTTAGACACTCTCTCCAACTTCTTCAGGAACCACAGAGTAGAATATAGTAAAAAATTTTAAGAACAATACACTTTACCTACCAACTGCCCTTCCCCTCTCCAAAAAAAAGAAGACGTAGAAAAAAAAAGATAAATTCAATTAGAAAAACATGTTTATTGACTAAAGGCTCATAAGCAGCAGGTATTTTTGTCTCAATGAGAGCTTCAAGTACTTCGCATTTATATGCTTTAAGTATGACACTATTCCTGTAGGATACATGAGTGGCACCACAGAAACCCAGGCTTAATGGTAATCCATACGTTAGATGCCTCCACAACAAGTATGCCCATACATGCCAACAGCCTAACCTTCACTCTGTGACTATAACGCTAGACATACATACCTCATAGTGGCATGACTTCTCATAAAGATGTCATTATCGCCTTAGAAGTACCAAACCAAAACCAAGTTCAACATAACAAATTATTTCCTCAAATAACTTCTCATACCATACTAGAGAGAGCTTCCAAACCGGGGGGGAAAAACCCAACATCAAAACCCCCACTTTCAGATAAGGATTAAGAAAATCATACTAGCAAAAAAAAAAAAAACCACATACTACAAGTCAGAATTACAGCAATCTTACCAACATTTGAAACACTCTCACAGTTGAAATTCAAAGATTAATGACTAAACCCAAACTAAACTGCAGAAACAAACAAAACCCTAATAAACTTGTTGGAATACTGTTTTAATTTTCAATATTATTTATAGGATTTAGCTGTTTTTAAGATGCAGTCTTTATTTACACCAATTCACCTGTGCATGATCAGAAGGCAACAGTTCTCTCTGGCACAGGATGAGCAGCAAATGAGGAAAAAGGCTGAGATAATGAAAATTAGTGTTTCCTAGCATTGAAGGTTTGAGAGCAAAACCCAGGCAATCTGATTATATTCCTAGCTCTGTCTCATTATCAAAATCATGAAAATTCATGCCCCCTGGCCACATGAACTATATTTGCAAAAACAATTTCAGTTCTCAAGCCTGAAAATTCTCAAGCACGTCCTTTTACAACTTCGTATTTCCTTGGCACACTCATCCTGTACCTTTGGTACCAGCAGTAATAATTCTTCTACAGTGCTAGGCTTTTTTCCTTCTCCCCTAAAAAATTATTATAAAATTAAAGTAATAGAGAGCCACACACCTCCCTTTTTGAAAATTTTTGGGCATAACATTGGTAGCATTTAAACTACAAGCAGAACTTGTAATGAGATAGATAAGTGTCACCTGAACAAGGCACAAACATACTTATCATAAGTCTACACTACTAGGACACTTCCCATCTATTCTTGGTCCAAAGGGGAAGAGAGACCAGTGATCTGCAAGATCACCTGTTGCTTAAAAACTTACATGTTTAGTACAGGTCATCCACTCGGGTAGATTAAAAAACCCCCAGGATTTCCCATTTAAAATTTACAGCCCTCAACTCTAAATACTGAAATAGCTTATTTACACCACTTAAAAATGTGTGCCTTTTGAAGACTCAACATATGTGGGCCTCAATCACAGGCCTCATAAGGCTAAAGAGAGAAATCCCTTCTGCTCTCAAGGTTTATACCACTTTACTAAAACCATTCTGCACAATCTCTGAAAGAAAAAAACTCCCAGTCAGAAATCCTTGCTGCATTATACCTTACCAATTCTGTTTTTATTTGGGGAAGGTAGTCATTCTCAGTAGCAATTTTTACTAAACCTGACGCTAGTTTCCAGTATTTTTTGTGTCTTATTAGTGCAAGTCTTGATACATCTTGTTGCTACATTTGTTTACTCACAGTATCTGACTACTAAAAGCCAAATAAATCAGTTTCATTTTTGCTTTGACAAACTTCAGTTAGTGTTGCAACTTGTCAGTACAAGTCAAAGAAAAAAGGGTACTTGTCAGATCTTCTTGGGGCAGACCTACTTATTTGGTACTGGGCTTTTGTGTTTTTGTTGTTGTTGTTTTGGGGTTTTTTTGTTTTTGGTTTGGTGGGTTTTTTTTTCATGAAGGACAATTTTTCCATAAACTTTAACAGTGCCTATTTTCGCAAACCATACAAGCCAAACATCAGTTCACAGAATTTCTTTAGGGGTTCTGAACAGCTCAGCGCTTGACTTACCATAGCAGAAGTACAGATTACAAGACTTCCTCATTAAAACATCACAAACAGCAGTAGTCAAAAATTTCAAATACAATAATACAAGGGGTGGTGGTGGAAAGAATATCTTTATCACCTCATTTTGAAGATGGTTTAGATGTTTCAACAGTACACATTTGGGGAACTCTTGTGCACCACACACATGAAAAATATTTTCTTCTGAATGAAAGTTTAGTATCAGACAGCAACACAGAATGGAGCATGGCAACTGCTGAAGTTTCTATGGTCTATTTTCCTGCCTGAATTGAAGTATTTACTGTCATATGACAGGGAGCCCAGAGAAAAAATGCTTGTGATCTCCTTGCATATACAGATGCATTTATCATCATTATATTGGGATTTTATTGTTATTATTACTACTATAATTACTAATTTTCCCCACCTTATTTGGAGCATTGGTAACTAGGGTCTGCAGCTGCATGGCAAGTCAGTTATTATTTAACCAGAGACACATTTATAAGCAATTCTAGTGCTCAAAGCACTTAAATGCACATTTTTTTCCCCTTAGCATATCTAAAGATTTGTTAAGTCTTTTTTTTAAATTTTTTTCCTGTCACAAATATGTGAAAAAGCGAATAAAAAACACTGAGTATAAATAAATTAATATAAATTCATTTAACAAACTCATATTGTGGATATCAGCATGAACATTCTGTAAGAAAGGCTTGAAAAGATGTGAAAGCACATGCACTTAATATTCCTGTTTCCCTCCTACAAGTAAGTGCTGTTCAATACCACCAAAGACTTAGAGACTGATTCTTACTACAGATATTTTTCATGTAGTAGAGATACCATGTTTACCCTGATACCACATACAATAAAATAAGTTGCCATATACAACATGATATCATCTCATGTATGAGGAAAGCCACAGGGAGTAGTGTTAGCCAACAGATTTTACTACATCATAATCTAAGCACTAGCAAAAAACCAAAACCTTACAAAGCACAGGAAAAGTAACCACAAAAAAGTATGCATTGCTATTGCCCTTAAGTCTAGAAATATTAAATACAACATGCCAAGAGCACCCAGTCCTCTTCCTTCCTTCAAAAAGCAAGCATCACTGACACTTATTTATGCTGAATACCAAGACTGGTTGGAAGACACTCCTAACAAAGCATAAGAAAGTATAAAAAAATTTTGCAAATATTTTTGCAAATTATTAAGTTTTAATTTGGAATGTTTGTGCCACATTAGTTGTCAACAATTAAATAAAGACATCACAAATAGAAGTGCTTTCAGAAAAAGGAATAAGTATTTTTAAGGGAGAGAAAGGACAAACAACTTTCATATTTTCAGTGACTATTCAATTTTTGCTTACAACCAATTCCAGCCATTCAGCAACTGCGCTAGTTAAAATTTGCTTGCTTAAATATTGTTACACATTAGAATGGGGGGGAAGACAATTCCTTTCTTACATATCCATAATGAAACTGGAATCCTCAATTACATGGCAACTCCCAGACATCTTTCAAAATCTTCTAAGGAAAGTGCAACGTGTTCCAGTTGAGAAAGAAGAGGGAGAAAGCAGATACTTAAAGGTTAGAACAATACCATTTAAGACAACACAGTTACTTTGTTTTCAATCAAGGGTGTTAACACTAAGAAAGGCAAAAACATTTTTTTGTCTCCTCTTTAAACGTGTGTCAATATTCTGAGAAGTATACTTTGTTTTTGGCATTAATCATATCCCATCAAGTCATCAGCAATGCATATGATTTCTCCAGATACACACAAGAATGGGTAAACAACAAACAAAAATGCCAGTATTTAGCCTTAAAACCACTAGGAATGCCCTCAGCCTTAATTCTGTGACTTCAAATCCTGTCAAGATATATTCCTCTCACAAAATACCCCTGCTTTTGATACACAGGCTGATGTTCCCACTGCCACTTTAGCACTTCAAGAACATCAAATTTTAAATGAACAAACAAAAAAACCACTCGCCGTTTTTTAATTCAAATATTATAGCTGGCTCTGGTTACGCTAAAACATCCAGAAAACATTTTCCTCCAGTGTTACAGTAATCAAGGAATGTTGCTAAGGTGAACCTTTTTTAAAAGATTAAAAAAGAAAACCTACGAAACAAACAAAAAAACAAACAAACGCTCCTGACTTCCAGATTATGTAATATGTAAATGCTGTTTCACCTTGAAAATAGTGTCACGTAACATAAAGCCAAAGAGACACCAAGAAGCAGTTCATAGGACTGGAAAAAGCCTCTCCAGGACTTTAAAAAGAACGAGTTCCCCAAAAGAAAATATACCAGAATCACAATGATTTCATGCAATCAATTGGTTTAGAAGATGTTTTCCTTCAAAAACAAAAAATACATTTTTTTTTACAAATTCCTTACATTAAGGGGTGAAGAGTTCTAAAGTCTATATAGAACTAATAAAACCAAACCAGTTGGCTTTACTTTGTGACGTGACTTCATGATCACCTTTCATCTCTCAGTATCTGGGCTTGTAATACAAAGAGTTCTGAAGCACAAATGAAGTATAAACAGTATTTTCATAAATACTGGAGGAAGACGTAAACATAGCAAGTATTTTATTTTAAAAATTTGGTTCAGCTTTACTTCTTCAAATCAACACTTGAGGATGTTCGTAACACTATAATCTAGAGGCTGTTAAGCACACAGCAGCATACTATACATTCCAGGTCTCTTTAATTCAAAGTATCTTGAATTATCTAGGAAAATGAGTTTAAGGTGCTTATATTTACCATAGCAGAACAATTAGCATATGATGGTCTGGATCCATAAAAAATCTAGTATGTAAAACCAACCTGAAAATAAATCAAAAGCACAATCATTCCCTGAAAAAGAGGTCACCTGTAATACAGAGGAAAGTAAACAAGCCAATAAAGCAGTGCTCCCACTTTTCAATAGCAGCAACCCAGACTCCATCTTAAGCCTGTCATCATTCATCCCTACTGAACAGGGACCATAAAACGTAACAATTACTCTGTTTTACCTAACACTGCAATTCAGTAGCATTTCTGGACAGAAATAAAATCTGCCATGAAAACAAGAGTTTGGTATAGTGCTTGCTGACCTGCCTGTTTTGATGTTATTATGTTAAGTTGCATAAACAAAGAATTGACCCATAAGTCCATACATCCTTATTCCTGCATTTAAAAATCTAGCAGCATTTGTGAACACCACACTGTGTTCATGCTGACTATACTGACTGCAGAACATCACTGAGGAGGGGGGAATTACAATAACATAATTACAAGAACAATGTCAAAATCACCAATGATTTATCCATGGCAAACAGAATTTCATATAAGGCTGCTTTCCCTACATTCATGACTGACAAGAAATCTAACAGTCCTTAATACAGCATTTTAATTAATCTTTCCTACCACTACTGAGAATACAACATTATTAACTGAGGGCAAACTCTAGACATCAATATATTTATATCTTATTCCACAAAATGAAGTTTTATAAACAGAATAATGCTCAGTTACCAGAATATTCCCCAGTAGCCACAATGACACAAAATGCCTTGCAAAGTACCCGTATTCACCCTTACATGCCAAGAGATTTGTTAATGAATTCAAGGCCATTGATATAATTAATTAAACTGATAAAATTAAACACAGTGAACATTTAATATATGACTGGTTCCAGTTTGTAGACCTGCCCTATTTTCACAAACAGTTTATTTGAAGTTTAATTCATATTTCCCAATAATTTAAAATGACATGATTGTGCTATGTTCAAAATCAACCAGAGACCAACGACAACTCTAGTCCTGCCAAAAATGCTGTCAAAAATAGCAAATGAAACAAGAAAATAAATACTTTTCTTAGATTTCTTCTGATATTCTAATAAAAAACCCCAACCCAACATGATTCTTTGAGAAAAAACCCACACATTTAGGTCTGTAACAACCCTGAATTAGCTCAAACCAAATACTGTATGTGAGCTTTTCTTTCTCATTTTAAGTAAAGATTAGTAAATTTTCAGGTATTCTCTTAGGCTGCACTAATAACAAAGCCTCCTTCACTCCACAAATGTAAAATTAAAGATAACCTTAGTGTAATTTATTAAGAAAATGAAACAGTGTATGCACAAGCAGTGTACCATCTTAACACTGGCAACCACAAAACAGTTACATCAGAGAAATACATTGTCTGGCTCAGGGATCCTTCATCACTATATTTCATTCGACTTTGTTTTTTGAAAGATTTTAAAATATTTTAAATCAAAGTTAATACATATGTTTTGTGTCATATTAAAACCATTTCTCTGTTATTCTGATATTTCAGAGGTCTCTTCAGCCACGGCATAGGTTAAGGAGAAACAGCAATAGATGATCTGCTGTAAAATTTTCAAAACGATCAGACAAAAATGAACTGCATTGCTGATTTCTATCAATTTAGTCGTCTTCTCCATTACCTGCATTTTGTAACAGGCAACGTTTTCAGATGTCTCATTGGGTACAACCTTCTATGCTATGGCAATACCTTGCAGATATAAGACAGCATCATTCAATAAAATGTAAATTCTCCAAAATGGATTGACACGCTGTCTCAAAAACTCATTCATAATAATGAACTTGACTTTCAGTATTTAATTTCTGAGTCAGTACTTCTGGAGGGTAAAACATTTCAACGTTTTCGGACTAAAACTCTTCCTCGATTAAATGTTAGACGGCGCAGTGAGAAGTACTTCTGGTGTAATGCTCCTTTATAAGAAAAGAACAAACGCAACCCATAAAAATCTGCGGCGTCTTGTCCTCCCCCCCACCTTTACAGCCGCTTCCCACGCTGGGAGCCATAAGCCCTCCGTTTCTGCGGCCCTCTCCGATAAACCTGTCGGCCTGGCTGCCTCTCCCTTCCCCTGCAGGTCTGCTCTGCGAGGCTGCTGAATGCAGACACTGTACTGCACTGTGAATGGACAGCCAGGTATTTTATGAATGGAGCGGATCACGTGCTCCCAGCACCTCCCCGAGCTGATATTTCCCACATAACCGTGTCAACAAGCAGCGAACAGCACATATTAAGACAGCGGGTCCCGGAGACCTTCCTCCGGCAGCCGCCGGCCGTGGGCTCGTTTCTCAGCACGCGAGCAGCGGCTTTAGGCTCTCTCCAAGGCAGCATTTGCCGCAGGTCAGCGGTGATGACAGCGATTTTTTTTTTTTGTTATTTTTTTTTTTTTTTTATGAATGGAGATCGTGGTATGCAAATGAGAGCGATTCACAAAAAAGGAAACATGGCGGCGGCCCCGCAGCGGCTCCCGCCCGGCCCGGCCCGCGCTCCGCTCCCCCGCGGGGCTCCTCCCGGGCACCCCGGCGCCGCGGTTTCCGAGGGGGCTCGCCGAGGGTTCGCTCCGAAGGAGGCGGCGAAGCGGGAAATCCCGTCTTTCCTGCCGGGAGGAGACCCCGCGGCACGCTGTCACCCGCTACCTGCGGGCACAATGGGCGCAGCGCTCCCTCCCCATCGCCATGGCCGTCACCGCATCATTCATAAAATCAGCCCGAGCCAACGCCGGCACCGCCAGCACCGGGGCGCCGACCCCCCGACGCCGCGGCGACCCGCACCTTAAACCTCCCGGTAACGGCGAAAGTTTCGAAATACTTTGTATTTGGTTTCCGACGCCATAAAGAACTCGGATGTTTTCTGACAAACAGTCCTCTCCTCCGACCCAAAATGTATTTCAAAGACAGACTGTACGCCTGGGGATACAACCGCACACACATTCTCCTCTGGATTTCCTCCAGACAAGTCGCATTAAAAATATTAAAGATAGTCTTGAACTGTCCCCTTTCTTTTTTTTTTTTTTTTTAATTTAGAAAAAAAAAAAGTAAGTCCCGAGTGCTTATTAAAAGGGAAAAAGAAAAAAAACGGCTTTAGGGTAGGTTTAAGCTGTATTTACACTGACTGACTCATCCAATTAAAATTCAGGAGCTGTTTCCTGCAGGATGAAGCTCCCACACACTAGTTTCCATGTGAAATATCTACAAGTAACAGGATATTATCAGAGGTGGTACGTGCTGATACCTCTCTGGGCATTTAAAACCCATCCTCCCCCTCCAAGACACCATCGCTACCTGCCCCCCTTTCTACCGGGCTTTAATCAAACCACGCTTTTCTGGCGAAGGGCTCGCAGCCCCTCGACGCTGAGCTCCTCCACAAAGACGGAGCTCCGGGGCTTCCATGTAGGCAGCAGAAATGCGCAGTACGCGCACGGCCAGGCCAGGAGAGACTCGGGCAGAGCCCCTGGCCGAGCCGAGGGGGTGCGCCAAACCCCAACCCCCCGACCCCGGGGAGACGCTGCGGCGGATGGCGGGGTGGGGGGACAGGGGACAGAAGGAATGGGGGGACGGGAAGCAGCCGCTTACTCGTTGTTAGAAGTCGCCGTCTCTTCGCTCATTTTCTCCTCACCGCGATCCGACAGGGAGACGGAGCAGCACCGACGCAGCCAGGGCGCAGCCAGAACTCACCAGAAACTTCACCATTGTTACCCCCACCCCGGCCAGGGTACGGGCAGCGTCGTGAACTGAGGGAGATGGAGGGGGAAGCGATCTTTATCCTGGAAACGCGAAATCCTGTCGTCCGGCGCCGGAGCGTATTTCCCCCCCGTCTTTATAGAGACGATGACGATGAAGGCAGCGGTGGAAACGGCAGCGACAACCACGGATCTTCTGCTCTTGAGGTGCTCCCGGTTAAAGGGGAAGAGAGTGGTGGAGACAAGGGAGGGCTCCCTGCCGCAGAAAGCTGCACGGCACCGTCCTCCCGCTGCAGCTCATCTCCCGCTGCAGCCGCCTTCGCTGCTGCCCCCCCTCCTCCTCCTCCTCCTCCTCCTCCTCCTGCTGCTGCTGCTGCTGCTGCTGCTGCTGCTGCTGCTCGGCCGGGGCAGGCGGCGGCGGCAGAAATTCCTCCAGACACCGGAGCCGCCACAGGCCGGGGCGGGGGGGGGGGGGGGGGGGGAGGGGGAGAAGGGGGAAAGGAGGGGGGGGCAGAGCCGCTTGGCTGGACTCTCCCACCACCTCCAAAGCGACGCCGAGCACTGCGGCGGGAGGACGCGCCGGCCCCAAGGAGAAAGCTGGCAGCCGGGGGGAGGGAGGCGTTTAAAATCAGCCCGGGGAGGGGGGGGGGGCGGACGGACGGAGGAGAGAGAGAGAAAAAAAAGAGAGAGAGGGACGATGCGTCACGGCTGTTTGTGCCAGGAGAGCAGCGAAGAGGGAGGGTGAGAGGAGCCCTGGGAGAGGAAAGGACAGGGAGGAGAGGAGGGAGCTGGCGGCGAAGTTCAGCGCTGCCCCCCCGGCAGCAACTCCATTCGCGGCCACCGCCGCCCCGGCTCCCCGCGGAGGCCTCCCCCCGCCCCCTTCTCCTCGCAGGAAAACTGGGCGGAAGCGTAGACTGCAAGCTCCTTCCGCCGCCACAGCTTGATCCAAAATAACCACAGGGGAAAGGGAGGAGGGAGGAGAGGGACGAGCGAGGAGCAGAAAGCGATCCTCCTCACCCCGCGCCACCCCCCTCCCCGCGGCTCCCGGCGGCGGCTCCCGGCGCTCGAGTTTCCTGAAAGTAGTTCCCTTCGCCCCTCCGGGCGCCGCCGCACGCGCTTCCCGAGGAGCCGCCGCACGCGCGCGCACGGCGCCGCGGAGGGATACGCGGAACTGTCACGATATCGTTCGCGTCCCTGCGCGCGGGGAGACCGCGGGAGCCCGGGACCCTGGCCGGGGCCGCGCTCGGCTCCGGGCTCTCCTCAGCCGCCGGGAGCGTGAACGAGGAAGGTGTTTCTGGCCAGCGCGGGGACTGGCGGAGCGGGGCGCCCCGTGCCTCGTCCTGGCGGGGTTTACCGGCTTCCGCGAGCCCGGCACGGCACGGAGCGGAGCGGCGAGCCCGGAGCTGCGGGGCCGTGCGAGGCCGTCCCCGGGGCGGCACCTCTGCCCTCCACAGTGGGGGAGAAGCCCCTTCTTAGCGGGTTCCTCGATCGGGGAGCGGCTCTAAGCGGGCCGCTTTAGGGTCTCTCCCTAAGGACGCGCTGAAATGGAAGCGTTTGTAGTGGATCCAGGTAAGCGGCGAAGTCAAGAAGCAGCAGCGATCGGACCCAAATCCCTTCTCGGGAACTTCACGGCAAACTTGCTGCTTGATCTGATGGAAAAGCATGGCAGTGTTGCAGACCCCGAGGACTGAAAAATCCCGAGTCAGACCATCAAGTAAATTACATTATAATAAAATTTTTTTTTGTGGTTTTGTCTGTCGGTTGGATTTTGATTTCTTCCTGCCTAGTCTTTGTATGCATGTTTGCCAACTGATACATCTCATTATCTGGAATTTATGGAGTGAGATACTGTGGTGCTCCTGTAAGAGACATCACCTCCCCAAAGCACATTCACTGTCCCCGGCTTCCCGCGTACTGCCTCAGTTTTTAACAGCTGCCCTCCAGCAGCCTTCTCTGTCAGCTCTAATCCTATTTCGGTTTTTCCTGTAACCGCGGGCTTTCTTCCCAGCTCTGGTGGTGTCACGGGAGCAGCGATGAGCTGTTCTCTCTTCCTGTTTGAAAAAGATGGGACAAGCTCCCTTGACAATAATAACGTGTCTGATTCCCACACTACACTTGGTTGGCTGCTTTTCCCAAGGAAGGGAGAGAGTGGAACATGGGAAGTCGGGAGGAGGAGTTTTCTCTCTTTCAGAGGAACCTGGAGGGCCTCACGTCATCTTAGGCCAGGCTGCAAACTTGCAGCATCTGTGGGAATGCTCAGAAGCAGGGCAGTGTTGCATTTATCAAGGATATTTGTCACGGAAATTCTTCCCTTTCACCTCAGTACAAATTGGGCTATGGTTCTTCATGTCACCCAAAGATTTTTCTTGAAGATCTTTCCTTTTTCTGCGAGGTTGAAAACTAAGAAAATGTTATATTGAGGAGAAAGCACATACAGTTTCAGTCAGGTTTTTATTTTGACGGGTTGTTAGTTAAAGCATTTTAAAGATAAATCTATCTGTAATAGCAGGCAAGAAAAGGCATATATTGTTTCTAGATAGTTTATATTCATTGCAATATTTCTATGGATTGATATTCCATATTTCTATATGAGAATTCTACCGTAAGCATAATGAAACAATTATAGTAAGCTGCTATTGTGCTCTCTCTGATAAAAGGCTTATAACTCTTTTCAAGCAGCATATATCTCAAACCTGCTGTAATAAGGTTTGCTCCCCTACCTAGGGAGCTTTTGGAGGAAAATTTCCGATTGTTTTGTAAAAAGATTTTTTTTTTTTTCTACAAGAGTACACTGAAAATGATCTGTTATTCATGGTATAACCTCATCCAAATACTAAAAATACATTACAAACCCATTTTTCTACAATTTTACAATTCACATGAATCAAACAAAGTATTTGATGGGACCCCTCTCATATATTTTGAAACACAGCTGTGGGAGTGTAGTATTGCACTACTTAGTCAGGAGAATCCTTTCAGAGAGCTTCCCGTCTTGTGACTGGCAGATAATGTGACTTCCTGCCAATTTTTTTCTCATTTTCTATTGGCTTCAACTGAAATATTTAACATTCTGTAAGCTAATGGTATATTAAGATAATTTGAATAATATGATCTTGTACAGGAACGCTCAGGAATCAGCTTAGTTTGTCAGATGGTGGTATAGCTCTATTCAGATGCACCTGAAGAAAGAGACACAATGATGACAAGACAGAGCATTAATCTGAGGTTTTAGTTTAAATTCCTTAAATATATTTAATATAAAAATCATTTTCATCATGCCAATTCCATAAAATTGTTTCGTAATAATACCACAGATAATTTCAAATCATTTCAGTTTCCTTAAGGTTTTTGTGTCCTTATTAAGAATAAAATGTGTATTCAATTGTCAGCTGAAAATCTGAGACTTGTGCTATGACTTTTAGTCGTCTGTGTGGAGGAGGTAAGGAGAGAAGGGCCCACCGATTCTTCACCTGTGGTGGCTCTTCAACTTCTTCAAGCAGTCTCATGCTGCAGTACATGTAGCAGAGGTCTTGCAAGCAGTTTCTCTCCCTTCCCTGAATATTATAAAGAGGGCAGAAAGTCTGCAGTGTGTTGTGTCATGGTTTTGAAATTGTGCTTCTTTCCCTCTGCTCAGGTTGGAAAGATCAGAGAACACAATCCTGGAGTATTGGCATCTTTTTGCTGAGAAGCAGTTGGTTTCAGGGCCTTCCAAGTTTGTGGTTTTTTGGAGCAGAATAAGCGATGAGGTATTTTCAATGTAAATGGCTTATTTCAGAAGTATGTGTGACCCTGCACCTGTAAACAAGGCCAAAGTGGGCTAGGCACAAGTGACACCATTAAGAAGCCTCAGACAAATGACCAGGTTTTGTCCAAACCACCACGCTTGGGCATCTTGTCTTTTTTTCATACGTTCTGTGCTGCTTTGCTTTTTGATGTTCCAAACTTTACAGATTTTTTTCCTGAGTTGAAATCTAGTGTTCCTGTCTTTGACCTGGAAAATATAACTTTAAAAATGAAAGCTTCTAGTACCTTTCACTAGAGCTGCTGAAGTATGCTCAGTCTTCAGTGTAGGTGCAGGAATGACTTCTTAGCTGGAGACAAGATACGCCTAGCATGGAATGGGACAAATGTGGATAAGAATTGTGATTTTTCTCTTTAGTTTTGATGTTTTCCTGTATCCAACACCTACTTCAGTTGCACTTCACAAAAACTCCACTGTAAAATTTTGATAGCGGAGGACCTTTGAGAGGCAAGTATTCTCTGGCCTTCCTTTTAAATGGCAATGGGGGAGGCAACAGTTACTACTAAAAGAAAATGAAGGCAATATATATAATTAGGAAGGCATGTGACATACAAGGAAAAATCTATGTAAGCAAAATAATAATCTCAGTTTCTGTATTTTTGCAAATTTCACATATGTATTCACCCAAAACTCATCAGTGTTCGTCCTTCTGTGACTAACACTAGTCTTAAGAATGCTCAGTTAACCAGGACTATGATGAAGCAGCAGTCTGTTCTATGTTAAAAAACATATTCACTTGACCAAGTGTGACTAAAGCGTTTCTCCTATCCTACTACTGCATGTTGGACCAGCATACGTATGGCTCTATGTGCTTATTCACCATTTCTCTAGGTGGTCTGCATGTGTGTGTGAATGTCTCTGATGAAAGAGGTGGTCAGGAGTGGCTGTGGACTGTAGCAGGACTCTGAGCAGAAGAATTATATATAGAAGATATATTAGGGAGGTTAGGTTGCATAATTCTGATCTACTGATTCACATCTTAAAATCCATAATAGGATCAGTGGAAGTAATGCTATCCAGATTAGTCAGTCATTGCAGAACTTAAGTGACCAATTCTTAGTTGAGGTTTTAACTCCTAAATTTGAAAGTTTTGAACTCTGCCTTCACAAAGCACAGTGATATTTATATTCGTGTTGCGATGCTAAGGATAAACTTACAAAAAATAGAGGTCAGATGGACGTTCTACTGTTCTGAGGAAAATTATTAGAGGTCATGTGGGAATTTCTTCTGTAATAGCTTTCATGCAGAATCCTAGTGCGAGTTAAACACCGGGTGGTCATTACACGCATCTTAATAAGGATTTAGTAAACTGAGCTGATTAAATCTATGTTAGTATTTCAACAAAGTCAGATTTTGTTAAGTTCTGACCATGAATCCTGGCATTACATATGAGATATCCTTGATGCTACTGCCTCTAGAAATGTTTTCCAGCTGGATACAAAACCAAGTTAGAGTCAAATCTGTATAAATTTCAGTGGTTTTGAGATGGATCTAACTCATCAGATGATCAGAGTTTCAAAAATTAGTCCAGTTACTGATTTGTAGTAACATTGAACTTTTTATACTAGATAGAAATGCTCACAGTTTCTGCTACATGTTGGAAAAATGGAGGCCAAGGTGCAAGGATGGGGGGGGGAGGGTGTCTTGTGTATTTTCAGATGTGTCATCAGCTGTTGTACCTTTGATGTGGCTCATGTGCATATGAATCACACTAGTGATCTCTGGTATCAGTTGTTCATAACTTTATTCTGTTCTTTTTAAGCATCCTCACAGGATGTTTGGGGATACGCATATGTTTGAGTTTTGCGATACCTGTATGCCTTAAGGTACAGCCAGCTATGGCAGCGTTGCCACCAAGAGAAGCAGACTCACCTTCCCCTTCCTCCTACTCTGCTTCCTTCCCTGTTTTGCACCTTAGGTCGCCCAAATATTTCTGTGTTGAGCAATGAACTGCACTGGGAAATTCACCCAGGTTAAAACCAGTGTGGGAAATAAAATCTGATTAGTCGTTCAGTATTTCCAGTTAACCATGTGACTACATAAACACCCATGCTTGGCCAAGAATGGATAACATGGAAGAGGGAGCAAGACAACGATAGCAGTGCAAAACTGCTTTTTATGGAGGCAGTGATAATTTGTACCAATCTAAAGTGTGGCTTAGTAAAATACTGAAAGATTTGGGTAAATAAAAGGAAGAAAGCAGACAATCTAAGTACAGTGAAAATTACTGCAATCTCACTTGTTTGCTACTGGTTATATTAAGAAGTAAATATTCTATGAAGACTGTGCCAAAATCTTCTTTAGAATGTCATTCTAAATTTCATATAGTCTTTCATATGTTTCTCTTTTATTTGGACTTTTTGGCCAATTATTATCAATAGTCACCTAGAAAACCAGGCCCTGGGATCCTCCAAAGGAAAAGTACCAAATATTTTCAGAAATGGCAGTGATGCCTGCTGGTGAGCAATTGGGGACATATCCATTACGGTCATTTCAGTCTATATGAAATAGGAACTGGAGATACATTTCTGTACCATATGCAGAAATATGTTGTCTAGGGGAAACTGTGGTCTAGTGTGCTGGGCATGGAATGACCTGTCAGCAGTTCTGGTTCTCCTCCCAGCCCTGCCATCATTTAAAATTCTACAGGGTATGGCACAACTGAACAAGAGCTTGCAATGTAGTTGAAGAGATTTCAGCTGAGATGCTGTGGACGCAATTGTATGCAGACTTTTAATTCATTTCGGAGCACAGCTGGGAAGTTGGTTTCAACCTACCACTGGAGAGAGTTAAAGCAAACCTGTTTCTTTTGCAGTGAAATGAACGTGGAGCGTTTACACAACCCTTTAATATGTTCAGCCATGAGGAAGTAGGTTCCTATATCACTGAGCTTCCATGGGAGGACCATTGTTACTCCACCCTGATTTCTTTCTCTTCTGGAAACGACAATGGAAATATCCACCGTATTTTTAAAGGTGCCTCAGGGTTTCAAATGAATACATTACTGTCTCAAGATTTTCCATTCCAATAGAAGCAGAAAGCAATCAGAAATGGATATGCAAGGTCTGAATAGAGTGTTAGGTCAAGTGCAAGTGAATGTTGCATGTAGTCTTCGCTTTAGGAAATAGACTGCACAGTACCAGGATTACAAAGAGAGAACTTGCCTTGCGCCTCTTCAGGCGCCAGTATCTTCTTCCACCATGCTTATTATTGCCATGTTGTTGAAATTATTTAATTTAAGAAAGTGTTAAAACCTGAGACTTTCTGTGTTGTGCGTGTTTCTTTTCCTGGCTTGTGCCATAAAACAGTATGACAACTAAACTGTATGTGCCGTTATTTCTAGGAGCCACACAAGGTTGTGCTAAATTAACTAATGGCATGATTATACCATCAAACAATCTATTGAACTGTTACATGTGCATGCTGCCTCTTGTAGAAAAGCTTTAACTCAGGCAAAGAAAGCAAAAATTTACAACAGAAGTGTAAAATAATTTAAAAGTCAAACATCCACTATAAAAGTTTCTTTTTTTAAAATTTATACTGCATGTTTCCTTTCCTTCTTCTTTAGAATGAAGCAAAGTCATCTTTTATTTAAAAAATCACTCTTTCTTTAAGTAACGGAGATTGATAATATTCTTTTAGAATTGTAGGGTGCTTCATATGTAGGCTATTTTCAATATCAATCGCCTAAGAGATTTTTCTTTTGCCCAAGAATGTCTTGAAGCAAAATGTCCTCTTGCTTACTTCCCCAATTCAGGCTCACCATACGAAGCCCTAGAAACTAATTGCTTCTAGTTATCGGCACTCGGACTAGGATGCATTTCTGGTTTAGTGACTAACTTAGACCAGACACCCAGCTTTTAGATGGCTAAATGAACCCTACTTATCAGTGCTTTCTCTACTTCAAAAAATGATCAGTCTAGACAGTTGGTATCGTACTCTAGTGTCTCTCAGATCCTGGATTGCTCTGATGTCTCTCAGCTGAGAAATAAAACAAGGTCCTGATCAGCAGTGTTTATTAAAAGCCCAGTGGCACTTTTTGCCCCAACCGACTGTGGGTGGGTAATCACAGCCATGGTTGCATAATGAAGATAAACATTTCATGGTATTATAAACTCTCCTGTTGTGAAGCAAAAGCCACCCACCGACTGCCTGATTTTAGGAAGAACCCTCTCAATTACATAAGTCTTCTGTATGGGGGTTTCTTGCACCTGCCTCTGAAGCATCTGGTACTTGTCACCTTCAAAAACAGGATTCAAGACTCGATGGACAACTAATCTGAGCCAATCTGGCAATTTTTATGTAACCAAAGGCTCTAGGTGACAGGAGGACGTGTCATAGTTCTCACTGATGTATCTGCTGAGTTCCAGGGCTATTTAAAATGTGTGTTGTATGTTCTTCCTTAAAAGTTCATTTTTAAGCTGCTTGATACAAGGTAATATTGTAGGAATCACTATGCAAATGTGCAAACAAGTGGGACTGTATTCACACGTGTGATTGTGGGTGACTTTTAAGTACATTTCTGTTCTTAAAGAAGCAATGAATTGCTAGCAGAGAAAGTGGGAGTACTATTACATAAGTTGGAGCTATCCAGGATATCTTTAACTCCTTCTCCTATGCTTTGTGCATTTTTCCTTTCTTTGCAGAAAGGGCATGACAGGTGTAACTATTTAACACTCACCCTAGATTCAACTCCTCCCTGCAGTGTTTAGCTAGTAGGGATTCCTGATTGCTCTCACAAGCAGGTCACACAAAATGCTAAAAAAATGCTTGCAAAAGAATTTACACAGGAGATCCTTATTGGGGATTTTATCATTTATAGTAAGAAAAATTTTAGATACCTTCCACTGAAGTAACACCTATGATTTCAAAGCTATTGTCACATTATCGACAGGAAACCAGTTATATTTCATGAGAATGTATTGGGCTGTCAGATGGAGGATGGAAACACTTACTGTATTTTCTTTCTAGCTCATATTTAAATCTCACTGATGCTTATGAGAATTAAGCACATGTGTAAAGCTAACTGCATTTTTGACTGCTTTGCAGGTTTAGGATAGTGTAAGTTGCTGGCTGTGTTAAAACACATCTAAGCATTTCCTAAACAAAAGTTTTGTATTGCACAGCAATACAGTGAAACATCTTACTGTGGGACATAAACAATACCTTATCTAATTGGAACATAATGCTGTATAAATAAAAAATTGGCAGCGTTAGGCGCTGTATACATGTTCCTTGATATTTAATATTTTAAACATCAGAATAATCTGAAGCTCTTCAACCAATAGACTTCGTGAAAAGCTCTCCAAACATTTTCATCCATTGCTGTGGGTTCCAAATGGCTCTTTGTCTTTTTCCTGGTTGCACTGATTGCAACTGTCACTGAGTCACACAGCTTGCTTTGGGCCTGCAGCCAAGCTGATTACAACAACAAGTTCTGAACCATAAAAAGGTAGTTTCAGATCTCAAAGAGAACTGAATTATAATGAAAAAGGACACACTTAATCCATCTGAAAAAGAGTGGTCTTAAAAAGCATTTTTACATCATTTTTGATATTTCTCAAGAAAGAAATTAGTTGTCAATGGTGAAGGTAATTCTTCTGAGATATCACAGGCAGCTACAAATGAAAAAGGTGTTGAAACCATCTGTAGTCTATGAGATGTTAAGGCAGTAGCTGTTAGTGCAAAGGTCACAGACACACAGGTTTAGGGGCAAATGCACCAAAATGATTTCTTAGTTAGTTTCAGTGCATTGCAGTGTTATTTATTTCTCAGTAAAATGACTGCTTACCAGCTATCTAGGAATATTTGACAACTCCAGGTTGTAAAGGAGAAAAATAACAGATTTCTTTTTACAGTAACATTTACTGGGATCATCTTTTTACAACGGGTGGTAAACATAACAAGCAGGAAAGAGCTAAATTGTTGTCTTTTGCAACAAGAGTCACATTTTTTTATTAAAAAGGATATCACAGCCTTTTTGGGTTACTGAGTAAAAAGTTTTCTCCCTGTCTTCCAAAGCATAGCATGAATAAATTAATACACATAAATAATTTGGGGAAATTAAATCACATAAATAATTTGGGGAAAAAATAGTTGAGTTCCCAATGTTTTAACCCATTATATTTTAACTGTGTTAATTCAATGGGGGTTTGGCTATATAGACAACTTGAAAAGATTTTAATCCATTTGGTGAAACACAACTTCAATTGGAAAATAAGCTAGAAGTATTTTTTAAAGTAATAAGGAGCAAGACATTAATTTTACATATATGGCTCTGCTGGCATGAGCACCTATGTTATATAATTTTTCTTCTATAGTGGCCAGACTTTTGTTGTGATTGCTTTGCCTTGTTAGTCCATCTCAGAACCACAGATGTTTTTTGTTTTCTACATCCATCCAGATGCAAATAAGATGGATCCTAAGGGCAGCACTTGAGGAGCTCTGCTAGCTGCCTCTGTCCAGTTTGATGCTTTGCTTTCAACATTTGATGAGAAGCATCTACACTTTGTAAATTGACATGGAGACCACTGTTTTGGCATGTATCTTTAAATGAGATTTTAAGATGCATTTTGTAAACAGAAGAAGTAGAGACAGGATAAATATTTGTTTTGTCACAGACATTAGAATCCTTATTTAAGGCTTAAAAACTATTTTGGTCCATCAAAGTTCCCCCTGCTCCCTCAGACTGTAACATTTGCAGGAAATTCACTAGTTATATGAGAGCATTTTAACAGCTTCAGAACAATCAAGGGCAAATAAACAATATTAATAATCAGATTAAGTATAAAGAAATGCAATTTTTTGTTTCATTTGATTTAGAGTTAATATTAGAGGGCATCAGAAAACCTACAGCTTTCCTCCTCTTTCATCCAAGTTTGAATAAAAACTATTAAGGTAAAATTAAAAGCCGTTGTGAGAAAGAATGTTGTCAGGTTCATTCAGATCCAGAAACTGAAATGCTTGTTGGAACAGTAAGGCAGCAACCATATTAACTGTTTTAGTTTAATCTCCAAATCACAAAGCTGCATCAGAACTAGCAACAATTTATAGAAGTCTTTACAGTTTCAGTATACAAGGCAAGTCATAAAGCTAAACTAACACCTACTATCTGCTTTCTCTCATTTCTGAGACTGTAAACTATTTGAGGTAGGGCTAGTTTTAAGATTATTCTGTTTCCATAGTGCTTAGAAAAATGGGCTCTTATTCTTAGTTGGCGCTATTGTAGGAAAAAACATTTCTGAAGACGCATGGACAAAACCTGCCCTGTTGTCAATGAATCATGGATAGTAGTAATGCTTTACATATTTTCTCTTAGACTCCACATTCTGTAAAGATTTTTTTTTTAAATCTTCCCCTGTAAATAACAAAGTACATGTATTTGCTGTACAAAGAGCTCTCTTAATGTAATGACTAAATCCAATTCACAAATATACTAAAAATTTAGTCAGGTTTTAGAAACTATTTTTAATTCCTTACATTGTACACACAAGCTGCAACGTGTGATATGACATTTCTACATCTCTGATCTGATAAGAGGAGAAGGAGATTTTTAAACCCTATTCTTGATTTTCTGATATTGATTAAAATGCTTCAGCACAGCTGGATCGTGCAGGTGTAAGTTGTCTGTGTGTGGGAGGCAGCCACAAAATTGCTTCTCTTCAGTCTGATCTGACTTACACTACAGCAAACAGCCTTTTCTCCTTTACAAAATGTGTGGTAGTCAAGAAGCATTCTGCTCCTCTTGTGATATGGGTTACTGACAGAATGTTTCCAATTATTCATTCTAGATGGGAAATGCAGATACAACACAGAACACACGGTTGGAAATGTGCTCTGGGTTTTTGGTGGAATTCTTCCATCTCTAAATCAATCTTCCCCCAAATGTCTGTGAAATGCCCTTATATTTAAGCTGTCTTTCACACACATACACTCGTTCACAGACACAACCACATGCATAGCCATACACAGATACACATACATGAACATATATCTCAGTTGTTCCTGACAAATGAAATGTTTATAAATTAATAAAGCTTCTCAGCTATCTTCCCTCCATGATATTATACCTACTTGTCAGGCTTTGATGCTGCTGTTGTCAAAGCGTCTATGGCACTCAAGCATCCGGGCTTTATTGCACTGGCCATTGAATGTGCACACAGAGAAGAATTGTCCAATAAAGAGTGGAAGCCCAATAGTGTTTGCAGACAGAAATGGTACCCATTCCCTGGAGATGGATAGGGAGATTAGATTGTAAGTGAGGCACCTAGATCATGTGCCTGAAGACACGTTGTATATTTTTTTCCTGCTGAGATTTGCCTAAGGTTCAACTGAGTCTCTGTGGTAAGACAAAGAATTGATTCCAGATCTCTAGATTTCAGTCTAGTATGTTAACTAGTTGCACATTGTTCTTCTACTGATACTAGAAAATAAGTACCTGAAAGCTCTGTATATCTGAGATTGCTAGGAATTGTTATTAATCTTAGGCTTGACTGGCTATGAATCTAGAACAACAAAAGTGGACATACTAAAAGTGGATTGGTGAAGCATTTTGGGAAATTAAAAAACTTTAAAAGCCTCAAGAGAGAATCAAAGAGCAAAACATTTTTAAGTGTCAATGGAGAGCGCAGATGATTGACAGATATTTTATAGAGAACTCAAATCCACCTAGTTTGCAAGAGCAATTGTTAATGCAAAAGCAAATAAGCTTTGTTTTCTCAGTCACTTCACTAGTAAGAAATTTGCTCTTCACTTGACACAGGCCACATGGTGAACTGCAGAAGCCATCCAGTGGAATGTACATTTTGAGGATGTTCTTTGGTCTCTTGTCTTTTTAGATGCCTGTCAATGAAGTCTCGAGATATCATCTCTGCTGATATGCTCTCCTGAATTAATGTAGTAATTATGTCTATTAAAATAGCAAATACTATCTGAGCAGCAGTCCCATAACCACAGTTCAGGTTTCAAAACAGAAAAAGAAAGTAAATTTATCTTCAGGAATGAGGACTATAAAAGTAAACCAGTCATTCAGCACATTTGTCAATTTTGTGTCCCCTCATCTCCTGAAACCATCAGAAGGATTTTGCTGTGGTATGTTTCAAGGTATTAATTGTCCGAAAGGACAAATGGTATTTTTTAACAGGTTTGTACAAGTCCAGGGACAGACAAACTGGGACAAAGACATAGTAGAAAGAATCCAGGAGGGCATTTTTTCCAGTTCTGGTGCTGAATCTTAGTACTTCCAAGCTTTCAAACATCACCTACTGTATTTTGCAGTGGAGAACTTTGATATAATACCTGGCAATAAGTTTTTGCTGGGTATTATTAGTTTAACATTTATGTAGTTAGGATTGATTGTAATGGCTAACTTGGAGTTTCATACAATAACTTTGTGTGGGCTACTATTCCTGTGTATGTTTTCAAATGCTTTATTGTATGAATCCTACCTGCAGGAATTTTCTGTCCTCCACTGTATTATTTTTTCTAACAAATGCTACAAATATTCAAGATGTAAAATATGCATATGTTTACATATACATTTTCAATTTTGCTTTTAGAAATTTTACTGTGGTTTGTGCAGCTTACAATAGGGATAAAATTTCTGCCTAGTGTGAGAATGTAAAATTATATTACTGGAGAAACATTAGCTTACGGCAACCGTAAGTGTATATGAAATGTAAAGAAAACATATTCTTCTATATTATGCTCTTTGATATCTTTTCCTGCCAGACCAGTAGCACAAAGGAGATTTCCAGAGGAAGGACAGGGTACTGGGAATATATAGTTTTGCAACAATTTACTAACAAAACTCTTTCTTGATCTCATGATTCTGTTATAAGTTAAGGCAGCCCTGAAGCAATCTGACCTTGAGGCCAACAACTTCAAGACTTGGGGAATGTAAAAGGAGCAGCCTCTTGCCACTACTAATCCTCTGAACATTTCAATTGCATTCAGCTAGGTTCAGCTAGATCAGGGGGTTTCCTTTGTCCTTTAGTCTTTCCACAACTCTTTTTCCTTCCTCCAATAATGTCAATGCTGTTGGTTTTTATCTTGTTTCCCATTAGTAAAAGAATTGTAATCAATGCCTTTCAGAATTGGTGAGCAACTGACATTTGCTTTGGAATTATCCAAACTGTCAGACCATTGCTACCTTCTATGTTTTCTGTGACCATATTTAACTGCTTATATGTATGTTAGCTACTGCATGGTGATTACTTACATTAAATGAAACACATGGAAGAAGCTTTGCCAACATCTTAATGCATCTTCTGAAAATGGTTCTCTTGTGGCTCAGCTGCCTTGCTGTAGGTCCCAGATCTTTAATTTTCTAACCTACCACTTTTGATCTTCCACAGACTTTTGTTGTTTGCTCACAGATAAGGCAAAGAAATATGAAGTCCAATAGCTGGTGCATGCTGTTACTTTCCAAATCCCACAAGGATTCTTCAGACACTGTAGACTACAGCAAATTTCTTAGTCAAGTCAAGCATTGTAGGTGAAAAAAAAAACAGATGCAAAAAATGCTGTTGTAAAATCATATACATTTATGATTAAAATGCTCTTATGGGATAGAAAAAAGAAACACACAATGCATACTGCTCTCAGATTATTCACAGTATTGCTAAAGAAGTCATCCTGCTATTCTTAGAAACAGTTATGAGAACGTTTCTTTTGGTGTATGATCACAAATAGATCCTACTTCATCTCAAAACCCACAGAGACTCAGAAGCCCTTTCTTTGCCACCTTCAGATTGATCAGGCTATCCCATTCTATGATTTTGGGTGAATCATTGAATCTTGTTGAGCGGGATTGTTACTGTCATATAATTACCACCCAGAAAACAGAAATTTTGCTATCTGTTCTTATTGTTGATTTAGTAATCACCAGCTGGAAAAAGCAGTATCTCATATCAGGCAATACACAAAAGGTAGGAGAGTCAATATTCATCAGCCAATGTGATCAGGAACCTAGCTAGGGTATTTTTGTCTGGCTGCAAATAGTTCTGTTTATTATTACATTTTTTTTGCACAGGACTGAATAAGTCTATAGATGTGAAGGCTCTTTAAATAAATCATGGTTCTCAGGCTGCACCTTAGAAAGTGTGATCAGAATTTAAAGTAAAATCATTTTCCTGATCTCTATACAGGATATGACTTCTACTCCTGTTTGTATATGCCTGAAAGCTCTTTTTCCAGATTTCAGAACTGTCCTTGACTTGGTTTCACACTTTTCTGATTTCATATTCTGTTCCTCCCATCCCATCCATTTCCCAGTTTTAGATTTTTCTCTCTCTTTTTTTTCCTGACCTTTTCTTCTGTGAATCAGTTTCCTATATGTCCTACATATTCTTTCTTCCAAACCAGTGTGGCCCGTAAGTCTTACATGGAAACCAGAATTGGTAAAAATTGGACTAATGCTCCTGAAAGAGTTACAAAATTTTGGCATGTTCATAGCAGTTCCACTGAAAATCTTAATTTCTACTTTAGACACATTTCCTCTGCAATATATTAACGATATAGTATACTGAGTATGATCTATGAATCTGCCATGTCTTTTAATGCAAAAAAGTACATGAACAAACAAGTTCCTAACATTAAGAAAGAGGAATTATATCTTCAAAGAGAACAGAAATGTCCACTAAGACAGGCAGGTACACTAATGGTCCCTTAGGCTTACATCTGACTATTTGCATGAGAAAGCCTTCTCTACTAAAGCCATGCAATCATACAGTCCAGAATATTCCTATGAGGCATCTGCTTGGGGTTTATTTTACCACTTCCATGTTGTGCTATTTTGGCATGACTATCATTAGGCTTTTGAGGTCTGAAACAACCCTACAATAAAACACTATTTTTTTAGTATAGTTATAAACCACTCACAGTATGAAGTCCATCCCTGCCTCCTCATACACCACAACTTAGGAAATGGTGTGGGATCTCATTTCCCTGTTGCTATTTTCTTAAAGTTACTTGTATTTTTTTTTCCAGATAATTTTTGTTTCCATTTACAATCCTTGTATTTTCCATAGAGGAAGATGAACTACCAGGAACCAACACACAAAAAGCTATTCAAGACACATGAAAAAGAGGCAAAAAAGGGAGACGTCTCAGGAGATTGATGCTATGTTCTGTGAGAATTCAGCAGTGAAACACAATGTTAAAAAGCAATACATGACCATTCTTCTTCCCTTTATTTGAAATGCAGCATTAGATGCTGAGATTAGAAGACACACGAAACCAAATCTACATATGCAGCTAATTTAATCAAAGGGATGGGAGGGGTGACTAGAACAGACTGAATGCCAAACCCATACTTTGCCACAAGAAAAAGTGTGGAGCTGAGAGCGGAGTGGGTAAAAAATTTAGTTCACAGGATCTAATTATTGATGTTCAGTGCCTTTGTCCTCTGCCAAACACAGGGAGATGCAACTGGAAGCAAGTTGTCCTGGCTGAACTTTCTGATGTTTCCCCATGTTTATGTTTAAAGACTGATAAATCACCAAGGACTATTGCATAACAACATTTTCTTCTTATTCAAGGAAGGGCTGTGCCTCCAGTCTCCTCCAATTATAGCTTAATTTAGAATCTATGGAGAGAAGAACAAGAGAGCTTGGGGTGTTTCTTACTGCACAGGATGGTCTGCTTGCCTGTGCCGCTTAGAAGGATGCTTTAAACAACATAATTTTTCTTTTGGTCCTGGCAAAGATTCAGTAGTAAAACCACATTGTCCTTGCAAGAGCCTTGGGTCAGTGTAAGCTTCCTGCCAACAAGACCCACGCACAAGGCTGTGCTGAGCTTGCCCAGGGGAAGCGGTGGAAGTTCCCATGTTTCAGGAACTGGGCCAGACAGCCTCTAGTAAATGGTCCTTGAAATTACAGACAGACTGGTCAGATATTTTCTCAATGACCGTAACAGTTTACAGTATCCCAAATTCTCTTGGATTGTAAAATAAGGACTATGAAACACAGAGGCAGACCCTTTGATGCAGTTTCCCTGGAAGCAGGAAGGAAAAGTGAGCAGAGAGTATGAAACAACACAGGATTTGTGGGTTTGGCTTTCAAATACTGCTTAGTTAGTTTGATGCCATTGCTATTAGTGCTCATGAGCTACAACTTCAGCTTGGGAATCATGCAACAAGGAGATATTGCCAGCTGTCTTTTCCTCGGGATTCCATTTGGCACAAGAGTGTGTGATGGAGGGTGGAGAGGCCACACAACCTGACTTGGTGGTAGCATGGCACAGGTCAACCGCACTGTGAATACCATGGTGTTAGTCCTCCAGACTGTCTCATTTTATTTCTGGTGCTTTATCACACCTGCATGGGATGTGTTTTTCCCCGCTATGAGAAATAAATTTAACTTGCACTAGCCATTACTCAAATGGGGTGAGACATACATGGTTAATATCAGTGCTGGAATTTTTGGAAAGCTTTGTAGATTATGTTTCCTGCTGTGTTCAGGATTTTCATCTGCTTAGTAAAAGAGTTTCTGCCTCTGTCCACTCCCCTAGGCAATCACAATTGGCAATTTTCACTTCAAAATAGTCCAGCTCTTTTGAACTCCTTCCTCTGAGAAAAGGCGTATCTAGTGCCAGTACTAATAAGCAGATTTAGTGCCAAACTTCTGCTTGGTTCAGTCACAAGTTTTGATCAAACTTTCAGAACAGAGTAAAGCATCAAGAACCCTTCTTCCACTATTTCTTTTTTTAGTGAATTATTCAGTAAGTGTAAAGTGATAATGGACTACTGTGTGTAGTGACAGATAGCCTTTCCGTCCTCCAAGCCACAAGTATGAATATTGAAGGAGTTATCTAATTCAAACTCAGGTTGTCAATGTATTTTTATACAGGGTTTTTGTTTTTTCAGGTAGGCCAATAGCTGACATCTCCACTTGTAGGCAAGAATGTTCTAATTCACAAAAGGATTAAACATCCAACTGATGTTTACATTAATTTTACCAGCAAATTCAACAATATGAAGATTAGGTCTCAAACCAACCATTAGAAATCTAAGAAAGAGTACTTTTACTATCCAGATTTTTATCCCTTCTGTGTTATTGTTGCATGTAAGTTTAGTGCTGTGGAAGGGCAAGTATCTGTCGTTTAGCCCTTTTAAGAAAGATGCTTGTGCACCAGTTGCAGTTTGCACCTACTTGCTTCAGTAAAAACAATATGAATAGGTCTGATCAGTGCCAGGACCTATATTGTGATCTAGAGCAGAGTAATCAATTGTCAATTTTTAGTTTCCAAACCAAAGCTGTTTATTCGACTTTCATGAACAAGTTTATATGCATGCAAATGTGTAATTTTTGAATTAACTCAAATAACTTAGAAATAACTTGCTTACTAGGAAAACAAGCAAATTCCATGCCATGAAAACCTGAAGTAACACGCATTCCCAGGCTGAAAGTATTCTAGGTTTGCAGGGAAATTTAAATATTGTCTATAATTTCATGCAAAGTTAAAGTTATTACCATTATAGTACCAAATGTTTGCCCTTCCTCTACATGACTGCAATGATAGTCAGACCTACACTGATCAGAATAATTAAATCACATGGTGATAATACAGCAAATAAACATTACAAAGAAATTAATATAATTTCTTTCATTAATTCTGCATGGGATATTCTCTGGGTAAGTAGGAGAATGTCAATGAAATGAGTAACACCTTGTCATTCAGATATTACACGTTAAGTGAACTTGAAACCTGATCATTCAATTAACAATTATCTTGCCATATAAAAGACTATATCTATATTTGAGTATATTAAAATATACAGTAAAAATCTCCTAAGTTTTAAATACACATTTCATGTACCAAGCAGGGAGCAACTCTGCTTGCATGTCATATTATCATCCTGGATATTCTGTCACATTGGTTGTACTGTTAAGACTGAAGTGTTACAAAAACTAGGGAGCCATTTGCAAACTGGATAATCTGAGCCTATTTACTAGTTTTCATCTTAATGTATGTCTGTTTCTATACACAGACCCCTCCCCAATATATTCACAGCAGAAGACTGAGAGGAGTGTTGCAAATAACTTGTAAATAAGTAACTTGATGAGACACCTGCAAACAAAGACAACATTACCTTAAGGACAATGCAAAAACTTTGTCTATATTTTTGCCATAATAGAGGAGGCTGCGTTGACTGTATATTACAAAGAGGATATAAGCCCCTTTCAAGTAGATTTAGACAAGTTCATTGAAGGATTTTCTTCTCAGTTCTGGGTGTTCTCGTGACGGCAACAAGCAGTGATCCTAGTATTTCATTGTGCTTTTTCTATACCCCTGAATTCACATTATTATCAGTATTTCCTTCTAGGGTTGCAAGATTTAATTTAGAATATTTGTACAGTCCCTTAGAATTCCCCTGAAGTTTTTCTGCAAAAGGCATAGTGGAGATAGAAGTTACTTTCAATAATGGAACTTCTGTGACAATCCTTTCATACTGCAAAATATGATTTCCTTCTACCTATTTTGTAAGTCAATTAAAAAGAAGAAACTAAGTTCTGACTTCTGTGCTGACTAACAGGAGCACTTACAACTTGGAAATGATACTACTAACAACAAATTAATGAAGTGAATCTGTTCAAATATTTTCTTAATGAGATCTTTCTTAAGCAAAGTTAGCACTAGTAACTTATTTCAAATATGTTCCTTTTCTTTTTTTCATCAATAAAATTTTTTTTTGAACCCTAATTAACTGAATATTTGGCTCAAAGCAACATGACAAATAATGAAGCTGCAAAATAATTAACAGTAAAAAAATCCTTTGTTTTTGAATTTGCACGTATTTTATCCTACAGAGCATGTAGCACAAGCAGAATAATAATTGCCCTGACTTTTCTTCTTGAAGTCTTGTTCACCATTGCTCTTTACTTAAGTAATGCTTTACACTTGAACTAACTGAGTGCAGAGAGTGTAAAATAGAATCTCCACAATTAGGAGCATTTTATACCCAGGTTAGGTTGGCATTTGTGCAATTGCTATGCAAGAAGAACAATGAGTGAAGCCCTTCAACTGTAAAAATGGATGATTCAGCAAACTGTTACTTCTGTGAGTCACCCTTACTCAGCTGAGCAAATTTTTGATCTTAATGACTCTAAACCATCCTGAGACAACATCCTGAAGAAAAGCTGTAAGGGAAGAAACTCCCACAGTTGCACCCCTACTTTGCAGGCAAAAAGTACGTATTACCTACAGTCAGTTTGTCTGGAGATAGCTGGTGGGTTATAAAGCCTCTGGACATATTCAAATCCAGATTTATCTTGCTACAACAAAATCCATATTTTCAGGTTTTTAGTCCACATATGTAAATCCAGCATTGGCAAGTAAATCTGCAGCACAGAACAGCTCTATTTAGCAAATCACTAATTTATCACTGAGACAAAACCCATTCCTACCAACCACAATGAGCAGTTAGGCTGGACAACTTGTCTTTGCACAGAAATGCTAGATGAAGGACTTCTTATGCATCTCATAGAGTATGAAGGGACAGAGAATAAAAAAAACCCAGAAATTCATAAAATGTTTTAAATGCATACTTGGGCCAGATTTAACTGCTGATTCCTGACAATTTAACTCTATAGTTACAAAAAAAAGCATTTTATAATTGTCCTATTTGTAAAATACTTTCTAGAATGACCTCCACGTAAATTGAATTCCAGAATCAATTTTTGCCTCCATATGAGCAAATATCATCAGTTGAAATTGTGGCTTTTATTCTAAAATAGAAGTCTTCTATGCAGGTCATGAAAAGTTCAATCTTAAATGAGAAACTTTTCAAAGGCTGTGTCCAATTACAAACCAATAATTTAGGTCAGCATGACTGTGTGGCCAATTTGTAAGGCAAGATGATGCAAGGACTGAGTAACTGAGTTCACCACAAAAGTGGTACTTTTCTAAAAGTAAGGCCAGCTTTCTTAGGCTGGTTATTTCTATATTTGTTAAATTATTTATCCTAGTATAAAGCACTACCCAGTCTAAGATTTTTTGGTTTCTTATCTACCCTATTTACATAATTGGCAATGACCTACATGCACAAATCAGCAAAGGATTCATTCACTGTCTTCTGTTGAGAGGCATCTGCCAGAATTGCATGTTTGTCTTTTGAAGTGGATGTACATTTTTATTAAAAAATTGTTTACTTGACAAATTCCAATCTTCATCCTACAAACATGTATACCGATGTGGAAACCTTTTAAAACTTTTGATATTTCATCTATATGCCAGATCAGAGACTACAGGTGAATAAGATTATCCATTTCAGTGGAAATCACACATCATGACCATGTCAATCACTCATGAATGGATAATTACTGGGAGGGCAACAAATGCGGTCTAGCCAGTTCTGACACCTGCAAAAATGCTTTATTTTTGTGCTTATGATGAATGGCACATCAAAAAAGTTTCTTCCTTTCTTGCATGATTGGCATCCTACTTCTTACCTTGATGAGTAAATATTGTACTAATCTCAAGCTTACAAAATGTCCAGCTATAAAAATCTCTTCCCTTACTTCCAAGACACTAGTTTGGAACGGTCATTAGGCGGTTTTTTCAGCTAACATCTTTTGCTTACATTCAATGCAATCTGCACGGTAATGTGTTTTCAGAATCAAGTTCTGATCATGTTCACTGTAATAAAACTCAAGTACTGCATACATATTTAACTTGTTTATCTCTTTATACTTTACAAAGAAATAAAGCTTGACACCATTTTATAGCTGGAGAAATTGAGTGTGAGAAAGATAAAGTGACAAGACTAAGGACATGAAAACAGCTATACGAAACAGAAAGCAAGTTAAAGCTGTCTGTGTTGTAGTACTTTAGTCACATTCATGGGGGAATTGTATAAACTGGGGTAGAAGAGAATTAAACATTGGGTTCTGGTATGTGTTTTGGAATTTTGACTTGTGATCTCAGCTGATATCAGTCTCTGATTTATGGTTATTTAATACTAGACTACTTTTAAAAGAATGAAATATACATGTTGTCTTTTATATATTGGCTAATACCAAAACATGTTTGAAACCACAAGGAAGAGAGTAGCTCAAGAGGGAGGTGAGCAGAGCTTAAAAAAATAAAAAGCCTTTGTGTTTACTAAATTTTGGGGACAGAATACAACCCAGTCCCACTCAAAGGTGACAGGTTGCTTCTGGAAAAGAATGAAGAGTGGACAAAGAAAAAAACCCTTTAAATACAGAGAAGTTAAAGAGCCACTGCTTAAACATCACATTTAAGGCAGACATGAGTTTGGCAGGAACATATCCATTTTATCCCAGAGAATGGTTTATGCCAAGGGAAAAGGGAAAGCTTAAGATGTTGTAGCCACTGAAGCTACTCTCTGACCACCTGGGAATGCTGTTTTTGTAAAGCCTACTAGCAGTTAAAATCATTTTATTTCACAGAAGTAGTGCAGAGATGCTAAGGTAGCCTTAGGGTCCATGTCTTTGTATTACCAATGAGAAATTTAGAGGCTGCTCAAACTATAACATTGAAAAAAGAAGCCTGTTTTGTGGACTTCATAAACGCAGTCTTCTATTTAAAGAAGAAAAAGGGTTTTGGATTGATTAACTGTGCCAAGGAGGGATTTGGAAATACCAGAGTAGAAACCTCTAGCATTGCTCCAGTTCAAAAAGATAATTGTTAAGTAAACAGAATTTTCAGAGCAAGAGCTTTGCTCTACATAGCAAATAAGCACTTAATCAGGCATGTAAATGGAAGAGAGGCATCTCAGGTATTTTCTGAAGGTAATTTGGGAGCACTTAGGACTGTTGTTATGCACTCAAGTTAGAACCCCTAGCAGATTTATAGAAGTGGTCAAAACATATTTTGAGAAACTAGATAAAGGTTCTTCAGAGTGACATGGAAGGTTGAAGATCACCTTGGAAATGCCAGAATTGCTAGGAAGGGCTTCAGATTTATTTTTCCGTGTTAATTCTGGAAAACAGGACTCTGGTTAGTCCCGTCTTTAAGGAATGTGGAAAGATTCTTGCTAAAGCTGAAAAATGAAGTTGGAAAAATAATAGAAAATAATTGAACTATGCATGCATACATTTGAAGTTTTATATAAAAAACAAGAAGTACTGGGAAGAGGATGCAAATGTTCTGAGGGGAATCACTGTTGCTCATTTCTCTTCTTCAGATTGTTGTTCTTCTTTTGGGCCTCAAGATGTGTCACCAGTTATGTTTCTATCATTGCAGGGGTTCTGCTTAAAGGTAGACTTCACATGTGATTTGCTTAGTTCTGTTGCTAGTATGAGAATGCTTAGGAAGGATGGGGTTGTAGCTGAACTGGATACATAGCACCACTGGGACCGTCCATGCTTACTGGCAGCAGAGCACTGAACGTCAAACCCCCTTACCTCCCCACTTCCACGTATTTGTGGGCCCACACTCCTAGGCAGATGATACAGGGCCACCTTCAGAATTGTGGCTCCATTGTTTTTTGGGTAATGTTAACGGAGAAGGAAGCAACATGGGTGTTCTCCATGGAAAGAACTAAATGCACTTGTGTCTGGCAGTTGTCTAGCCAAAGCACAGTGTAAATTCACTTGAGCAGCTGAGGTATGACTTCTTGAAGCCACTTCATCATGTTCTGTCCCCTACCATGTGTTTCCTGTTTGACAGTGGTCACCACCAGTTTCTCTGAATACTTAGCAAGATACACTTCAGATATTTTTTCTGAGGCATACAGTGAACCTATTTAAAGTAATCACACTAGTGATTTCCCTAACATTCTTTTTGCAAGCATTGTGGAGAAATGTGATCTCACCTCCAAAACTGGACAAAATTTGTCTGACATATTTTTTCTGATTTTGACTTATGTGTTTATAAAAAGAAATTAATTGCAAAACTAACATAATTTTCTTGATAACTATTGAGAAATGGAAATAAATTGCTTTAAAGACTAACTCCCAAATAAATGAAACTAAATTCAATAGATAAATCAAATAATATTTTACACATGCCTTCTAACAAAAGTATCTTTTGTGGAAAAATGAGTAATGAATATAAAAAGGAGCATGCAGAGTAGAGACAAACATTTAAGGGCAGAGAGACTTAAGCTTATACAATAAAAGACATGTACCATCAATGTGGGATAATTCAGTTGCTTTCAAAATTACAGTCTGATAGTGTACCAATCATTTTCTAAATCTGCCATCAAAACCATACCTCACTAAAAGGACTTTTTTTTTCTTTTTTTTTCCTTTTTTTTTGTTTTAAAGGCAGCAAACCTGCTATTTTCATGACTTAGAGCCATATGGTCTCAGACTTTTGTCTGAAGCACAAATTCACTTGTACTATTGAGATTAATTCTCTGTTCTGTAAATGCTCATGAATCACACGTTTACCCATCTGCCATCCTGTTTCAAAGAAGTGGCACTCCTATATGTACAAACATTTCATTCACCCTGGTTTTTTGAATGCTGCTTTCAGACTACATTTTCCACAGATCTTATTTTCATTGATTCTTCAGTTTCATGTCTGTCAGTCTCATGCGTTCAGTCTCTAGCAGTACATACACTAAAATGTGATTGTAATGGGTGAAGTCACCAGACTGATGACCTGATTCGAGCCATATTTTCTGAGATCAGACTAAATGATTCCATTTTAATACACAGTAGATCTCAAATTGTCCCCAACAGAATTTCTTTGCATTGCTATTAAGCAGTTGTGCTTGCAGATATGTAAATATGTAAATATGGCGTTACCTTTTGTAATTAGCTTTATTCTGACAAAAATATTTTCTATCCACATAATAATAATGTCCTCAGGTTGTTTGCAAAATAGTTTGTAGAGGACAGTTCTGTGTCAAATTTGGATTCTTTTTAGAGCATATTTTGGCAATTGTGAATATGTTACTCAGTTATTGAGTTTCCACACTGAGCAAAGTATGTAAGGTTGCTGTTTAGAGAGAAGACATTCCTTTTCTCTGTGTGTGTACGTATGTACCTACACAGAGCCTTCTATAGTCCTTAATTGGCATCAGTCTTTTGCTAAAGCTTGCAAAGCCAAGTATATAATGAGAGTAATATAACACTGGGAGGAGATAAAGGAACATAAGTCGATTGTTTTATGTTCCTGATGACTTATAGTTTTTAACAGATATAGGTTGTAACTAAGTTGGCATCATACTTTAAATATACCAAGACCTGTCCTTGTTCCTGGTTTTAGAGGCCTTGCTATTGTTCTGATAGAAGTAGAAAATACAGGCTCTAATCCCCATGTTGATGGGATTTAAAAAAATTTTTTTTCCTCCTTTCTTGCTATGTAAAAGGCTGCTGACATTTGAAATGACAAATGTAGTTTCCTCCATTTCTCAAAAGAGGAAGCCTGACTTCAGTGAACATGTGAATCAGATACTGCTGCCAACTGGAAACAGTGTCGTTTTGGGCTAAAGCTTCAAAGAAAGGATCCTGTATTAGCAGCACTGAGCTTACTGCATATCTTGGACATGAAGTCAGATAATGAATTTCAAGTTACGATATGCAGAAGGTACCTTTACTAGCAGGTCTCCCAACACCCACAAGAAAAGAGGATTTGGCAGCAGAACTAAGAGAGATCTACAACTGCTCTCATGTACATTAGACAAGATAAAGCTCCACAGGTGTAAAAGAGGGTAATTTAGGTGGGTGGTAAGATGAGGTGAATATTGTTTTTACCTGCCCTTTCAAGTACTGAGAGTAATTGCTGGATAAATAAATAAAGTCACAAGCCACAAGGATAATTTGGTGACTCTTTCTACTTCGTTAAAGCTAAAGTGGTAGGGAATCAGGAGTTCAGTGTGTTTGTGCATTCATAGAGATAAGGTCACCCATTAGTTTCACAGACAAAGCCTCTTGGTATCTGAAGAGGGAAGAATTTCCTTGCTTTAGTAAAACAGCCTGCAATATTTTTCTCTTTTTTCCTCTCTACAGGGTTCTCTTTCACAAGATTTACTATGATTGGGATGCAAATTAAAAGACAGGGTGGGGATACATAGATTATGACCTATGACAGAGGAGTTTAAAGCAAAGAAGTTTAAAGACAAGTGTAAATACAAACAAGGCAGTATAAATAAAAGCAGAGGTGTAGAGGTCACATCTGCTCAGCACAGTCACTATTGTTTTTATTGTGGGAGCGACAAGGGACTCCAATAGAAGCACAGATTCCCATTGTGTTCACTGCTGCTCAAAGACAGACTATAACAGGTATCTCTGCCTACAAGAGATTCTAAATACAGCCTATTTTTATTCAGCATCTTTACAGAAGAATGTGCTCTAAACAAAAGTCACATTTCTTTGAAAGAGGGAAGACACCGTAGCACATTATATATTGTCACAAAAAAGAATTCTGTCAGAAGTGCTTTCACAGATTCCACTGCAAAGGGAACAAATTTATATCTTTTTCACACAGATCTCTTTAGAGATCATGATATCTGCAGTTCTCAGGAATGTGCAGCCTTTCCCAAACCCATTTTCAGAAAAACATATGTAATTATGGAAGAGCAGTGAGTTCTTAGGACACTATGTGAATTGCCTTCATTATCACAAAAGGAAGCATCCAACTAGAAACGGGCATCTGAAGTTTCGAGTGAGGGCATGGTAGACCACAGGGCTTGGTAAAGTGAGAAAAAAGTGTAATAACATGCTTGTGTTAGGCTGGTATATGATTTAGTAGCAGTGCAACTGTGGATCAGAAGAATGTTACTTGCCAAATAATGTTTTTGCTTTAGTGGTCTGGATGCCGTTACAAAGTAACTGTGAATGACAATCTTGGCATATAAATGGTTAGCAGATACTCATTCCAGAATTTAGGCAGATGTCTCGTGCAACCCGATATATTTTGTAAGTATTTTCCCATATAAAATGTATTTGGCATATGGAGACATAGTATAGGCAGAGCCCAATGAATTTGTATCTGGTGTAAAAACAGACACTTATAAACAGCAGCTCATTAAGAGTTTACCAGCATGTCACTATGCACTACAAACCCCAATATTTCAGGAAGTTTAATAGTGTGTGCAAGCTCAGCTGACATATCTTATCAGCTGACATATCTTATCAGATGAAGGCTTGTGAGAGGTGAGGAATAGCAGGGTAGAGTATGACAGGATGGTTCTGCTGTAAGTCCTCGTTCCTGCTGACATTTTTCTGAATGAAAGCCTTAGAAAAATGCCTGTTCTATACAATCTCTTACCTTTAGTAAGGTAAGACACGGGGGCTCTTTTTTTTCCTAAAAAAAAGAAAGGAAGTGTGAGGTATTAACATGAAAAAGCAACCTACGTTATCAGAAGACAGCTGCTTTCACCACACCATAAAAGCAGCTGAACAAAGGAACAATGTCATTAACTGCTGCTGGACATTCAACAATATGTGTATGATGTGATTGAATGAAGTATGGAAGCACATCATTCTTTCAGTGGGAGAAATGTGACAGAACTGGCAGAACTAAAATGGTACTAGATATCTCAATATGAAGAATATTCTCATTTCCTTCCATTTTTTTTAAAGTTCCACAGAACTCCCATTTTCTTCACCACAAATTAGCAAAAACTGCTCAGCAACATTTTCACTCGTAACCTTTTCATCATGATCACTAACCATGCAGCCTACAGCACATTCGAAGTCTCACAGCTTTTAGAGATTGTTGAGGAGTCAGCTGGGACAGAGTCAAAATATCCTAAATGGTCAGACTTCATTTTGGCAGTGGTGAGTCTCGAAATGTTTGCTGCTATCAGAGTAATTACAAAAAGTCTTTTTTCCAAGTTTTCCAGATCTTTTTTCTCAGGATCAGAAGAAGATTCATTACTTGTGCTTGAAATCTTTCAATAAGACAGCCTGGCTTCTGAATTGCCAGGGGCATTACAGAGAAAGTGCTGCTGAAACCCAGAAACTCTGATGGAATGGGAAGAGTCACTGATCTGGAAAACCTTCTTAAAGAAAGGAAAGAAACTAACCTTTCTGTCAATGCTGAAGTCATTTGCTTTTCAAAAAGAGGAAACATGGTTATGAACTACGTCAGAATCCAACTGACTATAATTTTAATCCTTCCAAAGACCAACTGTTTACCACCTCTGTCAAATGCAGAAAGTAGTGAACATCATGTGAAGATAGCAACAGCCAAGTTCAAAGCAGGATTAGTAGCAGACGTGTGGAACTTCTTACCAGGGGACACTGTGAATGCACAAAGTTTACAAGATTTGGGGGAAATGTTGGCTAACTGGGAGAGATATCAGTTGGTGGATTACTGAGCAAACACTATCAGGCTTAGCAAAGAAAGTCTGAGAGAATCAAGAGGTTGGGAGAATGATAAAGAGTACATATTTGATCCATTTTTCCTGGGCTTTATGCATCTAGTTATGGACGTTGTTGGAGATAGAATACTGAGCTAGGCAAACCTTAGGCCTTTCTGTTCTTATATAAAGAAATTTCTAAACTCCAAACTGCCGGTTTTCCAAATAATGGGGAATGTTGACAATATACTCATCCTGTTCTCATATACTTCTGTAATTTCCTGCTGTTGAGCAGGGGTGGAGATGGGGGGGAGGAGGGACCTTGGTCTGTGTAGTACAGCTGTTCTCATGCTCAAAATCAGCAATCTAATTCAGGGTACTACTCTTCATTCACCTTTTTTATCAAGACTGTACAGAGGCATCTTATAGCATATCCTACTACTTTTCATCTGTCAAGTAATCTCTGTGGGTAATTACAGAAAAAGGAAACAAAAACCAGAGTGCTTAGGAGAATGACTGTGACTGTGGCTTGGTTCCACAGCTGCAAGGCTTTGAAATCCCCCACTATTTACAGTCTCACAGAATAGGAGACCATTACAATTGGTCTCAAAATTTTAAGAACAGTTGTTTATATAAACAAACATTTTATCTTCAAAGAATGTCTTTGGGTCTAAATACTGTACTTATGACCACAATTTTCTGCTTATGATGTGGCTTAAAATAAATAAGCAAAAGACAATAGAAAAATTGCAGTAGGTCCTTTGTGTTGGTTTAACCTTGTCTGTATGCCAGATGCTCAGCAAAACATTCTATCATTCCCCTCCTCAGAAGAAGAGAGCGGGGAGAAAATAATATGGAAAAAACTCATGGGTCGAGATAAAGGTAGTTTAATAAAGCAAAAACAAAGGCTGTGCATGGAAGCAGAGGAAAACAAAAGATTCATTCTCTGCTTCCCATCAGCAGGTGATGTCTATCCACCTGCCAGGAAGCAGGGCCTCAGTACAAATAGCGGTTGCTCCAGAAGGCAAATGCGATAACAAATGTCCCCTTCTTCTCCTCCTTCCTCTTAGATCTCATTGCTGAGCAGATGTCATACAATATGAAATATCGCTTTGGTTAGTCTGGGTTAGCTGTACTGGTTGCGTCCCTCCCAAGACCTTGTGCACCCCCAGCCTCCTGCTGGGGGGTCAGTGTTAGAAAGGCAGCCCTGATGCTGTCCCTCAGCAGTAGCCAAAACAGTGGTGTGTTATCAACGCGTTTCTAGCTACCAATGCAAAACACAGGACCACGAGGGCTGCTATGGGGAAAATTAACTCCATCTCAGCCAGACCTAATGCATCCTTTTGCTTAATTTCCTGAAAATACAGAAGTGGCTTCTTAGTGGGACTTTCCAGATGTATGTACTCAAGTCAGTTTTCTTTGAAACCACAAAAATGTCTCAAAGTTTATGCCTGTTTATAATTGAACATTTTACAATATTTCTGATTCCCTGTTAGTCAGAACTTGGTGAAATAGTACAGGAATCTATGCTGCTTCTTTTTTTTTTTTTTTTTTATGCTAGAGCTAACAAAGGATGATATAAAAAAATATCCAAGTTAGGCATGTAAGCTTTTTTAAGAAGTAACTTTTTTATTTAGAAGCCTAAGTTCCAATGAAAATCAGTCATGTATACATGAGATGTTTAATCTCGTGAAAAGGATTCTCATTCCCTCATCTTAAGGAAATAAATATTTTAAGTAACTAACTAGGACACACCAAAATGTAAAGTGTCATCTAAGGTCAACAACTAAACTTGTAAGAAAGGCTTTTTTGTACCCATATTAGTGCCACATGCAAAATATATGGGAAAAGGTCTACAGAAATTACCAGAATGGGAATTTAAAATGTAATTTTAATAATGTGAGAATAGAGAGACTTGCTGTTTCATCATTATGAAATTTATTAACATCCATATGTAAAAGCACTGTTAGTAGAAGTGAAGATTCCTAAAGGTCCATGGTGACCTTTGATGATGATAAGCACAAGTTAGCAAATTTCCATTTTAACTGTCTTCTTCATACCACTGCTTTCTTTTTCACTGAGTCACAGTGGAACATGCCACTTCCCTGATCCAGTGAGGTCTGTGCATTTTACATGCTGTCCACGAACATATTGCAAATAAGTTGTTGTCACATTTTTCTAGTTTTACGTCAGACATCGTAAATCTAAAATGCAAATGTTGGACTTTTTCCTCAACATGTAAAAAGCCTGTTCTGTATGCTCAAATGAGCAAGCATTCTGCAATGTAACTGTTTCTATTACTCATGTGTATTTATTATTTCATTGAAGATGTGTAGAGATTTTGCAAGAAGGCAAAACGAATGTAACTGCTATATTATGTTGCAGGGATGTATTATACTAAATGTCATTGTTCACTAGCTTGCTCCTGTAGTTTAAGTATGTGCTTTCTAGAAGTTCTCTTCACATTGATCCACTGAACTTGTTTAATGAAAGTGTATTAGAGCATGAAAAAAATCTCAAATTAAGTGGGAAAGAGGGAGGGTGTAGGTAAAACTTCAGAGCCATGTAGCTGTACTGTGGAACCACGTAATAAATGGCAATGTTAGGTAACATTAAAATCCCTTAATCTAAGTGAGTCTGCATCTGATTTTATACATAAACAATAAAAAAGTGAGTGTCTAGTTTTCAAGAGGATAACACAGGAGATGAGATAAATTCTCAGTAAAGACAGGAAGGAAAAAGGGAACTACAAGCCAGGGACTTTCCCCCCTCAAAACAGCACAAGAGAAATGGCAGCTGAGTGAAGGAATTAAGTCTAAGAAGCTTTCAGGATTTTACATGAGAATTGATCAGTTGTGAATGACCATACTTGCCAATTTCTGGTAAAATTTATTGGAGGAAGATGTAAAAGCACAGTTCTTTATAACTGATAATGTAGGAATACTTACATCCATTTTGCTGTCCCAGGCCTTGCTACCTACCTCTAATTGCTGATAAAATTCCAAGTAAAACCTGAATAGAAGACAAAGTCTGAGACCAGAAAACTTTTTTTGTGGATTACTATTTCAGTACTGTTTTTAAACATTTCAGAACATATGGCTTAGATTTTTGGCTATTTTACAAGTACCTTGAGAGTATCTGATATAGAACTGGTCTAGTTCATACGTGAGATGAAAAACAAAAGTTTACTCTGAAATTCAGTATGTCCTACAGCCATATTCATAGAATAAACATCTGAAGTACTTAAGAAACAGATAAGCTGACTCCAGAAGAATACTTGTACAGTGCATACTCTCCTAACATGAAAAAGGACAGATTTTCCTAAGTTTGCAAAAGATAATTATTCAAGTCTATACATTTTTCATAGGTGCCTTGACAGAAAACTATTCCCAGCTGTTGATATTAGATTTTGGATTCAACGTACTCACTTAAACAGGGGACAAAGTTGACAGATGAATAGATTTGTATTTCAATTGGTAAGACACAGCTGATTCTTAAAGACAACTTCGAAAATATAAGAAGTGGAGGCTCTTAAGGAAGTGTTGGGAAAATTCTGTGATATTGTGGGTACGTAATACACCTCAAGGATTTCCAAGAACCAGACTTGTGTAGTCCTTGATGTCTCTTATATGTCCTTCATTGAACAAATATTTCTGTGATATAGCTTTTAGTCACATATATTTACCACTTCATTGAAGAATTCTGAAAATTTTACAAGAAAGCACAAGAAAAGATGCTATCTCCACATGTAACATCCAGGAATTTGTCTCTCCACATAAAAGACTAATATGTTTTTATAAAGTCTACCAGACTCTGCTAGACAGTGCAATACAGAATATGCCAGTAAATATGAAAATCTTAGCAATGTTGCATGCTCAGTCTTGTGGTGCTAGAATCAAAATTTTATTTCTCTGCTATGTAAAGTGTGGCCACTTATGCCTATAGAAGAATAATATGAATTCCTACCAAACCAGACTTTCCTTTTGATCACTGAATGCAGAAATCCATAATTCAGTTTTACTCCATCAATTATTAGGTTAAATTTCCCATCAACCCGTGTTGAGAAGTCTTTATTCAGGGAGGGATAGTAGGGAAACCTCTGGAGTAAAACCAAGGCAGCTTCTAATAGATTGTTCATACAGTTGATTCTGTGAATTTGTGGCCATCCAGCCCTGTAGACTGTGCAAACCAAAGTGAAGGAGACCCTCGGTCCTTGAAGACAAAACCCCTTTGCGTGCATTTCCATCCATATTTATCACCATGCTGGTGAATCTTCTTGGTGGCAGCTGTAGGGTTAGCTTCAAGGAATATAATGCATTGCTCAGTGTTAGCTTCCTATTCCTATTAGTTTTTTTTAATACAGAAATCCAGAGAGGATTGTGATTCAGAGAACAGCTGCTTCCTTCATTTGCGTCTTCCTGTTCCCACTCAAAGGCAGTCATAAGCAAGCAGAAGGGCATCAGTGGGGTCACAGGGAGGGGTGGAAGCCATGCCTGGAAATAAGTACTGCTTTCCTCAAAATGTTGGCAGAGAGGCACTTGATCTTTTTGAGTTCAATTCAAAGAGGAATTTGGAATGAGTGCAGCATAAACGTTTTTGGATGCTAATATTTTAATTCCGAAGGAAGAAAGTAAGGAGACAGTGTCATTATATCTAATGACTCTTACATTTAAAAATATCTGAATATACTTGAAAAAGTAAGTAAAGAAATGTACACTGCCTGTTCAGAATTAGAAATTGTATAAAAATCTTTACAAAAATTTTGTGTGTATCCCACTCAAAATATGATTTCCCTGTGCTTTGCCAACACCTGGATCTAGTATGTATTTGAGTGCCTGTGGCAGACAGAATTGTTTAATTTAGCTGCCTAGATACAGCCTATGTATTAGGAACAGCTGACAGTACTCTGGAATTTTAGTGATTACTGTCTGTTTACCATAATTACAGAGATATTTTAAACTTTGGCATTTTGTTGTAGGCATACTATTAGGTAAGGAATAGCAGCAGAACATTTTGAGTAATCTGTTATTGTGGACACATCCTGAAGACTAGCTGATGCTATATGTAGTCACTATGTGGTTATCTGTGACTAGGCTGAGGATGTTATTTTTTGGTTTATGTTTGAAGTTGCAAATATTAGTTTTTGCAGTCTAAAAGTGCTCAATTAAAGAAATATTAATCTCAGTTTTAATTCAAAGCTGTGCATATGCATACACACATGCAGAAATTTCCTTTTACTTTCTGGTGACTAGTTTATATTGCTGTACCTCAATTTGATTCAGTTAAGTTTCTCTTGAAGCAAACTAGCTGAACAACATAAAACTATAAATTCATAGCCAACTCCAATATAACCTTATTAAAGATATGTCCTGAATATGTTCTTTGCATATACATATATAGATCCAGATCCTGTTATCCTGATCTTGTTCCCTCTAATAGACTCAAAGAGAGAACACTGTAAAGGAACAGAAGTTTTAGAAAAACATACACATAAGTTATTCAGTAGGTGTGTTTAAAATGGTAAGTCTTTAAAAAAGACATATGTATCTTTAAAATATCTTTTAAAATCAGCAGTATTCTTAGTTGTGCAGACCTGACTTAGCATTTTGCGTTAAGTTGTGACAGCCATAATCTCCTCTTAGTTTTGTGGTTTCTCTAAGTACCAGCAGCAATTGCAGCCTCTGTTTGGGGAACTTCAGGAATTCCTTTTCTACAGGATCAGAGACACAAAATGAGAGAGAAGGAAACATAAGCATGCTGTTACCCCTGTACAGGACAATACAGTTAGTAAATTATACGTATTATTTGCGAAAATTGTAGATGAGCTGTGGAACAATTTAAATTGATATTGGGCTAAGGATAAAGTTCTGTTTTTATCAAAGATTCTATTTATTGCAATGAAGCCACAAATGTACCTTTAAAATTTGTGGCTAAGGTTTACTGAGGTGTGTGATTAATCCCAGCCTTCAGTCAGTGCATTCGGATGTTATTTTTCCCAAGTTTGTCATGACCTCTCTCCAAGAAATGGCCCTTCCTGCTTCACTGCCAGTAGAATGGTTCACAGTGGTGCTTCCTAATCCACATAGGGCAAACCCAGGAGGTAAATTCAAGTGTTAGCTAAAGTAGGCTACCTGGTTTTAACACTGTAAATTAGGGAGTACTTCAAGGAACCTCTCTGCTGACAAGCAGTGAGGACCAACAACCTTAAAAAAAAAGAGAGATGATGCAGCTGGAGATATAAAATCTGCACAACAGCATAAGAATTGCAAATTACTCTGCCCTTTTCAAAGGAGTACATGTCTGCTGTTTAAGTCACATAGGTATTCCTGAAAATGTTACCCTTTGCTAGTAGGAAATTTCCAGGAGATCCAAGTATGCTAGTCATGGAAAGATCCTAGGCATTTCAGGAGCACACCTGGTGTTTTCCAGCTTATAGTATGCACTCAATTCAAATGACCAGTCTAGAGATCATCTGAAACAATTGCTCTTGAAATACGCAAAGTATTTTAAATCCTCAATACCAATATCCCTGCTCCTTTTTGGCTTTCCCGCTTACTGGTAACAACTTTAGCTCTGAACAAGTCAGAATTATTTTTTCAACTTTCTTTCAAAAATAGTATTTTGACATGCAATTTATGTAGCTGTTCCACTGCATTTGTTTCAGATTTATGCCACAACCTTTTCTTCCTCATCCATGGTAGCTCTAACCTCTTCAGCTACTAATGAACTCTGTGATCTTAGGAAATCTGCCTCTGCTCCTAATCAAGAAAGTCAACTATTTACAAAAGATTATGGGGCAAGCCCACAGAAACTGACTTTAGGGATACATAGGACTACTCTTCTTCTGTCACCTGCAGTAAATGGAGAGAGAAGGTCTCAGGAGTGAAGACTGAGGATAATGAAGTGACTAGAATTGTCAGCTGTCAAATGTAGAGATGTCAAATGTCAGCCGTGTAGAGCTCAGAAAATCCTGCCTTCTGAGATATTCATAAGCCTTTCTGTGTGTCAGATAAGAGTGCTCTGTATTTTTAGGCAAACCTGTGATAATCATCCTAAATGGCTTTGTAAAGTACAGGTAGCTATAATTATCCTCATAAAAAATTATCCCAGGTAAATCAAGACACAGAAAGATTTAATGATTATTTGAAGACAGGAAATATGTCAGTAGCAGAAAACACAGTTGTTTTAATTCTATGTATCATTTGACTCATTACAAAGTATACCTTCACAAGGCAAGACTGTATTGTAGTAGGTAAGACAAGGATACAATTTTATCTAGAAAACATTATCTGGCAAAGAGTCAGTATTAATCATGATTAATACCGCAGCCAACCAGATCCAGCTGTACCATATTTCAATCTAAGATAAAAAAAATTCCTTCCTATATTATGATGAGAGGAAATGGCCTCAAGTTGTGCGAGGGAGGTTTGCATTGGATATTAGGGAAGATTTCTGTACTGAAAGAGTTGTCAAGCATTAGAACAGGCTGCCCAGGGAAGTGGTAAGGTCACCATCCTTGGATATCTTCAAAAAGCATGTGTACGTAACACTTCAGGATATGGTTTATTAGGCATGGTGGAGTTGGGTTGACGATTGGGCTTGATGATCTTAGAGGTCTTTTCCAACTTTAATGATTTGATGACTTTATATTATGTGTTGGCCACACCCATATGACCTTGTAATAATCCCCTGCACTGTTGAGTGGCTCAAATATGCCTTAGGAGAAACTCATGGAATCACAGAATGGTTGAGGTGGGAAAAAAACTCTGGATAAGATGACAGGATGACAATGTTACCTACTTAATGGATGAGGGAAAGTCTGTGGATATAGTGTACTTGGACTTCAGTAAAGTCTTTGACACTGTTTATCACAAGATTCTGCTTGAGAAACTGGCTACCACGGGCCTGGACAGGCGCACCCTCTGCTGAGTAAAAAAATGTCTGGATAGTGGGGCCCAAAGTGTTGTGGTAAATGGAGTTTAATCCGGTTGGAGGCTGGTCAAAAGTGGTGTTGTCCATGGCTTGGTACTGGGTCCAGTTCTGTTCGATATATTTTATCAATCGCCTGGATGAATGCGTCCAACGTTCCCTTAGTAAGTTCGTGGATGAAACTAAGCTGGGAGGAAGTGTTGAATTGCTTGAGGGTAGGGAGGGTCTACAAAGGGATCTGAAAAGGCTAGATCGATGGGCTGAGACCGACAGGATGAGGTTTAGCAAGGACAAGTGCCGTGCCGAGTCTTGCACTTGGGACAAAACAACCTCATGCAGCACCACAGGCTTGGGGAGGAAGAGTGGCTAGAAAGTAGCATGGCAAAGAAGGACTTGGGGGTGTTTGTTGCCAGCCACCTGGATATGAGTCAGCAGTGTGCCCAGATGGCCAAGAAGGCCAATAGCATCTTGGCTTGTATCAGAAACAGCATGGCCAGCAGGACCAGTGAAATGATTCTGCCTCAGAACTCGACACTGGTGAGGGCATACCTCAAATACTGTGTTCAGTTTTGGGGGGCTCATTGCAAGAAAGACACTGAGGTCCTGGAATGTGTCCAGAGAAGAGCAATGAGGCTGGTAAAGAGGCTGGAGAACAAGTCTTATGAGGAGCAGTTGAGGAAACTAGGGTTGTTTAGCCTAGAGAAGAGGAGACTGAGGAGAGACTTTATTACTGTCTCCAAATATCTGTGTGGAGGTTCTAGAGAGGTGGGTGTTGGTCTTTTTGCCCAAATGACAGCTGACAGGAAGAGAGGCAATGGCCTAAAGTTGTGTCAGGGAAGGTTCATATTGGGTATTAGGAAAAATTTCTTCACAGAAAACGTTAGCAAGCACTGAAATAGGCTGCCTAGGGAGGTGGGTTTAAATACTTTGGAGGTATTTAAAAGATGGGTAGATGAAGTGCTTAGGGACATGATCTAGTAGTGGACAGGGACGGTTGGACCTGATGATCTCAAAGGTCTTTTCCAACCTAGTGATAACATGATATCATGTAGTCCAACACCCTCCCTGCTCCAGAAGAGCTAATTACAGCAATAATTAATTGTTCAGGGCTTTGTCAAGGTAAATTTTGAGTATCTCCAATAATGGAAACTCCATAATTTCTCTGTACAACCTGCTCTCCAGTAAAAAACCTTTTTTCGTGTTTGTAAATGGGATTTCCTGTATTTCAGTTCCTGCCATTGCCTATTGCCCTTTTACTGAGCACCGCTGAGGAGAAACTGATTCTGTTTTCTTTACTGTCCCTCATCCCAATTATGTATATACATTGATAAGATGCTTTCTGAGACTCCTCTTCTCCAGGATGAAAAATCCCAGTTCTCTCAACTCCTTCTGCTATGGAGATGCCTCAGTCCCTTAATCATTATTGTGGTCCTATGCCAGACTTGTTCTCCTAAGTCCGTGTTTCTTGTACTGAGGAGACCATAACTGGATCTAGCACTCAAACGTGGCCTCAATGATGCTTAATAAAGGGAAAGGATCACCTCTCTTGGCCTTTTGGCAATAATCTTCCTAATGCAGCCCAGGATGTTTGCTGATGGCCACCTTTGCTGCAAGGGCACGTTGCTGGTTTGTCTTCAACTTCTTGCCCACTGGTATGTTCAGGCATTTCTTTTGCTGAACTGCTTTCCAGCTAGTTGGCTCCTGGCTTGTAGTGGCATATGAGTTTATTTCTTCCCAGGTACAAGAGTTTGCATTTCCCTTTGTTGAATTTTATGAGATTCCCATCAGTCTGTTGAGATTTCTTTTAATGGCAGCACAACCATCTGGTGTATCATCTCCAAAGTTTCTGAAGGTACATTCTGCCCCATCATCCGTATAATTAATGAAGGTGTTAACAATGGGGCATTAGCACTAATTTGTATGATTACAGTAGGAAAAAGATAAGCCTGAAGGTGGCTGCAATGGATTATAATAATCTACTTATGCTCCTGGTGAAAAACATGATTTTATAATTGCCTCCTAAAAAAGATGAGATACTATAGTTTTTCCATACCATACCCCCCTTTTCTCATATTCCTTCCTAGCAGGAAAACTCAATAAAGTCCCTTTCCTATCTGAATGATTTTCTTCATTTTTCCTTGTAGTTGTTCTTTATTATGGTCCATCTCAGTAATTGCGCTTGGCCAGCACGCCAGTGTCTACAAGCTGCCAGGTGTTTAAATAAAAAAAAAAAAGAAGCAGCATTCATACTAAACTGTTTGTCTGTCTTTCACAAAACCAGTTTGCATTCTGCACCAAAAAATTCATTTGTGGTGTAAGGGAATTGATGTCAGTGCTGTTACACCCAGGATGATTTTGGCCCTGGACATCTATTATGCAATACTTTCAGATGCACAGTTCTGTGATGAACAAATTACTGCCAGATGTGAGAGTAGTGTTTTCTCCTTTTTTTGAGGTCTGCAAACAAATTCTATGTGCAGACTGTAAACTTCTTCAGTGTATGTATATGTATATAGCTTAAGAATAATTCCATAGAAAATGTTTAGAATGGGAACATAAGAAAGAGTGACACAAGTAACCCTACATTAAAAACATAAAGCTCTTATAACTTCCTTTCATACATGTGACACAGGCTCATCCTTCCTTTCTGCCAGGCAGAAACTTACAACTTCTATCAAATTACTGACCACATCCAGCTTTGGAGGGGAAGCCCTTGGAAGGAAGAGAAGATAAAATTGGTATTTTAGTCTTCTCCTGAAGTCATGATGGAGTGCTGCATAAAGATACTTGTAGTTAAAGACAACAAACATCAAGATATATGTGAAAGAATTCAGTGCCATGAAGGTGTTCATCAGTTTTCCAAGTATATTGACAATATTTTTCAATGCATTGCAGTAAAAAACCATGGAGTTTTCAAAACTGTATTTCTACATTTAAGCATCTAAGTAAGGACTTTAAAGTCGTGTATATTCATTGTTCCTACAGATTCCATCTTAATTTCATGACAGCAGGTCACTGCAACGACATGTTTTGTTTGCAAGGACACCTCTCCAAACACTTTTTTCCTTCCCTTTTGTTTATTCCTGCCCTTTATGACAAATACCTTGGATCACTTGTTCTTCTTGAAAAGATCTTCCTAACAAAACAACTTAGTTTACAACTGCTTCTTTTGTCTACTGTCTAGGATCCTAATGCTACTGCCTTCTGGCAGTTTACTGCAGAAAATAAATAGTTCAACTGAGGAAAAATATTTCTTCCAGATCATATTTTCACTGCATTTTATTGAAATATCATATTCTATAAATGTGGGCGATAAGTAGAAAGTGTTTCTTGCTTTATTCTTTCCTCTGTTTTAATTTGTTCTCTATGTTATACGCTTCCCGAATGCCAAATGCATGTATTTATGTCTGGGACTGAAGTATCACATATGGAGTTAATTCCCATTCTGAAGAAGCTGCATGGAAAAGTCACACATTATTACATGACTTCTGTTTTCAGTATATTTGGCGCCTGGAGCTGAATCAGTGTCCTCCATAGACAGACTAGTTGTACTCTAAATGATAGCAGCTTAAGCTGGCCATCGATAATGTCCAATGTTAAATACAATGGCAACACGAATCAGTAAGAAACATCTGATTTTAGGACTTTCTCAGACCTATCAATAGTGGATTTGGGCCAAAACACCTGGATCACCAGCATTAACCAAGCATCCTAGGAATGTACTTCCCATGTCTGCTTTGCAGACATTGAATTTTTTTTTGAAATTTAAAGGAATTAAAAAAGACAATGTTTTGCCACTGAATAGGGTAGGATGAGTTATAGTATCAGTTTTCAGTTTCTTGTTCTAGTGTGGGTTTTTTCTGTATCTTTCATCAAAAATACATCTCCTACTGTATTTCTTCTATAACTGCACTTTCCAACTCAACATACTACTTTTTATTCTTAATACAAATGACACTGTAGCCATACTATGTCTAGACAGATTGGGATATGTTTTAGGTACTGTGTCTGTTTTCCCAGTCATTAGCTGCCTGTTAATGATTCAATTTGTTGTTGTTGTTTGTTTGTTTTCTCATTTTTAGTAAAATAAGTCTGTAAATGTGCCTGGAGATTTGAAATTACATATACAATATGGCTGAAGTAGCCTTGTATTTCTAAACACAAGAAGTTCTGGGTGTATCTGGTCTGAGGGTGACTGAAGGTTACAATCTTATTTAGAATACTGTTCTTTCAAATAAGCTGTATAAAATGTCCTAGCCTTTAGGACACAGGCTGCAAATGTGCCATGTTTTATTTCTATGCGGTACTATCCTGCATTATTTTAAGTTTTTAACCAGTCTTGGAAAGTTGGATCTGGCTTGAATTGTATATGAAAAGAAAACATATATATTTAGTAAAATAACAAAAATAAATAATAAATATGTATCCAGAAACTTGAAGATTTTGTGATGAAGCTGAGCCAAGAGATCCTTTGAGTAAGAAGGAGGGCAGATTTGGTGCAGATTCCAAGTTTTTGGTTTAACAATTGGATAAGAGAGCACCTGAAAAGAAGCCTATATGGCTCTTGATCTTTCTGAATGGTAGGCGTCTTTCTTTGGGATTATGTCAGATTTCCATCTCCAGTCTCCATTAAAGCTAGGAAGAATTGTAGAAGCTCATATGAAATAATTAAAATAATTAAAACTTCAAAGGATCACTTCAGATGGATGGCTCAGGCATAGGGACATTTACGTCTGCTGTAGGAAGTCACAATGTATATTTTCAGATACAAACCATCCTAAATAAAACACACTTTCCCTATAAATCAGGATTAACTATTTGTTTCTCGGCTTTTTAGCTGAAGAGAGAAATGCATTTCTTTTGTGACAGACAGGAGGCAAAATTCTGTGTGGAACAGTATTCATCTCCTAGCCATGCCCAAACATATACTTACATGGGGATGATGGTGGGGAAAGACTTATGGAGGATAGCAAAATCTTCTCTCTTGTAATAAGAGAACTAGCTCGGGAGATCCAAAGCAGCTAAGTCACTTGGAAGCTAAGGTGCATAAAACAGAACTGCAGATGCAGTTCCCAGAATCATTTTTGGGTTGCTCAAACCATTTTGTTTTTCACCTAATAATCACGGAGGACCGGAAAGCATGGAAATACAGAAAGGCTCTGACAAAAGAAGGTCAACATACCTAAAGTGAAAACAATCTTTAGATCTATTTCTAGTCATCACTCTGCATCTCTATGCACAACAAAAACACTACTCAGTTAATCATAGAATTAACAGCCTAGAGGTATTCAGAAACGATCTGAAATGAGAATGGCCGAGGTATTGTGGATGAAGGCAGAGCTGAGGGATCTGGGGAATTGTGTAACACCTGCTTGAAATACTATTGGCACTAGCTACCACTCTGAGACTGTCACTTTCCAAGTTTTCTAAAAAAGTGTAATATAAAAATCTTAAGACAAAAGAAGTAGTATTTCTGAAGAATTCTGTGTTCTTTTTCACAGATATCATATACTAACCAATTTCTGACATGATGTATGCAGTATCGTGTGAAACTAGTGAATTCAAGGCATTGAGTCCTCCCTTAGCAAGTTTGCAGATGACACCAAGCTGGGAGGAAGTGTGGATCTGCTGGAGGGTCGGGAGGCTCTGCAAAGGGATCTGAACAGGCTGGACTGCTGGGCAGAGTCCAATGGCATGAGGTTTAACAAGGCCAAATGCCGGGTCCTGCACTTGGGGCACAACAACACTAAGCAGAGGTACAAACTAGGAGAAGCCTGGCTGGAAAGCTGCCAGGAGGAGAGGGACCTGGGGGTGTTGGTTGACAACCGACTGAACATGAGCCAGCAGGGGCCCAGGTGGCCAAGAAGGCCAATGGCATCTTGGCTTGTATTAGAAACGGCGTGACCAGCAGGTCCAGGGAGGTTATTCTCCCCCTGTACTCGGCACTGGTGAGACCGCACCTCGAGTACTGTGTTCAGTTCTGGGCCCCTCACCACAAGAGGGATGTTGTGGCTCTGGAGCGAGTCCAGAGAAGAGCAACAAAGCTGGTGAAGGGGCTGGAGAACAAATCTTATGAGGAGTGGCTGAGAGAGCTGGGGTTGTTCAGCCTGGAGAAGAGGAGGCTGAGGGGAGACCTTATTACTCTCTACAACTACCTGAAGGGAGGTTGTGGAGAGGAGGGTGCTGGCCTCTTCTCCCAAGTGACAGGGGACAGGACGAGAGGGAATGGCCTCAAGCTCCGCCAGGGGAGATTTAGGCTTGAGATTAGGAAAAAGTTCTTCACGAAGAGGGTGGTTAGGCATTGGAACGGTCTGCCCAGGGAGGTGGTTGAGTAGCCATCCCTGGAGGTGTTTAAGGTTAGGGTAGATGAAGTGCTTAGGAGCATGATTTAGGGATTGGTGGGAATGGTTGGACTCGACTATCCAGTGGGTCTCTTCCAACCTGGTTATTCTGTGATTCTGTGATTCTGTGTGATTCAATGAAGGTTTTTAAGGTATAAATCAAAGTCCATTTTCCTCTGTTTCCTTTAGATTTCTTATGCTCATTACCCTCAAAACTAGCTAGTCCGTCCTCCTTTTATTTCTGCAACTCCTTTCCCACAGCTGTAGTAATTATTCAAAATTATTGGCTGCTTGTTTCACCTTTTTTTGCTGCCTGTATAATTCGATCCTCTGGTGTATACTACTTATACTCCTTCAAACCCCTTGTACACATCAGATGAGGGATATTTTTTCCCAAAGTCAGCTTATAAATGAAATTATTTCTGTTTAGATAGCTAATTACTGATCTTCAACTTTTTTCTCTTCTTGAGTATATATCTGTCTTTTCCAGTATATACATTGAAACACAATCTCTGACATCGTTATTAGTGCAACACGCAGGGAGTTGGATGGAAGCCAAAATGTTACTTATTAAGATGTTCAGGGCAGTCAGAGTGGTAAAACCAAGTAATTTGTATATCAGATCACTTACTATAGTTTTTATTTGTCATAATAATATTGTTCTAGATCTCTTCTGTGTCAGATGCAGTCAGGAAACTACTCGAGTGGTGCATCCTTAACAAAAACTACATTAGAAAGAATAAAAAATCATGACTTTAAAGATGCAGTAAGAGCAATACTGTTAATTTCTGAGGTTCTTGTGGGTATAACTATTTTTGAACTACTAGCACTGAAGCAAGATGATCCAACATTAGTTTCCTATTGTCTCTGTTTAAATTCTGGAAGGAAAATGTTCAAGATCTATGAAGTGGACAAGTCTTGATTTCAAATGATTATGTAGTATATATTCAGATGCTTAGCTTTAAATGTAAGAATTGAAACTTCAATCTTCTCATGCTTACATCTTCTTAACTACCCATCTTCAAAACATTTCTGCATGTAGGATCATTTTTGATCTGTTACCTGTGAAAGTATTATTTTATGTATTGATGACACTAATCCTATAACTTGTGCTTCAGTTCTGTCAAAGTTCTGTGTGGAAGTTCAAAACGGTGTTTTCTTTTAATCAGTTTGGTTTGACTTCTGTTAGACTGGATTCTGGCAATATGTTTCAGCTAAATATAGACCTATAGCACTAGGCTCAGAACTAGGACCTGGAATGTAGTTTGCCATAGATAAAAGCTTGTGACCACCCATATAAACTCAATTAGGTGATTAAAATGTTTCACTAATGTTGATAAGAACATCATATATATGTTGGAGTTTTTGTCCCAATGCACATTATTTTATGTAATGGATTTTTCTGTATTATTTATGTGTTTACACTGAAACATTTTACACACGTACAAACATATATGTATATGTATGTATCCAAACATGCAAATACATGTAATAGGCATGACAGTTTACATTTTGTTACTATTGTAACCATTATTTGGCATTGTAGAGGTCTGGCTTAGTCCAGAAAATTCTGTAGCAGCTGTCTTCTCTGCTCCCAGGAAGATTCTCACTTTCTCCTGACAGATACTAAAATTGTCTACCAATTTGCCTGGTGAAATCTGACAGTCCTTCCTCTACTTTACAAGTTAGCTAACCTCTTCTCTACTTATACTGTTTTACTATGCTTTCTTTCCCTAGAAGTACTTGTGAAGCAATGCTATGCACATCCCCACACACTTTTAATTTTTTTATTAGTCAATGTATTTAGGGTCAGATTGTCTCTTCAGCCTTCTGTGGGACAAATGATTAGTGGTAACAATCAACAAATGATTCGTCATGACTGTTAAAAAGCACCATTAGTTTTATAGCAACAGGGTGATACAGTCAGGGCTAGTTACTAGCCAATGCACAGATTTTAAGTTGTAGAAGGAGTGTAAGATGCCTTAGGGTATGCTTTGATCTTATGTGCTTCAGCAAAAATGGAACCATATATTCCCTTTCATTTTCTCAAGAGGATCTTTTAAATTGAAAGCAAATTTTCCCATTAAATTTTTCTCATTACCATCGTCAATACAAAGCTAATGTTTAAGACAATGGTTAGCACATTAATCATCCAGAGAGTGGACGAAATGTCCTAGCAAAGCTGACTAAGCCAAGGCATTCTGGAGAAAGTTTGCTCTAGGAGTTAGTCATGCTTCCACAGTCACAGAGCTGGCTTCCACTGACAGAGAGGTAGCTGGCTATGAGGTTGACTATTTTTAGTACGAATATTTAAAGATGACTAACACTGCATCATGCCTTGGAGTGAACACATAGCATTTGTCAGAAATACATGCTCAACAGAATCTAAGAAATATCATAAGTGTCTATATCTGTAACTAACAAATTTATCACAGAGAGGAAGTGATTGAGCACACAAGGAAACATATAGGTATGAAGAAATAATGGGTTCTTTAAGCAGAGAGGAAGAAATGTGATCATCATGGAAAAGAAAGTAATTATATAAGCCAGAAAGATCATCCAAATACAAACCATCCCTCTGTCTATTATGACGCTAGTGAAAAAGACGTTCAGTGGAAGTAGGTGGATATAGGAGATAGAACCAAATCTCAGCAGTGAGGGTGGGATCTGAGAACAAACAATGAAGTGTGGACTTCACGTTAAGTATACAGAAGACTAAAACACTTAAAGCTGTAAGATGAGGTTCTAAAAGAAATGTGAAGTATACCTCTTTGTGCTACTATACTTTTTATCACATAAAAGAGAGATTATTGTGACAACAATCAGTGGATGCATAAAACTGAAAAAAGGAACAGAAGACCCCTTCTCTATACATACACTCACTGCACCTATTTAACAGTCAAAAGTGGTGTTGAATTTCAGCTTCTAGTGCACAAAGAAGTATAGCAAGTACTCAATCTTCTTGTGTAAATATCATGGCAGAACAGCCAGCCATCTTGTATGATAGCATAAAGAGAAAAAAAGAGGAATAAAAGGAGTGAGATAATTCAGAGCAAAACAGACAGTAGGCTGTCTGTCACCTGCAGATTTTTTTCTACTGTTGCACTCTGAAGCTATTTCTAACTTCTGTTATTAGAGGAGGAATGGTATTTTGTACCCAAAGCAAGTACTATCTACATAAAGAAGCTTGAGAGTTCTCCACACCCTGGCATACTGTACTGTGAGCAGTGAACAGTACACCAGAACCTATGTTGTCATTTTGTCCTGAGGACCTTTTCAGCTACTGGATTGGCAGAATTGCTTGAAACAGACCTGAATGAGCAACTGTTAAAATAATAAAATATAAGCATCGGAAAATAAAGACTCATGGATACACAATATCAGCGTGTAGCTTACATAAAACAAGGGCTCTGTTTAGGATCTGAAACTGGCTAGAGAGAGTTTGCTGAGAGGACTGGATAGAAATTCTGTTTCATTCCATTCAATGACTTTTGTACTTTGGTAAAAGTAGATACTAGAGAGAATGTGGTCTGTAAAGTCAACATTGTTATAATGACAATTTTTGTGCTTTCCAGTTACTGTGAAGGGTCCTGGAAGATTTCTCTGAAAATTCCTCTTTTCATCAGAAATTGCACCAGCTGCCCTTTCTGTAGGTGAGAGTATAGTTATCTATATTAAATGAAGGGTGTTTTTTATTTGAAATGACATAAATATACTTCTTTTTTTTAAAGGAAAAAAAAGATGGGATACAGACTGTCACAGATGTGATTGGATGATGGTCTTCAGTTATCATTCAGGGGTTTGAGTGATGCACAGGACACAGTGTATGGAGCATTTTAGGGTTGCATCTAATGATAAGTTTCCTGGCATCTCTGCTCTGAAAACTGTGTATGGAAGAGCACACAGTCAACAGAAATTCATTGTAAGTTTTCCAGGTTTTTGTCATGGGTTCAAATGTGTCTTGTGGATAGACAAGGGGAAGAGGCATGTTTTACAATTGCTTCACCTTTGCAGCTGGGTATGTGTCAGCTACAGCACATGAAGTGGGGTTTTGGAGATCAGATATGCCATCCTCTCCACAGGGAAAAGATGATCAAACCAAAAAACCCCTGAAACTATAGGTCAAGCACTTGTTTGTGATATTCTCTGCAATGGTATTAAAAAGAACGTCAGCATTCTCTACCTGTAATGTTCACCCGTGGAGCTAATTTCATATGAAGCCACACACACACCTGACACACCCAAATCTGTACTTCATTATGAGGGACATCGCATGCTTTAGACTCAAATTTACATCAGACATGCAAAGACACAGTATTCTCATTTCAATTATAGTAAATTACTTGCACAAGAGACACTGACACTTAAAGCTCATGTTAAGAGCTTTCCTATTTAATTTTAACCCCCTTGCACCCTTTGTTTGTATGCTCATTTTAGGATCTGGGCTATGTCATCAGTCTGCATTACAAATCTTCCCTAAATCTTGTACAATAACTCTTTTCTTTATAGAAATGGAATCAGTAAATAAATTATCATCTAAGTGATCTTCTGCATAAAACTTGTCTTAGAAAATATATTTTTTATCTTTGGTAATCAGTATGAAGTAATGGCATGACAGTAAACTGGTGACATATCTACTTATCCAGTTATCCAACAAAGTTCTACAAAAAACAGGGAAGCATTTTTGTAAGATGCATTCTAGGGCACCGTATTGTACCTCTGAAGAAAAATAAATCTGTTGACTCTTTGCTGTTTGCGTCTTCCTATTTCCCTGTTTTCTGAAGAAATATTTTTGCAAGTAAATTTTCTGAACAATATTTGTTCTGGAACATTTTCTTTAAAAATACTTTATTGTATTAATATTTATATCTTTTTTGGAAGGGCTCAGATACTTCACAACCAAAATATATATATATGTCACTGTGATACAGCTGTCTTTGTGGTGAAATACAGAAGCTACTCTGCTGCAAAACATTCACTATGGAGTCAGAAAATAACTCCTCTTTTATTGCTTCGGTCTTAATCACGTAATTTAGGTGATTGTGTTCTCAGAAATATCTGTTAGTGGTGTTTATCTGTAACCCAAAAGCCGTAAAAGTACCTGACCTCATATTGCTATAAATACTATTTGTTTATCAAGTTTAAGTCAGCTTTTCACAAATCTCTGAATGTCCAGTTTATAAAGAGATCACTGTAAACTCGAACAGCTGTGATTTCCTAAGAAATGGATAAACCAGCGAAATGTAGAGGGAAAAGATTGTTTTCACAAACCATGCACATTCTTAATACACATATGTAATTTTTGGTCCTGCTGCTCACTCCATTTAGTGTTACACCAGTTTATGTTCCTGTTTCTGACACTAAAGATATGTCAGATGCAAGGAAGGGTTCAAAGATGACAAATCTCTCAGGATTTGTAGTGACTCAGAGAGATACAGTAAAACTGGTAATGTACTACACTGCCTGCTAATTACCCTTTAACCTCATTAGAAAACAACGAAGCACATAAAACAGGGCCAAAGCGATAAACTGAAAAAGCAGAAAGGAGTTTGATTATCTTGTTCTTACTGTCTTTAACAGTAAATGTATCGAATGATGTAAATTCAATTCATTTGCTCAAGTACTTTATCTCAGTGAAAAATAGAGCTGTGCAGAATTCAAGTATATTGTGAAATCAAAGAAAGAGCATCGACTGACATGTAATCACATTTCTGCCTTAAACACATATGTTTTACACTACCAAATGTATTCATCACTGAGTCATAGGGAATGGCAAAACACATGCATTTTTCTCAGTATTTTTATCTGTTTACATTAGATCTTTGACAGCATTTTTGCTTCTTCCCCTATGAAGTCTGTCTCCCCTGTTGATTTGTAGATCTTTCATAGAGCAAAAAGGATCTTAAGCTAAGAACAGGATTCTGAGTCATGTTCCAGTACTTGAAATCTCTTTAAATATTTATTTTTTTATGAGCTGAGATTTCAAAAACTGTGATTCTTTATATAAAAGATAGTAACTGTATATGCACATATACTACTAGACTAATACATTGTGCCTGACTTTTGCTTATTCTTATTCTACGAAAATGTCGACTGCTTTTCATATTCAAAGCCTTATATAAACATTTATATATTCATCTTGAGTGCTAACCTGTGAGATCCGTCAATATTGCCATTTCTTTCTTCTGCCATAGGAAAATGAGGGTCAAGAGGTATCTTATTCAAAACTATAACAGATTTGATTGAATTCTCAGACTAAGGAAAATTCTCTGGATTTGAGGCCTGCAAGTGGATTACAATATTGAACTTGTTACAGATTCCTTGATCCATTAATTTTTTTGTTCCTCATTTATGACCTGGAGTTTCTAGACCTTCTTTCCTTTCCAAGAATGGCCTGGTCACTATGTGGCCTATTGCTGAAATCAGACATTTCAAATATCAGTTTCTTTCAAGAACATTTTTAACTACAGAGAAGCAATCAAGTACCAATTATACTGATCTACCAGTTACTTGGAAAAAAACCCAGAATTTGGTGTTCAGTTCTTGATGTAATTACCTGGCTCTAACAGGCAGGACTTGGACTAAATCTTGCCTCTGGCACGTTTTTCTGACACCACAATTAACACAAAGATTAAAAAGACCAAACCTGGCCCACAAAAACAACAAATACATGTAATCAGAAGAGGTAAGTTGTATCTAGAGTGGAAAGAAAAGAGTGCTAAGGATTGTTCTGTCTCAGACAGACTAATTTTTCTGTGTCACCCTGCATACACAGCAATGCTGTGTGACACAAACAGATCAGCAGTGACCCTCATATAAACCTTGAACTTTTAATTTGACTCTTTTTCCTATATAGAACTTCACTGAATTCACGGAAGTAAGGATCTGTTTACATGATGCTAAATACAGAATCCCAGCCACCATAAAAGATGTTGATATGAACTATTTTCAATACAAACAGAAAAGAGAATCCTGTTCAAATCCTTAACATCAGAGGGGAAAAAAGGAAGAAACTTGCGGCAAGGATCATCTTCTTTTTATGTGCATGCAATACTGAGGATAGTGGAGCATGAATCCCTAACTGATGCCTGAAGGTGTAGCAGTGGTACAAATATTGATTAAAAAATAGGTGTCACTGGCTTTTTTTTTTTTCTAGGGAAGAACAAAGGTCACAAAACTCTGTGGTATAGCTGCCTCCAAGCATATGACTAATTGTGAGATTTTGATTTTTTATTATTGTACTTCTCTGCTTGTAAGTTTTAAAGACATGTAAGGCCAATAATGCCATGATCTTGCACAGGTGAAGATGGAATTTCAAACAAGGATGAAATTCCTATATACAGAAGCTGCCCAAACCTGAATAAAACAGTAGTGCCTATGGGTAATACCAGATTTGTTTGCAAGCCTGAGTTGAAAGGGACTCATGTTCTCTAAATGCATGGATTTGTTTCAGTTTTAAGTTGTAATTTCACTTTCACAGAATTGTAGAATCATAGAATAACCAGGTTGGAAGAGACCCACCGGATCATCGAGTCCAAACATTCCTATCAAACAATAAACCATGCCCTTTACCACCTCGTCCACCCATCCCTTAAACACCTCCAGGGAAGGTGAATCAACCACTTCCCCAGGTAGCCTGTTCCAGTGCCCAATGACCCTTTCCGTGAAAAATATTTTCCTCATGTCCAGCCTAAATCTCCCCTGGCAGAGCTTGTGGTCATTCCCTCTTGTCCTGTCACTTGGGAGAAGAAGCCAGCACCCTCCTCTCCACAACCTCCCTTCAGGTAGTTGTAGAGAGTAATAAGGTCTCCCCTCAGCCTCTTCTTCTCCAGGCTAAACAACCCCAGCTCTCTCAGCCATTCCTCATAAGGCCTGTTCTCCAGCCCCTTCACCAGCTTTGTTGCCCTTCTCTGGGCTCGCTCTAGAGCCTCAACATCCTTCTTGTAGTGAGGGGCCCAGAACTGAACACAGTACTCGAGGTGCGGTCTCACCAGTGCCGAGTACAGGGGGAGAATAACCTCCCTGGACCTGCTGGTCACGCCGTTTCTAATACAAGCCAGGATGCCATTGGCCTTTTTGGCCACCTGGGCACACTGCTGGCTCATGTTCAGTCGCTGTCAACCAACACCCCCAGGTCCTTCTCCTCCTGGCAGCTTTTCCAGCCAGACTTCTCCTAGTCTGTAGCACTGCATAGGGATGTTGTGCCCCAAGTGCAGGACCCGGCAGTTGGCCGTGTTAAACCTCATGCCATTGGTCTCAGCCCAGCGGTCCAGCCTGTTCAGATCCCTTTGCAGAGCCTCCCGACCCTCCAGCAGATCCACATTTCCACCCAGCTTAGTGTCATCTGCAAACTTGCTAAGGGTGCACTCGATGCCTTCATCCAGGTCATTGATAAAGACATTGAACAGGGCTGGACCCAGCACTGAGCCCTGGGGAACCCCACTTGTCACAGGCCTCCAGCTGGATTTAACACCATTTACCACCACTCTCTGGGCCCGGCCATCCAACCAGTTTTCCACCCAGGAGAGTGTGCGCCTGTCCCAGCCAGAGGCCGACAGTTTCCGTAGCAGAATGCTGTGAGAAACTGAGTCAAAGGCTTTACTGAGGTCCAGGAAGATATATCCACAGCCTTTCCCTCGTCTAGCAGCTGAGTCACTTTGTCACAGAAGATGATCAGGTTAGTTTGGCAAGACTTGCGTTTCGTGAACCCATGTTGACTGGGCCTGATCACCTGGTTCTCTTGCATGTGCTTCATGACAGCACTCAAGATCACCTGTTCCATGACTTTCCCTGACACTGAGGTCAGACTGACAGGCCTGTAGTTCCCTGGATCCTCCCTGCTACCCTTCTTGTAGATGGGCACAACATCAGCCAGCCTCCAGTTCCTTTGTTACAGAATTCATGGTACTCCATAGGCAGTTGTATTGATTTTTTTACTCAGACCAATGCAGAAGTGATGTTGTAGATTATAAAGTAAGCTTAAAAATAATTTATGAGATTTTTAATACCAGAACTCTCTACAGATGAAAATAAGTTCAGGGCCATTCTGTGGAGTGAAGAAAGAAACATTAATTCTGCAGTCATAAGAGCTTGACTTCTAACATTGTCACCATAGCTGCATAAATTTGGAAAAGTAATTTGTCAGCTTTTACATTTATTACTGAGGATGATTACATTGTTCTAATTTCACCTGTACAAGGAAACAATTAATTTGTAAGTTTTCATAAAATACTTTGACCATATAACTCCCATGTCTGACGGGGAACTGATGCTAGACAGCTCTTAACGCAACAAAGCACTTCAACAATTACTTAGGTTTAAACATGTGATGTTATGCTGATGAAGGTTTCAGAACTTCTTCTCTAATATACAAGACTGCTAGATGTTTCAGATATCTAAATAATATATTTTTTCTAGGAAATATGTGAGGAGATAATTATTTTAAACTGGGGTTTTTTGCATTACCACAACAGTCCCCAAATCACTTTTATTCATGCCTCTGTACTTATAAATCATGCTAATTCAGCTCACTCAATGCTATGAAAAATCTTGCTTGAGTTTTATTCTGTGAGAGTACAGTAAATTTTTTACTATATAGTAGTTCTGTGGTAATTCAGTATCACCCCATCTCACTCAGCATAGTTTGTCAGTGGATGATTACAGAACTGCCACAGAGGGAAGGAAGAGGTAGATTTTGAAACCCTCAGGCTGAGAAAGACATTAGTCCTCCATATCCTATGGCCTAAATAATGTCACTAGCAGTTATCACAAACATAACAGACAGGGAGTTAACTTATGTTTTCTGTGTGAGAACAAATATAGGCTCATCTCTTTCAGAGGAGACTCATGTTTCTAGTCTATTAATGGACAGAGACTGAATTTTAACATACAGTCTTCCTGCAAATCCTACAGATGGACAAGGCTTCTGAAAGCTCCAGTAGGACTAGAGCCAATACAATGGGAAAACACTGAGAATGCGGCAGTCTGAGCAGAGATATGTTGTTCATTGTAAGTGTTCTGCACACGGCAAGAAATAAAGCCTGTATAAATATTCTCAAATCCCTGCATAGCAAAACCACCAAGTGTCACTTGGTGTAAATCTGCTTAAGGAATTTAAGAGACCTGCAGATCATTAGCCAGCTGAATCTAATTCCACCACTAGCATTTGCTGCTGTATTTAGTTTTCACAGAATCACAGAATCACCAGGTTGGAAGAGACCCACTAGATCGTCAAGTCCAACCATTCCCACCAATCCCTAAATCATGCTCCCAAGCACCTCATCTACCCTAACCTTAAACACCTCCAGGGACGGTGACTCAACCACCTCCCTGGGCAGACCGTTCCAATGCCTAACCACCCTCTCTGTGAAGAACTTTTTCCTAATCTCAAGCCTAAATCTCCCCTGGCGGAGCTTGAGGCCATTCCCTCTCGTCCTGTCCCCTGTCACTTGGGAGAAGAGGCCAGCACCCTCCTCTCCACAACCTCCCTTCAGGTAGTTGTAGAGAGCAATAAGGTCTCCCCTCAGCCTCCTCTTCTCCAGGCTGAACAACCCCAGCTCTCTCAGCCGCTCCTCATAAGATTTGTTCTCCAGCCCCTTCACCAGCTTTGTTGCTCTTCTCTGGACTCGCTCCAGAGCCTCAACATCCTTCTTGTGGTGAGGGGCCCAGAACTGAACACAGTACTCGAGGTGCGGTCTCACCAGTGCCGAGTACAGGGGGAGAATAACCTCCCTGGACCTGCTGGTCACGCCGTTTCTAATACAAGCCAAGATGCCATTGGCCTTTTTGGCCACCTGGGCACACTGCTGGCTCATGTTCAGTCGGTTGTCAACCAACACCCCCAGGTCCTTCTCCTCCTGGCAGCTTTCCAGCCAGGTTTCTCCTAGTTTGTACCTCTGCTTAGGGTTGTTGTGCCCCAAGTGCAGGACCTGGCATTTGGCCTTGTTAAACCTCATGCCGTTGGTTTCAGCCCAGCAGTCCAGCCTGTTCAGGTCCCTTTGCAGAGCCTCCCGACCCTCCAGCAGATCGACACTTCCACCCAGCTTAGTGTCATCTGCAAACTTGCTAAGGGAGCACTCGATGCCTTCATCCAGGTTGTTGATAAAGACATTAAACAGGATTGGACCCAGGACTGAGCCCTGGGGAACCCCACTTGTCACAGGCCTCCAGCTGGATTTAACTCCATTTACCACCACCCTCTGGGCCCGGTCATTCAATCAGTTTTTCACCCAGGAGAGTGTGCACCCGTCCAGGCCAGAGGCCGACAGTTTCCGAAGCAGAATGCTGTGAGATACTGTATCAAAGGCTTTACTGAATTCCAGGAAGACCACATCCACAGCCTTTCCCTCGTCCAAGAGTTTAGTCACTTGGTCATAGAAGGTGATCAGATTAGTCTGGCAAGACCTGCCTTTCATGAACCCGTGTTGACTGGGCCTGATCACCCTGTTCTCTTGCAAGTGCTTCATGACAGCACTCAAGATCACTTGTTCCATGACTTTCCCTGACACTGAGGTCAGACTGAGAGCCCTGTAGTTCCCCGGATCCTCCCTGCACCCCTTCTTATAGATGGGCACGACATCAGCCAGCCTCCAGTCCAGCAGAACCTCCCCAGTCATCCAGGACTGCTGGAAGATGATGGAAAGGGGTTTGGCCAGCACATCCGCCAGTTCCCTCAAAACTCTTGGGTGGACTCCATCTGACCCCATAGACTTGTGGGCATCTAGCTGGGCAAGCAAGTCTCTAACCACCTCCTCTTGGACCTTGGGAATCTCATACTTCTCATCCAACCCTTGGTGTTGTGCACAGAGGGAACAATTTTCCTTACTGTTAAAGACTGAGGCAAAGTAGGCATTGAGCACTTCAGCCTTGTCTTCATCCCCTGTTACTCTTGTTCCCTCTGTATCTACTAGGGACTGGAGATTCTCCCTAGCCCTCCTTTTGCTGTTGACGTATTTGTAGAAAGACTTTTTGTTGTCTTTCACAGTCTTGGCCAATCGCATTTCTAGTTGGGCCTTAGCCCTCCTGACTTTTTCCCTGCACAATCTCACTTCCCCCCTATAGTCCACCCAGGATGCCTGCCCCTTCCTCCAGAGGTCGTAGACCTTCCTCTTCCTATTGATGTCTCTCAGGACCTCCCTACTCAACCACGCTGGTTTCTTACCCCGCCGGCTACTTTTCCGGAACTTGGGGACGGCTTTCTCCTGAGCTGCTAGGAGTTCCTTCTTGAAGAGCGCCCAGCCCTCATGGACACCTTTGCCTTCAAGGAGCGCCTCCCATGGGACTTTTCCAACCAGCCTTCTGAACAGCCCAAAGTCTGCTCTCTGAAAGTTGAGGGCTACTTTTCTGCTAACCTCCTTCTTCATTTTACCCCTCACTGAGAACTCTATCATCTCATGATCACTTTGCCCCAAGCGTCCTCCAACCCTCACATCCCCCACCAGTCCTTCTCTGTTCACCAACAGCAGGTCCAGGAGGGCACCGTCCCTTGTTGGTTTGCTCACCAGCTCTGTGAGGAAGTTGTCTTCCACACACTCCAGGAACCTCAGGGACTGCTTTCTTTCTGCTGTATTATACTCCCAGCCTATATCTGGGAAATTGAAGTCTCCCACAAGGACTAGAGGTAGCAATTTTGAGACTCAGTTTTTTGTAGAAGAGCTCATCAGCTGCTTCTTCTTGGCTGGGTGGTGTATAGCAGACTCCCATCACAATCCCTTCCTGCCCATGGACTCCTCTGATTTTCACCCACAGGCACTCAGTCCCATCCTGATCGTAGTCCAGTTTGAGGGTATCAAAGCCTTCTCTAACATAGAGGGCTACCCCGCCTCCTCTTCTGCCCTTCCTGTCCTTCCTGAAGAGTTTATAGCCCACATAATAAGGCACAAACAAGAAGAATACTTTCCTCCTCTTCCCCCCTTTTTTGATTAGTCAGAAGAGAAAGCATTCCCTGTGTAGTTTTAACTTTCACAGATGCCACAATCTTGTCAACATATTGCATTGCTTTAAGTTACCTAACAGCTGTTTTTGCTGTTCCTCCAGTCACTTGAAATCTCAAAATTATACTCCTTTTACTAGATTGTCCTGCATGATTGATTCCTCTAGATTTCCATTTGCTTTTTTTAGGTATCTTTTAAAACTGCTCCTAGTAGAATGTGGGGGAAATATTGTAGGCATTATTTCCTTGATTAGATCATTAGACTCTACAAAGTAAACTGTCCTTTATGAAATCCAGCAAAAGGTAGGCTAAAACTAAATTGGTTTCTGACCCCCCCGTTAGGTAAATGTTTTTCCCCTTTTCTGCTGTCTTGCCACAGGGCACATGATTACAATGATTTTAAAGTCATCCTTTTATTTAGATAAGTAATCAACTCAGTGGAGTCAGCTAAATCTAGCCACATGTGAGCTTTATGAAATGAGAGAGCATCTGCTACACTGATGCACTAGCACCTTACTTATTTAAAATGATAAAAATTTGTTAGCTTTATATAGCATGAATACAAATCAAAATTATTAAAGGTGGAAATCTTTAAAGTTTAAAAAAATTAGGCAAGAGTTTTCTGAAAAAATCCACCTAATGGTGTCAATTTAAGGAACTGTAAATGAATTCAACTTGAAACAGTAACTTGTTAAATTATTTGGTCATTAAAGGAGACTCTAACATTTGATCCTTAATTAAATGCCGTGACTAATAATTCTGACAGTGTTGAGAGATTTGTCACAGATATTTTGGGTTTGAGCTATGTTACATGGCACTACAACTGTAAATATTTTTTTCTGCAGAGAGGTTATGGTAAACTGTTAACAGTATAAATATATGGCCACCTAAAGCAACAAGTGAAATGCATAAAGGCATTAATTCCATTTTTACACTCTAAATGGATCTGCAAACTGTAGACAAACACTAAGTTAAAGGAAATGCTGATCAGATATTTTCATTGTAATGAATAAATATAGATACTTGCGCTGGACAAGTGCAGCTCTTGTTATCAAAATGAATGCCAATAATATTCTTGAGTAAGTGCAGTGTCTGTAATAACAGTGGAGTTTGTCCCCTCAGTAAATGTTGCTTTAATTGGGTTCCAGATGCTCCTGTAATTCATCCTGTACAATCTAGTAACTGCCAACAACAAAGAACAGAAGACAGACCAAGTGGCATAGCAAATTCACAGCTAAGGGGAAACAATGTGTAGAGGTAACAATCGTAGAATCATAGAATTATAGAATGACCAGGTTGGAAAAGACCTACCGGATCATCAAGTCCAACCATTCCTATCAAACACTAAACCATGCCCTTCAGTGCCTCATCCCTTAAACACCTCCAGGGAAGGTGACTCAACCACCTCCCTGGGCAGCCTGTTCCAGTGCCCAATGACCCTTTCCATGAAAATATTTTTCCTAATGTTCAGCCTGAACCTCCCCTGGCAGAGCTTGAGACCATTACTTCTCATCCTGTCTTCTGTCACTTGGGAGAAGAGGCCAGCACCCTCCTCTCCACAACCTCCTTTCAGGTAGTTGTAGAGAGCAATGAGGTCTCCCCTCAGGCTCCTTTTCTCCAGGCTAAACAACCCCAGCTCTCTTAGCTGTTCCTCATAAGGCCTGTTATCCAGCCCCCTCACCAGTTTTGTCGCTCAATGCAGCACTGAAAACCAGGTCTCCAGCTCTTATTGTTTTCTGCTAATTTTGATGCCTCCTTGCTTGCCATGCAGGTTGCCACGCTGCAGTCTGACACAAGTCTTCTCTGCCAAGGTTTCCATCAGCACATATTGATTGAGTACAAATTGATGGACACAAATCATGGAATGAATTCTCCTGTCAGTGCTGAGGAGGCAAGGTAGCTGCTGTAACTCTTCTCTAAGCCAACTTTATCACTAGATGAGTGGTAAACATGAGAACTGTGTTCTGTGTTTCATCAACTGGGGAGTAGAATTGAGATTTTTCTCTGACATACCCTTTCTTTTGTGAGCTGGACAAGCTGGAGAAGTGGGACTGTGTGAACATCATGAGGTTCTACCAGGCCAAGTGCAAGGTCCCACACCTGGATTGGGGCAATCTCCAGTTTTAATACAGGACAGGGGATGATGTGATTGAGAGCAGCCCTGTGGAGAAGGACTTGGGGGTGCTGGTTGATGAGAAGCCCAATATGAGCCAGCAATGTGTGCTCACAGCCCAGAAGGCCAACTGTATCTTGGGCTGCATCAAAAGAAGTGTGGCCAGCAGGTCGAGGGAAGCGACTCTGCCTCTCTATTCCTCTCTTGTGAGACCTCATCTGGAGTATTGTGTTCAGTTCTGGAATCCCCAACATAAGAAGGATATGGAGTTGTTGGAATGGGTCCAGAGGAGGGCTACAAAGATGCTCAGAGGAATGGAGCACCTCCTGTACGAGGACAATCTGAGAGACTTGGGGTAGTTCAGCCTGGAGAAGAGAAAGCTCTGGGGAGACCTTATTGCAACCTTCCAGTACCTGAAGCAGGGGTACAAGAAAGCTGGAGAAGGACTGTTTACAAAGGCTTGTAGTGATAGGACTGGGGGGAATGTCTATAAGCTGGAGAGGGGCAGATTTAGACTAGGTAGAAGGAGGAATTTCTTCACAATAAGGGTTGTGAGGCACTGGAACAGGTTGCCCAGGGAAGTTGTGGAAGCCCCATCCCTGGAAGTGTTCAGGGCCAAGTTGGATTAAGTCTCAAGTGGCCTGATCTAGTGGGAGGTGTTTAAATTAGGGGGGTTTAAATTAGATAATCTTTAATGTCCCTTCCTGCCCAAACCATTCTGATTCTCTGATTCTCTGATTCTCTGATTTAGCCTGCAAACTATAGAACCATCGTTTCTGTCCTGAAACTGCGGGCTCAGCAGGCTCATCCTCAGAAGCTCTATATAACATGAAGCTGATTCCATTAGGCTCAGCCTTCTGTCTTCTCAAGGATTAAAAAAAAGGTATTTTAAACTGGAATATGTAACTTTGAAATCAAGAAAAATAATATCTCCCATCAGTACAAACACTCATAGAAATATATATAGAAGAAGGTGAAGACACTAAAAAATGTACAAAATAGATGTCTTATGAATTATCTTATTCATTGTTTGGGTTATTTCTTTTTTCTTACAGGAGTCAGAAAACAGGTATGAAGAGAAAATCATTGGAAACAGTATTATCCATGTTTCATTTGACACTATATGGTAATGAAGTCAGATAGTACAATGTAGTTAGTCAAAAAAGCCAGAGTAGAAAACAAAGGTGGTGTATAACGGATTGTAAAATAGCTCCACTAGCCAAAACCTGATAGGTAGCTTTTTTTTACCAATTATCCAAATTACATACCCAATGCTCAGTTTAGCAACAGTGTAGCTGAAGCTAATCTGCAGTCAAAGATTTTAGTATCTTGCTCCTTAGAAGGGAAAATTCAAAGGTTTTTTCTGTATGTATGTTTGTGTGTGTGTGTGTGAGTGTGTGTGTGTGTGATTAAGATGACTTCAGTAAGAGATGTTTTGATCTGACAATTACAGAAATATGATATAAAAAAATGAATCTAGTACATTATTGCATTGATCCTATTTTTAATGTAGGTGGATATGCTTCTTTTATACGGTTATTGCCTTGTGTTTTTCTATTATTTCTTCCAAGGTTTCACAGAGAAAACAGCAGTGTCTGTTCTAAGTCATGTAGACTACCGAAAAGCATCCTGCCAAATGCAAAAAAATTAAGACTGCTGTTCTTTGTGTTATTTGTCAGTCACTACATTGGTCTTGGGAATTCAGCTTGACAGAAATCCAGTTCTTTGGTGCTACAAAAAAATGAAAAGATGGCATTTTGCTGCTGTGGAATCGTAATAATGATATGCACAATGAAATTTCAAGTTCACTTCTTGGATAAGTTTTGCCTCAGGAGAACTTGAAAATTACTTGACAGGAACAAATAATGGTAAACATGAAGTGCTTTTCAGTAAAGCTGGCAATGCTTTGAAATATATCTTTCTTGATACACGAAAGAAGGGGAATGTGAAAGAACTTCAATCCAATACTAAGAAGTTCACTGAAAGCAGTTTTCAATACTAGTACCAATTGCTTAGACAATCTTCACAAAGTGCATGACAGTTACTTTTTTTTTCTGGGAATGACTGTAGATTTCTGAAAAAAAAAAAAGAGAAGGGAAGGGAATGCAAGGCAAGGGAAGGCAGGGAGAGGCAAATCTTTGGTCTCCTGGAGTTTGAATTAATGTACTTCACTTAATTTGGCTTGCGTTAGAGCCTTCGTCAGAATGTAGAGGTATTCCAACAGTCTTGCCAGGATATCAGAGCCCATGTTTAAGCATGTCTAAACCTAGATTGAATACATAATAAATAAATAAATAAATGCAATTCCATTATTAAATTTAGAAGTAAATATATTTAGGGAAAGGCTTGAAAGGGCCAGACTAAGTGACTTCTAGGATTTTTCCCTAGGCTGAATTTCTATATTTTTGTGAGTGCAAAACTATGAATGAATGAGTTTCTAAGTATCATCACCTTGTCTTGACTTTAAAATAGAGCTCACAGTAAAAAAAAAAATGGAATCAGACTTCAAACTTTAACCAAGGCACAGATACATGCTTTCCTACTGCCTTCCTACTTCCTACTTTCATCATTCATCTTCTGCTGTTTGGAAAGAACATATTGAGCAATTCCTGGGGAGTGCTCAGTACCTGGACTGCCTTCAGACCAGGACTCAACATGCCATTGTATCACAGGGCAGCAGTTTCATGCTAGAAGTGCTCAGGATGATCAAGATTAGGGCTTACTTTGTCTTTCTGAAGAGCTTGATTCCACATAGTGCTAAAAATCAGATTCCATCTTGAGGAAGAAAAACGAATACAGTAGTAATAAAGAAAATATCACAAACAGTTGATAAAGATTAATAACATTGCTAGAACAGTCTTAAATTTTACAAGGCATTCAACTAACTACTGAAAAAAAGTAATCAAACAGTAACAGTGTGTTGTGTTAGTACCACAACTGGAGAAGCTTGTTTTTCTGTGTATTTATACATTGATATCTCAATACTTCAGGTTCTTCCCTACATTTTACATCACATCATTACTCACAACACTTTCTGTAGCCTATAGAGCTGTGCCATTAATGTATTTCCTATTTTTCTGCTTCTGTCCTGGATACCTTCTGGCTATTTTTTCCTAAAAGATACACCTTAGTTCAAAGAAGAATTTGATCAGTCAGAATAGTTCTCTGTCCTACATTGTTATCTAAGTAAGACTAGATGATCATAATAGTCCATCTGAATCTTATCAATTTCTGAATCAATACATTTGGTCACTAAAATATATCAGTCTTCCAGTTGTGGTGGAAGAGATCAGTTGTAACTGTCAAAGAAACTAAAAGTGATTAGTAAGAAGCTGGAAATATTGAAGAAAGGAAAATTATCTTTTACTAAAATGCCCATTTATTTTACTCACCTATGCTCTAGAAAAATATAGAAACTTCACTGTTGGAACTGTATGGAACTACTGGATCCTACAATTATCTGAAGAAACATTTGCAAATGTAAAATCCCCAGGAAAAAAAAAGTTCATAAGGGAGGAAGTTAAGAAGAACAAGCACAGAGAAGACATATGAATAAACACAAATATAGTAAGTATTATTTTCAGGTACTCATGAAAAAAACAAAACTGGAAGATAAGACACATCTCATTTGAAAACAATGTGAACAAAAATAATTCTGCACTTAAAAAAGGAAACATAATTATAGAAAACTTAAAATTTCTTATCCTCATGTATTTTCAGAAGAAGAAATTGTGGATTTATTTAGATATAAATCCAGATGCTATGAAGGAAAAAGATGTTAAACTAGTAAAAGTCAGTAAAGAAAAATGCCTCAAAGTAAATAACTCACTGAATTTGTTACACTGTCCTGACATACATGATCAATAGTTACTTAGATAAAATAAAAAGTATATAAATGCACATTATATAACTATATTATATAAAAATATATACATAATGGATGTTTACCAATGCACTGCCTTCTAATTTGATGGTGTCACAGCAAACCGCAAAAAAGTCATTGATAATTAGACAGATTATAGATGTATTCTATGCTGAGACACAGTGGTTAAGAACATACTTTAAATTTATTCGGATTCAGAAATTCAGAGGATAAAATCCTGCGTGCACTGAAGTTGGAGGCAAGTTGTTTTGAGTTTGAGGGAGCAAGGATCAACCATGTGTTTTAAAGACTTCGTGGCACCAGAAGCAAAATTTTTAACATTAAATTCAATCATTTGCATTGCACAGTCATGGAATTTAAACATAAAGTAAACCTTAAAGACATAGAGAAAGACAGAAAGATAGAAAAGAAAGATAGCAAGCTTCTCTCTGACAATTTATAGCCCTGTTTTTGATGGAGTAGCAAATGAAAGAAGTAAAAACAGGGAAAATAAAGAGAGCAGTAATAAATCTAGTTGTTTTTTAGTTGTGGCAGTATGCATAGCTTCAGGCTTGTATGATTTAGAGGAATTTAAAAATATATAAAACTAAATAACAATTCCACAAACATATGAGGTATCTCTTTATGAAAAAATACTTTTTAAAGAAGCATTAAAGATTGGGTGTTCCAAATCTACAAAATCATTGCAAATTATACTGATGAAACTGGTGACATGGAAATGTAGGAATGTAAAGAAGATTAGAGCAAAGGACAGTCCATAAGACCTCCTAGCTACCACTGCCAGTTCTACCACTTGCTTTTCTGTGTGGCCTTTTGCATTGTCTCCCCTTTTTAAGCAGTAAAGGGTCTATTAGTACCTTATTTTTTCGCTTTTATATTATGTGGACATAAAAATTAAATTCTTTAGTTAAAGTTACATGAAAAAAAAATAAATACATGAAAAAAATAAATACATGATAAATACATGAAAAGCTTTCAATTAAAGCTTCTTTCCCCTAAATGTTCCCTGCCCCACACTCTGTGTAAATCTATGGTCGAAACCAAAGAATGACGTATGCAAACCTAAGACCTACAGAGAAGTCAAGTCTGTTAGTGAAGTTATGTGCTTGTGACCATCAGGAACAGGTTTGGATTAACTCCAGTGTCATCCACATATTCTGTATTATAGTTGAGAGTAGAATTTTCTTAAAATAGTCTATTCATTGATATGTAATACAATGGTAAATGAAAAATTATCACTATCCTACTAGAAAAATTTGTGGAAAACAGATTCCAGTAGCTGAAGTGTGTACTAGTAAAAAATGTGATAGAATGTGGATACAAAAAGTGTCTTTTGATCAAAACATAATACTTGATAATATCTAATATATTACATGACACATGACGCACTAGGATGTTTCCTGTAATAACCAATCAGTATAAAAAGTATTCATTATTTCTCTTTTTTGTAGATATAGAAAACATTTTTAAAAATAAATGACTAAAAAAGTCTTTTTAAAAGATGTTACAAATTCTCTGAATTATTTCTGCAGTATAACATTGTTTTGTTTGGTTAGTGATTTCTGAATTAAACTAATGAAGATGATCTTCATAACTTGGAATGAAACACAGTGCTTCTTAGTAGAGCTAGTGGTATTTTGTTTGAGTGACATAGTTTATTACCAAAAGCCTTGGAAGCTAAACTCAGAACCTGTAAATGTTGTGTACAATTCGTTCAGCCTGCTGGCAAAGACTATTTTCCTAGACACTGAGTGACTTAAAGAAGAGTTTTCACTAGGGACAGCTGTATGCTACAAAACTGAATGTCCAAAAAGCTTTCTGTCTATTCCCTTCTTTGATGCTATTAAGACAAGAGGTTCTGCTGAGTCATGTATTATCTCTAAAGTACAAGTGATGTTTTACATAGACAAAGATCAACAGTAAATTTCAAAGTTATAAAAATCGGTTTGAAGAGAAACCATTTGACTTTATTGAACTAAAAAGAAAGACCTATACATTCTATAATCAGCCAGAGATTAGCTAAAAACAAAGTATCACCAAAAATTAGAGTATTATTTTGTATAGTTTAAATATCTGAATATTTTCCTTCATGCACAAATATTCCACTCAACTGAACTTCTTTTTTACCATGATCCGGTGGGTCTCTTCCAACCTGGTTATTCTGTGATCCTGTGATTTCATCCCTAGGAAGCTTACGGACTTCATGTAAATGCCCTGATCCCCTTATGATAAATTTCTGGTTCTGTTTATTCCTAAAATACTTGGTAGTTCTCAGTTGGTGACGAAGCAGAGAGAGAAACAAACACACAAAATATCAAATGGTTTGTTCCAGGTAAATGATTTTGGCTCAGGCAGAAAAACAATTCCAAGTGTTTTTATGAAAACTGAGGATAAAAGCTTAAGCAGACTCCTGAAACTGTTTCTTGTGCAGAAGCTGTTCTGAATAAAAAGCTAAGTCAAAACAACATCAGTTCATGTACTTCTTGCAATGAGTGGACATTCTATGTTTTGTTTTACTTTTAAACTTATAACCCAAGGTGGTTAAAGAACAGCCTTGCAGATTCTGTATCTTTGCCTTCACAGAAGCAGTTCAGAAGACAGACTAGACCCTAAGACAAGGCGTGTTTTTACTGGCCTATTTTTTTTTTTACATCAAGCCATGTTAGCAAGCAACAATAATAACAAATGAAGTAAAAATGCTTCCACTTTAAAAGATTCTTTTGTTATAACTGTGGCTAACTCTCAGTTCTGTTATAAAGTGGCTATTTATGAATCATGTAAAAGAAAAAAACACAGCAGGATGTGTGTTATCGGGAGATAACAACATGTCCAGTGGCTTTAGTTTTACACCCATAAATGCTCATTTAAGATGATCATTTGAAGTTGATGACAAAATTCCTACTCATTTCAGTGGCTGCAGACTCAGGTGTTAGTACAAGAAACACATAAGATGCTACCTTCTGCTGATCATGGAAAGCTTATGGAACCTATGGGATTCTTAAGAAAACTGAGGACCAAAGTGCACAGATTGAAGTGATTTAGCTTTTACTATTGGGATGGGAAGCTCTTTCTAATCGTGCTTGAAATGAATGAAAATCAGAGCATTATCTGTTTGAGGCTAATAATATTGCAATGCATTCTTTCATCTCAGAGTGAAAGAAAAGCTGAAATTCCTATTTGTTGCATTGAACAGAATATTTTGAAAAATTCCGGTGCAGAAAGAAGGAAATACTTAATTTCAGCATTTTCACAACTGAAATACTTTCATACTTTCATACAGCTAAACGGAGTGTTTTGCTTAACACATAGGTCATGTGTCTTTGATGAGGCAACATACATTTCATTTGAAAAGAAGGAATTTGGCCAAGATATACTAACCTGCAAGAGTTATGGGTGTAATGCATATACAGCAAAGCAGCTGCAGAGCGATATGCATTTCAGTATGTGTTGACTTAAAAAGAACATTTCAGATTAGTTCAGCAAACCAGAATATTTGGTTTTGTATTTAGCCAACTGGAAAGAATCTATTACTTTTCTTGATTCTCCTGATGTGAAAATGGGGGAGTATCTACATAAAAGGCTTCTCTCATGGAAAAGAAAACAGAAGATACTGTAACAGTATATTTTCTATAAAGAGAAAAAGAAAGTGCAAAATACCTTGATATACAAAGTTCTTAATCAGCTCTAAGGTATATGAAATCCCATGATAATTGTGCAGGCCAGAACCATTGCTAATACTATCAAGAGGAAGTTGCTTCTTGATTGCTACTTAAAAGTTTTCACTAGGCCAAGGAAGACACAAATCTGTTTTTATTTCAGCACTTCTTTTTTTTTTTTTTTGTGTGAGCAAGATGAACTATACCAAGAATTTGTTTAGCAGGCAAGAATTTTTATGAAATAAAAACCTAGAAAAGCTGGAATTAATTTGCATTCTTTTAGAGGTGCTAGATGGTCAGTCCTTGACTCGGAGACCTTTTTATGTTAAGAGTAATTTTTTCAGGTAATTGGTAGACAATATAGCAAAAGCTTGCATTTCCGTGACTACTACTTTTATTCATTTATCTGCACAATGGCTAACAAAAGAATTTGTGTCCCAAGGATTGTAAATCTACTGCCAACAACTAGCATTAAATATATTTATAGATAATCTGAAAGGTCAGAATAGAAGAAAACAGAATAGATAGGCTTTTCATTTGGTTATGCTATATATCTTGGTGAAACAAAGAAGACTAATACCTTGCCCTTGCAGCTACTTGGGCCAGATAAGGATTCTTTCCTGCAGTAGCATCATTTTGGCTGCATCATTCGAGCTTTTAAATGCTATCTGTAACTCAGCCATTTTTTTTTTCTTAATCAAACTCTCTCCTCCTCCCAAACAAACACCTAAAAGGAATTGTATTGACCATTTGAAAGTGTGAGGGAAGAAGGAAAAAAATCAAAATGATCAGAGAACTTCTCAGCCACCCAAATTTGTAGACATTTTTATAGCTGGATAGCACTGCCTCTATTAAGTTCCATTAGAATCTACTGACTATGTCTATGCATCCTGAAAGTCTATGACAGCCACAGTTTCTTTAGCAGAAAGTGTTATATATAAATTTCATTTGGACACTTGTGTGAGACCCTGCTGCTTAACAGCTGTGTAGGTGTGTGCCTTTCAAATGCAACCTGTAGAAGGTGGATTTCAGTATTAAAAGCTCAAATACATGTATGTGAATGCATTTCTGTCTAAATACAGGAAATCGGAATATCAAACTGAAAAATGAAGGATAAATCAAACATCCATGGGTTGCTTTCTTCAATTACTTATTTGCAATTTCACTTCAGTCTTCCAGAGGCTGGTTCTGAATAAGTTTATGGGAATAATTTACCTATTTCAATTATGGATCAGGACCCTTTATTCCTTTATAGGGAATATAAGAAGTATAATAGAAATAAATCAAAAGTCAGAAGTTTTAGACAATACCACTGTTAAAGAGTTCTCCAGTCTTGGCTTGGAATGGTAATGCAATTGTTTAAACAATCCTTATTCACACAATGACAGGACTTCCTTATATAGGAGAATGTTGCCATGCAAGATGTAACAAGATTCTGCCTCGTTTGCTGTACCATACATGATTCAGTCAGTAACAGCACTCTTAAGAAATCTAGCTATGCCTCTCAGTCTGAAGATGACTATATTACAACTTAGACCTAGGTATAAAAGTACAGAAAAAAACCCCATTTATCAACAGCCCAGTAACATTTCTATGTAATTATGTACCAGCTAGTTTTTGAACTCCATTCAAATTGTTTTGTCCTTTGGAAAATGCTGCCAGACAAATTATGTTTGGACAGTAAACAAACTAGGGAAATTATTGCATGGAAGTAGCTACATCAGTCTACCTAGAATAAAATTAATGTGAAATTCAAACAAATAGGGGTCAAATCTAGTCTCTTAAAAATGTTTTCTAAGCTACTCAAAGTTATTTGTCCTGCCTTGGCACTGCCCTGTTTCATCCAGAACTGAAATCAGAAATTCCAAAATACTGTGCGAAAAGCTGGTTTTGAACTACATCACAAGACGGACTGTTTTTCGGAGACTGTCATCTGATTTCCAGACTGGAGGAGATTGTATGAAATCTACTAAACTCTGGAGTCTGCTGAACTTCTCGAGGTACATTTGAACTGAACCACCAAATCTTTGTGACTCATTCTTCACTAATGGCCACATTTTGTGGAAATGAGTAAAAATAAAAGTTTTATTTTGGGAAAGGAGGAAACACAATGTACTACACTAATCAGAGGTTTGCTTCCATTATCCTTAAAATTAGAACTATACCATACATCCAGCCACACTGATCATAGTGATTTAAAGAAAGAGTATGTCCCTGAAGTCACTGGAGAGAAACTGCTTCAAATGGGAGAAGATTTCTGCCATATCTATTCATGAAATGCAGTTAAACGGCAGGCATACTGCATCTTATTCATCCATAATATAAACTTCCACTGCTTTAATGATATTTCATTAGGAATGAAGTTGATTCATTAATCCTAACTTGACTCTTCTTTCCCTATAATCACTGGCTTCTGATATTGTATTGGCACAGTTCACAATGGTCACCCTGTTGTAATGGTGTTTATGGTCATGGTGGCTTAGCCTCTCTCTGCCTTATCTGTTTATCTGCAAAGCAAAGCCTGATTTGCAAATCTAGTATGCATACTATTTAATTTAGAGCTTGAAAATGAAAGTTCTGACCTGGTTTTGCTCAGTAAAGAAACAGATGTGTTAAAGGTTGGCATAGGTTCCTGCTAAAAAGTGTTAACCATTTTGTGAAGTTTTAAAAATTTCTGTATATTTTTCATTACCTTGAAGTCTCAAAATGAACAAACACTACGAAAAAGGTGTTCTTTTCTGTTTAAACTCTTAGTTTATAACTTAATCCTGTTTAAATTATTTAAATCAGCAAATGTCTGTATTTTTTTTTTCAGCAGAATCATAAACTAGAGTAAATTCTTTTGTGCTTAGCCTCGAAAATGGATATAAGAAAAAACCTAATTTATGTATTGAGTTTGTGAAGTGTCGCATGCAATGGGAACTTTCAAGGGACTGGACCAAAACAGCACAAAAGTCAGGAAATGACTGCCACGATGGATTTCAGAGGCAGCACATTAGAAACAATGTCCTCTTACAAATTCTGTAACTTTGGAACATACCATCCCAGAACACAGCTGGGGTAGTGGAACTAGCCACCTGAGCCATAATGAACAATAGTTTTGTTAAGTATGATGACAAAGAATATAAGTCTATATGTAAAGAGCAGGGAAACAAAAGCAAGTCACAGCTGACTTTTAGAGCCTATGCCAGTGCTGAAAAGGAAGTCTTCATCCCACTGAACTAATTCAGGACGCCAAATGGGTGTCCTTGGGGAGTTTTGTTCAGGCAGCAAATCTCGTGTCGGTCAGATAGTGTGCTCCAGCCAACATTGCCGTGGCCAGAGAGCGGTGCGGAAGGGAAGCTGTTCTCCCCACTGAATGGTGTCTTTGTTCGCCTCGCTGCAGCAGTTACATTCTGCAGGCCCTACAGATACAACAGTGGCTGTATGAGGGAGGAATGGAAATGAGATGCTGGCTCCCCCCAAAAAGTCCTACTTCTTTCCATTAAAACTGCAAAGGAATTCTGGCAACCGAAAACCAGCCCTTCATATTGAGAAATTTTTTCCTGCCTCTAAAAGCTGAAGGAGCCAAAAGCACAAATATAAGCTAAAATATAGCACAAATGGGCATACATGAATATTTTATAGGTTGGTTACCTTGCAAAACAGGACAAGGCCTACAGGTAAATCAAAGACAATAATCACACGGTGGCTCAAACTCCCTGCAAATCTAAGCCTAAGCCCTAAACAACAGTAGAATTGCAATGCAACCAGAACTTATGTGTTTGCTAAATAAGTTCTTTAGTATGTTCCTGCTACACAGGTAAATAAGTTAACCTTTGATCTCTACACCTTTTTCAATCTCTTTCAGGGCAAAAAACCCTCTTTGCTGATACAAAAAGTTGTCATAAAATGACCATAGTTTGAGTTCTTTCAAACTGGGGCAAAGTGCCAGTGAGCTATGGGATGTCATATTATTTTTCAACTCGAAGTATGAAGTCACCTTCTCCTGCTTCTGTTCAGTGGGAATTATCCTATTAATAAAGAACCATCTCTTCTATATTCATAACTCATTTTAGAAAAGCAATATTGAAAGCTTTTTTCATAATTCTCATCTTCCACACAGAGCTTGCTCATCATCATAGTGATGTAAAATATTAATATTTCTTTAAAAGTGAGGCTTTAGGATAGTCTTGTCAGAGAAACCAGAATTGTATAACAAATGTGAAGGAGGAACTATATTGGTGGGAATGGTTGGACTCGATGATCTGGTGGGTCTCTTCCAACCTGGTTATTCTGTGATTCTGTGATTCTGTGATCATATATTATAACTGAACTATGTTTACTACTTGTGGCTTAATTTGCCTTTCTATCCTATTTCGTGTAATAAAAGGGCAGTTTGTTTGCATTAGCAGTTATTTTCTATTGTCATCATTGGTTTGCTCACCACATAGCTGTGATATGCTTGACTCCAGTGTGTGTATTGTAGTTGTGACGCTCACATAAGTTTTGTGACTCTTATTGTAGTTGTAAGGCTCACAGTATGTATTCTGACTCTTAGTGTTCCTCTGCCTATATGATTTATTTTCTAAATTTTTCTGTTAAGAGTACCCATGAAAGAAACCTTATAGCCAGGTGGAAAATCTTACAATTTAATTTTGGAAAATCTTATGTTACCGGCTCTTATTCAAACATGAACTTCCATTGGTGTAAATAAATGCAGGATATAGTACAGAGAGAGCTTTTGCTTTGTAGCAGTTCACTCATGAGCCCCAGCTGTGTGTTTGCTCAGGGAAATAAAGGCAAAGTAAGAACTCTTATACTCCCCTGCATGACCTAGGTATTTTGCTGGAACTACAGCAGCATTTCTACTGTGCAACATATAAGTAGCGGTCAACATGTTGACCCTAGCAAAGGCATTCGTCACCTTCAAGGAGGAGCTTGGCTTCCCAAAGGATCAAGTCGTAAATATTTAACTGCTCATGAGCACAAAATAACCAAACCCACACTATTATGTACCTACAGGAAATACCATTACAGTGAATGCTCTTAGTTAGAGGTGGATGGAGCACTGGAGAAGAAAATTTTCTGCCCACTAGACATCAGCATTTTTAGTGAATGTGAATGCAGAATTTCAACATTAGATGGCAGAATTCCCAGTGGGGTTTCTATGAAACTTTAAAACCATAATCAAAACCAGAAATTTTCAAAGGTAAATGGTATGTTAGCTGCTGAGCCTTGAAAATTCGGAACATAGCAATCACAAATGTATGTTGAACCAAATCTGTTGAGCTAGCTATCAACAGACTGCAACTTAAACACATATGTTCTTATCTGTCCCTGGTAAGTATTAACTTCCTAAGGTACATGAATATTGTGGCTATGTATGGATAGAAGTTGAAGTAAAATGCCAAAATAAACAAATGCTAAACATCCATTTTAAAAGTACATCTGGTCGTTTTTTAAACTTAAGTTGAATGCTAAACACTTGTAACCTGATGATAAACATTTGTAGCTTTTAAAGACACACAAAGATAAAATAAAATCTGAGAATGCCACAAAGAATTCTTCATAAACTGGTGCAATCTAATATATTCATGATAACATCTGCTACAGTATCTAAATGAGATAGTTTTTGAAAAGTTAAAAGCTTTATTTGCTTATTAACTCATGGGTATTTTTCTATACAGTTATTTACCTAGAGGCTAGAAAATCAGAACAAAGCCAAGCCTTTATTTGCTAAGCAACCTATCAAGCGAATGTATAGAATCATTTTTAAGTAGGTCTAATGGCAGCTTTTTTGAGTTGTGTGTTGAATTTTTATTTACCTTGCTGTTACAGCAATAAGAGCAAGGTGGGGTCTTATTCACTCAGTTGGTAGGATCCTAAAATTCTGAATGCTTCACTGTTTACCAAGTCACCAGACACATGAATGTTGGGTTGGACCATATTTACCCAAATCCTAGTCTACTGACAACTAGGTGTGGTTTTATTGGACTTTTACTCATACAGCTTTGACAGAGAAGCTCAACTTCTTAGCTACAATGCTTTAAAGAAATTATACAGACATTCAGAGATGTGTTAATTTATGGCAATATATATTAATTTGGAATGTTTTGTTTATGGGAGACATATCTGGATGCAATGACCAGAGGCCAGAAATTACCAGGCTGTGACAAAGTAAAAAATATTTATTTGTGCTAACTTTGCAGACAGCAAATATCAGTTTATCAAAGGCAATGTGCTGCAACTAATTAAATCATAGTCTTGCTTGATGCTGAATTAGTAACTAGGATTACAGATCACACCTTTAAACAGAAAAAGGTTTTGACTTCTCTCTCCAGTCTGCTATACCACCAGAGAAAAAACAAAAAAATTCCTGTTTCATATTTTAAATAGGTGTTGTTTCGTAATTGTAGTTGTAAGATTGAGAGACATTATGTAATGCAGTTCTAGCTGCAATGCATGATTAAAGTTACAATTTAATAACTTAAGGGAAAATTTAACTGAAGAGGAATTTGGCTGCTGTGACCTTTAACAAAGGAAAGTTGTCATATTGTTTACAATGACAAGAATTTTGAAATCCTTTGAAGAATGTTGAACAGTTTGAAGTACTCAAAGTATTAGTTATGATGATAAGACCTGAGCTTTGGAAGTAAGTTATTGCAGCTCTTAATGTGTCCTGTTCTTCAGCTACAATAGTTTCATGGCATGGCTGATCTATTTTAAAGGAATGATGACATTTCCAAGAAAAAAGGAAAATGTTTTTTTAGTAGTCATCATCTAAATCATAACAGAATTTTTACTTTTTTTTTCCTTTTTACATTCCCTGTTTGCTTACTCATACAGAAGGAAAAAGTTATGGAATCTATCTTCTGTTCTTTAGCAATATTTGGCAGGCACATGTGATGTTTGAAAATATTTCAGAAGGCCTCTCTTTTGGCAAAGCTGATATAAAGTGGCCACTGAACAATAAACAATCCTCTTTTCCCCTTGCACACCATAAGAAATATCCCGTATAATCAAATCTACAATAACACAGAAGGTCATAATACAGAATATATCTTAAGAGCACTGCATATCCTGGAAAAGAGTTTGCAAAATTTTGGTAAAGTCATTAATTTTAATGGTATGGCATCCTGGCCTACAGCTATTTCAGCTTACTTTGGAGACTGCCTGCTTCAAACTCTACCCAAGTCATGGCAAACTCCTGTTTTTAAGTGAATGACTGTCTTGAAGCAACAGCCATATACAAACCTGAGATTGCCTTTCGTGATGCTGTTGCTGTTTGCAGTGACACTATCCAACCAATTCCTTCTGTAGGGTCAGCCCTTGGGATCCCAAGCAATTATTAGGTTTTCTTTGTCTTATATATGTCCATAGCCATGGTGATCAAGATACTACTTTCTACTCATGCTGGCATTCATGAGTTTATTTTATGTTAAACCAATGTCTGAATATGTATATTTTCTACATTTTGTTTGTTTATTTTCAAGAAACAATGATCTGATACCTTTAAAGAACAGCTCACACAATATTAAGAGATCCTTTCAGTACTACATAGAAGGGATAGAAATATACTATGCATCTACCAGATATGAACGATCTTAACTACTGACTTCAGAATCCTTTTCTCAGTAGCTGTTCTGGTGGTCACAGTTCGTGATTCATCAAACTTATTTAAAATCAGATTTCTTACTTGACTTTCCTGCTCCTTTTATATTTTGTCAAATACTCCAGAATGGCTACCTGGAATCATAAAATCTCTCCTATCCTTACATTAAATTTACAAATCACATCTTTTCTTTCAGTTTTTAAAAAAATATCTATTTTCTTGGACACTGTTTACAATTCAGTAATTGAGTTAGCATTCTTCTCCTATAAATAGACCTGCCTCTTTCAAATGAAAGAGGAATAACAATAATAAATTGTTAAAAGGGAATCTTTCCATGATCAGGGATTAAGGCAAAAGTAATCATCTTTTCTGTGATATTACTGAAAATTATTATTAATGCCTGTGGTGCATAAAGTACTGGCCTCCAATTCTGATGAAAGAAAGATACTATAGTCTGAATTAGAAGTATCCATGGGCAATTTAGTTTTAAACTATCCAGTACATTAACATTACCTTATTGCCTCTATGAGTGCTTCAAGACAGTATTTTTATCACAACTAATTTTCTGTATCTGTTGAACAACATTACATACGAAGACTCCCAGGTTGCTAGTTGCATGATTTTAATTAGACACATCTTTTCTCTTTACAGTTTATCCCCCCAAGAAATCTGTTTCCTTGTTATGTTAGAGTTTTTTGCTGGTCTGCTTTTGCATTCAGAACATCATTTTTGTTCTGGTACTATGGGTTACTCAGAAATTACTCAGAGCCAAGGAACTGACATCTGTCTCACTAACCATCTCAGTTCTTACTAGTACACATTGCATAATCTAAGTCTCTGTACAATATAACCACCCATTTTCACGAGCTTATGTCAGAAGTTTATAAAGGTGTTGTTCTTCGCAGGATGAGGATATATCTGTTTACTGAATATCTTGTGGAAGAGAATTCATGAGGATGCAAACATAAGATGTAGAATACCAACTTATGTCATTTCATTATTTCTAGAAATACATGGTGGATGGTCAGAATGGATAATTACCAGCCTATTCACTGTTTTCATAAAAGGTAAAATTACTTTTGTCCCATTGTTCAGTAAACATCCTTTGGAAAGTGCGATTTGGATGGAATGAAAGGTGACAAAATATAGAAGCACACTGAACTTCTAAGTCTCACTTGGTCCAGGAGCTAGATAGGTGATTGGTAACATCACCAGGGAGGTTGTGGAGAGGAGGGTGCTGGCCTTTTCTCCCAATTGACAGGGGACAGGACGAGAGGGAATGGCCTTAAGCTCCACCAGGGGAGATTTAGGCTTGAGATTAGGAAAAAATTCTTCACGGAGAGGGTGGTTAGGCATTGGGACAGTCTGCCAAGGGAGGTGGTTGAGTCAATGTCCCTGGAGGTGTTTAAGGTGAGGGTGGATGAGGTACTTAGGGGCATGGTTTAGGGATTGGTGGGAATGGTTGGACTCGACAATCCAGTGGGTCTCTTCCAACCTGGTTATTCTGTGTGATTCTGTGTGTGTGATTGGAAATGATAAAGTTTGAGGTGGACAGAGCCAATAGCGCAGTTTAGGGGATTCTTTTTATATATAAAAGTCTCTTTACAGATTTTCCAAGGTGTAAAATTGTAACTTGGTTCCATCATATACATTTGCTAGCATGCTTGCTATTACTTCTCTTAATGGTGAAATGATTATTATTTTGTACAGTATAAAATACATGTTATTTGTATCACATCTATTGAGCTGAACAGTGAAGGCCAGGCTAGCAGACACAGGATCACAGAACACATGTAAAATTCATTACTCAGTTCACAAGTGCAGGTTCAAGAACAATAACACTAACTTTCCACTTCCTCCATACTTATATTTCCTTGCGAAGGAAATACAGGTGTAGAGGCTAGAAAACATAACACTTTCCAGGCTTTGATCTGCACAGCTGCAGGGGCAGAGTTGTTGGTTAAGCTGTAGAGCATACTTCAGGCTAGATACAGACAAAGAAAGATTCCAACCAGCTCAACAGCAAGTGAGATGAAATCTTTCTTCTGGGAGGAAGGGATGAAGGATTCATGGAGAGTTAAGCACAGTATACTCTGCAAATGCACACGTACAAAAAGCTGCACCAAAGAAATTCATGGCTGGATCCTTTTATTGTTTTGTACCCTAAGATGAAAAGAACAAAAGGAACATGGAAGAAGAAAGTGAATATTCCCAATGGACATACAGTACTGCATACCATAAACTGCCTGCATGAGTCAACCCCCCCCATGTTTTTGTTAATCTGTAAGTGATAATATTGATTTGGCTCATAGAAAGGCAAGCTGCATGCAAGGTAATACATACAACTTGATAGATAAAATTTCTGAACAAAGTATATTCACTTCAAGCTGAAATATGAATTTAGAGGAGCATTTAGTGTTGCTGATGTCACGGGGAGACACATACAAAAATATGTACTGAAACATATACTGAAAAACATGTTGATGGGTAAGCTTTCCATCAATATATTCTCACAGTGTTAAAGACAGAGTTGAAAAGAGCCAAATCAGGCTTATCAGACTTAATTAAAGGAAACAATATATCCAAAGCAGGCATGAATTTACTTGAGAACATGATAATTGCTGTTTAAAGCACAGACTTGGACATTAGAGAATTACTGGTATGCACTATTTATTCTCTACCTGACACTGTAAATACATGATCACTACAAAAAGTAACCAAGGCAAGCATAAACAGAGAGAAAGTAGAACAGTTCCACTGAAACCCCCCCATACTATTTGTATTCTTGATGGAATGAGTCTTGTTCAGAGAAGGAAGAGTGTTTGTGACACATTTGGAGAATATGAAGCAATTGTTTAGCATTTAGTACTATGTAAAGGTAGACAAAGCCATGAAACTTAGGCTATGTTTGGTATTTACTGGAAAAAGAGATTTAAGACCTAATATCAGATTTGCTTCAGGAATGTAGCAGCAGATCAAAAAAAAACAAACCAAAAAAAACCAAAAAAACCCCTGCAATAGTGGAGAGAAGTCTCACCAAAAAATTATATAAAGAATGAAAGAAATTTATGAACATGAAGTACACAGTGGTTCTGTACACAAAAAGCAAGCATCTATGTAACATAATTCAGGCTAAAAAAAAGACAGCTCTGGATGATACAAGAATCTCATGGACGAGCCTTTCCTATCTACTGCTGCGCATATTCTCCTGTTTGAAATGAAAAGTTAGTCACACTTAGTGGCAAAGGCAGAGGCATCCTTGTGTGTTGCCTTGGATTTGACAATGAAAGATCTTGCCTAGTCTATAAGAAAGACTTAGACAAGAGTCTCACACAGAAAGCAGTAAGAAGTTTCAGAAGGCAGAAAGCATAGACCGGACTGCGTGGCATTTCTGGTTTGTTTTGGTGGGTTTTGTCAGGGATTGTTTCTTATTTTGTTTTCTTTTCTTCAGGTTTTGAACTGTAACTTTTTTAGATCTTTTGTAGTCAAAATAAATGTTTATGTTAATTGGGCAGAGTCCATGATTTAGAGTTTTGGCAACAGGAGATCTTACCACATCTCTTTTCAAACTGGCAGGCATTGACATGACTTAAGCATGTCTGCAGAGTTCTGATGAATGATTCAAAGTATACCTGTATCAGCTCTTGTCAGACAATGTGAAACTGATTCCATATAATTATTGCTAGGCAGAGCAGTCTATTTTACTACACAATTATGCGAAAGCTTAAGCGGGAATTTGAAGACAATCTCTGCAGTGATACAGACAAGATCACAGAAGCACAGAATCACTAGATTGGAAAAGACCCCCAGGATCATCGAGTCCAACCATTCCTATCAAGCACTAAACCATGCCTCTCAGCACCTCATCCACCCATCTTTTAAATACCTCCAGGGAAGGTGACTCAACCACCTCCCTGGGCAGCCTGTTCCAGTATCCAATGACCCCTTCCATGAAAAAAATTCTCTGATGTCCACCCTGAACCTCCCCTGATGGAGCTTGATGCCATCCTCTCTTGTCCTGTCCCCTGTCACTTGGGAGAAGAGGCCAGCTCCCTCCTCTCCACAACCTCCTTTGAGGGAGTTATTGAGAGCAATGAGGTCTCCCCTCAGCCTTCTCTTCTCTAGGTTAAACAACCTCACTTCCCTCAGCCGTTCCTCTTGTTCTCCAGCCCCTTCACCAGCTTTGTTGCTCTTCTCTGGACTCGCTCCAGAGCCTCAACATCCTTCTTGTGGTGAGGGGCCCAGAACTGAACACAGTATTCAAGGTGCGGTCTCACCGAGTACCTGCCGAGTACAGGGGGAGAATAACCTCCCTGGACCTGCTGGTCACGCCGTTCCTGATACAAGCCAAGATGCCATTGGCCTTTTTGGCCACCTGGGCACACTGCTGGCTCATGTTCAGTCGGCTGTCAACCAACACCCCCAGGTCCTACGCCTTCAGGCAGCTTTCTAGACAGACTTCTCCTAGTCTGTAGCACTGCACAGGGTTGTTGTGCCCCAAGTGCAGGACCCGGAATTTGGCCGTGTTAAACCTCATGCTGTTGGTCTCTGCCCAGGGGTGCAGCCTGTTCAGATCCCTTTGCAGAGCCTCCTCACCCGCCAGCAGATTGACACTTTCACCCAGCTTGGTGTCATCCGCAAACTTGCTAAGGGTTCACTTGATGCCTTTATCCAGGTCATTGATAAAGACATTGAACAGGGCTGGAACCAAAACAAATTAATGTGGTAGGTGACTGCATTTTCAGCATCCAAAGTGAACCTGAAACATAAAAATGCTACTGTGTCCATTCCTTTCAAGGCAATACATTTCTTTGTGTTAGTAATGGACTGAAATGTGCAGAAAAGTATGAGCTTAAAACTGTACTAACCGATGTATCAGAGATAAAAATGTAACTGTTCATACGCTCAGCACAATAATTGCAGTAATCTGTCTTCTAGCATATTGAATGTTCTTTGAGTATGAATATACTATGATAATATTTTCATGTATTTATAGCTTTTGGTACAGTTAAACTATGGAAATATTTTAGTTCTCTATGTCTTACAAGGCAAAAACATTTTTAGCATGATAGGTGGTTGTTGTTAAGTGTCCAAATTACCACTGAGCAACCACTCAGCCAAGGTTATTACAGCTAAGAATCCTGCAAACAAACATCTTCAAAGTGCACTACCAAATTTTGTTCCACAAATGGACACATCAGCTATTTTTCATAACCTCTATTATTAACTAACACAGTGATATGCAGTAGGTGAAAATTTTCAGTAATGCTAGTAGTTTCATCTTTTAAAATTAGTGTGTGTCTTAAATAAATCTGCAAAGAAATAAAGTTTAAAAAGTACTTGGCTTTATTAACTTCTGTTTCTCACAAGCAAAAGTGAAGATAAGGTAGGCCTCCACTCAGTTATCCATCATGTTTAACTTTGTCCCTCAAATAATTCTGTCGCATTCAACAAAGCAGTATACATTTCTCCTGTCAACAGTGATATACTTAAATGTTAACTGTGTGTTTTCTGAAGCATTAAGCTGGTGAATATCCTCTTTGGGTTTATATCTACTACAAGTGAATCTGAGAAAGATTAATGACAGTATTTTTAAAAAATATACTAAAAAATGCAAGTCATTTCAACTGCTTTCAGCTGTGAAGAGATACATATGTAGTCAAACAGCTGTCTCTGCTCTCAGTAGTGGCAGGGAAAGAGAGATGGCAATTCTTTCCATCTATGCTAGACACTTATCTTTGGACGGGATGAATCACCCTTCGGGAGTCTCTACCTCTCTTCCTTTACTATAGAAGTGTAGATGACTAGCTTAGACTCAATGCCTAAATTTAGATTGCTAAAATTAGACGGGATACACTCCACTTTCATTCATTCGTTTCATTAGTCCAGTTAAAGGAATGTACTGGAAAAAAAATGGTGCAATTTTGTTGAAAGCTGTGATAATACTGTCCTGCGTTGGACAGTCTGGAGTTTAAGTAATGTGTGGGTGAAATGAAATATCATCACCATTTTACACACAGTGAATTCAGCGTGAAGAAAGACTATGTGAATCACTCTCACTTACACTAAAACTTTGTGCCAGAGTATTAATAAAAAGACAGCGATAGTCTGTTAGACTGCACAGAAAACATTAAGCAGTTCTTCAATAGAGCCCTGCTAGTTCACTTCACAGATAGCTTTAAATATGATGTAAAAGTTCTATTCTGAAAAAAACATACTTGCAATGTCTAGGATCAGAGTTATCTAAATGATCACTAATCTCTCAGCATTCATTAAAGTAGTTAGAGTAAGCCTAAGATCTAGCCCCCACTGCTAGAAGCTTAATGGTCAAAACCTGCTGTATAGACTATTTATTTATTCTAAAGATACCTGTGGCAAAAAATAAGCTTTTACATTTTCATGCTTTGGAAAAAAAATGGTATTATGTTTTCAGATTTGGAAACAGGGAATTGTCTTACTATGTTTTACATTTAACCTTTGGCAATAGACAGATGTTGCTAATCACAGATATTTAACACCGAGGAAATGACTTCCTGAATCTTATTTATTACCCCTTGAGAATGTGTCTGGTAAATTCATAACACAATGAAGTCCTATAAAAAAAGGCCATAGGTATTAAAGCAATGATGTTTGTTGGAATACTGTTTGGAAATAGTTGAAATTACCCTGTTTTGCAAAGCATTTTTTTTATCTTTATTCCAGTTAGCAATAGAGGATAGTCTTAAGGTAATAAATTAAATGCAGGTTCTGATATCAAATAAATTAAGGTCTTTTGGTAAATGGCAGGTTTACAACAAATCCTAAGAGTACTGCACTTCCACCCACTCACTCCAGAATTATTATGATTTATAATACCCATCCCTCCATTTGTTCATACGCGTGCATATATGAATTTGTATGTGTTTGTATATAAGTATACATTCACGTGCAAGTAAGTGCATTAGCTTCATGCAAACCATACATGCCAATTCAAAGCTCAATTAATAACCCCAGTAAGCACAGCAGAGTTTCATTCCTTGTGGAATGAAATTAATTAACAGGAGGTAATTAACAGATGTGTGAAGACATTTTTGGCCTTACTTATAGAATCATAGAAACATAGAATCACTAGGTTGGAAGAGACCCACCGGATCATCGAGTTCAAACATTCCCACCAATCCCTAAACCATGTCCCTCATTACCTCATCCACCCTCACCTTAAGCACCTCCAGGGAAGGCGAGTCAACCACCTCCCTGGGCAGACTGTTTCAATGCCTAATGACCCTTTCCGTGAAGATTTTTTTCCTTATCTCAAGCCTGAATCTCCCCTGGTGGAGCTTAAGGATATTCCCTCTCGTCCTGACCCCTGTCACTTGGGAGAAGAGGCCAGCTCCCTCCTCTCCACAACCTCCCTTCAGGTAGTTATTGAGAGCAATGAGGTCTCCCCTCAGCCTCCTCTTCTCCAGGCTGAACAACCCCAGCTCTCTCAGTTGCTCCTCGTGAGATTTGTTCTCCAGCCCATTCACCAGCTTCATTGCTCTTCTCTGGACTCGCTCCAGAGCCTCAACATCCTTCTTGTGGTGAGGGGCCCAGAACTGAACACAGGATTCAAGGAGCAGTCTCACCAGTGCCAAGTACAGAGGGAGAATAACCTCCCTGGACCTGCTGGTCACACCATCTCTGCATCCTTAGTGTGGTCTGCTGCACACCATACTAACAAGGCTCCTGCACACCATATTGATGAAGTCATGAAAAATCTGCTTTGTTTCACTTTAATCTCTTATTTTTGTGTGTATGTGTTAAATTGCTTACAGTAAACATAACTTTAAACAGCTCTTTGTTGGTTAGTGTGGTGTTAGAAATATATTCTGGACTGCATTTGACTCCAAAAATCCATATTTCTTTTTCAGCCCTGATAGACAGAGCCTTTTCTCCTGTATATCAAACAATTTGTTTAAATCAAGACTAGTAACAAAATGACAATGGCACAGTGTACATTTCCAGTCTGAATATTTTCTTTGTATTGTCTATGAATACTTGAATATTCAGAATGTATAAGGTAGAAGAGTTGCATATTGGGAAACAGCTTGTACATAGTACTGGAACATTTGCAGAGTGGCATTAAAACACACTAAAATACACAGGCAATCTTTTGTCAAATCTAATACATACTGCTAAAAGCACTATCTTGAAGACCATATGATAACAATCAGCTTGGTTGATAAGGCTTACTTTTACTCAAGAACTAGTTAGAACACATTTATTACAGTGACAGTTGGCTATAATCATAATAGGCTTGTATTTGTGCCATGCAATACTAGTGGTCCTTATTGTTACTTGGCATTTATTCTTTACTCTGCTACGTAGGCAATCAAGCTAATGATTCTGTCTCCCATTTCTTTGACCTTTTTCTTCAGCTATTTTTGCGCATCTACATTACCACAGTCAACTGGTATTCTAAAAAAGATATCACAAATATTCTGTGTGATTTTTCTAGCCTCATGATCTTTGTCACTCAAAATAAAATAAATATATATACTCTGAAAGATGCAGTGAAATTTCTTGTTCAAGCCAAATATGAAGATATAGGATGATTTGATATTATTACTACCCCTCTTAGACTTACCCTAGCTTGACTGTATTGCTTAATCTTTTTATATAATTTCGATAACTTCATGTGTAATTGAATAAAATATTATTTCTCGTGTGTTTACTCCCAATATTCTCACACTGTGGTAGCAATTTTACATTTCACAACACACCATCTGTTTCTCCTCTTTTACTTAGGGGGGTCCAGTTTATGCAGTCACACATATCAAAACTGCAAATCCATCTATTTACCAATAAGACCTTGATAACCAGATAGACTCTGAGATACTCTTTTTTTGTCAATTTTTCCTTGCTTTCACTATCACTGAATGTACAGTAAGTAATATATTTTAGATGCCAGTAAAATGTATCTCAAACCTTACCAACAGAACAGAACTATTTGAGATCATCCATCCAAATCAATTTTTACATGTGTAAAACACGGCTGGCTTCAGTGAGATTGAACAATCCTGGATAAACTGTTCATTTGAGATGAAAACAGTCTGCAAAGCTACCAGTTACAGGTGACACTATTATGGTTATTAAATTCCACAGTACTTGTGAGGAGATATTTAAAAAATCCCAATACTGGAAGAAGTTACTCCACCAGTGATCAAGTAAGTGAAGACACCATGAATTTCCAACAGAATATAGTTATGTAAGATGAACTGGACAGATAAAAATGCCAGTTCTTTTGTATTGTCTTTTCTCATCATATTTTAGCATTATTGACTTAGTTTTGGCAGATCTGAATGTTCTGAGATCTACATAGTTTATTTAGGAACCTGGATAGCAGAAACCATGTACACCCTTACCATGGGCACATTTTCCACTCCATCCCTTTTGGACTAGCATTTGCAGTGCAAATACTGTAATACCAAGTTGACTGTGCTATCTAGGGAGTTATACAACTCCTTCACTAAGCTTTAAGCTTCACTGCTAGATCTTGGTTCATTTTTTTTCCTGTCTACAATGGCTACCCTAATGCCGTTTTTCCTCAAAGTTTTGAATTACAACAATTTCAACTGTAGCATATTTCTTCCAAGAGAACCATTTAAATGAAAAATACTCCTCCGGTGCTGAGACTTCTGAAATCAGAAACATTTATACTGCTGTTATATCTATCTTTCTTATGCTATGCATCTAATTCTTACTTGCTTATAGATGAGCTTTTTTGGGTCACATCTGGCAGCTTTATTCGCCTATGCATACTATACTGTGGTATATAACTTTTCAAATTGTAAAATGTACAAAGAAAAATCCCTAAAAGGTCAGCTAAGATGTAAGAAACAACTGACAATGACTGATTTAATCTATCAATCTATTCCATTTTTGGAAAGAAGTTGGGAAGAAGAGATGACTGTGATGTGGAAAGTATACATTGATAGACAATACTAACTGTGAGTGAGTTATTTTATCTGATGAAAGAAGCAAAATAATTACTAAATTAAAAAGCAGGTTGTTAAGATAGAAACTTAATTCTTTTAGATCTCCCCCCCCAATTTATGAATATTAGGGTGAAAATACATGCATAAAAATTATACCTGATGATATCTCAATTATAAGAGCTAAGACTTGACAACATAATAGTGCCTTCAAAATTTGATACCATTGAAAACAAATGTAGGTCCTGTTATATTATGTGGATATCAAAGAAAATCCATACCATCACCATTACCAGGCACTACTCATTGTCCACTTTGCTGTCCACAATTGTATGTTATATAACGTGAACCTTAACAGCAGTGGATTGCTGTCAGATCTGGTCAGATCAGGTCCGACCTGATCTTCTAAAATTGTAAAGCACTGACTTATTTTCTGTTTTGGCATTTACTTCAGATATAGAGGTATTTGGAGGAGATCACTATCCACCAAAAATCTACAACGGTCTTTCCACCATCCTTCCTGTAGTGTGAGACTGTGTATGCATCATATGCCATATGATCTCCTGGTAAAGGTAAGAGACTAGGAGACAGAATCTTCCCTGGTTCAAACCCCAACAAAGTAATAACCCATGTGTACCCAAGGGGACATCATGTGATTTTCTCATGCTTTTAGTCAATGGTAGTGAAAACTGGCTGGATAGAACTGAAAGAATTTCTGAAAACATTATATTTTGGCTTCTATAAATTGTGTGACTCAGTAGAAAACATCTGAGAATTAGTTAGCCCTGGCAAACCTTAAAGTTTTGGTAAGCACTTGAGACCACTTTGGAAAAATTCCTTATGCTCAATAATGAGTAAGCATTTTGTGTTTCACTGACAGGAAAGAAAAACTTAACTGCACTTAGCCTTTCAAGAATCTCATAAACTTGAAAGCCAAGTTCTACTTTATCATTTCTGGAACATGAAAAGATAGTTCCAGATTTCCATATGAAGGAAGATGCACAATTCTTTATCCATTAGATTACTGAAAATCATTTTAGAAATATCCCACAGAATATTCACACTCATTCTTGCAGTTTTATAAATTTCCCATACAACTTTTAACCAAAGTGTCCTCTCATACAGGAAAAATGACAACATTGACTTCTTCTGTCACTGCAGTAAGGACATTAAAATGATTAATAGATGTGCCCTTTATATTTAAGACGTTTGTCCTTTCTATTAAATCCTACTTACAACTTCTCCAATTTAACAGTTACCTAAAATACTAGTTCTTTCCCTGAAACACCAAACTCAGCTCTTATTTTCTGCCAAATCATCTACCCACAATTCATTAAAGACTGCTATGCCTAAAATTGTGTAGCTTGATAATTTCTGGGCATGGTTTCATTGTTTATATATTTTCAAAATCCACTATTTGAAAATATTTTATAAGAAATCAGGGCATATGAAGGAAATATGATAGCTAAACATGAGCTGGTCTTCTGAGTCTTAGACAAAGAGAAGCTACAATCTTTTCCACTCACTCCTGCATTTAGTAGATAAGCTGCAGCTTTAAATAGCGTTCATTACTTGAAATTCTGTTCTGGCTGCATTTGCTATGAATAATTGGTGATCTACCACTAATATGCAGCTCATCTAGAGTATGTGATATTTTATATTCGAAATGATTAATTCTACAGATTATAGGATAGTCATCTGTATGAGCTAGTCAATTTTCCACTGTTTTAGAATCAGATCTGTGTAACTAACACCAGGAAATATAAATGCAAAATTTGATGTATTAAATTAACTTCTAACACTGCAATTTAATAATAATAGCAACATGAATAACAATTAGAACTTGTATAGTATATACAGAAAAGCTCAGAATACAATAAATCAATCTAAATATTAGATTTTCTCCTGGAAAATAGAAAGCTTGTAACATTTAGCACCACTATATTTCACTTGGTCAGTTCTGCTACTCTATGTACTTTGAGATACCAGCATGACAGGAAATACAAAGGAAGCTAAACTTCCTCTGCAGCCTTGCAACATCGAATATACAGAACACAGATACAATGACAAAACAAAATCAATGCTTCTCCCCTTGATTTCTCAGGACAAACTTTATTTCCTAAGCTACTTTTTGAAAACTCTTCAGTTTTCACATTTTCATTTATAGCACATAGTGACCACAAGAAGATGGAATTAGGTTTGGAAGACCACTTTCTGGCATAAAAATGCATTATTACAGCTATTTATTTATATTGCTGTCATGTATAAGAGCCCTAGTCTAAGATGTCCCAGTTGTGCTTGTTCAAACACAAAACAAAAATAATACCTTTCCCTAGCTTACAATGTAAAGATGAAATAAGAGATAACAGAAGTATAAGTGAAGCTATGAGGCAATATTCCTTAGAAAGACAGATGGTAGTTTCAGCCACTGAACCACATCCCACCTTTTCTAGTTTTGAAAGAGGATAATATATTAGTATATATGACCATTTTTGGATGGCTATGGGGACTTCCTCATAAGCATGAGAAACAGCATGAGATAGAGCACAAATATATAAATATGTTAAAAATGTTTTTGAGTCAAATGGAAGCTAATGTGATGAATCAGTTAAAGGCAGGATCCCATATTCTCATGTTGTGAGGTGGAGCTTATGAAGAGCTTGAAAACAAATGCAAATTATTTGAGTTGATACAGAAACTTAGATATGGTCAGATACTGAACTAGGGAAATGATTTTGCAGAAACAATCTGTTCAGTTTCTTAGCTGTAGAAACCTTTAACAGGGAAAAGCAAGAGATGTGGCTGAAAGCAAAATATGAATACAACATGATGAAAATAGGGGCAAGATTTTATTGTGTGAATGGACAGAATTATATTAATTATACAGAAAGTATGAGGAAAAGCTAAACACTGAACTAATATGAAACTTTCAGAAAAGTCAGAATTGAAAAGAAATGTTCAGGTTAACAGGTTGAACAGGCAGGATGTGGTATTGCTCAGGATGAATGGTAGAGGAAGTAGTGGAGAAGGCTATGGGAAGTGAATAATAAATTCTGTTTTGATCATGTTGAGCTTGAGCTGAGCCTCCATGAATACATCAGAGGAAATTTTAGTCTGGATAAGACATAAATTAGGAGTAAACAAAACCAGGTAATTGGTATGAAGCCTCAGTGAAGCAAAGCGATTAAATTTGTGCTTATGTGTTAGACTGCTACTAGTTAAGTGAGAAGAGAAATTGAATTCTGAAAAGACAGTTGATGAGGGCATGTGAAGAATGTCTTGAGAGTGTGCAGTTCAAGGGAACTCTGATTATTATACCTGTCTCAAAGAAGGAAAGAAAGGACAGGATTTCAAGAGGCACATGAGTGATATTGTCAAAATTGACTTCCAAGTCACAGAGAATGAAGTTATAATGCTAATCCTGAGTTTTAGCTAGGAAGATGTAAGTATAGGCTTACCTAGGGGCCCTTTCACCAGGTGCCATGGCAAGAAATTGGAGAACATCTAGCTCTGAACTGGATGAAAAAAAACAAAGCCTCATTTGTTTACAAATAATATACATCAATATTTGTTGATCTTAGCATTAATGGGTGAAGGACAGCAAGTAGGTAGAGAGGCAAGTAGAACAAAACAGTTCTGTTGGATTGGAAACTTACACAGGACTATATTGTATATGAAACACTGAATGAGAGTGAGAAATAGAGAAATAAGGGGTGGAAACAGGTGTGACAGGAAGGAGACAGGATGCATGCACTTGTCTGCTCAGAGGAGACAAGAGAGACAAAAAGAGAGACAAAAGATGAAAGGGTAGAAAAAGTATGATGAAAAGTTAGGTGAAGGAAAGAGGAAAGGTGATATTGCAGTTTGTTATTGACCTCATTTTTTATGGGAAGAGTTCTAAAGGCAACAGAGAGAAAACTAAAACAAGAAGTGAAAATGTGAGAAATGGGTGTTCAAACTGTATATTGGTCAATTAATTAAACTAAAAACATAATCAGTCTTTCCAAAGGCAAAGCTAGCAAAGGTGAAAGAACAGTGAAGTGAGAGAAAGTCTGGGTACTAAGGCAGAGGTATTAAGGCTTCAGCTTAGGAGGTACTCAGGCTCCTTGTAGAATCTTAAAGACTTTCAGTTCCTGCTAAAGCATTGGTTTACAGAAAGTCTCAGTTTAGGGAACAGACTGAAAAAGACACAAGAAAGGAAGGTCTTACCTTAGTCTGAGTGTTCACAGTGTATAAAGTTTATGCAAAAACAGCTCAATCAAAATCTGAGGGCCAAGACTAAAGGGAACAGTTGCTTCCACCAGGATTGCAGCAGGACTTGTACCACATGCACTAATATGTTTTCATAAATTCTTGTTCCCTTAAAAAGATAACTTCATATCTTTGCTAAGACATGTCCTCAAAATATTCAGTAAGTGACTGTATTTGCACGATGAATAAAATGCATCAACTTCCATTTACTACCTGAATGATAAATGTTTTCATGCTTAACTGTGGAGTGCTGAATTATCTTCCCTAACTTAATGACCAGCATTCTAGTACAGCTATTTTTGTACCTGACTCCAATCAACGTACTACTTTTTTAAGGAATTCAGGCATGCACTTAGCAGTAACTTATATTAAGGTTCTTACAGCATATTCAAGAAACAACAAACCCTCAGCTGCCAAATGTCACCGGGATAAACTTAAAGGAAGAAAAAGTATTGAATTTATGTTAAGTGTGTATACATTTATGCCGTTCTGTGGTGAAACATTGAGATTATCCAGCCTTCTGGAGACAGATGGGCAAAATGCTGAAAGCAGAAATGGAAAAACTCCTGGACTTGTAAATAAAAAAGTGCTTGAAATAAATTTGACTTTATTTGTAAGTCAGTATCTGTAAGTGTGCTCCTGATAATCTGCATTACTTCTGTTGCTCAAACTATAGCCAGGACTAGTCTCAGGACAATCAACCCTACATAAATACAATTTAATGTGCCTGAATCTTACTATGTATACTAATCTTGAGCCTATATACTTTATAGCTTCCAAAGTAACATATAAAGTTATAGTTCTTTTTTAAATACTAGACTTTTAGGCACTCAAATGTACTGATGTCTTTGGCTTTTTATGAAAAAATCTTTTCTGAAAGCTAAGATATTTATACCTTAAAAAAGGGAGAACACCTACTGCTTAGCTATTCTATATCTACTTTACCAGACATTGTAACAACTGTGTACCACAATCATCATTATCATATTAGAGCAGAGAGTACAGAAAGCTCAAAGTCCAAGTCCATGAGTCCAATCTTGACAAGCACTGTCATCCATGAGCCCTTGATGTCAAAGAAAATCCTGCATCTAAGTACAACATAAACCAAAGATACAAAATCATGCAGTATAGACCTCATTTGTTATGCAAAATTTACATTATTTTAACTCATAAGTTAAAGATAATAGTCATGGTGAAGTTTTTCTCTGCAATGACACTAATGTCTGTAAAAGCTTCAAGAATTCATGTGCAAAAAAGACTGTTCATTCAGATGTTTCAAGAACAGACAAAATTCTAGTTCACTTGGGATAAAATTTATAAAGGTTCTGCACTGTAAGATGCAGTTCTTACTCTGTGTTGGAAATACTGGTTGACGGACAAATGCAGTGGTCAAAGATTATAAAAGAGTGCTGAGAATCAATTTATCTATTGCCAGATCAGCAGACTTTCCTTATCAGAAAAAGACACTATCTAGTTTTGCCTTGATCTATTGAAAATCGTTGCCTGGTAACTTGAGATGCTTCTCTTTCAGGTCAGTTTTTATTAGATGAAAATCTTAGTTAGAAGCTTGACCGCTGCAATATTTTTGTTGTACAAAAATATGACCCCAAATGTTTACATAAACAGTGTTCCAGGCACTATTTTCCCACTGCTATTGCTACACCTGTGTACTGACAGGATTTCCCCTATCAGCATAGTTCAATCTATTTCTTAGGCTAAAGTAGCAGCTTTGAAACAAAACCTAAATATTCTTGCTTTCTCCAGAGGAGTTTTTCCGACCTCCTCCCTCTTCATGGGCTGCTTTCTGCTCTCTGCCAAGCAGGCTTCTGCCCTTTGCACTGAACGCATTCATTCTTCTGGAACCTGCCTGGGGAAGTCTTCCCTGGGAATACTGTGTATCCAGGACATTCAGGGTTAAAGTTCTGATCTTACCGCTGAGCATTATTTACTGCCATAAGTGTAACTATAAATATTGATTGCTTTCCTTGGAAGTTTCCCTTATCATTCTTAGTAACAGTAAAAGGTCAGAAAACTCAACCTACCTGTAAGAGGTACAGATTAAGAGCTCTGTTTAGGTCTTTCTGATTAGGTCTTTGAGCTTTAGTTCGAGGTTCTATATGTGACATCACGATAGAACAGAACATGGGAAAAGGGTTCTGTGCTAGGAGAGGAGATGTTTGTGTCCTACTGAATCTTGCAATAATCAGTGGAGTTTTCCTGATTCCATAGTCAGGTCAAGTTATTACCACAACAGAGTTCTCTGCTAGCACGAGGCAGCTCCTCCTCCACTCCATGTGGCACCAGAAGAGTAAATGTCACCCTACCGTATCGGAGGCTGCATAATTTGAAAAGCTTTCTGAACTGGCTCAGCATAAAGGAATACTTTTTTTACTGTACATTAAATATATTAGGGCATAAGGACTGTATGCCACTGGGATTAGATACATAGCTATCATTTCTGTCAGTCTAAAATCATGTGAGATCTGGGTGATTCACATCCTCAGCCCAACACCACTATGAAATAGCATTCTCATACTGGCAGTGCTATGTTTACTTTGCAATCAGTCTGCTTTTTCTGGTAGAGCATTAGAAGAACCAAACATGGAGCAATTTACTACACAAGTTATATTGGAGGCCCACATGTGGAAAGTCTTTATTCTTTTCCCTTTGATCATTATCCAACTTCAGTAACAAAAACGTAACTCAGTATGTTAAAAAGAAAAATCTTCTCATAGGTCTTATAACATACAACAGATTATACAACGAAATTTACCTCAAATGGTTTAGAAGTTGCCTAGCTACGGGATTGGAAATGTTGAGGAAGTCCCTGCTAAAGTGACAGAAAATTAAGCCCAAGAGCGCTTGAGGGCTGAGGCTTCAAGCTCCACCTAGTGACAAAACTTTAATATTGCCTTTATAGATAATCCCAGGGAAAGCGCAAGATGCCATGAAGTATTTCTAAAACGCTGCTGCAGTACTGGCAGGGAATGAAAATCAGAGTCAAAAGAAGCACATAGTTTTAAAAAATACAAATAAAACCGAAAAAGAAAGAACACAAAAGGTGCTAACTGGCAATAGACTGCTCAATAAACATAAAAAGCGCTCACTCATTAGGCTAATGCTACATAGGAGAACAACGTGGCCATAATGACAATAATTCCTGAAATTGTTCCCCCCTTGGGAAGCAGATTATTCCATGAATAAAGACAAGACCCGGATCCACTCACTATTAATAATTTTCTCCATGACAAGAGTATCTTGTGGTATACAAGAACAGCTGCCTGGTGGAACAGCAGTGAGATTTTGTTCACCTGCCACTACAGAGAGTCCAATATTGTTCAACAAAAAAATCTTGTGAAATTCTTATTGTAAGCATAGTCATTTTATTTTATGAATATGTCAATATAGATGTTCCCTCATAGCAAACAAACTAACATTTCGAAGGTTTTCAATAGTACTGTCATACATAGAACTGTGTAGGGCAAGCGTGATTTGTCAGAGAAGTTACTACGAGCTTTAGAAAAGAAAGCTACATTTTGGTGTATTCTTTATAGAATCATAGAATGGTTTGGGTTGGAAGGGATCTTAACTCTCCTGCCATAGGCAGGGACACGTCCCACTATACCAGGCTGCTCAAGGCCCCATCCAACCAGGCCTTGAACACTTCTGGGGAAGCGGCATCCACAACTTCCGTGGGCAACTTGTTCCAGTGTCTTGCCACCCTCATCATGAAAAATGTCTTCTAATATCAAATTTAAATCTCTCCATCTCCAATTTAAAGCCACTCTTCCCTGTTCTACCACTACATGCTCTTGTAAAAAGTCCCACCCCAGGTTTTTTTTGTACACCCACTTCAGGTACTGAAAAGACGCTATAACATCTCCCAAGAGTCTTCTCTTCTCCAGGCTGAACAAACAAACCTCTCAGCCTGTCCTCATAGCAGAGGTGCTTCACTCTTCTGATTATCTTCATGGTCCTCCTCTGGGTGCATTCAAACATTTCTGTCTTATGTTGGGGATTCCAGAACTGAATGCAATGCTCCATGTGGGTTCTTCCAAGAGTGAAGTAGAGGGGGAGAATCACTTCCCTTGACCTGTTGGCCACACTTCTTTTGATGCAGCACAAGATACAGTGAAGATCATGGAACAGATTTTCCTGGAAACTATGCTAAAGCACATGGAGGATGGAGAGGTGATTCAAGACAGCCAGCATGACTTCATCATGCGTCTTCACCTGGCTTCACCAGGTTCTGCCTGACAAATATGGTGGATTTCTCTGCTGGGGAGACCACATCGGTGGATGAGGGAAAACCAATGGATGTAATCTCTCCGGACTTCTTATAGCAACCTTCCAGTACCTGAAGGGGGCCTGCATGAAAGCTGGGGAGGAGCTGTTTACAAAGGCTTGTAGTGACAGGACTATGGGCAATTGCTATAAACTGGAGAGGGGCTGATTTAGGCTAGGTATAAGGAGGAATTTCTTCACCATGAGAGTGTGAAGCACTGGAACAAGTTGCCCAGGGAAGTTGTGGAGGCCCCATCCCTCAAGGCGTTCAAAGCCAGACTGGATGGGCCCCTGGGCAGCCTGATCTAGTGGGATATGACACTGCCCATGGAAGGAAGGTTGGAACAAGATGATTTTTAAGGTCGTTTCCAACTCAAACTATTCTATGATTCTATGATTCATCCTACTTCTGCCTAAGTACATACCCTGGTTATTTAACCTAAAGCTAGATCCAAGTACTATTTGTATAACAATTTTTTTGTATATACTAGCAGTGCTGATTAATTTGTGATTTCTTGGCAAGACTTCTGTTCAAGAAAAATCCCTTGTGTAATTGCAGTTGTACAACATTAATGTGTTTTTGCCATCATTGTAACTCATTTTGCTCTCCCTGGCAATATGAATCTGCAGAATCATGTTTTGTTGATATAAAGAACATCTGCACAAAAAGGAATTACTGCAGTAGCTTGATCCACATAGATATAGGCAAGTTAGAGAGTAGCTGAGCTGCTACAAAGACTTCTAACATAATACAACACCTTCTAGAAACAGAATCAGGCTAGGAAACAGTTTAGGCCAATGTATCAGTAGATGTGTGTTGGTGAAACCTGCACTGCATGTTTTTCCAACATGGTAACAGATCAGTTCCAATTTCCCTAACTTTACATCGCAGTACTTAACACAGTGTGTTCATTAATGAATTTAAGTACAGTAGCTTAGCACAAGATCCCACTAGCAGGCGCCACCCTAAATAGAATTAAAATACCACAAATTAAAAGAATGTTTGGCAGAATTTAACGGTAAGCACTATTCCAGTAAGTGCTTCTCTTCTATTCTGTCTTGTAAATTCATTGCTTATGCAGCCTTTTCCTTAATCAAGACATAGGAATGTGACCACATTCAGTGTGGTAAATGGCTTAGAGATGTTGTATATACAGGAAAATTTGCCAGTATTTCTTTCAAATTGCATGTTTTCCGAACACAGTTTAATATTTTTTTTTTCCAATCCCAGTGTGTCTTGAGTTCCATCATGTCAGTTTATTGTCATCTATTACTGCAGAACTCTGGTAAGGGTAGTCAGAATGAAATGAGATTAATGCCTTTCCCCATCTTAACACAATCAGGTTCTTCTTTGAAGAAGTCTTATTAACTTAAGTGTTTCCTTTTACACTAGATTTTCTGATTTCCATTAAAACCAGAAGTAGAACTTCCAGGAAATAGATATCTTTCAGAGAACTATCTCCATGTCAAAGTACATTATGGATTAATATTATATTAATAAGCCTTATTAAATTTCTGTAATATCAAACTATTACTTTTCTCATTATTGGATCTGAGGTGATACAGTGATCTCTGTGGACAAGGCAGTAATTCAATCCACATCTTCAGACTCCTTTGATCATAAGGCTTTCTTCTTCAAGAAAATTTTTACCTTTTTGCCTTTGAAGACTTTTGAAGACCACAGATATTCAGGTATTCAATAGAAGATAAAAATAATCAAAATATTAGATGCTTACTAAATCTTATTTTTAGGGGAAAGAAATTAAGTATGTATGTCTTTCATTTTGATATACCAAAATTAACTGAGGAAGTATTAGAACATTGATACTGACAGAACAGATAGTACATCTATAACCATCAAGGTAATCTAGTGCAATTTTTATTTTCAGATCATCAAGAAAGCCAGGAATGTCATCTTATGCAAGTAAAATAAATGTATCTTTGCACCTGAACAAAGAGAGGATACAGATGCAGCCTGCTTCCTCCAGCTACAGGAGGCTTCACACTCAGGAGCTCTAATCATACTGGGGGACTTCAACCTCCCTGACATATACTGGAAAAGCAGCACAGCGAGCATTAGGCAATCCAGGACATTCCTAGAGTGCAACTAAGATAATTTCTTAACCCAGGCAATATAGACACCCCTACCCAAGGGGTGCAATAATGGACCTGACGGTCACCAGTGCAAGTCAGCTCATTAGTGACATCACGATCGGAGGCAGACTGGGCTGCAGTGATCACACATTGGTGGAGCACAAGGATCTGAGGGATATTGAATCATAGAATTCCTAGGTTGGAAAAGACCATTGAGATCCAACGGTCCCTGCCCACTATTAAATCATATCTCTACACACTTCATCTACCTGTCTTTTAAATACCTCCAGGGATAGTGACTCAAGTACCCACCTATCTACAGCCTCCTTTCAGGTAGTTGTAGACAGTGATAAAGCCTTCTCTCAGTCTCCTCTTCTCTACGCTAAGCAACCCCAGTTCCCTCAGCCGCTCCTCATAAGACTTGTTCTCTAGCCCCTTCACCAGCTTTGCTGCTCTTCTCTGAATGTGTTCCAGGACCTCAATGTTTTTCTTATAGTGAGGGGTCCAAAACTGAACACAGTATTAGAGGTGTGGCCTCAACAGTGCTGAGTAGAGGGGCAGAATCACTTCCCCAATCCTACTGGCCATGCTGTTTCTGATACAAGCCAAAATGCTATTGGCCTTCTTGGCCACCTAGGCACACTGTTTACTCATGTTCAGTGGGCTGTCAACAAGCACCCTCGGGTCATTCTCTGCCAGTCATCTTTCCAGCCACTCTTCCCCAACCCTGTACAGAGGTTTTGTATCTCAAGTGCAGCGGTCAACAGCTCAATGTCCTGATGGAGATCCATGACAAGTGATGTCCCTCAGAGATCCATTCTTGGACAAGTGCTGATTAATATTTTTATCAATTATATAGACAGTGGGATTGAGGGAATCCTCAGCAAGTCTGCAGATGACACCAAGCTGGGTTGTGCAATTGCCACGCCAAAAGGAAGGGATGTCATCCAGAGGGAATTGGACAAGCTGGAGAAGTGGGACTGTGTGAATCTCATGAGATTCAACAAGATCAGGTGCATGGGTTGGGGCAATCTGCGGCTTCAATACATACTGGGGGAAGATATGATTGAGAACAGTCCTACAGAGGAGGACTAGGGGTTGCTGATTGATGAGATGCTTGAATGAGCTGGCAATGTGTGCACACAGCCCAGAAGGCCAGCTGTATCCTGGGCTGCATGAAGTGTGGCCAGCAGGTCGAGAAAGCTGGTTCTCCCCCTCTACTTTGCTCTTGTGAGACCCCACCTGGAGTATTGTGTCCAGTTCTGGAATCCTCAACATAAAAAGGACATAGAACTGTTGAAACATGTCCAGCGGAGGACCATGAAGATGATCAGAGGAATGGAGCATCTCTGCTATGAGGACAGTCTGAGAGAGTTGGGCTTGTTCAGCCTGGGCAAGACAAGGCTCTAGGGAGACCTTGTTGTGACCTTCCAGTACCTGAAGTGGGCCTACAAGAAAGATGGGGGGGGACTTTTTACAAGGTATGTAGTGATATGATGAGGGGGAATGGCTTTAAATTGGAAACAGGTAGATTTAAATTAGACATTAGGAAGAAATTCTTGATGATTGGGGTGGTGAGGCACTGGAACAGGTTGGCCAAGGAAGTTATGGCTGCCCCATCCCTGGAGGTGTTCAAGGCCAGGTTGAATGGGGCCTTGGGCAGCCTGGTCTAGTGGGAGGTGTCCCTGCCCATGGCAGGAGGGTTGGAACTGGATGATCTTTAAGGCCCCTTCCAACCCAGATCCTTCTATGATTCTGTGATTTTATGAATGATGGGCATGAGATGACTGAGAATTAAGGTTATTTTCTGTGGAAAGTTCAAGTGTTCATGGTACTCTTGCTTAGATGGAAGGAAGTAGATTTGAGATACGATTTCAAAAAGGAGGCAAATGAAAATAAGATAGATGATCTTTCTGAAGCAGAAGTGGTTAGAAGGCAGTTACTATGGGTTTTGCAGTACAGCAGGATGCCTGGGAATCCTCTGGGAGTGACAGGGCAAATCAACTCATGTGTAGGTTGGAAAGTCTGAGAAGAACTGAAAAATTGACCATGTTTACTATTCTTCAAGTCTGACTTACGTGTTTAATTTACTGAAAGTGATTAAGAGCTACACTTCTTTTTGTTATTTAAATAAGTAGATCTTATTAGCAGCTCTATGAGCTCTATGTTATGGAAAATATGTTCTGAAATCAAATTTGTATTTGCTGTCCAGAAATACTCAAGGATGCACCACTTTGACAGAAAGGGCTACACTGATACCTTCTGAATCCATGTTTGCTGGCACATCAGGCCATAGCCTTGTCTAGATAGCCCAGCATGAACTTCTCAAAAACCACTTTTATGTATAAAAGATTTATGCCATAACCAGCATCATCGGCCAAGTGACTTCAAGTTAATAAGTGTGTAATGAAATATTTAGAGGTACATATGAGGAAAACAGGATGCATAGGAAAGAGCAGATACCAGATGGAAAGCTTTATCTCAAATAAGGATTCTTGTTTAAAGGCAATATGCTTAGCAGATGTGTCTTCTACAGTATACCAGAGGTCTAGTGGTCATGAAAATGGTGTTGCTAGTCGTGTTATTCATGCCTGATACCTTCTGGCTGAATGAAATACGAAAATCCAAAATTAAAACAAAACTGCATATTAAAGCTTAACATTACTTTTATTCTTTGAATTTGTTTCTTGATCTAGAGATCAGCTTTTTGTCAAATTTTTCCTGGCATTGAAAGTGATTTCAGAAAGGTCTGACAAACACAGGGTGCTTTTTTCCAAAGTAAAATGTAATTACAAATATTAAATAATTTTCAATTAAAAACTCTGCACCTGTTTAAAAGTTCTCAGGAACCTGCAGTCTTTACTAAGATGCACTGGTTTAGTTGTAAACTGGTAATACAAAAGACATAAAATAAACAACCTCTTAAGGCAAATGTTACCCAGAGCCTCTGCAAGTGGGCAGGAAGCTTAGGACTCTAGTTTCTCTTCAGACTTGTCCCTCATAGCCTCATAACTTATTTTCTGCATAGAATCCTCAAAACTAAATAGCAGTTCTGTGCTGTTGTAAAGGTACTGGGAAAATACTAGTTGTAAGAAACCACAAAAAGTTTGCATCCCAAAAAATAAGCATAGGTAAACAAGGCTTAAAAATTGTAGAAGACTTCTGGTTGGTGACAGGGTGTGAATCTTTTCAGAATACAAAGTTCATATTGCCACTGATTATTTTAATCCTAAACATTTTGAATAAAATGTCAGTGGGGTTTTAGAAGGGGGGGAAAAACCCTATGAATGGGGATCTTCCTCATTCCTTACTAATCTGAGCATATTACTCTTTTGTTGGAGGTCAAAACTTGTCTGGGGAGGATTTCAGAGTCAAGTGCATTGTATGCAGCACTGGAAGCGAGGGAATACTTTATTGAGTCCCTCTTCCTCATTCAGTTCTTACCTGGGACTCACATATGCCGTATCTGTGGCAGGTCTAAAGGAGTGCTGATTGACACAGGGAGGGAAATAAAGCATGACCAGCCTTTGGTTCCTCTCCCTTTCAGTACTAGAGCTCCGTCGAGGAGATTCAAGCTCGACATAAGGAAAAAAGTCTTCACTGAAAAGGTCATTAGGCAATGGAACGGTCTGCCCAGGGAGGTGGTTGACTCGCCTTCCCTGGAGGTGTTTAAGGTGCAGGTGGATGAGGTACTGAGGGGCATGGTTTAGAGATTGGTGGGAATGGTTGGACTTGATGATCCGGTGGGTCTCTTCCAACTCCGTGATTCTATAATAATTCTATGAGTAAACCATGAGTAACACTGAAGATCTCTAAAGGGGATAGAAACAGAGCATAAAGCAAAAGTACAACAGGGTGCAGAATAGATTCATCATAAAGAAACAAGTTTGCAGATGACACCAAGCTAGGAGGAAGTGTGGATCTGCTGGAGGGTAGGGAGGCTCTGCAAAGGACCTGAACAGGCTGGACTGCTGGGCTGAGACCAGCGGCATGAGGTTTAACAAGGCCAAATGCTGGGTCCTGCACTTGGGGCACAACAACACTAAGCAGAGGTACAGACTAGGAGAAGCCTGGCTGGAAAGCTGCCAGGAGGAGAAGGACCTGGGGGTGTTGGTTGACAGCCAACTGAACATGAGCCAGCAGTGTGCCCAGGTGGCCAAGAAGGCCAATGGCATCTTGGCCTGTATCAGAAATGGTGTGACCAGCAGGTCCAGGGAGGTTATTCTCCCTCTGTACTTGGCAGTGGTGAGACCACTCCTTGAATACTGTGTTCAGTTCTGGGCCCCTCACCACAAGAGGGATGTTGTGGCTCTGGAGTGAGTCCAGAGAAGAGCATCGAAGCTGGTGAAGGGGCTGGAGAACAAATCTTATGAGGAGCGACAGAGAGAGCTGGGGCTGTTTAGCCTGGAGAAGAGGAGGCTGAGGGGAGACCTTATTACTCTCTACAACTCCCTGAAGGGAGGTTGTGGAGAGGAGGGTGCTGGCCTCTTCTCCCAAGTGACATGGAACAGGATGAGAGGGAATGGCCTCAAGCTCTGCCAGGGGAGATTTAGGCTTGAGATTAGGAAAAGATTCTTCACGGAGAGGGTGGTTAGGCATTGGAACGGTCTGCCAAGGGAGGTGGTTGAGTCACTGTCCCTGGAGGTGTTTAAGGTGAGGGTGGATGAGGTACTTAGGAGCATGATTTAGGGATTGGTGGGAATGGTTGGACTTGACGTTCCAGTGGGTCTCTTCCAACCTGGTTATTCTGTGATTCTGTGATTCTGTGAAAACGACACAGGGTAGAGTACAAAGCAAATGCTATGGATAGTTCCATTAATAAAAGCAATAGTATTGACAGCTATTATAAAGTGATATAATATACTTTTAGAATCATAGAATAGAGCATTCTGTGGGTATGTCATCCATCCCTGTGTTTGGCCCAAGGGCAGCTATTGCAGTTGTATAGGCACCTTGCAGTAGCCAAAGACTACACTAGAACAAGCAAGTGTGATTGAACTGGGTGAGAATTCAATAAGCAATATGTTCATGGTGCTATTCAGGACAAGATAGCAACTCAGATATCCAAACTGGTAAGTGCTCTAGCTTCCTGAAACTGAAATCCTTATAAGCATAATTGTAAATATAGTTACAAAGCATATTTGAAAGGCTTTTTGTCAGGTACTGATAAAATTTTTGCAGTTATCAAACTGAGCATTTTATTTAGGTAACTTAAATGTGCCTCAGACGTATGAAATAATGAAGTCTTTTTTTGACAGTCTTGCCTTACCTTCTTAATCATCATGTTAATTCTTTCATCAATAGTTGTTTTTATTCTGGAAAACACTGATTTCAGTTGCTGTCATCCATTTTGTGTTTTCCATTATGTATTTTAAACACTACAATAACATCCCAAAATGCATGTTCATCTGCATGCTACAGAAAACACATTAAGGGTAGAAATGTGTAAAGTCAGAAATCCTGTCATAATGAGTTAAACATATAATTAAGATGAATTCATAATTATGAGTTTAGGACTCTCAAACAGGAAGGAAGTGAAGAGCACTAAATTTTAAAATATTTAGATTTTTAAAAAATTATTTTTTAAAACATATTTTCATCTACTTTGATTAAATTACATCTTTAGTAGCCATGAGCCATGTGTATACAGAAGCTCTGCAGTAACTTTTCTCATGCCGAAATTTATGAACTTCCTCAAAAAATGGGGAAATGGCTGCAGAAATATTTGCAGTCTCAGAACTACCTTATGGTCATACAGTTAATAAATGAGAAGCTTGCAATTTGTTGACACTGCTTGCATTAGCAGGTACAGAAGCAATTAGAAGGAATGGCAGATTTTTTAGAATTGGGACAATCTAGCAAAAAATACTATTCAAAATGTTGTAACCCAGTCACATTGTTTTAATTGGGCAAAATGACGTTGTGATAACAGATGGCAATTTCATTTGAACAGATTCAGCCAGACTGATAGCATTCTGCCCCAGCTCCTCTGAATGAAAAGCTATGTGCTTCCAGTTTATATTGCAATAGCTTTATTCAGATTTCACATGTGGATAGACACTGTGCCATTATTAAAGCAAATAACACTTAAGGCTCCATGCATTAGCGTATGGAGATTTCACGTTAGTCTCCATTACTGAAGTGTCAAGTTATTTGGAGCTGCAGTAGCTGAACGGTTTGAGAGTTAAGACTTTACTGCTGGTAGCAGTCTACCCCACCACCAGTCAACAGTTACAGTTCCTTGATTGAAGTTATCAGAAATAACACGCCTGTATCTTAACTACTCCATCCAGAAGGTGCCAGCTGACATTCATCTTCCACAGTGGTTTATCCTAGGAGACCAGTCTTTTTCAGTGGAAGTGCTACAAATGTTCCCCTCTACTGACTCTGTGGTAGCTCCTGGCAGAGGAACAGCTGGAGGCAGAAATATTTTTCATTTCAGAAGAAGGATTCACCAGAGTTTGCTTCTCAAAGTTCTACATGTTAGTAGCTTCCATCTATATAGATAAAAACAGTTTCTAAGCCAGTGGACAGCCAGTGTAGTTTTGCCACTTTGGAGAGGGGGAAATATGTTAATCGGGCACTGCAGTAACATCAGCTACTACATTCTCCATAACCCTCTTAAAATCTTAATCTCCTTAGTCTTCATCCTTTGCTGGATGCAGGGGGAACAATAGTAACAAAGGATCAGGATAAAGCTGAGGTATTTAATGCCTTCTTCACCTCAGTCTTCAATAGTAAGGTAAGTTGTTCCCTGGATACTCAACCTCATGAGCAAATAGACAGTGAGGAAAAGCAGAACAAAACTCCCTTGATCAAAGAGGAAATGGTTAAAGAACTGCTAGGCAAATAGACATTCATAAGTCTATGGAGATGGATGGGATCCACCAAAGGGTATTAAGGGAGCTCCAGAGGTCCTTGCCTAAACTCTTTCCATCACCTACCAGCATTCCTGGCTGACTGTGGATATTTCACTTGACTGGAGGCTGGCAGATGTTATACCCATTTACAAGAAGGGCCAGAGAGAGGACCCAGGAAACTACAGGCCTGTCAGTGGGATGGACCTCAGTGCTGGGGAAGGTCATGGAGCAGGTCATCTTGAGTGCTATCACACAGCATACACAGTACAACCAGGTGATCAGGCCCACTGAGCATGTGTTTATGAAAGGCAGGTCCTGCCAAAATAACCTGAGTGCACTCTTGGCAAGTTTGCGGACGACACTAAACTGTGAGGAAGTGTCGATATGTTGGAAGTTAGGGAAGCTCTACAGAGGGATCTGAACAGCTTGGATCAATGAGCCGGTGGGATGAGGTTTAACCAGGCCAAGTATCGAGTCCTGCATTTTGAACACAAAACCCCTGTGCAGCGCTACAGGCTTGGGGAAGAGTAGTTGAAAAGCTGCCTGGTGGAGAAGGACCTGGGGGTGTTGCTCAACAGCTGCTTGAATATGAACCAGGTGTGCCTAGGTGGCCAGGAAAGCTGATAGCATCTTGGCTTGTATCACAAACAGTATGGCCAGCAGGACTGGGGAAGTGACTCTACTCAGCACTGTTGAGGCCACACCTCTAATACTGCATTCAGTTTTGGGCCCCTCACTATAAGAAAAACATTGCAGTCCTGGAGCACATCCAGAGAAGAACAACGAAGCTGGTGAAAGGGCTAGAGAACAAGTCTTATGAGGAGTAGCTGAGGGAACTGGGGTTGTTTAGCCTAGAGAAGAGGAGACTGAGGGGAGTCCTTATTGCTCTCTACAACTACTTAAAAGGATGTTGTAGAGTGGTGGGTGTTGGTCTCTTCTCCCAAGTGATATGTGATAAGACAAGAGGGAATGGCCTTAAGCTGCATCAGGGGAAGTTTAGATTGGACATTAGGAAAAACTTCTTCACAGAAATGGTTATAAAGCTTCCTTAAAGTTTACTCTTATGATGAAAGAAGGCCATATGTAGGCTACTGGACATACAAAGGTAGGCTTTACGCTATTTCTCATTTTGTTTGTATTTTGTTATGTTTCAAGTAAAGGTCTTGTGTTGCTATATGACTTCTGAGCTGCCTTCCCCATTCAACATAGTCTTTCCACTTGAAGCTGGTAAATTACATTACCTCCTTTTTCACTTGCAAAGGTGACAGAGAAATGAGGGACAAAATACTTCTATGAGATTAGGGGGAAAAAAGCAGTTGTTTTAACTGCTATTTAGACACTCGCTTTTCACTCAGAAAAGAAAATAATCTTCCAAAAGTATGGTCTTAACAATGATCATAAAAATGCGAAGGAAGTATAACAGATGCAGAAATGCCTGAATTTGCTTAAAGCCTGGAAGTACAGCTTTAAGACATTAACTGTCTCCTTACTGAAGTTAATGTTTTTTGAAAGAAAATATATTGTTATATCACTATTTATCAAATTAATAAAAGAAAGAAAAGGAATAATTTATTATTGAGGTGACTTGTCAGAAATACTCCAGGAAATCAAGCACGGGAGAGAGGGAGAGATGAGGTAGAGACAAAGAGCAAAGAGAGATTGCCAGAGGTGGATCTGAGGATATTCCTAGTTAGTAGAGATTAATGTATTGCTGATTAGAATGTGATCAAAGAATGAAAAGAAAACCAGTTTAGTTCCTGTTTCATAGCCTGTAATTCTTGTTCACATAGTTTTCCTCTGTGTTCTATTAAACGGATTTTCCACCAGTTCAGCTCAGAAAATAAGAGCTTCCTCTAGATTTTGGGCACTTTTAGCTTTGGCAAGACCTTTGGCATGACCAGTGAGTGCCAGCTAAGTGCAGTTGGGTATGAATTCCTAGGCAGCACTGAGTCTCCTACATGGAAGTAGCAACCAATCTGTTCTCAATCAGCTCTAACTGCCCAGTCAACCTAAAGTAAAAAAAAAAAAAAAAAAAAGTCAATACCACAACATGCCAAGGTTGGGAAGATAATATTTTCACCCTTTATAGAAGTTTGGCTCTAAAAACTTAGAAATTACAACTGCCAGCTTGTAAAGAACAAATAAATGTTTGATTTATACCAAGCATAAGAAGTATCCAGATTGAAATACCTGAAAGGGTCTTGGGTCCCATAGGTGTGAGCCTGGCACTTAGAACAGCAAGTCCCATAAGCACACTTCTTGTGTCTGAACTGTTCCTAGTATATGCCACTTTTGTAATGGGAAAAAGGAAATGCTTTTTCCTACCTACCACATCCAGTTCTAGTTTCTGTGACTTATGTTTGTAGGGAAGGATACAAACTTTTCCTTCTTTCATTGATAAATTAAATAAGCAATAATATACAGATACTTTGTAAACTTTTGCTAGTATTACTATTCAGTTGGTGATATCTCCCTTAGACAAAACAAGACCCCTCCATCTTTCTGCACTGATTAGTAGGAAAGGAAATATTAATGAATTTTACCCCAGATATATTGTAGTCAAAGCAGAAACAAGACATGATGTATTAAGGCCCTGATAACCAATAATATTATATAAAAATTATTTGAGATTTATTTTATTTTTTTTAATTCCACTGACTCCAGAAAATACTTATGAGGGTAGAAGGGAATAAGATCAGTCTCCTACTCAAAAAATGAGAAAATGAGAGTGTTTGAATTGTAATTTACACTACTTAAAATGAACCTTAAACAATTGTATATTTTTTTCTGATTCAAGAAAGAACAAGCTTAGCTTCACTGTTGTAAAAAATACATTTAGTTCATTTTCCATCCTCCTTGTTTTAAAGAAAATATTAAAGATCTATGGAAAAAATGAACAGACATTTGGCAAAACTTGGCTTCTGACAAACTGGCAGCATTTACTGCAATACTGAAACACATTCATAAATGCTGGCTGCTCTTCTTGGAGGAATGCCAGTAAAGTACCGACCCTAGGGTCTCCCCTTCCAGATACACCAATTCCACACTTTTAGGTCTTGCTGACATATACCAGAATTCATTCTAAAGTAGGCCTTTTGTGCCATCCCGACTAACTCTAAATTAAATCAAATAAAGACCACATTAGCCCATCTAGGTTGCATCCATGGCTTCAGATATCAGACAGGTACGTCCTCATTTTCAGATATGTTTGGAGGATAACAAAAAGTGTGAAGCATTAAACAGTAAAAACTAGCATATTGCTAATGCCTGCCATCTGAGCAGCTCAGAAATTATTTATAATCAGAAGAAACAACCTCTGCTCCTTAATGTGTTAATTTTACTTCAGTGCATTCATGTTATTCCAATAATACCTTCATGTAAATGAGAGCAAAGTTCAAGCTTTTTGTAAAGACAGACAATGATGTGAATATTCATCAGTCTAATTCTAATTCTTTCTAAAACTAAAATGTATCAGTAAACTTGGACAGCTGTTGATACATACAGACTAATTCCACCCACGCTCTGACTCAGATGTTGAGCAGCTCCCATTTGGGAGTTCAAACTAATAGGCATGATGCTTAAGTTAATAGACTTTACTTCTTCTTCTGGCACATGTATACTCCTAATCATCACATTCTCATGTATCCTCCTGCCAGGTGTCCAAATACAACAAGCAGGAGATTGTGTGTCATAAGATCTTTATGGAGGTTTGCATCCTTCCTGAAGAATCTTTCTGCTAGGCAGAATGATTGTTTTTCTTATGTTTGTTTAATTTTTTATTTATTTATCTGTTATTAACAGTGAAATTTGCTTAGTGGACCCAGTGAGAAACATGGTTATGACGGCATAAGCACTGTAGTGACACAAAACACTAACGCACAAATATTTGGGCTAAATCTTGTAGAGACACTACGCCGTGTACTCTAGAATTCTTAGGATGCATTGACATCTTGTGGACAAAAAGGATATAACACATCAATGCCTACTACCAGGCAACATTACAGCAGTGTAAACACTGTGTTTGAGGCTATACATTAGCTAAGTCCGAACTGCCTAACTTGATGCTGAGAAGATTGTACTGAGAGTAATACGGATTTCTCTTGAAGGAAAGCGTTTGAGTATTTATCTAGTTCATTTGGATACTGTTTCTGCCTGCAATGGTTTGTGTACTACTGAGGTACTGTGGGTAAACTAAGCTGGACACTATTGGTACCAGACGGTTCCAGCAGCAACAGCAGGATACTGGGCCTTAGTGTGTAGGCATCTAAGAAGATGCCCAGTGGTGACATCTTCATGATGGAACAGATGGATACCAGCTAATGCAAAGACCTCAGTTCACTCACTGTGGAAGGGCAGACATATTTATCATAAGATGAACACTGAGACTGGATGCACTGAATAGTTTGTAGTATAAGCAATAGGAAAACTTAGGTATTTCATACTGCTTTCATTGCTTAAATAAAAAATCTGTCTCAAAGCATTTTTATACACAGCATTTTATTACAGTTGTTACTGAGGCCATACTTGTTTTACTGATGTGAAGACTAAACATGGAGACACGGTGATTTGCCTTAAACCATCCAGAATACTAGTGTCAAAGAGAAACAACATTCCTAGCATCTCCTTTCTCAGTGCTCCTTTTTACTCACTGCTGCCCTTTTAATGCCATGTATTACACAGGAAGTGCCTGTTCCTTCTCCAGGCCCCCACATGATGCTTCACAACCATTGCACCTATATTTCACATTTTTTCAGCATATCTCACTGTTAGTCTGAGTTCTCATAGGCCAAGAAAAAGTAGCCAGCAACTCCACGATTCTGAGTAGAGGAGTGGTGTTGCAGCTGGGTAACAAGCTAAATGCCATTTCCTACCATCTCAGTTAAGCTTTTGCTTGTTACTTGATCTGGAAGTCTGGAATAGAATCAAATATATCCAAGACCACAACCTCCTCATAACATCACCCCTGTCCTGTGACCTGACGCTGTCACACCATACTGTCAGAACGCCACCATCACAACTGTTTTGTGTTCAGTCATTTTCTGAGCTACGTTTTTGAAAATTTTGCATGAGTTTTGCAGAGAAACCATTTTTAGTGCCGTTGTCTTTGAACTGCTCAGTTCAATCAGACATTAAAATCAAAGGAAAGCTCCAGAGGAAAATCAAGCATGGAAGGAAGGATTGCTCAGTCAGGCTGCACAGTTTCCTGCAAAGGAAAATTTTGAATTTCCAACTCTGCAGTATAAAACCTGTGGGGCGAGGGGTGGGGAAAGGAAACTAAAACCTGAGCAAACTACCTTCTAGCTTTTTAGAGTTCAAAGTAAAAATCATGTTTCTCAGTCACTGCTAGTAATCAAAGAATAGTACTAAATAGTACTTTTAGTATTGTACTAAAATTACAAACTTAAATTACATTCAGGACCTGAAATGATATCTTTTCATGGTGCCAGATGGCCACAGCAGATTTCAACTGGGATGCTCTATCTTGTGTGGAATCAACACATTTTTAAGATATTATGGTAACTAGCCAGTATCTGAGTAGTTTCCACACAAAACCAGTATCAGTCTACTAAAATTCTGAGTTTAATCCTGGAACATGGCACTGCCTCAGTCAAAGGCATTGCCTCAATCACAGACACATTCTTTTTCTTTGTTTGTTTGTAAAGGTTTTTAAGTGTTTTTATTCACGGCCATTTCAAATTGAAAGTTTTGAAAGGAAAATTCAAGGTCTGTAAAATACCTTCAGTGTTAATTTGCAAATGCTTTGGGACAGATAAATCAGTTAATTAAAGTATTTTTTAAAATAAACAAATGTATTCGTTGAAAGCACCTCATTTAGTCTCTTCTCTTTTGTTGCCTTTTGCATTTTTCACTATCTAATTTTTCTTTTATATCTTTCATTGTCTATTTTTTCTTTTTTTTATTACCTTTTTTTGGTTGAAGAGTTTAACAGCTGGCAGTATCAGCATTTTCCATGGTGTACGGAAGCTGTCCTGGGGAAAAAACAAAGGTAGGACAAATCCATTGTACTAGAAATAGTATAACAGGACAGTTGGCCACCTTAAAAAACACTGCCTGATGTTCATGTCCTGTCTTGCAGGGCCAGGTCCACACTCTCTCATGACACAAGTTCATGAATAGAAATAGAGCAGTAGAAGAGAGAGACCTAAACCTGTGCTCCCACTGAAATAAAGGCAGGCAGAATTCAACCCATTGTAGTCATCTACAATATCAACAGCTGAACATCATTAACACTTACAGGAAGCTTCAAGTAAGCCTAAAAAGATGTGGCCATTACAGTCAATCAAAGAATCACAGAATGGTAGGATTGGAGGGGACCGTGGAGGTCATCTAGTCCAACCCCTCTACAGTAAGCAGTGTCTTCAACTAGATCATGTTGCTCAGAGTCCCATCCAACCCAACCCATGGATGAGGCATCTACCACCCCTCTGGACAAACTGTTCCACCATGTCACCACCCTCAGCATGAAAAATGTTTTCCTAAATTCTGCTCTAAACTTCTCCTCTTTTAGTTTAAAACCATTACTTCTTGTCTTATGCTACAGGCCCTGCCAAGATGTTTTTCCCCATTTTTCTTATAAGCTCCCATATTGAAAGGCTGCAATAAGGTCTCCTTGGGGTTTTCTATTCTCCAACAAGTCCATGTCTTTCCTGTGCTGAAGGCTCCAGAGGTGGATGCAGTGTTAACAGGCATGTTCTCAACAGAGCAGGGTGGGTAGAATCTCCCCCTCTCAAACTGCTGGCTGTGCTTCTTTTGATGCAGCCCAGGATGCACTTGGCCTTCTGGGCTGCAAGAGCACATTGCTGGCTCACATTGAGCCACCAGGAGCCCCAGATCCTTCTCTTTCAATCACTTCACCCCCCAGCCTATATCAATACTGAGGACTGCCCCTACCCAGGTGCAGGATGATCTGCAGGTGAAACTGAAGAGCAGGTGCACAGGCAGGACAAGCAGGGACAGGTAGCCTGGGAAGAGTAGAGAAATGCTGCCTGGCTGTGTAGAGATGGGGTCAGGAAGGCCAAGGTGTAGCTGGAACTAAACTCAGTGAGGGAAGCAAGGACTAACAAGAAGGGCTTCTATAGGTATGTCAGCCAGAAAAGGAAGGTTAAAGAAAGTGCACCACCACTGATGAGTGAAAATAATGACCTAGTATCAACAGATGAGGAGAATGCTGAGGTACTCAACAGCTTTTTTGCCTCTGCCTTCACTGACAACTGCTCTCATCACTCCTCCTGGGTAAATGGACAACAAGATAGGGACCAAGGAGGTAATGACCCTCCCACTGTAGGGGAAGATCAGGTTCTTGACCACCTGAGGAACCTGAATATATATAAGTCTATGGCATCTGATGAGATGGAGTCCTGAGGGAATGGCTGATGTGATTGCCAAGCCACTCTCCATGACATTTGAAAAGTCATGGCAGTCAGGAGAAGTCCCTGGCGACTGGAAGAAAGGCAACATTGTCCTCATCTTTCAAAAAAGTAGAAAATGTGAACCTGGGAACTACCGACCTGCCAGCCTCACCTCTATACCTGGAAAGATCATGGAACAGATACTTCTGTAAACTATGCTAAGGCACATGGAAGACAGGGAGGTGAATAGAGGCAGCCAGCACGGCTTCACTGAGGGCAAGTCTTGCCTGACCAACCTAATAGCTTTCTATGATGGGTGACCACATCCACAGAAATGGGAAAACCAGTGGATGTAATGTCTCTGGAATTCTATAAAGCCTTTGACACAATCCCTCACAACATACTTCTGTATAAATTGGAGAGATATGGATTTGATGGGTGGACTGTTTGGTGGATAGGAAATTGATTGGATGGTCATATCCAGAGAGTAGTGGTCAACACCTCGACATCCAGATGGAGACCCGTGACAAGTGGTGTCCCACAGGTATTTGTACTGGGGCCAGGGCTGTTTAATATCTTCATCAATGATATTGACAGGGAGATCAAGTGCACCTTCTGCAAGTTTGCAGATGACATCAAGCTGAGCAGTGCAGTTGCCACACCAGAAGGATGGGACGTCATCCAGAGGGACCTGAACAAGCTGGAGAAGTAGGACTGTGTGAACCTCATCAGGTTCAACAAGGTCAAGTGCAAGGTCCTACACCTGCGCGGAGCCAATTCATGTTTTCAGTACAGGATGGGGGACAACATGACTGAGAGCTGCCCTGCAGAGAAGGACTTGGGGGTGCTGATTGATGAGATGCTTGAATTAGCTGGCAACATGTGCTCACAGCCCAGAAGTCCAACTGCATCCTGGGCTGCGTCAAAAGAACTATTGCCAGCTGGTCTACGGAGATGATTCTCCTCCCTACTCTGCTCTCATGAGATCCCACATGGAGTATTGTGTCCACTTATGGAATCACCAAAGTAAGAGGGATATGGAACTGTTTGAAACCGTCCAGCTGAGGATCATGAAGATGATTGGAGGAGTGGAGCACCTCTGCTATGAGGGCAAGTTGAAAGAGTTGGGCTTGTTCAACCTGGAGAAGACAAGGCTCTGGGGAGACCTTGTATCATCCTTCTGGTAACTGAAGGGGCTACAAGAAAGCTGGGGAGGGACATTTTACAAGGGCCTGTAGCGACAGGACAAGGCAGAAAGGCTTTAAATTGAAAGGGGGCAGATTTAAATAAGGCATAAGGAAGAAATTCTTGGTGATGGGGGTGGTGAGGCACTGGAACCGGTTGCCCAGGGAAGTTGTGGATGTCCCCTCCCTGGAAGTGTTCAAGGCCAGGTTGGATGGGGCCTTGAGCAGTATGGTCTAGTGGGAGGTAACCTTACCCATGGCAGGAGGGTTGGAACTGGATGATCTTTAAGGTCCCTTCCAACCCAAACCATTCTATGATTCTATGATTCTATATTAAGCAACACTAGTCTCAGAACAGACCCCTGAGGGACACCTTTCATCACTTATCTCCATCTGGACATTGAATCTTTGACCACTACCCTGTGGGTGCAACCATCCAACATACTTCTTATCTGCTGAAGAGTCCATCTGTCAAATGCATATCTCTCCAATTAAGAGAGAAGGATATTGAAAGACTGTGCCAAAGGCCTTAGAGAAGTCACCAAGACAGATGACATTCATGGGTCTTCCCTTGTTCACTGATGTGGTCATTCACTCATAGAAAGCCACTAGGCTGATAAGGCAGAACTCACCCTTGTTGAAGCAATGCTGGCTGTCTCAAATCACCTCCCTGTGCCATAGCACAGCTTCACAGGAGGATCGGTTCCATGATCTTCCCAGGCACACAGGAGAGGCTGACAAGTCGGCAGTGGTACTTCTCAGAGTCTTCCTTTCTACCCTTTTTAAAAATGGGTGCAATGTTACTCTTCTTCCAGTCACCTGACTGCCATGACTTTTCAGACATCATGGGGAGTGGCTTGGTGACTACATCAGCCAATTCCCTCATAACTCTTGGATGCATCTCATCCAGTCCCATGGACTTACGTACATCCAGGATCCTCAGGTGGTGGTGAACCTGATCCTTCCTTACAGCAGGAGGGTCTTTGCTGTCCCAGTTCAGTCTTGTAGCCCATCCCCTTGAGAGGGGTTCGAAGAGAGTTGCTTGTGAAGACTGAATAAAAAAATTGATCAGTACTTCAGCCTTCTCCTCATCTGTTGTTGTCAGCTTGACAATCTCATTCATCAGGGAAAGTACACTCTCTTTGACCTTTCTTTTCTGATCTGCATACCTTTAGAAGCCCTTATTACTCTTTGTATCCTGCCAAGTTCAGTTCCTGCCATGCATTGGCCTTTCTGACCCTGTCCCTACACAACTAGGTAGTGTCCCTATGCTTTTCCCAGGATATCTGACCCTATTTACACTACCTGTGCATTTCTTTCTTGCCCCTTAGAACCAGTAGAGCTGGGCAGGGGACAAAGAATTGTCATTGGAAATGATAGGTGCTGAGAAAGGAGTGTATTGCTTATTGGTGGTACAAACTGAGAGGAAGCAAGGATCCTATAGTTCAACAGAGCATTGAATAACTCTGGCTTTGCTCCTGGTCCATATAAATTTTGTGATGTTTTGTGGCCTGTGCTTCTGCAGGTCAGAGCTGATGATGGTTCTCCCTGCTCTTAAAAGCCCATGAATGTAGCTGTTTTGCCTTTTGCAGTTGTGTAGAAGACATAAGAAAGCATAACAAGGTGATTTCTGATTGGGCTAATCTTTACTCTTCTTTAGTACTGAGGGGAGTAATGTCAAAGCAAGTATTTTAATGGCATTGTTTTTTTGGTTGCTCTAGAAGGCCACACTAGTGTACCTTAGTGGCATTGTTCTTTGCAAACGAAAGACAATGCTAATACCAGGATGTTAGCCTTGCCAGTTAGTGCCATATGTGATTTGCTGAGGAAGGCAGCTGTTTTCACTTGGAAGTAGATCGAGATTACTAAACTCTCCCCTAAACAGGCATCAGCCCATGATGACTATTGGCAGTCAAGCTCGAGTGGACAACTGAGTGTTTATTTGGTAGAACAAGACAGACATAAGGATGATGAGGAATAATTAATCTTAATTTAAGATACCATACAGAGTACTTTTCCTCACTTTCAGATTTCCAGCCATACAAATCATACCAATTATTAAAAAGAAAAGTGATATTTTTAGTAAAACTTTGCAGAACTATCAGCTGGTAAGCAATCTTAGGCACTATAATGCCTCCAAGTCTGTATATTCCCAGTTTCTGCCAAATGTAAGTAGATTTTCAACTGATCTGAGCTGCAAATGTGATCATACATAGTCTGACACCAAAGAAGCAACTCACAGAAAGTCTGTGTCTAGGAGGTAAGAATCAGCAGTCCATACCTTTTAGAAAGTCTGTGCCATTGGTAGCTGGAGTAATTATTCTGTTCAGCCATGTGCCTGCAAATAAGGGTTCCCCAAAAGGCAACTCAGCACATAAATAAGAATACAACTCTGCATCACGTTTTGCATTTCTAGATGTTAAAGTGGAGTAAGTCCATTGTCTCCCTGAATTTCTGGGCTGGCCTCAAGCCTCTGGAAGGAAAACTGCTGTGGCTAGGGAAAAATTCACAGCAGTTCTGAATTAGGGTTTATTCCTGGCATTAACACAAACTCCATCTCTAAACTATATCAGTTCTTTGTGCCTTAACTTCTCTGCCCATGAAAATGAAGCTAATTACTCCTCACCCATTCTGAAAGTGCTTAGAGAATTAATCTACATCTAAAGTGCTTTGAGCTTATATGACAGGAATCATTACAGAAAAGTTAGATGTTCTTGTTATTTTCCCAGGGAAAAAAAGTATCCAGTCACTCAGCCAATTGGCAAGACATTTCAGACACTTTTGACTCTGGATATCTCTGTTTTCCAGGCTTCAAAGGGTTATGTCCAACAGATGATATCTAGGTTTGAATTCTCTTCTCTAAAATGAATGATAGCTGTGTTTTTAAACAGAGATAAGGGGGAAGGGGACATTGAAGGATAATGGCAGCAGTTTGGGCTGTCTCTTTTGGCTTGGCCTCAGCTCTCTTATCTCACCTAATGGTAGAGTGAGTGCCAATGTTTATTTGGCCATTCTCATTCACCAGCTGCTCCCGTACCATGCTGTTTTTCTTCCCAGATGGCAGCACGATGTTCCACGATAAAATTGACACAAAAAACAATGCAAAATTTGTCTAAGAGAGGTTCAGCAAACATGAGAAAAACAGCTGATATCTTTCAGAGCTAGCCAAGTTGCCTGACCTTGATGCCAGACTAATTATGGTCTGATTTGAACAGAGGGTATGAAAACAAAAACCACCACCAGATTTATCAGGTACGTTTCTGGAAGAGGAAAAAAAATTTAAACTTCTCTCCACATTTTGGCTCTGTGACAAAATCAGTTGCTGCAATCTGAAAAAGCTCCCAGAAGTCACATATATTAGCAGGTCTTGTGAACTATTACATGCGGGCTAATTAATGCCCTTAAAGATGCATATTTAAATCAATTATACTGTGGCCTCATTTAAAGGAACACTGAGCTAGTATAAACAGCTGTATTTACCTGAGTTTCATTTTTCATTTGTCAATATTTAGAATTACTGAATAGAGATTTAATATCTAAATAATATTTTAAAAAAATATTCTCTCTAAACTTCTAGTTAAATTATTTCAGAAAAGATGTAACAAATTTTTTTTATTAAACTAATTTTTCTGAAAGTAATATATTTTCCCTACTAAACAGTGCACATGTGTATACAATACTTTGTCCTGCATGAAGATCTGATGATTTAAAAAAATCTAATTACTTTAGAATAATGCCTTTCTAATGATCCTTAAAAGATAACCAAAATACTACTTCACTTAAATGATGAACCCTTCAGAAAAATCTCTATTTCACATCTTACAACAGCAATACACTGAAACATGTTTTTTTCTTGTAGATTTCCTATTTTCTTGTCAGTCACCATACTCACCTACTATTTTCCTGAGAAGTCTGGTAGCAAGTTGCATGTGTACACTCTCACATGTATCAGGTTTAGGGAAGATAAAAACACCTCTCTCAGCCTCCCTAACAGCCCCAACTGCATAGACAGTGACTCCAATCACCAGTGCTAGGAACCTGATCCTCCCAGTAGCTGGCACTGGGGACACATTTTTCCCAACCCAGTAGCTGGCATTTAGGTCCCCACTTGTCCCCTACTTGCCCCAGTTGCTGGTACTACTGATGAGGGGCACCTCAAGCCCTTGGCCTGGCACCAGATGTTGGCACAAAATCCACTCTAAGCCTGTTTCCCCAGTACCTGCCTTACAGCATACACACAATCACAAGGTACAGAGTGGATTGCACAGATAGTTAAGAAGGTATTGAAGAATAAGAAAGGACAGACTGCAGTGATCAGGTGCAGAGCTTGGTCAGACAAATGTGCTAAGCAGCAATGATCTAGATATGGTAGGCTCCTTTCGTACCCCTTTTAGCCTATTCCACACTTTGTTCCTCCTCAGTCTCCTTTTCTTAAACATTCACACATGAATTTTCTATAGTCCCACACGATCCCGTCAAATACCCAAACTTCTTCTGTTCTTCTTGATTCTTCCTCATCATCATTTACAAAGTCCAAGTTGGTCCTTCCAGTATGATGCCTGGTAGTTTCTTAATGCTCCATCAGTTAGTGACTGGAGATTTTGTCTTTGGCATTGCTTTATTATCCCTCATCTATAAGGTCTGTGTCTCTGTGAGTTCTTGTACGGTTTTGCACTGACAGGTCCTTCATGACTCCACTGAGGGGAAATTGTGTATGATGAATTTGATGGCCTTCTATGACAGGCCTACAGTGTCGGTGAATAAGGAAGGAGCAACAGATGTCATGTACCTGGACTTGTGCAAAACCTTTGACACTGTCCAACATGACATTCCTGTCTCTGAATTGGCGAGACATGAATTTGATGGTTGGAGCACTCAGCGGATAAGGAATTGGTTGGATGATCACACTCAGAAAGTTGTAGTTGGTGTGATGTCGAAGTGGACACCAGTGATGAGTGGTGCTACCTGGGTTGGTATCAGAACCAGTGTTGCTTAACATCTTTGTTGGAGATGTGGACAGTGGGATTAAAGGCATTTTCATCAAGTTTTCCATTGATGCTGAGTTCTGTGGGGTGTTTGATGCACTAGAGAGAGTTGGGATTGGTCAGCCTGTAGAAAACAAGGCTCCAGGGAGGCCTTTTAGCAGCCTTCTAGTTCTTAAAAGGGGCCTACAGGAAAGATGAGGAGCGGCTATTTATGAAGGAGTGGAGGGATAGGACAAGGGGTAACAGTTTTAAGCTGAAAGAGGGTGGATTTAGATTAGATATTAGGAAGACAATTTTTTCCCGTGAGTGTGGTGAGGCACTATAACTGGTTGCCCAAAGAAGTCACGGGAGCCCCCTCCCTGGAGGTGTTCAAGACCAGGTTTGATGAGGCTTTGAGAAACTTGATCTAGTGGAAAGTGTCCCTGCTCATGCCAGGGGGTTTGGAACTAGATGATCTTTAAGATGTCTTCCAACCCAAACCATTCTATGATTCTATGAATAACCTTAATGAAGATGCTCTCACCTTCTAAATACCCTTACAAAAGTGACTCGCATTCTTTTAAAGACAGATAGAATGTCCTACATGTTGCTTTTATCTTTACAAAACAGAGCCATTAATAGTTGCCTTGCTCTGTTTTTAAAGGAGTAGTGAGAATCAAATAAATTGAAAGTGCTTAAGTCAGAAAAGTAAAATTAATGTTTTACTATAACAAAATACCATGTAATAAAAAGTAATATTCTGATGATAAGGCAAAGATTGTCACCCACTTTTTTTTATACTTTAATTTACACCCCTTAAAAATTTATGCCCCCTAAAATCTTAAGCTGTGTCTGCATCTAGTCTTATAGCCCCATCTCTGCTAGGCAAAGAAATGACAGTTCCCACACTGTTATTACTGCCCTCCCCTGATTACTGCTGTCCTCAGATCTGCCAGCTGAGGAGTTCTGGGCTGAAGCTGGAGTACTTCCCATTCCTGTTAGCCAATGGAACTATCTGGACATATGAGGAAGTCTTCATACCAATAATTTAGGTAAGAGATCTGAGGGACAGGCAACATGCAATAAGAGATAATAATGACAAGAATGTAGAAATAGCGTATTTCACCTGACACTAACAAAAGATTGATTGTCTCAGTGTAGATCACAGCAAGAGTTTATTTACCATGATGGCAAAGAGGATGATGTTACCTCAGCTGTGCTAAGGCTTTCAGCCTTTTATGACTGAGAGGAAGGTTCTGAAAGGTATTGCAGCACCAGCAAAAGTTTTTAAAGGGTGCTAGGACAACAGTTCCTGGTTCCTGGTTTTCCATTTTACTGAATATTCCCCAAGATAGAAGGAATTATGTAGGAAAACTTCACTTTGCCTCTTTCAGTTTCATCAGTCACTTTATTTGCAGTAAATACCAGTCAAAACACAAAAATTAACGTATAAGCCTCTTTAAAATCCCCAGTCTGAGCTTTCATGAAGATAATCAGCACATATAGGTCATTGCAAAAATCACCATTCCTGGAGTGTGACTTCTCTAGCAGAAAAATGAAAAGGTCATTCCCTTTTTAAAAAATGTATTAAATTTGCACACACTTTCCTTACAACATCTTTGTCACTAAATTTTATGTGTGAGATTTCCTATAAGACTCTGCAAAGCCATCTGTATAGGACCTGACTGGCATAGTACTAGCCTCAATGAAATGTGTTTGAGCACTGCCACCCAGTTATGTACCACAATTATGTGCCACATCAGTCACTGACATCTGAGTACCTTGGTATGGATAGAAAACACTGAACATTTGCAGAAATCTGTGATTCAGATATGGAGATATTTAAATATTAAAATAAAATGAAATTAAATCCTTGTGTATCTCCTTATATAATGAAGAAGAATGTACTCATAAGAAAATAAGGCTAAATTCATCTGGCAGATTAAATATTTTTTATTCCATTCTGTTGCATAGCTTTTTATCTTTTAGTGACATACAGGATATCAGATACCTGCCCTCTGTTGTACATTATCTAGCAGTACTCTTCGAATTTAATAACCTAACATTTACTTTTTTAACACCTCGTATTGTTGGCTAGACTCTGGACTTAGTATTTTTAGCTAAACATACTAAGCTTAAATCTTGATTATCTTTATCAAAATAAAACAATAAAAAGTCAGTAGAACAATTGAAGCCCAGTTTCAGATCCTTTGTTGTACAACAGCCTTTCCTTTGTTGTACAACAGCCTTTCCTGACTTGCTAGTCTCGAGACTGGGTGTTTAACCATGTGATAAAATGTGCATCAGCTCCTTCTCTAAAAGTACACTCTTTGGAGGACTGACAAGGGCTGTTTATCATGTACTACAATTCTGCCTGTGCCACATTCATAAATGGTATTTCACCCTAGACAATGTGAGTGAGTTAGATCTAATTTCCTGAAGGAAAATCAAATATCCTAAGGCAATGAAAGCATTAGGAAAATCATAGGATTTGCCAAGTATCATGATGTAATTCTTTGAGTTCCTCATATCAGAATGACTTAAGACTCTGGACAACGTCCTTTTTCTTGAGATTGCAACAGGACCAGAGGGCTATCTCTAACCAAGATTAAGCTGTAGCTGTCAATTAAAAACTTGGTGCTAATTCAGGAAGTCATCCTAGGTTACTGTGGATTTCCTAGATTCTCAATCCCTTCCAAGCCAAACAAAAATCTTTAACTAATATTATGGTTTAGATCACATCTATGCTTAAAAACCCCACTGTGTTAAAATGTCTTACCCATTTGATCTATTCACTGGAGTGCCCAGATTTTTTTCCCCTTTTCAAGCCCTTTTCAAAACTCCTTGGCAAAGGAAGAAACTCTTAGCAGCTACTGTGGCTCATACATCATCAGAATTGTTGAGCAGGAGCTAAATGTAACTGTTGTGTTAAATCCACATAACTAAATAACCTTTAAAGCTGCATATAAAGAAAAGACTTCAGTTTCTAGACTGACAAAAGATTTATTTCACATCAACATTAACAAACTTTGGGGTTTTTTTACATAGACCTGAAGCTAATCATTGTTCTATTAAGTTCAGATAAGTGGCAAAGGAGATTCCCTTCTAAACAGAGATTTTGTTTTCTGTTTTCCTAGAAGACCCTTCACATCTAATATGGAATTAGAACAACTTGTTAAAATCTGTGCTGAGAAACAGTGTTTATATACAGAAATAATTATTTATATGTCATGTTTTTAATCTTCTGTGTTCACCCATGAATGCTCACTCTAAACTTGGTATTCAATCTCATAGTTTGAAAGTAAAATTATTGATTATGCAAGCAGAAAGTTATTATAAAGACAGCTACAGGCCCAGAAACATCTTTATTATTTACCTTAGCACCACATCAGTGTTTTCTTTATCCTAAATTTTAAAATATGCCCACTTTTATTCTACTTTCTCCCTTTTTTTTTAATTTCACATGCAGCACTTAGGTAATCATAGTTGCGAATAATCTTTGATCTTTGTTGAAATATCAAAAGTCTTGGAAAGTTCCCTTAGGCTAGCTCTAAACATGTATCTCTCAACTCCTGGATGTTTCATAGCACATGGTATATGCTCACAGAAACTTAATCCAGTTGTCAGAGATCAGACTTTCCAAATTTTCATAGTAATTACCTTCCTGAGCCCATATAGCAAAATGAATGAGACAAAACATCTGTTTTCTGGTTTCTTAAGTAAACTTATATTGAGTGAATTCAATCATTGATTAACTGTTCAAGCCAATGAGACATCACATTTTTCAAAGTCAGAAATTATTAAAATGTCCATTGAGCCTATGATCTAATTAGAACTGAGTGGAAAACAATTTTCTCAGCATGTTAAAATGTTTGAAATTTCAAGAATTTTCCTCAAACCAAGGAACTCTGTAACAGAGTTACATAGCTATGATTCTGCTGGTTTTGGATGTGATGGAGGTGATGGGCTGGGTCACAACTGATGTGGATTCTGGGAAGCAGAGTTGATTTTGAGGTTTGGAGATGGAGCAGTACTAATTATTGGGCAACAGAATTCAAATCACTGTACTCATTTACTACAGAGATATGGTGAGAGGCTAAAGTAGATTATATTTTCTGAAATGAAGAGTTCACAACAAACTCATAATTTCTGATCAATAACTACCATGCATCTGTATTTTCTAGGAATTGTTCTTTCCTAGCTCCAACAAAGTTCTAGAGATAGATTTCTGATAAGCACCCCATGTCTGGATGTACTTAATGAAACTCATGCAAAAAAAATTTATTCCACAGGATGATGCTAAATCTCCTTGTATGAGTTTTGATCAGAGTAGATTAGAGAGATAGATTGGGGAGAATGAAGAAAGGTTACATGACGGACTGGAGGCTCAGAAATCCATAGATAGGAAAGAGTAGGAGTCTACTATGGAAAAAAAACAGGGAGTAAGAAAGATGTGTGATGCATAAAAGAATATTATGAAGGATGTAGGATAGGCCAGTAAAGGAGTGGAAGCATTGCGGCATCAGAAGAACTTTTGAACCATGTCTTTGCTTGAGCATAAAAGATCTAAACTGATGATGTTGAGATGGTATTGGGATGTACTGGGGATCTCTTGGAGTTCTTATTTAGGGTGGTTTGAGTTACAAAGGAGTACTACTGCATTTGAAGACCACCAGCTCTGATTTGAGACAAAGGAGATGTATATGTGAATGTTGTCTTCTCAATTCTGTCATTTTCCATCTTAGACTATTTCACTGTCTTCTTTCTTGACTTCATAAAATACAAAGTACAATTTCCTCTTACTGTTTCATCCATTATGAGACAAAAGGGACAATTTGCAGTGTTGAGTGCTTCTGTCTCAAGTGTCCTTCCTTCCTTTTTGTTGTCAGATTCATTATAATCACTGATGCAGGCAAGTGCAGTCCCCTTTCTTAGGATACCTAAACCTGTAGTCTAGCTTTGATGACTGCTGTGAGGAAGTCAGTTATTTAGGTGTGCCATTCTCTCACCCAGCTACAAATCTTTCTTTATATAAGGTGTCAATTCCTTCCCATGCTAATGCTAAATTACGGGCACATATTCATTCTCCAAAACATGCTCAGCTCACAGTAAATTTGCTGCTCTTTTAAGAGTTTAATCCAGATTTGTATTCTGGTCTTTGCTAGTAATCCACTGGAATTCATTACAGAACCCAATGATCACCATGCATCAGTGCAGACACCCAAGTCAACAACCAAGTTAGAGAAACTGCAGGGAACAGCAACTAATTCCTGCTTTTAACCCCAGACATTTACCTTCAGTCAGTTTTGCCAGTTTTGTAAATTCCTTACAATTCTGATGGGTTTGTAGGTGATCCTGGACAGTGAGAGATTAGTGCCAAAGCCCTCATGGACTTCACCAGAATGAAGATTTCATTTTACTAGGCTTTTTTAAATGTCAGTTCCTGGAAATTACTTAAATGAAATTTTTGGCTTTCACTCTTTCCAATTAAAAAACTGTTAGGCCTCGCTGTTGCAAGAGTAGATTGAGAATAAGAGAGTAAGAGCTCTCAACACACTGAACTCAGAAAATAAATAACCTTCAATATGTAGTATTTTTGTACAAGTAATTCCCCAAACAGTACCAATATTTAAGTAATTCCCCAAACAGTACCAATATTTTTGGGTGGCTGATCAAGATTTTTGAATGATCGGAGTAGCCAACACTGCCAAATCACTAACAGCAGAGGGCAAGAAGTAAAGGTGATGCAGTCAAGCACTTGGTGTTTTAAGAACATTACCTAGTGTAGATGAAACAGATACTGCTTCAAAAAAGTGAATGTAAGTTTTGCTAGTTGTCTGCAAAATCATCAGATCCTACCCCTAAACCCTCTAATGCTTGCAGACACTCAGGCAATCTACTTGTATCTATGGGATCAAACAGTTAAGATGTCTGACACTGAACTGGAGGCTACCAAGAATTTTTTTTCCTCTGAAGTATAAAAGGAAGCATGTCAAGTTCACCTAGCTTTAACTTGTCAATTCCAGACTGTTTTTCATTTCAGGGAAACAATTTCTAGATGAATAAATATTCCTCAGAACAACTTCACGATCCCCCTCACAGGATGTAGCCCTTTGAAAAAAGCTAACAAGAAATGAGACTATAATCCTGAGTGAATAAAAATAAACACCTTACAAAGATGAAGACATGTAGGTTTAATAATTTTGCAGTTTATATCAGACAGACTAAAAGTTGAGATCACTTCTTTTTTCTTGAATGCAGAGCTAGTTGCTGAAACTCATTGCTCTTGGTTAGCAAGCAAACATTGCTATTATTCCCAGCTTTTAAGGGTTATTCTCTTTGTTGAAAATATAGATCCACTCGTAATCAATGTGGTCTAAAAAATCTTGCTAGCCTCTTAACTTCAACCTTTCTAGAATGTTCTTAGGTCCTGAACATAAGTATTTTTAAAATGCTAGTGTACTCATAAATGAATTTCTAGTTAGGCACCAGTAATTTCTCCGTATCAAAACTACCCCTTCTGTTCTTTATTAGTTTCGGCTTTGTCAAGGAACATGTAACTCTCTGTCACTTCTGTAGCACCACCATTATTTCTCTTTCCAGCTATTGTCCATACTAAGGAATGGTCATGATTAGTATTTTCTGGTTTGACCTAATTCTAGGTAACATATTGCCATATAAAAATCCTCTCTTTCTTTGCCTCATTAGCATGCAATGCCAAGAAATATTTTGAAAATTTCCACAATACTACCTGCTGGGAATAGTATGGTAAAGATCTTCACAAATAATTTTTTTTTAAAAAAAAGTTCTATTTTACAGGAATATCAGAAAAGGTGTTCAGTTTGCTGAATATAACATACTTTAGTACTTCTTGCTTAGCCAACAATGACTTCTGAATATTAAATATTTCTTTGTTTCTTACCTGCTTACAAAACTTTGCTTTCTTGTGCTCCATATTATCTGGCTCTTCATCACATTATAAATAATACATTGCATCCCATATTACAGGAAATGTATTTACAAATGGAGTCTAACTGCATTATCAGATGTGCAGTTTGTAACTTTGCATTTTAGAATGAGCTAAATGATTGAAAGCACTTGAAAGCAACTTCCATTATTTATGATACAGTCAACCTGAATGTAACTATCCTCTAAATCTGTTGATTTGAGCCAAGTACCAGGCTTTACTGTACTATTGACTTCTAAACAGTGCAGTCCATTGATTTAATTGGAGAATCTTGATTAAAAATTGATGTTACAAAGTGCCCTATTGCCCTCAATCTGCGTGTAAAGCTACTACTGATGTTACATCTGTGAAGTTATAGTCATTTCAACCACTGTTCAGCTTGTTGTAGGTAAAAATTGCAGCTTTTTTTTTTTTAGACATAATGCCAACAGCAATGAGTACATACAAAGACCATTCCATTTATAAGGAAGGGTTGGAAACTGATGTTGTGAGTCATATTCATTTCCTAATAAAATCTTTAGAATTTTACCTGTTTGAAAAAGATTTTTGATTGAAACACCCTTCACAGGAACAGAAATTGGGGCTCAATAGGACCATCTGCTAAGGAAGTGTTGAATCATTTATCGTTTGGTCAGTGCTGATATGATCAAAGAAATTGGCTTGCATAGAAGGGTGTAAGAACATAAGTGAAGAATATCTAACGCCCAGTACAAAAACTTGTAAAGCACTAATTTGCAGTTTTGTGCTGCATTTGTTGAACATATACTTTCAGGACACCTTTTCTGTCCTGCAGTGACAATGTTCCATTAACTGAAAGATAAAATTTAAAGTAAAATCACTCTCCTGTTGATGCCCTCTAAATGAAAAGTTTCTACTGTTTATCTTAATATACATGTCAGAAGAAAATACTTAAAACTGTTTTTAACTACTTTGTTAGCTACATCTGAGACTCACTCTCACACAACACTAATTTGGTCTTAACCAGTAGCAATGACTCTAAATACGTTTCAAAATATCATAATCGCAAGTATCACTGAGGAAGGAGAAATGAGAAGATAAATTCTTTTATTTTGATAAGAGAGGTTAAGGACTCAAACTAAAAACAGAAAGGGAACCAGTAGAAAGAAAAAAATCACACATATCAGAGTATTGCTGGTGCAGAAAGACAGAAACAGGGATAGAACATATAGCCAAAAAGCACAACATAGAGATATCAGCTAAACTTGTACAATCTCCACATTTTTACCTATATATTCTTGAAAGAAGTTATTTTGACCTTTTACTGTATTGTAGGTGTTAGAACTGGAACTTAGCTAGTGCTAAGTGAGTCCACAATATTAATACTGAAATACACTATATAATAGGACTTCATATGAAATACAATGCTTTTTCCGTGGAAAAATTGCATTTGTATAACGTTCAGTATGAGATTCCCATCATGTGGAGATCTGAGCTTCCCAAAATATTTTCTTAAAAGCCTACTTGCAAGTCCTGCAGTACACCAAAAGAGGGCACCAAAAGCTTTCCTATAAAGCACAGTGAACCCTGCCGGAACTTGGATTTTCAAACAGTATTTTAGAATTCTCCCACTTTGTAGCATATTAATCAGAAATATAGTGTCTGTTACCAGTCAATGAGGTATGATGTTCAATTGGAATACCTTTTAAAGTAAGGGATAAGAGCTGGCCAGACCTAGTGTGTCTAGTAGCTGAAAGGAAGAAAATGTTTGTCTTCTGTTTACAGCTTGCCTATGTGTGTGTAGTTGAATCTTAGGCAATTTATTGCACTACGTGGTGACTCCATTTCCTAGTCTCCAAAATGAACCTAATTTTATCAATTGTAATCCCCAAGCAGAAAAAATCCATGAAAGAGTCACCAGTCCTACAAATTTCTTTGTTGCTTTATTTCTGCCAAATTGCTGTCCTTAGCGGAGTTAAGTGCCCATTAGAGATTCATGCTCCAATTTAGGTATCCTTGGAAGGATTAGAAGCAGTATTTTCCTCTTCCAGGAGGGAAAATATTGCTACCACAGCAAGCAAAAGGTTCTGTTCATGTGTCCACCACAACCTGGGAATTTATCTAAAAGTCTACACCTAAACTTCTGAACTGCAGAAAAAGCCAAACCTTTCTTAAATCTATAGCTGCCTTAACATTTGAACTCCAGGTGTTGAATTCTAGCCTTCCTGAGTGCCTGGCAAATAAGGAAGAGCAGAGCCTTTAAGAGTCAAATCTTGAACAAGAATGTTTCCTGTGCAGGCTATGTGTATGTATGAGCAGTTCCAGAATCCTAACTTCAAACTGCATTATTTCACTGACTGCCTCATTCCCATATACCCTGATACTATACATGTGATCCTTGCTCCTGTTTTCACTTTGCAGACATCTGCCAGAGTTTTCTGAAATCTAATTTTATACCCATTCACAGCTATTTTCTCATTTGCTTGTTGAAGTCCAAATACAAATCACAAAATGGATATCTATGAACAGGTTCATAAAGATGCTGGTGGCAAAATACTGTTCATTGTTTATTCTCCCACCCTGGCATGTAAGTCAGTCTACAATGCAGAAAAGAATGTAAAGCATGGAACAAGTTTATGAAAACTATGATAAAATTCACCTGAAGTAAGCAGTGGCAGAAGCAAAGATAACTGAGCCCTATAACTCTGCAGACCTCTTTTTAGGAAAGAAGACTGGACTCTCAGGAGTCAGCATAGCACCATGCCCGTTTACTAGCGATGCGGTTGCAGTTAGCACTCCTGTGGAGTCAGTCTTAAACATGACATGGTGTGTGATTTGCCCATGAGTTTTAGGTTGCTCACAAACAGAAAGTAAATTCTAGAGCTGTGTATCATACTCTTGCAGAGAGACTGCAAAGAGCTTACTTCCGAAGAGGAGTTAGGCACAGGTACTTGAAAACAGATCTTTCTTGAGCTAGATTCCAAACTTCGATAAGATTCAGTAACTGCCTTGTGAAAGTCCTGCCTTTGATGAGTTTCAGCAATTATTTTGTTACCTGTCTGTCCACACTACATATTTTCCTGTTATATAAAAATAATAATTAAATAATAAACTGTTTTAAATCATTATGAAATTTTTTGAAGTGCAACTGTTTTGTTTTCATCAATGTATGTTATTATAGCAAATATTAATGATCTACAAGAGTGTTTTCTTATAACCATTAACTACAAAAATTTGCATTTAGCAGAAATCCTGAGTTACAAGTAGCTTTTACTAACTGCTCTATCTGGAGACTGGAACAGTATTTCATGTGGCTGTACTTCCCAGACATGGGAAGACGTAGAAATGCAGAATGTGTAATTCTCAGGTAAGAAAATAAATTAAAAAGAAACAAAGTCTTTTTGGTTTTGTCTTTAGTACATACGTGTGTGTTCATATTAGAAAACAAGTGGAAAGTAATTATTCAACTGTAGCTTTAGTATAGCTTTTTTAATCACTTATCGTTTGCTTCTTGAGTTGGTTTCCTATGTACCCTGGTTTCAGCTGGAATAGAGTTAATATTCTTCATAATAAATATTATATATAGCATTTAGTGTATATATATAATGTATAGTATACATATAGAGCTATGTTTTGCATTTAGTATGAGAATAATGTTGCTAACACATTGATGTCTTTAGTTGTTGCATAGTCATGTTCATACTAACTCAAGGACTTTGATCTTCTCATGCTCTGCCAGGAAGAAGGAACATAAGAGACTAGGAGGGAGACAGCTGAGCCAAGTTGGTAAAAGGGATATTCCATAACATGTAACGTCATGCTCAGTATATAAACTTGGAAGTTAGCTGGGTTTGGGGTGGTGTGTGTGTGTGTGTGTGCCTGAAGACAGCCTGGGCATTGTTCATTAAGTGGTGAGCAATTGTATAGTGCATCACTTGTTTTGTATATTATTATTGTTGTTGTTATTATTATTATTATTATTATTATTATTATTATTATTATTATTATTATTATTATTATTATTATTATTATTATTATTGTCATCATCATCATCATTATCATTAATCCCTATTGCTGTTCTACTAAACTGTCTTTATCTCAATCCACAAATTTTACTTTATTTTCATTATTCACCCTATCATACTGCAGGAAGGAGAGGTGAGGGAGCAGCTGTGTGATGCTTAAGTTGCTGGCTAGAATTAAATCACAACACTGTGCCTGCCCTATAAGTAACAAAAAATAGACTTTCAACTGTAAAGATGTGAAGTTTAATCCCCTATTAAATGACTGTATGTTTTTTTCTGTTGTTTAGCATGTGATTAGTGCTAATGTACTGTATGATAGGGAATGCAAGAAAGAAATGCAAGAAAGAAAAGGATGTAAAGAAGAGCTATCTGGAAGATATGTGGTTATTAAAGGGGAATAAGAGGGCAATAACTTTTGACACCTATAATTTCACATTTTTTGGGCATTTTTACTTTTCCTCTTTTTTTTTTTGTCTTTTTTCTTTTTTTCAGGGTTTGTCTGCTGGGCATTGATGTATGGATTTTGATTATTTAAAAAAAAGTAATTCAAGAATGTATGAAGGTATTTCCTAAAGTTGCAATCACACTTTTGCCTTGTTACCTTTGTAGCTCAGGTGGGTCATACAGTTACATTCAGTAAAAGAAGACTCAAGTGAAGGAAAACATAGAAATTGGTATATCAAAAATAAATTTTTGTTACTGCTTCTAGGTTTATTCAGAATAAAATATCTTAGGTTTACTGCTTATACAAGTCCTGCTTTACAAGCCATCATTTTTGTATTTCCTTTCAGTGGCAGCGTCCTTCATGGGTAACCAAATACTACATGTACATGGAATTCACACATTGAAATGTCGGCTGCCAGGTAATCTCCAGTCTTGATCATCTAATTTTTCAGCTACTGGAATAAAGAGAACCTTTCATTCAGGTTACCTGAAATCTGGATTATGTGCCTAGAACTAAATGGAGCAGAACAGAGGGAGGAGTGTAGGAGGGCTGCAGGGAATGTATGCCTTCAGTAGTGCCAGGGAGTGCATATATAGTGGTGCAACATGCTCGAACATATGGGCCTGCATTTGGATGTGTCTGTTTTGGGTGCCTAAGCTGAGAGACCTGCAGAGCTGAAACTTCAGCAAACCTTGGGAATTAGCCTCTGAAAATCAGGCCTTTTTATGTTGCCTCAGCTTCTGCTTATGAAAGTAGACATCAATGATCATCAGTCAGGTTTGAAAATACAGACTTGAGAATATTTTCCATTCTGGAATTAGAAAACTAAATGTGCAGAAAACCATAGGTTAGAGTTCTAGGTTCTCTTTGAATTTGATACAAAACCCAAAAAGAAATCTTCACTAACTGGAACAACTAAATGTCAAAGTTTAAACTGGCTTTGGTTTGTACACTGCAGGGGACTGTCCTTACATGGCAAGGGACAGATCTAGAGGAATCTTAGATATTTTTGTCTGCTAGTTGTAATCACCTGTAACAAAATACTCAAGATGAAAACTTTCTCCCTAGCAAGCCATTTCATATGTTAATTAAACCAGTGTACAAATCACAGTAAAATAGACTAGAATCCATTTCCAGAAAAAGATATCCATGATCCTAAGAGTAGCTTCCTGAATACCTTAGTAATACAGCCACATAAACCAGCTCAAGTAATATAGAGGTGTTCTAGATTTTTCCTCAGTGATGTGTGTTCAATATAAATTAGTTTGCTATAAAAATAAAATGACAGCTTTTTCTAGCTTCAGGATTTCTTTTCCACAGATTCAGTTCTTTGATCAGAACTACAGTAGATTGAAGTTTTGCTATTGTCAACATATTGCAGATACACAGCGTGTTTATTTTTGTGCAGTTTTAATGTATTTAACCTTAATGTCTGCTTCTTTAAAGCACAGAAACTGTGGCTCAGCATCTTGAATTGTCAAAGCAACCTATTGCAGATTTCTTTTCATAGATGAAAAGAAGAGTCCAGATGATGAATGCTATTCACAAAGTGATTGCTGTGGCAATCATATCATGTCTCAAAGTACACATGGCTGTGTAAATAGAAACTACTGAAACTTGTACTGACATGTAAAACTTTTTCCACAGTATGTGAACCTTTGTGTCACCTAAAGAAATTCAGCTGGAGCTCTTACTAAAAATGCAAGTGTTTTTATTTGCCTTTTTCAATTGTTTTTTTAATATCAGTTTATTGAATGGGCCAAAAGTGAGAGATACTTCTCCCCCATGAGACCCTGAAGTTTAACATTAGAAGAAGTTTGTGGCAGTCTAGTAAACCTTTAATGAGATTTATTTTTATGACAGACAGATGTAAATGTATTCCTCTAATCCGATCCTTTCAGGTCTTTGTCTGCAGATGAATGTTAATAATTAGTAGTTGCATTCCCTCCTCTTCTTCATAAAATTGTATTCTTCATAAATTCATCATCTTTTTTTTTTTTTTGTTTTCTCAAAGTACCAGCAGCCCTGACAGCCTCCCTTTGTTCTTATGTTTATAAATAATTTATAATGTAGAAATATCTCTTCTTAGTCTTAAAAAATAAACTAATGGTTGAACATAACATACTGCCAGAAGCAGATATACCTCTAGCTGTAGAAAGGAAAAAAACAAGAAAAGGAAAAAAAGCTTCATACTTAACAAAGACAGAAGGAAGGAACATCACATGGAAATCCATTTATCTGAGAATGTTGATTTTTGCTTGCTGATGATAAATACATCCGAGTTACCCTCATCTTATGCTCTGATTCTCCTTCTTTTCCAGACCACAGACCTGAATTCACTCCATAAAAATGTAACTTCTTTTAAATGTTCTGAGTACACAAAGGGCTATAGCATGGACCAAATTATCAGAATAAATGGGTTAATACTGGTGTAGGTGATTGCTTTGAGGAGTGTACCAGACCTTATACTGACACTTTGTTGATAATTACTGTATATGTTGTAGATGTACTGCTAAAGAAAATCAAGTGTCTAGCTGAGACGCTCAGTTTATCATAAACTGTGTATGGATCAGCCATTGGTGTTGGGATCTTTCATAAGAATTCTGAACGCTATACTGCTGTGGCAGATACATTGTCACATTTGTACATGCAACCTCAAACTACAGAGAACAAGAACTCAAATTAGAATTGAACTACACTAAGTTTCAACACATACACAGCGCCAAGGGCTGATCCTGTTTCTAGATGTTTGTATGGCTCTTTAGTATTGTTTTGTGTAGTCACAGGAGGATCGATGTCCACAAAAATGGCTGGAATTATTGCTAATTAAGGTAAATACAACTGAACTTGATACTATGCCATCTAGCTAAGTTCTACAGAGAAATACTCTTTTTGCTGTAGGTTAGTATATGTCAAAGGAGACAGTCTGTACACATATTCAGGTCTTTCTAAATAACAGCCCTAGCAAGCAGTTTAGCCAAGGATCTCAGCATTACCTCAAATTAGCTGCTAAGATATTTAACCAAAGAAAAGGCACCATATTGTCTCTCACCTCAGAATGGTCCTTATGGTGGTAACAGTAGTGAGTCAGTGGCTTACTACCAAATTTTTACACGATAGCATCCCTGTATGCAGACTAACTCCAATGAAGACTCCATAGTACCACACAAGCAAGTGATGTGGGTGCTACTTTCTTTTACAGGATATGAGTGTAGCTCTGTTTTAACATACTGTATCTTAAATTCCCCACCAAGTGTCCTCTGTAGGTGACATACAATATTCAGCTACTCCTCAATTATATAACCACAAGTAACTGCAATTGAATCAACAGCACTGTATAAATTAGGGGTAGGAAGTGAGTGGAAAAAGAATACCTTACCCAGGGTCCATATTTATTAGAAGACAAGGAATTTAAGAAGATATGCAATACAGATATAGGAATAGTTTTGACCTGTAGGGATGAGCTTTGGATCTAGTAACTTAAAGGAGGGTCGGAGACAAGATTTTAGTTTGATTTTGCAAGAATCAGAGCAGCTGCCCTTTGTAAATTATTCATTCTTTCTTTTGTCTGGTTTCTGGCTTTTGAGGATGGAATGAGTTTTGGCCAGAAGAATACTCATGCAAAATCTTTTGAAATAACTAGTTAAGGACCATTCTGAATAAAAGAAGGCATCATTCCTAGCAGCTCAGAAATGAATCTGCTTGTACAAAAACAGCTCGGAAAGAGCGAACTTAAATCTCCATCAGCTCTCCAAGATCAATCTTAACCCTCATTTTGGGAGTTTGATCTTTTAATCCTATACCTTTTCTCATCCCTTGTTTTAACACCGCATAACAAGATTTTGAGCTTCCGTTAAAACACATTTTGTGATAGTCTGTAAATCTCTGCTGAGATTGCAGCTGCTTTCAGATCTTACAGGATGTGATGCGAAGATTCAGTGATTTTAAGGAACTGTGCTTTCAGAATGGAATCCTGCATGAAAATCCCTGGGTGCACACATTGTAAAGAAAGCAGGAAGACAGACCTAAAATGGAGCATGCATCAAGACCAGAATGTCAGGTAGCATGCTTGGAAGGAGACATTTGAAAGCTCACTGCAATCTTTTAAAGGAAACCTTTCGGGTTCCTGAAGGTGGCCCAGGATCAAGAGAGAAACTAGTGTCATGGGAAGGGAAGATGAGGTTGAAGGGAATGAAACATTCGACTGGAAAGATGAGGAAAGCAGAGAAGCAGGGAGGAGTATGAGAGACGGGTATAAAAGCATCTCAGACAACTATTTGACAACGGTAACTTTGTATGTTCAATGGTGTGATGCTAATACAGAAGTTAACCCTTAAATATTTTAGCATTTATCTGAAAGCAATCTTCAACATATCACATCTTCACATGGATATGTGTGTCTAATAATGCTGACATGTTACTTTTTAACTCATTTTTCATGACTATATAAAACATGGTAGTGGTAGCATTCCTTTCTCTTGGTTAAATTATTTGCTGGTTCTGCTCTGTTATACATGTGAAAATATTAATAAATGCATCCATAACCTATTTCACTCTGTTTTTATTCCACTCCAAACTTTCACTTGAATAAATATCCCAAAACCTTGATGACTGGAAAGTAATCAGAACCTAGGCAGGTATCTAGATATCTATTTAGAAATCTCTTTCTTTTTGTCAGACTATAAAGTGGACTAATCAAAACTTCATCTGCAACATACCTGATTCTTGTTGGATTGAGCACATTTTTCAACTAGGAACCTTTGCTGCCTATAACAATGTATCTTTATAGCACTAAAACTATCTGGCTCCCTAGTGTTCTTAAGAAAACACAATATGCAAAAGCTTTAAGCTTTAAACCATACAGCATGATTATTATGATAGCAGGAGGTATCAGGTGGAGACAAAGACACACAGATAGAATTGATTTGAGGTGCAGCATCAGAAAATAAGGGTGATGTGATCACAGTACTTACAGCATATGCAGCAGCTGTACAATTCTACATGGCAGCTTCCATCATAAAAAATTCTACAATTCTACATGGCAGCTTCACATAAAAAAAAAAATGAGAAAAGATTCTGAGTAAATGATGGTTGAATACAGAATAAATTGTAGTATATGACAAGACACTTTCTTTTTTTTGTTTAATATATAAATCAGGAGCACTTATGAGTTGATATTAATTAAAATAATGTATTTGCTTTCTTTCGACAGTTATGTCAGCCTAATTAAAAACTGAGTGCTAAATCTTCATTAGATTTTTTTAATATTAAAATACTTCCATGAAATATAAATTAACTTTAACTTGTTGCTATCAATAGTAAGAAAAAGGAGAGGGGGAAAGCCATTGGGATGAAATCTTGACCCAGTGAAATCAATGAGACTTTTGTTTCTAAATTCATTGGGAGCAAATAATTCCCTCTGTGTCAGCAATGAGAGGCAATAACTTTAAAACTGACCTAGAAGCAGATCTCGGGAAGTATTCTGTTTCAGTCTATATTCCTGGCTGGCATGATGATGGTTAAAATTTTCAAAATATCCATGTTGATATAGGGGGAACTTCTGTCCCAACAAGATCAGAAAGGTTTTAATTCCTCAGGAGCTTCAGTGATTTAGGAAATCTTATAGTGTGCCTTGAATTTGAACAATCCAACCTCATGAAAACACACAGTGGCATTCTCTCTAGAATGAAGTGAAATCTACTTTTCGGTAGATGAAGCCTGCAAAGCAAGCAAGTAGATCATATGTGAACAACGTAATTCATATCAGACAGCAGACTGTCACTGTTACGCATCTGGAGAGATGTACCCTGTCTGATGAACACCAGAGAGCACCTAGCAGTGAGAGAGGGTGTCTCAGAGCCGCATGTCGTGAATCTTCTCAGGTCTCAGCTCACTACGCAGCTTGTGCGAGATTTCCCAGAGGACATGAAGTTTAGGAAGACAGATAGATCAGGAAGGGAGAGAAGCTGAGCAGCTGCAATCCAGTTGAAGAAAACTACAATAATGTGCATATTCAGTCACAGCTGTGATCAGTGACCCCCTTAGTTCTGCAATAGCTGCAGTCTTGAATCACAGTAAACCTACCTGAAATGGATGGAAAACAAACCGAGAATCCTTTGCAATGGCCTAGCTGCCTTTCAGAGGTATTGTGCTCGCTGAAGGAGCTTGTAAGCTGCTTGCATTTCAAAAAGAAAGGAGATTTTATAATTATGCTTTATCTGACTGTATCTTGTTCCGAACCAGGAAAGCTGATGCTCTCCTCCCTGGGCTTCTGCGTCACCAAGCCACGAGGTGGTGGTGTGGTGTCGCTGTTTTTTAAACAACAACAAAAAGAGGTTTTGTTTAATGAGCTTGAACTCACAAGCCTGCTCATCTAGTGAACTGTGACTTTTCAAATACCAACCTATTAATGTCAAAGGCAATACTGAAGGGAACAGTTCTGTTTGATTTAAAAAATACAGACAATGTGAAGTCCACTATGCTCTAATATCTATCACCTATGGGGCTCCATTCATGCCTAATGCTTTATTCAAGCTAAGACCTAGTTTTTATATATCAGATTAATACATATCTACAGCTTTGCACCTTTCTATTTTGATTTTTTTATTATCAGGGCTCGCCGGGGCCGTTTTCATTCCCTCACTATAGCATCTGCAAGCAGGTGGATTAGAGATAACTCTCATTGTGCTTTGTTTTCTCCTGACACTGTCATTAATCATCCCTTCAGCCACACTTCAACTTATAGTAATCAGGACTGGCTGTTCCCGAGCTGCACAAGAATTGCCTTTCACAATGTAATGTGAAATTGGAAGCGAATGGCTGAAGCCAGACGCTTCTTCTGCATTCCCCATCTATCTCATCATTTAGGTATTTATCCATCTCAGGCTTGTACAGGGAGCATCTCTCTCCTTCCCATGAGGACACAGATTGCAACGGAGGATCAGATTTGTCACCCAGGCTTTGGGCTTTGATTGTCCTCTTATAAGTTCGGGATTAAAGTGAAATTTCCCACAGGGCTATGCAGGATTTGCTAGCATTTAACTGTTTAACCTGGCTGTTTGTGAATGAGAATCCTGTGGTCAACTGTTCCATAGAGAATATTATAGTAAGCCAGCTCTGAATGGCAGACATTTTGGTAAATTCCTGTAAAGACTGCTACAGTTGATTCCAATTAATTTCATACCTGATAACTATTGTTTTCTTGTACATGATGAATGGTAATCTTATGATAAAAACCAATTGTCTAGTCTTTTGTGAAATACTCATGTCAGCTGCAGAATAAATGCAGACCTTCAAAAAGTTTCAGTATTCTGTTTATGCTTTTTGAATCGCTCTGCATTATTTTCTCTTGAACTAGGTCATATCTCTCACTACATAGAAGAGCTGTGTTCCCTTCTATCTTACCCTATTTTAATAAGTATAAGCTAAGAGTATCTGAAGTAGCATGGCAGTGGAATCGACAAACATTTTAAACAAACCGCACGATGTATTAATAAAGACAAACTGATGGTTCTGGAAAGCATGCTGTTAAATATGTAGCCAAAACAGATGTATTTTCCCTGGCATTTGATGTGATTCTTGCACAAAGGAAAGTACCTATAATGTGCTATTCTCTATGAAACTGAAAGCAAGGGGGAAATTTTTCAGTCCACATTATCTATCTTTTAGTCTTAGCTTTAGAGCCATTTAAGGAAAAAGATTTTAAAACAAGTCAAAATCATTTTGTTATCTAGTTTAAAAAGACTGTATGCTCAACCACTGTACATATATTCTATTTAATGTGGATGTGTTTTTAAAATGCCTAGGAGGATAGTGCTCATTTCATGTGCTTCTCCAAGACAGACATAACACCCAAGCAACTGAAGTACATAATTTAACAAAACATTTTAGCTTGCAGTGAAATCGGTTCCCTTGGAGGGAATGGACTGAATATTAAACTCAATTTTAACCTCACTCCTTGAGAAATTTTTATATCTTATTCAAAAGTTTACTTTTCATTTTCTTCTTTGTTGCCTAAAAATCTGCTGAATTTCCAAAATAAGCTTTCATGGGATTTAGTTTTGGGAAAAAAAAACAAAACAGAAAGATTTTTATTTACCCTTTTAAAAATAAAGAAACCCAGAGATCTTGAGGAAAAGGCTCATAGATATTATCAATTACAAGTCTATAAATTCTGATGCAGACTGGAATTAATAAATATAAAAGACAAAGGTGTTCATTTTTTTATTTACTGTTAGACTATTCAGCATTACCAACTTGTTATGACATTGATCTTGTGCTAAACAGTGTCTCAGTGGAAAGGAACAATGTTTGGTTGCATAATGGTGCCTACAAAAACCTCACTGACTGAGTGCAAATTACTAAATATCTTTACCATCGTTTAGTGTTTCTCTCATAGCATTATATGATTACTGAAAAGGCATAAGCAATCCTTTCTATTTATTTGAAATGTCCTCTAGATTCACATGAGTAATTTTCAGCTGTGTATAATGCTCCTAAAGTAACCTCTTCATTTCCATTGTTTTAGTGTGAAATCATTTCCTCAGGAGATAATTAGAGTTGCTCCATTTATTACATTAAATGATTAGCATGCACTTGAAATGATTCAGTATATTTTCCTTTATTACTGATGACTCTTGAATATGGGCCTACATTTTTAATGGATAAATTAAGATTATCTTGACATTTTGTAACTGCCTCAGCAGCAAAACAGGGGAGACTTTCTTTTCCAAATACACACAGAGGTGTGTGTTGAACAATGCACGTTAGCTGAAGGGCTCCTTTTCACCTGTATAGCCCACCTGGTTCAGCTTAAAGACCACTAATTATGTTTGAACATAAACTGAGGGTTTAAATGTACCAAAACTGCTATTGTTGTGTTTTTAGTTAGTAAGCACTTCTATGTGTCATGTAATCAGAATCTTAGCATCTCAGTTGAAGTGTCTACAGTCTCTGACAACAAGCATCTTCTTCCATATGTGTATAAAATTATTTCTTACACTGGCAAACTTGTACTCCTACTATAAGAGTTAGTCTAAAGAAGAAAAAAAAGAGCTTTACTGTATGCTAACTAGAGAGTTATCATTCAGTGGTTTATGAAAATAAATTACCATAGAACTGGTGAAAACATGTCACAATTAATACTCCTTATTAAAACTGAGCTAGAGCCATAGACTCAAGACTTTCTTTGAAGAACCAAAGAACTTGTAAATGCAAGTGCAGTGGCTGCAGGCCCAGTTGTGACCTGATATTTGCATAACTAACATCATGGCAAGGACTGCCATGGCAGAAACCAAGACTTACATGGAATAGGTGGATGCCAACTCTGATGGAAGTCAGCAGAATTAAAAGGGCTCTAGTTTCCCAAGACTGTACTGTGTCATTCCCAAAAGAACAACAAGGAGATATTTAACTGGATTTGAAAACTTGTTCCATTGGTGTTAAACAACTTACAGCACTCAAACAACATTAGAGGATGTGAAACTGATGTCATTATTAAAGTATATGTTCCCTTTGGATGTGGTGTGTTGTATTCACCTACTCCCTATTTCTTCAGTTTCACTATGGCCCCAAGATTCCCTCTGAATCCATCCAATTTAAGTTCTAATATTTAACATCTTAGTTATGAAATTTATTAGAGTGTTTAATGATAATGAATCTTTTATTACATCAGTGAGCTTTTATTCAAGTATTTGCTTTTTGAAGAAAATCATCATTGGTTATGTCAACCCAGAGAATGCATCTCATGTTTTAGCTGGGAAGCCTGTTTGTGGTTTCAGTGAGGAAATTTGTACACAGTCAAAAGAATAAGTGTGCAATGCAGTATTGAAAGCCACTTTCATAAAATTGTATTTTACATCAGAAAATAATGCTGTAAATGAAGTGCCCATTACTAGAGAGACACAATGAGTGCTTTTTGCCTTACTTGCTAATAAAACATACAAACCATATCAAATTCAACAAACAGTAACCTAATTTATAGTGTTACTGTAATTTCATTTAGTTTTGCTGCATGGAAACAACAATGACACAGATGATTTTATAACACCACTCTATATGTTTGGAAACATATATTTGTTTCTTGGCTGATCCTCACTTGAGCCAGATTCTTATTTGTATCAAAACCACGCCCTTGTCTGCAGTGTGGTCATAGGGGACTATGGGTACACTTCCTAAATGTAACTGTAAAAAAACCTAACATAATACTTTTGTTTGTCACTTGGGCAAAGGCAAGAGGAATGTGGATACTGGCTAAAATTAAACCCAAACAGGAAACAGACCCATGTTCCTAAATGACGATTGAACAAACCCAACCCCATTCAACCAACTCATACAGAACACAGATTATGCCCCAACAGAAAAAAGTGCCAGATGTAAACAGGTATTTGATGACCTGGGACTCAGAGATCACTTATGGTCTTATTAAAGCCATAAGTGTGACACTACTTTCTTCTTCAGTGATACTAGATCAGGACCATCGTAACAGGAAATGAAAGGCTGCTCACCTTATTAACAGCACGTAATCCCATTTACTAGCCCCAGCACTAGTATATGATGTAGGCACATTGATCCTTGACATCTTACTTGAGCATTATAAAAGCACACCATTAAATAACAGCACTACTATAGGCATATTATGCTAAAAGTACCATAATGTTGTTTGTATGTGACAGGCATTTTCAGTATAAGAATGCTCAAATTCTGTGCTGATGTCATTAAAGCATAAATGACACACTACCAAAAGATGGAGATACTAATATATGGTGGTTAAACTACACTTCCTTCTAAGTTTTAGACAATTTTTAATAACTTCAAAGCCTATTTTTAATATATGAAGTTATACAATACTAACAGAAGTGGCATGAAAGGTTACAAAGGATGAACACCATCTCTCTCAAACATTTATTCCATTTAAGTAAAAATACCTGATAGAGAGCATTTCTATTATTCACAAGAAATCATGCAATATAATGGTTCCTAGCACTCCTTTTGTAATAGCTTATTTAAATACTTGGGGCTGCAATTCAGATTTCCACTTTGTTCAGAATTCGCAGAAATACTTCTTTCAATTGATCACATTTTTATTCTTTATTGTATTCTAAATAGCCTATGATTTTTCAGAACCTGAGACTAAAAATTAGATTTTCAGAAGTGAAAAGTACAGTCTTGAAAAAAACCCTATACACTTTTCACGACTGAGGAACAGCCGCTACGAAACTCAACAAAAAACCCTACACTATGAACCATTTCTTTTACAGAACTGCTTTAAGGAATTATTCCTGAAGTCTAAATGGAGCTTGATGGGGCTTTTCTAAACCCCTAAAATTTGAAATGACCTGAAGTTATAAAGAACGCTTGACTTTGGATTTCTTTTACTTGTAACATTTTCTTCTGTGCTTTGAGCTTAGCCTAGAGCAGTTTACACAAAATTAAGAAACTCAGTCTGATAAGTAGTTATGAAAATTCTATTAATCATCTTGAGTTTATTTATTGTAAAAAAAAAGGAATTTAAATAAGGAAGTAGGAATATGTCTTTATTTAAAATGAGGTTAGATAATCAGTGGTTTATAGATGCTATGTTTGCAAATTTTCCCAAATTATTTAAAAACATTTTTCTATTTATTAAGAATTATGGATAATTCTCTGTTCATGTAAAACCATACAAAGTTAATAGAACTGTTGACGCACATCAGTTGAGGATGAAACCCTTATCATTTTTTCAGAATAAAATGGTCATAGTTATTTTCATTTCAGAACTGAACAATTGTCTAAAGTGCAAATAGAAATGATAATGTATAAACAAAGAAGCAAAAGTACATTTGAATCAAATCCCTGTAAAATTACATTCAAATAGTATGACAGTGTAAAATATGACTGGACTTAAGTTGGATAGTGCTATATTTTCTTCAACATATTTTGTCAAGGTAAAATAGCATACTTAAAAAAATTAAAATAACTGAAATAATCAGCACTATGCTAAGATGATGGGTTATTAATAGATTCAGTACTGAAAGAAATCACTGAATTTTATAAATTCATAGTCAGGTGTTTTCTTAAAAAAGCTTGTTATTTACCTGAATATAAGGATTTTTGGAGCATTTAAATGTGGAAATAAGGGCATACACAATTTTTAAAGTATGTATTAGCTAATTAGTAAAGAGAAGCAGCTTTCTGAGGGGCATACAACCTCTCTAATCTCAAAACATACCCACCTCCTGACTTTCAGCTCAGTCCAGAATGTTTTAATTGATAAGCTTCATGTGTCAGAAGCATTATCAGACCGCAGCTTGGGACTTAAAGCAGTTAAGAATGCTCTTTTTAATAGCATTCCCATTTACATTTTAAATAATCAAATGGTTTTCAGGCATTTAATAGAAAAAACATTTTTTTTTAAATGAATACCAAGAGACGTTTGTAAATAGCTCCACAAATTGCTCCTGGGCTATAAACCTGAGTGCCAAGTTTCACTCCAGTATAAATATAGACAAGAGTTAAAAGTCTGAAAAATGGATTCCTTAATGGATATACTGGCAAAACTGTAATGTGTAATAAAGCTAGCACGTACCACCTTAATAAAGATATCATATTTCATCTCCTAGATTACACATAGCATTTCTATTCTAAATAAAAAGATTAGAACTAGAAAGATTTTCCCTGCATATCATATTTAAAAATGTACAAGGGAATGTCATCCAGCAATTTGTAAGCATTGAAATTATTTCCTTGAAAACAACAAAAAGTAATCCCTAAAGATATGGTAAATATACAGCTCCTTTATTGAACAAACAAAAATAGATTGTGCATTGCTTTTTCAAATCAAATACATCTGCTTTGATGGAGGCAAGGAGATGCATCTGGGGGCTTGAATCTTGCCACAGTCTCTGTAACTATATTGTCAGTGCATCACTAACCTTGTATTTAGCCAGATTATTTACAGTCAGATCCTCATAAGATCACACCCATTGCTGCTGGTGCGAGGGAGTCCTCTGAAATTGAATACAAATGTGATGTTAATTGTTACATTTATTAGGCTATAACCATGTATCAAATGTGCTAAATTTGTGGAGATAAAATAATACAATCACATCAAGACCAAAAATTTAATACTAAACAAAAACCTACAAGTTCTCCTCCATCCCAGCTTGCTTTGTAGTTCATTTAAACAAACACTCTGCCATGGAATGCACTGGATGTTTCCCATGTGCTTGTTATGAAATGTAAGGCCTATTTCCTTCTGAAAATTTTGCTAACTGCATGTAAAGCTATTTGTACACCTAATTTGTAAAACAAAGCACCTGTGATAGGACTTTACTTGCTTTAGCTAGGAAAAAAGAAAAAAAGATATAAGCTCTCCGTAGACCTAAAAGTTTCATGGTAGGAGGACAGTAGGTTTAAGCATTGCTAGTAATTTAAAAATGCAAATTCGTCTTTGGAAGAGTTTTAATGGTGGGGTAAATTAGTTTAGATTTCACCTGACTATATTATCCTCAGTTGCTATGCTAAAAACTCAGCTAGAATGTAATGCATATTGGCAGTGTCAGACTTGAGATCCTGACACTGATGTGATCTGGTTGTTTAGGCTTTTCTTTTCACAAGCACTACTTTCAGCATGAGAGAAAGGGTTCAAGAAGTCACTGAATCTATAGATTCATTTTAGTAGAAAACAGGACAATGTGTTTAGGAGAGGGAGCATGAGTTCTCCAGATTACACCATATTTCCTTCTGGTTAACCAAATAAAAGCAAGCTCCAAATAAAGAAACAGCCTCCAGCTTGTGCTTTGCTTTCTTAGACTGAAAAAAATGATCCACTTCAGTGTATATGTTTTCTAATGTACTTTAACTACTTCTCCATATATACCCATATAACATGATTATGTTTTTGTCAGGACCTAAGTGGTGTGGATCGACAGCTAAAGTAACCTGTTAGAACAAAACTAACCAAGCTAAATTCACCTCCATGCCACTCATTGGTGCTGATGAGTGAAACAGGCCCTTGTGACTAACAAATATAGCAGGCATATTCCACAGTCCATTAAAAAATAACAAAAAACCATAAAGGTAGATAAGAAAGAAAAGGCTTATCTTGTTTTTGAATAGCTTTCTTACCTACCCTAAGGAAGATATTGAAAAAATAAAGCTGTACACAAGAGAAGTATTCATTACTATAGTGGAGTGATTTTCAAATGCTCAGGGGAAGGTCTAGTTTTTCCTTCTTTTGAACTGATATAAATTTGAAAGGCTTTCTTTGGTGGCAGTGGAATTACACCAGCTATACATTCATATTTGAGGCAGCAGAATTTACACTTGGTATACAGGACTGAAGTTTATCCTCAGTGGGAAAGTAAGGCTGTCCTTCTTTCCAATATTACAGATCAAATTAATTTACAGCATTTTTTTTAAGGAGTGGTAATAACTGATTTATGAGCTTTAATAGTGCATAGCACTAAAAGAAAAATTAGCCACAACACAGAACCTGATGATTCCTCTTAGTCAAGAGAGATTGTCATCCCTTTTTTTGACAGCTGTGATTGCAGAATCTACAGAATTATTCTGATATAGATTTTAGGGATTTTTCTCCCAATTATCTGTCTTTATAAAGAATACTTTCATAATAGTTAAAAGTGGTATCCTTTGTTACAACTCTTATTACAGTAAAATCGATGGAAGCCTCAGTAGTGGGTGTATTGTTGTGACACTTAAACTATTTGTAAATATTACTCAGAGCTTTCTTAGCATATTTTAGCAAGGCAACATTTCAGCAAAGTATAATTTATCACACATGATATATCCTGTATGCTTCAAAGACAATCACACTGGAAAACAGATTCATGATAAAAAGCTGTGAGTGTGTCTTGCTTTCCAATAAAAGCATTTTTTCAGTCTCTAGGTCTGAAGGATTACTCGGTGATCACAAACCCCACAGTGGTGGGCAAGAGGCCATTTTTGCTTTGCTTTCAGTGCTCATTTCTTCACAGCCAGTGCCCTGGCTGATGGGATTTCTTTTGGTTCTGCAACTTACCTTTCCTTCCTCTTATGCTTTATACTCAAGCAAGGTCTTCTGATTGCAGGACTGGAGCCAAAACACCAGCGTTCTTCCATTACCTTCTCATCTCAGAAATTAAAAGAATGCATTCTTTTACAGTAGTATTGCATTCAGCGAGGGCTTTGTTTAGACTTTAAAATTCTTCTAACAGATCATGTAAGAGGAGTTTCAAAATGTAAGGAAAAACTCAGTGAACAATCTACCAGTATGTATCAACTTGCTTGTAAAAAAGAATATAATCCCTCCTCTCCCTCAGTTTTCCGAAAAATAAAATGTTTAGCTATCAGCACAAATGATAGAGAACAACAACAAAATGTTTATAATGTCCCTGCTCTTTTTTACAGTTATGTCCAATTTATAGTTAGTGAAACACGATTAACACATTTAATGTTTAAGAGCATGATCATAGAGAGATCTTTACTTAATAGCAAACAGCGACTTTGACCACTAGCCGATTGATCAGTAGAACCTTAACTGCTATGGCGAGTAATCCCCACACACTGATCATATATCATATAGAGTGAAACTTTTATTTTCTTATGGTTATAAAGGATGATTTTGCAAAGTTCATTGCTGAAGTAGGTTGACCACAAAAGACGTAAAAGTTATGTGGCTCAATTCACATTATGCTGGTGAGAAAAATGCATCGTGACTCTAGTTCTAAAACTTCACACATTTTGAGGATGTTCCAAAAGTTGATCCAATCTGGATTTCCTTAATTGTTCATTACTTATTCACTGGAATGAATCTCGATATCTATCTATAAACATTTCCTTATTTAAAGTCTAACAATGTGTACTTTTTGTTTTTTAATTTTTGAGTTTCAACTTAGATTTCCTTCAACAAAATTTATACTATAGTCTATACCATAATTATGGGGAGACATTAATTTTTGTGCTATTTATATCACAGAGATTTTTACCAAAAGGTAGATTGGAAGATTTGACCCATTGCTAATAAGCTTTGTTTTCTTGTTGTCTGCTCTACATGGGACCCCATCCATATTCATTTTATAAATCTATGCCTTAATTTCTTTTTTTTTACCAAACACTTTGGTTAACAGGGCATAGAATAGTTGAGAAATAATGTGACTCTGCAGAAATATTTAGATTAGTGATACTTTCAGGGGGAGGAGAAACAGAAGCTTCTGAAATCAGTGGAGGCATGCAAGTGGGTAAAAAGAATTTAGCTCACCATATTCTGATGTTAAGGTAATGCCCTACTCTTCCTGAAGGCAGTTAAGTTGTAATCGTTCATCATTGTATCATTTTACAATTACAGAACTGCTTGTATTTCTTCCTGCCTTAAAAAATATATCTTGGATCATTATAATTATATGGACACATTGCACAAGGTGTCCATACAATCCCTTTCCCAAATAAAACCTTCCACTTTGAAAGTACTCCAAGTTCTGGCAGGCACCTTTCTACATACAGTAAATACAAAATAAAACCTGTATGCAGAAGCTTGCATGTGCTTTGTACAGCATATGTGTTAAATTAGGTAAGAGTACGGAAGATTATAATTTAAGTAACTACTCTACATGGGACCCCACCCATATTCATTTTGGAGCAGGTAGTCCAATGTATCCTGATAAGCTTCTACACTCACCACATTTCAAAGTAATAATCAATTAACATACTATAAATAAATAAACTACATATTTTTATTTTCCATGAATATTCAAGTTGATTCCAGGAAATTAGTTACAGTTTGTGAAAACTCCCACCAGGAAAAGATGTTCAACTGTTTTTTTGTATTACAGTTTACTAAATCTAGACATGTTTCTCACACAGATTTACTAGAACTTCAATTTACCTCTGAATTTTATACATGCAAACCAAAAGGGACAGCAGGGTTCTACTTTTAGAATTTTAGCAGCATTAAATGCCAACTAAAATTACTACAGTTGCAGAAAACGAAGATAAAAACATAGCAAACTCCTACTCTTAAATATTGCTATACCATCAGAAAAGTAAATAAACACACTCTAATATGTGAAAGTGTTTCCAATTAAAAAAACAATATTTACAGTAGGACTGTAATCACATATTCTCTCCAGTGAAATAAGAATATTTGAAGAGAGATCAGATATAGTACAAATGCGCTTGAAACCCCACTTACCTCAGATAATATAGATTTCTACTAAACATGTTAATATGTTTTCCATACCTTAATATTTGTGATTCCAAGTAAGAAAGCTATAAGCTAATAAATCAGAAACTCTGAAGATTTTATTCTATACATTTTATTTTTATTTATGATTTTTGTTTTATTTTGAAATGCATGAAAAGAATGTTACGAATATGGCACACATATATCTATAAAGTACAAGTGAAAACTGTGTGCTGTCTTAATTTTCAGCTCAAATTTACAGACATACTACATGGCAACAGTATTAAAGCAAAAAGGAGGGATACATTTTCCTATTAAATAAAAAGCCATGGAAGTTGCATGGGGTAGAGTCTCTAGGAAATCCACTCTTTCTTTGAAAAAATGTCATTGGTGAAATAGGAGATTGGCACCACAATGAGCAAAATATAGTGAGGGTTGATACGGACTGTCAGCTAGAATTTGGGTTAAGACACTGACTTTTGTCTGCATGGTGTCTGCCTTCCAAAGAAGATGGAAGATGCAAAATTGCAAGTTTCCCCTCTGTGGTTAATGTGATCTATACAAGTGAATAATGTATAAGAAGATGTTCCCTTGATAATGTCACAATTATTCATTGTACAGCCATAAACTCAAATATTCACATTAACAGCTAGGTATTATTTTTCTTCTCTGAAATTAAGTGAGTGGCATCAGTGGCCATAAATGAGAGCATTCATCAAAGGCGTAGGCCATGGCAGAGGATTAAGTGAATGCTGATGAAGTGTCCAGATTCCCATAACTTGGAATGGGCTGCATTCAGCATTCCTTTATTATCCATCTGCCACATAACAAAAAGTCTCATATATTTAATGCAGGTTTGCCCTCGGCCACGTAATAGGATTAGGCATAATTTCTACAAATTTACAAAAACAAATCACATGGGAAGGCTTAGAATTTGCTAATAATTTCTCCGTAGCTGGGAGATCAAAGAGATGTAAAAGTCCAGAGCCACGCAGTAGTTTGACCCTGGCCAAGCTTTTTTAATGAAAGGGTTAATCTTCTCAGAGGTGACCATAGAAGAGCAAATAGTGTGACCAAAGGCAGATTCAGGCCTCCAAAAATAGGAAGAAAATCGTCTGCGAAGTATGACAGCAAGAAAACATTTACAGAATAGCAGTATATTTTCTGACTGGAAAAAATAAAATAAAACAGCAAACCTCAATGAATTGTTTTTAAGCAGAGTGTGACTGGCAGGGAGAAGAAGGATGGCTGTGCTGAGGAGAAGGAGGTTGCAGAGTGGACCAGAAATATTAATGTTTCTTTCCAAACAGCAGAAAATTGGCTGAATGTCTTCAGTCTAAAAACACTCTCTGTTGTCCTCAAGTGAAAACTGCCTTCTCCAAATGTGTACCAAAGCTTTGAAAGCTTTGGTTGCTTGCTTGATTTTACCATATGCTTTTTTTTTTTTTTTTAAAGGAAATGCACAGCAAACACACTGCTTCATAGGTGAATTTTTGGGACAACTTGAACAAGTTGCCTAGGGAAGTTTTGTCAGAAATGTCCTTGGCTTGCTGCAACTCCTGGTGAAAAACTTTAGCTTCTTTATACTCCAAAGGCAACTTCGTCTCTCAAATCAGATCAAGCAGGCATATAAGAAAAGACAGTGGGGGGTAGTGGGAGAGGAGGAAAGGGAATGAAGGTATTGGGGCATGTGGGTATATATGCATGTATTTTTGGGTTTTTTTTCTCCTTTAATAAACATTAAGTCTGTTTAAAAAATTTTGCCTTTCTGGACTTCCCTTCTCAGCCAGTAAACTGCATAGAAAGTGAAAGAATATCAGCTAGTTGTAGAAGACAGCCTTTTTTATTTTGTGGTTTTAATGACATTTGGAATGTATAGCACAGTGGAACGATGTATTTTGAACTTAATAGAAATCATGTTCTCATTCTCATTTTTGTCTCTGACGCGCTGTAAAAAGTTTGAATGCAATACTCCATCTCTGTGGTTTTCTTTACCTACTGGGCTACCCATCATACAATCAAACAAATAGTCTGATTACAAGTAAATTAGTGAATAATTTATTACAGCTTCACAAAAGCCTTTGAAAAGGGTCAGATTGGTATCTATGGGGAAGAATACTTAAGTACTGTGTTGCTTGCATCTTTCAAGCAAAGAGACTCCTACCAAGATGGCCAGACATTGGAGGAAGCATATTAATGTATTATTAGACGGTCCAACTCTTTCCAGTTGTGCACCACAAGGAGATTTCTGAGAAGGATGCCAATGAATACTTAAAATTGGGTTCCATGAAAAGGAACATTTCTTTGAAAGTGTAAATTGGATGAAGGTCATCAGACTATTTCACGTGGCTTACAATGAAGCCAATGGTTTATAGTAACTTGGAAGTGCTATGAGTATGAACTGAATTTAAACATGCTCTACAGGTAAGAGAACTTAAATTCTCTTACCTAATTATCCCCACATTTTCTGTTTATTTTGTATAGATGAGAGGTCATTCTACCTCACAAATTTTGAATAATTCCATTTAGAAGCTGAAATCCAAACTAATTTCTTTTCTTTCATATGCAGAAATACAATTCAGTCTTCTGATACAAAATTTTCAGACTTCTTCAGTGTGTTGAGTTGTAATTATCTAGTAAAAAAATTTCAGGTGAGGTTTAAGGTTAAAGTTTTGTGCACCACAGTCTCATGTTGTGATGGTTATAACAAAAAAATAACAACCGCTCTCATCTACCACAGTTCAGAAACAACAAATGCTCAACAATTCCTGTTTCTTTAGTGGCAATGCAGATCTATGGACCCCCATGTGCATCAGAGAGGCAGAAGTTTTAAATAACGACACATAGATTTAGAGGGTATTTAGTTCATCTTTACATTAAAACCTCTAGCAGTTAAACAAATTTTAGGCATCTGGCTTAGCAGGCTGTTGGCTGGATATAATCGTACTATAATATTACTGAAAAGAGATTGGTTCTTGCTCTGAAACTCCCCCGGAAATTTTAAGTTGGGTATTATTAACTGACTCTCCTTTGTTGGCTGAGGCTACCTAAATAAGGTAGTTGGGTTAACTATCTAAGTTTGGGCTTTGTGAGAGGACTCAGAGTTTAGACCATCAATAAGAATTAGATCAGTAGTAAGACGCCCACACACCTTGCCCCATTTTAGCTTACCAAGTAGACACATTATGAAAGCAGTCTTTGCCAATTACAAGCACAAATGTAAGAATGTCCTTGTTTTACTCTACAAATATATTACTTGTGTATATTCTGGTAATTTGAGCCACAAAGTAAGTTACACTGTGGTTTAAAAAAACCAAACAACACAGCAACTAGAAACTGAACAATACTGCATTCTTTTGTTGCATTCTCATATGATAGGAAATAGAGTCATAAGACAAAATTGGTTCTGATAGTATTTTCCACTATCAGTTTTACAACCATTTTACCATGGGACTGTACTTTTAAAACCATACAGTATTAACCTGATAAGCTGTTTGAAGCAGAAATGCAGACATATGACCTGTAGCTCAAACCACACTGTTGGGATTCAGCATCTGATTAAGACCCTGTGTTTCCTAGATATCAGGAGTGTTCAGAGTTCTTGGTTCCAGCCTTCTCCCAGCTGCATCTGGAAACCGGTTCTGCCTTTCACCATCTTAAGTAGCTGCTCATTTAATGGTCACTAAGATTGACCTTTATATGTCACATTGCCACTCAATGGGATAAAGAACAAGATGCCTTTTTAGGAAATCATATTGTATGTTTACAAGCAGCTTCTTGACCTTAACCGAATGAGCTGGGGAGCAGTAGATAGCAACTTGTTGTGCTAATTCTACCGTTCTTCGTGCCAGACCTTCAAGTGCTATACTGCCTTCAACTATAAGAACATATCTCTGCCCTACACTTAAGGAACCATAGGGATTTTTATGGATGTTCGCAATTACACGGTGTCTCTGTTGCAATCAGGACTATATCCTGCCTTGCTATGCAGGCCAGACAAACCCAAGGGAGAAAACTGCATCCACATCGAGATCTCATGCTTAGGCACTGGGAAGAAATAAAATTTTGCTTTCTTCTCATGAGTTCATGTACCACCAGGCAAAACTACCTCCTTGCTCCTTTAAACAGGCAAATGGCCTTAGTCACATTTCTTGTTAACAGCTTTGAGGAAGTGAACATGAGGAATACCATCCAATCCATTGGTATAAGAAACAATGCTATGTCTCTCCTCAAACTCTGCCTCTGTCTAAGATAACTCACTCTTCTTTAGAGTACAAGTAGAAATCCATAAAACTAGTACAAGGTTAACTGGACAAGTAACTAGGACTAGTAACTAGTCAGGCCATTTTTGGCAAGGGAGCAGGATTCTCTTCACTTGAAGGTTAGAATACCAGTGCTTTTTCATACAGCCACTAACTTTTCAATCATGCCAAGCAGCAACAAAATCCATAGGGCATGAATGCGGCTTATTTCTCAAACATCCCTTTTGTTAGCTTTACTCAATAAAGTGCTGAAGACATTTTTTCCTGTTATTAATAGTTTAAATTTTCAACACGTCCAGTTTTGAATTACCAATTTAATCCTATTAGTCCAATTGAATTTACTCAAAAGCAATGACTTTTTAAAAGTTTTCAGACTGGCTAATAAAAATTGAGGTATTCAAAGCAGTATTTTGTAACATCTTGGCTTGTGTAGCTTATGAAACAGAAGGTTTTCTCTTTTGGAAGATTTAACAGTGGAGCAGTCATTGTGTAATGCTGTCGTGAGCTTCACTACTCCAATTTTGCCATGACATTTACATTTTACATAAAGTGAAAACCATCTACAACTCACAAATATGGTGCAATAAACCACTTCATTTGCACAAACTGCAGCCCCATAATGTTTCACCACACAAGGCTATATTTGAAAATATGTCCTTATTTGGCATATTAGAAAAGTCATGGCAATCAGGAGAAGTCCCAGGTGACTGGAAGAAGGGTAACATTTTGCTCATTTTTAAAAAGGGCAGAAAAGATGACCCTGAGAAATATTGACCTGCCAGCCTCACCTCTGTGCCTGGGAAGATCATGGAACAGAACCTCCTAGAAGCTAAAGCACATGGAGGACATGGAGGTGATTAATGGCAGCCAGCACAGCCTCACCAGGGGCAAGTCCTGTATGACCAACTTAGTGGCTTTATATAATGAGGTGACCACAGCAGTGGACGCAGGTAAACCGACGGATGTGATCTGTCTAGACATCTGTAAAGCCTTTGACACAGTCATCCACAACATCCTCCTCTCTAAATTGAAGACATATGGATTTGGTGGGTGGATGGTACGGTGGATAAGAAACTGGTTGGAACGTCATATTCAGAGAGTAGTGTTAAATGGCTCAAAGTACAGATGGAAATCCATGACTAGTTGTGTCCATTAGGGATCTGTACTGGGACCGGTGCTATTTAATATCTTCATCAATGCAGTGAGATTGAGTGCACCCTCAGCAAGAATGCAGATGACACCAAGCTGAGTGGTCTGGTTGCCACACCAGAAGGATGGGATGTTGTCCAGAGGGACGTGGACAGGCTGGAGAAGTGAGTCTGAGAGAACCTCATGAAGTTCAACAGGGCTGAGTGCAAGGGTACACCTGGGTTGGGGCAATCTCTGTTTTCAGTACATGATGGTGTATGATGTGACTGAGAGCAGCCCTGCAGAAGAGGACTTGGGGGTGCTGGTCGATGAGAAGCTCGACATGAGCCGGCAGTGTGTGCTTGCCGCCCTGAAGTCCAACTGTATCCTGGGCTACATCAAAAGAAGGTTGAGGGAAGTGATTCTGCCCCTCTATTCCTCTCTTGTCAGAGGAATCCTCATCTGGAGTACTGTGTCCAGTACTGGAATCCTCAACATAAGAAGAGCTGCTAGATGGAGCTGCTAGAACAGGCCCAGAGGAGGGCTACAAACATGATCCAAGGCTTGGAGCACCTTCCCTATTAGGACAGGCTGAGAGAGTTGGGCTTGTTCAGCCTGGAGAAGAGAAGGCTCCAAGGAGATCTTATAGTGACCTTCCAGTACCTGAAAGGAGCCTACAAGAAAGCTGGAGAGGGACTATTCTTAAAGGCTTGTGGAAACAGGATGAGGGGGAAAGGGTATAAACTGGAGAAGGGCAGATGTAGATTAGACATTATGAAGAATTTCTTCACCATGGGAGTGGTGAGAGACTGGCACTGGTTGCCCAGGGAAGTTGTGGATGCCCCATTCCTGGAGGTGTTCAAGGCCAGGTTGGATGGGGCCTTAGGTAACCTGATCTAGTGGGATGTCTGTGCCCATGGCAGGGGGTTTGGAACTGGATGATCTTTGAGTTCCCTTCCAACCCTAACTATTGTATGATTCTATGATTCTATGATTCTGTGATACTATGATTCTATGATTCTATGCTCTGTGGCCATTTGCTTGAGAAGGCTGAGAGCGGCAAATGTTGTCAGATGAAAAATACAAACAATGCATAAAGTGCTGCCTATCCTGTAACTCTAGGTCATCTTCTGCAAACTTGGATGCCTTAAATTAACATAGTCAGTGGGCATGCCTTAAGTGAATATGGATAGGTCCCACATGAGTCGAATCTCCATTTTACTGGTTAACTGTAAAATTGTCATGTGCCATGTTCTAGTTGTTAGTGAGTCAGATAAAGCTGTTATAATCTCACCCTGTACTGTGTTAGAGTGGTTTTGCTCAGTTCTTCCAGTTACTGGAATGCCAGGAAGAGCAATGCAGACTGGATTTCCGTTCTTTAGTTTGGGTCCTAGAGGAGAAGGATTCACTGGTTTTATCCCTGTGTGGTACAAGAACAACCACGCCACTTCTAGTGATGAGCTGTCCCTGGAAGTAATACTGAATTTTCCACGTAGTTTCACATCTGACCTAATAAACTCTTGCAAAATAAGTGATGTCTGCGATTCTAACACTGTCTGCAAGGAAGATTATCCCACTACTGTTAATTAAGAGTTAATAATACTGAAGACCATTAAGAGGCTGATTACACTTACACTGGATTTTCAAACTGTCAAAATGCCTTAGGAGCAAAAACCTCACTGATCATTCAGCTCCCTGTTTTAGTAGCAGTTTTTGTCTGGTATGTGCAGGCATATCAGATCAACCCCCCATTGTTATGTTAGAAAAGAAAGCACTAACTGACATCAGTGGTATGAGGAGAGAATACTACAACAAAGATAAATGTACTACTTCTCTTACATCAAACTTACACAGTCTTCATACTGACTACACTGAAGTTCTTCCAGTTGCACAACAATATGAGTAATACAATGATCTGGAACCACATAAATGATATAAATTTAGGGAAAAAATAACATGGGGAAAAAAGCCAATTTGATGACAACACTAGACCCTGCATTTTTGTTTCATGAGTTGTTTAAGTATGACTGGTCACCTATTTATTTGATAGCTAGTTCCTTAGGTCCTGTTGGAGCTGATAGCTGCACGCAGCTTTTGTACAGACTCTGAAACCTTTGTGATATTTCAGCCATTCTCACAAATTCACATTTTCAGTAATAAATAATGTACCCTTATAAAGTCATCTGAATACCCTGAGAGAATTATAGCCTTTATTATGTACATTTGGGGGTATATTAATCCTTACCTTGAAAGATTTTTTTAGTGACCTGTCGGAAAGTTAGATAAATTATCAGAAACAGCAAAGTAAAATTACACTAAATGTCCTTTAGTAGAAGCACTGAAATGCCCTCTGCAAAATATGAGATTGTTTAGTTAGAGGAAAAGAATCCAGGGACAGACATGATCATTTTTTGCAACATAGCTCTGAGGCTGATTACTTGAGTCAAGTGACCAATCTGGGAACTGGGAACCTCTGGACAGTCATTTTCCTGCTATTACTAGTGGCTGTTTTAACCTACTCACCCATTAATCTACCATGTATTTTCACTTGATTTATGGAACTTTCTTTATGAGTAATATTTAGTAGAATGGTACTGTTACCCATTCAAAACAAGTTCTTTGCCTAAATCCATCTGAATGCATTGAAAATGGCTTCTGAGCAACAGAAGGAAAAGGGTAGGAGGGGAGGAAGCTGCTTTAACACAAATATTGCAATATAATTGAAATTAGATAAAAAAAAATACTTTTGGTGAACCTGTTTAAAAGGGTCAGAAATGTGTTTAAGCTGTACAAGATTAACCTTTACTCATTTGGGAAAATGCAGACTTCAACAGCAATCCTCTGCAGTGGTTGCACTTGCTAAAAGTTTAAAACAGTAATTTTTTCCAAAGAAAGGTCATCTTGAGCTAAAATGTCAAATAAATTATTTAGATTACTGAATTAGAAAAGTGAGGACCTGACAGGCTGAATTTTTTATGCACATTAGCCACAGCCAGGGTCTCTATATGCTCTTTCTATTAAGTGCACCCCCCCGCCCCGTTCTCTTATTAAAAATCTCTCCATTTATTCCAATATATTCTCCTTAGCATCCAAATAGCTGGTGTCATTTGCTTCTTACTTGTATAAAAGAGGAACCACTTTACTTGATGGTTGCTCAACATTTTTCCAGTATAAAACTGATATAAGAAAGAGAATCTTACCCATACTTTGTAGGGGAAATTAAGTGATCAAAAATTCGTCTTCAATGCTTCCATGTAGTTATTCAAATTCAGATTCTAACAGAATAAGTATTTTTAAAGAGAAGGAATATTTTGAAGGATGTAAAATTAAAAGGATTGAAGTGGACTGGGAATAACTTTAAAGTGATACTCTTATGGATATTTCCTGGAGTTTTTATAGGGCAAAACATAGCTATAAGTAATTACTAGAATATCAAAGAAAGTCATCTTCATATGTTTCTGCTCACATATATGTATTACCTCACAGGTTCACATCTGCATTTCCCATTCTTCCTTACATTCATAAGTAGTACAGATAATTATTTGAGGCAGCACAAGAACCTCTGTCCAATCATGGTGCCTTACGATTCAATCGAATGACAACGGTAGCAAAACTTCCCACTTAATTTTCCAAAACCAATATTTACTCAGCTCTGGAGAGATCATTCTATAAAACAATTCTACATTGACAATAAGCCCCTACTAATTTGACTTCTACTGTGATGTTTTCCCCACAGACTATGTGCACTGTGGAGCAAATTAAGTTCTCAACCTATGTAGCCAATCCAAATGTTGAAGGTGTACAGCATGGCAAAAAGGGGAATACTTTCAAATTACCAGCAAAAATTGAATCACAGAATCATTTAGGCTAGGAAAGATCTTTAAGATCACAGAGTGCAATCATTAACCTACCACCAAGTTCACCACTAAGTCATGTCCCTAAGCACGTCTTAAATATCTGAAGGGATGGTGACTCCACCACTTCCCTGGGCAGCCTGTTCCAATGCTTAATAACCCTTTTAGTGAAAGAAATTATCCTAATATCCAATCTGAACCTCCACTCGTGCAACTTGAAACTGCTTTCTCTTATCCTATTGCATGTCACTTGGAAGAAGAGACCGACTCCCACCTTACTACAGCCTCCCTTTAAGTAGTTGTAGAGAGCAATATGGTCTCACCTCAGCTTCCTTTTCTTAAAGCACCTCAGCTTTCTTTTCTTGTTTATTCCTTTAGTGAATAAGGCAACCATAGAGTAACTCCTTGGTGATTCCTTCCTTGACAGGGTAAATCCCGGAGAAAAACAGTGTTAATAGAGCAGGATAGTTTGAAGAATAGAGCCCTAACTGTTGACACTTCTGTTGTCAAGCCAGGTATTATGTTCTGATAAAGAAGAAAAGAAATAGTAAAGGAATTGTGGAATGCTCTCTGGAACAAAGTTCCTTAATGCTGCATTACTGTAAAGGCCATTAGTACCTCTCCCATTCAGGAGTCTTTAATCTTTCCTGCTGTTAATTCTTCATTTCTGAACTTGATCATAATTTACCTTCATCATGTGAACAATGTAGAAGTTGCAATAGAGTAAAATATTGTAAAATATTTTAAAATAGTGTAAAACTCAAGGTCCTTTTAAGACCCAAATTTAGGCAGAAACAGTTTCTTTATGTAAATTATTGTACACTTTATTCAGCTATGATTGCAATCTTTGCAATGTGAGGTAAGATACACCAGACAAAAGTAGGAAGAATATATTGGCTCCTAATTTCAATTCATGAACTAAGAAACAGAAGTTGTTAAAAAGGAAGAGCAAGTTGGAAAATTGAAAGTATGAGATAGGCTAGTAAGCAGTCTTCCCAATAGTTTTCACAAGCAGCTCGGACAGATCATGACATCAAAACTTTTGATAGCCTTTGTGGCGTGAAATACTTGTGATTTGCAGTTTAATTTCGCAGTTGTTTTGCAAAGTAAAATGCTTCAGTGGCAAAGTGTTCATCATATATGGTACAAAGGTTTTTGGTCCACTACCATTACTGCATTCAAAAAAAAAAAAAAGATACCATTTTTTCACTGCTTCTTTTTTATTTTTTTTCTTCCTTCATAATATGATTGTGGATGTACTCTTACCTACAATACTTGAGAACATTTTTCCCTCTGTCTCTTCAGTGATTTATATGCTTTTTGTGTGTTAATATTGTTGGATTAGATTGATTCTGCAGACTTTGAGGTCATGTTCACAGAAGCTCTGTGCCCTGTGTTAGAGTGCAGTGGAACACTGGCAAAACAGCTCACTAGTCTTTTTCAGGAGAAGCTTTATGTCCAAAATGTGTCTCAATTTCATCTTTTTAACAAGGCTATTTCCAAAGAGGCTGAATAGACCAAACTGTGACATGTTTTATTGACTCTTTCCTAGATGGTTATTTTTACTCTAAGGCAAGATCTGCCTAAGAAAACTATCTTGATAGATTTCTACTTTATTTTGCTTCATTGATTTAAATTAAGCTAGTACCAAAATTCTGTGTGTCAGTCCTCTGAATGCCTTCTCAAATTAACACTGAAAAGAAAATCCATCCATCAATATATCTGTAAATACACAAAGTCAACTCCCAAACAGTGACATTATGTAAGGATTTCTGGGGGTTTGCCACAGAATTAATAGGAAACTCTTCTAATATTGCCAAGTTTGTATGATATTTCTGAAACAGGTGAGAGTAAACAGCATCATTCCCGGAAAAGAAGGAAGAGCATTTACCAGTTGGAACATGGGCACATGTCATTGATAGCAGATGGTTTTAAAACTTGCATTTTAAGAGAGCAGCTGCCTCAGTGTGTTATGTTTGAAAGGGCTACCCTTGATAGGAATAGCGGATGAAATTCTTTTGTAGGAGAGGAGTTCTAACCATGAAAGGAACAAAAAAGACGGGACAGTTATAAAATCAGATAATGCTTCTATTGTGTCCCTTCCAAGGCGTTATTACATAAGATATCAAAAAGATAGAAAGTTTATTTGTGTCAAAGTTTGTAGAAAGAGGAGAGATGCACTTCCTCTGAATATTTTTAGGTACTAAGTCCATATGGCTCCGTGATTCTATCTTAATTCCAGGTCTGAGTTTTTTTAAGCTCAGCTACGTATGTCAGAATTCTTTATGTTGTACTCTGTGTGGTTAGATTATCCAAACACCTATAGACCAGCAAGGGAAGTTGATGCCTGTTCACCTTGTAATGTCAACATTTTAGTACCTAAAAAGGCATGTCATTTAGCCAAAGAAGAAGCATTTTTATGGATATTTACTTCATGTCCTCATAGACTGCTAACAAAAATTAAAATACATGGATGTATCTGGCTTCAGTTTCCTAGTATCTGGCATTGTGTATCAGTCAACAACTTGTTTTGTAGTTTGTATTTTTCAGCAGAAAATGGACCTTATTTTAAGAGCATCATAATGATATTTTAGTAAAAACTCGAATGCGTCAATGCAGGCATATTTAACATATGATGCAGACACATGTTCTTAATCTCTGAAAAAAATCCCTATAGATCTTTAGAACTTGTCTCTGGAGAGAAGAATTTGGCCTCTGTTTTTGTCTCTGTTTCTCAATTGCAACAATAATTATAATTAAATTGCTATCTAGATAGATACCCTGTAAGTGAACATATCCCTTACATTTTCTGTTAAATGGTTAGTACATTTCTGAGCACAGACATGAGTCCCTAATGTCCAGTTAGCTGTATAAACGTCTTAGACAGCTTGGCTGGCATATTACTCAAACAATGGATTTTGGATTCTACATAATTCTTTTTTTTTTCCCAATGGCTAATTAAAATCAATTCCATGGTATTTCTCTGCTGTGATAAAAGATGCTGTGGGTAGATGTTTCAATCATTAGCAATATGGTGCTTCTGGATTAAAAACAAATTTCTAAATAACATAGTAATGACAGTTAGTCTATAGTAATCCATGCAACTGTTAATGAACAAAACTTGTTCTGGTTCTACACCTGAATATTTGTTGATGGCATCTGAAAATGAAGATGTCAAATAGCAGTATTTTTGTTATTCTTTAAAATGATATTCATTCATTTTAGCTATGCAAATTTAATAACTTTCTTAATTTTGCAGAGAACCCAGAATTTATAAATATGGGCTTTCATAGTTATTATTTTTATTAAATATTTCAGAATATAGTTCTAGAGGTAAAATACTCTCATTTACTCTGGTTACATCTAGAGTTACTCAGCCTTTGTTTACAGGTAATGCCATAGTTAGTCCATGAATTTTTTAAGTTCGACTGACTGATCTGAATTCTACTCTTTAAACAATGATAGGATGTCCTTTTGAAAAGGAAAAAGGGAAGACCTGGGGAATGACAGGCCAGTCAGTCTCACCTCTGTGCCTGGCAAGATCATGGAGCAGATCCTCCTGGAAATTCTGCTGAGGCACATGTAAATTAAGGAGGTTATCGGTGATATCCAATGTGACTTCACTAAGGACAAATCTGTGAGATGAATTTTGTGGCCTTCTGCAATGGGCCCTTCTGCGTTGGTGGATAAGGGAAGAGTAAGTGACATCATCTACCCGAACTGGTGCAAAGTATTTGACACTGTCTCATACAATATTCTTGTCTCTAAATTGGAGACACACATATTTGACAGACGGACCACTCAATGCATAGGGAACTGGCTGGGTGTTTGCACTCAGAGAGTTATAGTCAATGGCTTAATGTCCAAGTGGAGACCAGCAAAGAAGCAGTCTACAGGGGCTAGTGGGATCTGTGTTAACATCTTTGTTGCAGACAAGACAGTGGGATTTGAAGGCACTCTCTGCAAGTTTACCAATAAACCAGACAATGTAGCACGGTTGACAGGCTGGAGGGAAGGGACCTTGACAGGCTTGAGAGGAGGGCCTGTGCAAACCTCACGAGGTTTAACAAGGCCAAGGGCAAAGGCCTGCATGTGGCTTGGGGTGTCCATAGCACAAATGTAGGCTGGGCAGAGAATGTATTGAAAGTAGCCCTGAAGAGAAGGATTTGGGGTGTTTGTGGATGAGAAGCTCAATGTGAGCCAGTAAAGTGTGCTTGCAGCCCAGAAAATCAACTGTATCCTGGGCTGCAACAAAAAAAATGTGACCGGCATGTTGAGGGAGGGGATTCTGGCCCTCTACTCTGCTCTCTTGAGACTTCACCTGGAGTACTGTGTTCAATTCTGGAGTCCTCAGCACAGAAAGGATCTGTTCTAACATGGATCCATTAGAACAAGCCCAGAGGAGGGCCATGAAGACGACCAGAGGGCTGGAAGTCTTCCCATACAAAGACAGGCTGAGCGAGATGGGCTTGTTTAGCTCATAAAAGAGAAAGCTCCTTATAGCAGCCTTGCAGTACTTCAAAGGGGGCTACAGAAAAGCTGGGCAGGGGCTCTTTATCAGGGAGTACAGTGACATGATGATGGGTAACAGCTTTAAGCTGAAAGAGGGTATATTTAGACTAGATGCGAGGAAGAAATTTTTTACTGTGAGGGTGGTGAGACACTGAAACAAGTTGCCCAGAGAAGATGCGGGGGTTCCATCCTTGGAGGTGTTCAAGGCCAGGATGGAAGAGGCTTTGAGCAACCTGATCTAGTGGAAGGTGGGACTGGAATTAGATGATCTTTAAGACGTCGTGCAGCCCAAACTGTTACATGATTCTATGAATCCATCAGCTCATACAAACTTGGTAAGTAGTGGACCTGCACCTTCCTTGTACATCTGTTTGCTGCTGACATACTTATGTGTTATTACTTTTGACATCTTTTGCCAGTTAGACCTCCAGTTGAGCTTTTATGTTCCTCTCTGAAAGTCTCTCCCAGAGCCACTGCTCAATACCCTTTATTGGCACCCAGAATTGACACCTGTATTTGATTCTTCATCTTTTCATAGATGTTAAGAATAAGCAAAATTCGCAGTAAGAGTCTCAATAAGCAAAATTCAAACATCAGCAAATGAGTTATCACCAAGTGACTGCATCTGCTAGTTTCTTTCCTGAGCAATTGCAAAACTATTTATGAGTTGGTTTGACACTGCAATTGAAGTTTAAAGGGAATACCTTCTAGTGCTATTGGAAAAGTGTGATTCAAAGCTTTATGTTTTACCATCATTTCTTGGTTAATCAACCTGCTACTACACCAGATTGCATTTACACATAATACATGTTACAAGGACTGTGCATGCTGGTGTATAGAAAATGAATATATCTATGTAGGCTATAGGCATAACACAAGGAGGGGATTTTTATAGAGGTATCTTAAAAAAGACAAAATGAGATGGAGCAAATAGAGGCATTTGATGTGTGCTGGCAAAGAACACAGGAAAGTATGCTCTGTGAAATGAGCATGTTCACATGAAGAGTACTCATTTGTTAGGGACAAAAGTGCGTATACCTGAAGATATTTATAGAGAAGAACGTTTGCATTGTGCATACATCTGTATGAGGGAAATTGGACATGGAGCTATAAGCCTGTTTAATTATAGATAAAAGGAGAGTATTTGGATTTGTATGTCATATAGGGCAGTGGATGTAGAATCATAGAATCATCATCAGGTTGGAAAAGACCCACCAGATCATTGAGTCCAACCATTCCTATCACTCTCCAAACCATGCCCCTCAGCACCCCATCCACCCGGCTCCCAAACACCTCCAGGGAAGGCGACTCAACCACCTCCCTGGGCAGCCTCCGCCAGTGCCCAATGACCCCCTCTGTGAAAAGTGAGGTGATATAAGTGAGGTGATATCAATGTTCATTCTACATATATATTTGTAGAATATTCAATGTTCATTCTATATATATATGTGCAGACCTAAAATTTTAATTGGAAGATGTATACATAGGAAGCTTGGATTGGTGGAAAAGTGGGGAAAAATAGAAAGGAGAGAAAGGAAATTAAAATAAAAATAATAAGCTGCATATAAAGACATAATTAGTAATTCCTTGTGTTGCCATGTTGAAAATTTTTACACTGTCATTGTATCATTTGGAAAGGCACAATTATTTTCTCTGTTGATATCAACTGAATTTAGACAGTATTATTTGCCGGACAGGACAAAAAACATAGTGGTTAAGTTATTTTTCCTGTTGTTTACTTTAAATATGTTTAAATGGTATCTTCACTTAGCCAAATTTTTTTCCCAAAGACTTCCCAGTTACTAATAAATTTGTGAGGGCTGTTTGAGTAGGTATAATTTTTTTGGTGTGCATTTGCTTGTCAAAAACTTACTCTGTAATAGACACATACTATTAAATTGTTTGCTGCACTGATTATTACTTCTGCTTTGAGTGGCACTTCCCACCCTACCAATCATTATCAAAACAGACTCTGCTGCTAATTTCCTGGAAGTTTCAAATATTCTTATTTCAAGGTCATCACAAAGGATAGTTTAAAGAGCTTTTTCTGTAAAATATGTATATTTACAAGAGCACACATAAATGGTCACCAGGGAAGATAAGCTATCAGAGAGTAAAGAGATGTCTTTCCTTATACAGTTCACACACCATTGAAGCAGATAAAATTGGTTTTGTACCTAGCCTATGAATACTCTGCTAGGAACTCTGTCCTGAAAATTGATCTATAATATTGAGATAAAATTCAGCGCATCTCTTTTCACAAATATCTCACTGTGGCATCAAAATTCTACTCCTCTTGCCTGAATAACCATCTACTATACTTACAGCAGGTAGCAGAGGGACTTCACTTGTGTAACCAAGAGATACGGACATAGGCTGCATCTATAGGTAATTAGAGCATTAGTTTTAGCCAACAAAGATGCGAGTTATTAGTCAGAGGCATGACTGACTATGAAATGTTTAGATTAAATCTGTGCTTATTTTTACTAACAAGGGCATTCAGTATTCATTAGCTTGTATTTTTTTTCAAGTACCTCTATGCAGCTTTGTATTCCTGGTCTTGTCTTTCCTGTCTCTAGTGCACAACACTGGCTCACTACTCCGCTTTAGAACCAGGCAGGACTGTAACATTACCAAGGCTCATTTTTGCTCTGCTAGTTCACTCTGTGGCCATGATCTACCTGCACAAGTTGAACTTCAGCATCATATGACATTTTTATAAAAAGTGTGCATATGGGCTTAAAGTATGTGGTCTGCACAGTAACATATGAAGTCAATTTTGGCATGAGCAAGCACATAAGGAGTATTCACAGCTGGAAAGTAGTCAGGACCTTATTAAATAGCAAACAGCAGCAATTTTAATGTATTATTAGAAAAAATCAAATTACATTGCAGTGGCTATCATGTGGCAGCTCCTACAATTTTCCTTTAGAGCTGCTTTCACCTCATTCACTTTATGCTTTATGTAAAACATAAACTCCTAAAATAAAAACCAAATATATGGGAAACTAGAAAATATGATAGGCTTAAGCCACTTGCTGCCACAGTCACTAGCTAAAGTCCCGCTGGCTTCAATGAGAAATGTATCCAGGACCCTTATTCCAGAAGAAAGCATACTTAAATGTGATCTGCGAGACGAAGACAGCTAAAAATATCTGTTTACATGTAGCCTATTATCCTATAAACAGACAAGGAACAACACATTCCTTTAGAAGAAATCCTAACTAATTCACTTTTGCTTTATTTTTTCGCAGTGGGAAAGAGAAATTATATTATATTTTTAACTCTATTTTATTTTTAGCTAGTGGGCATTTGCTGGCAAAATTCAAGTTAAGTGAAAATATCTTAGTCTAGAGCTAAGAAGATGATGTGTTAATGATTTATAAAAAATAAGGCACTTCTTTTCTTCTGCTGGTATAGTTAGTAACATGCTGGAAAAAAATCTGTGGAAAACTCACTCAAGGTTTTGTAATAATAGTGGACAAAACCAGCTTAGCTGATTCTCAGCTCAAACCACCTGAGGAATCGTCTTTCTGAAAGGACTGCAGAAGAATAGAACTTTAAAAACACACATCTACATGGGTGCTTGCAAAGGGGCAATTTATCATCCACGTATCTGAGGGAACCTGTATGGTGAATGAAAAGGTCCCTTGGTCCTGTTAATTGTGGTCACTGGATTTAAGATGGGTGTTAAAAAAAAAAAAGGTAGTTATAATTGCTTTTCTGATTTGTAACACACTAGAACTCTGGATACACAGAGGAGGAAGCCATATGAACATGCAGCATCACTTGAAAACTATTAACAAATGCCTGGAATGACAGAAGAGGTGACTTACACTGATTTTTGTCTTTCCACTCCTACAGGAAGCAAAACCCTGCCTATTTTATATTTTCAGCCTCAGTATTTTGGTTTTGAGATTTGCAGTTTATGAAAGTTAGTGAGATTCTTATTTACATAGATTTCAAGGGCAAAGAATTTCAGTAAGTACAAAACCTTGTCAAACAAGCTTTGCATGTGACTACACTTGGCTTTCTTCAACCTGAGGTGAGGAATTCACTTCCTTCACTACCATATGAATTAAAAATTCTGCCTAAAGGCAGCAGAGCTCAAAATAAGGTATTTTATTGTATCATGCTTAAAAAATAAGTATTTGGAAAGTGCAGTCCATAATCCTGATAAAACTGCTTGGTAATCATGGGGCTTTTTTCAGAGAGTGATTTTTCTATTAAAAAATACAGAAAATACCTATTATGATCATTATCTTATTCTCACTATGAAACATCTCAGTGTCAACTTTCAAAATATCATCCCTTCATTTGACTGATTTTGAAAGATGATTTGTTTACTATGTTGTTATCAGCTTCTAAATTACATATACGCGTTACTATTCCATTTACTGCTATGCATTAAGGCCTACCCTGTTTTCAGTAGGTCAGTTCAAAAGTACGACAGCATCAGTTTCCTACTTAGCATATGCATAGAAATATTTGTGTCTCTAAAGCAAAGAAGCAATCGGTCCCTGAAAGAATAGATATTTTTCTCTTTGATGAGTATTTCAATGGCAGTTTGGAATGCTTATTGGGAAAGATATTAAAATTGCAGTATTTCTAACCTGTATAATTATGTTAATTTTAGTACCTCTTAAGAACACTTACCTTCTTCTAAGAGATTGTTTAGACCTTTCCATTCTGTGCTTTTTTGAACAGAGACACTGTAAAACAATTTATAGCTTATTCGTCTTGTGTGCTGCTGAGTCACTTCTACATAAAAAGGAATTTAAAAGTGATGCAAGCAGTTGAGCTACAGAAGGGGAAAATAGAAGGAGAAGAAACTTTAACTATCTTATCTCATTTAGATATCCACTAACTCTTTTAGTCAGATTCATTTACTCAAACCTAAGGCCCGTGGTCTTGTTTAAATTCAGCTAGTAATAAAGAGCTCTTCAGCCAAATGCAGCTATATTCCACTATTAACTGCAGCTCTTGAAGCAGTCATTGTGGAAAGGGGAGGCTAAACCCTTCAATGTCAAGGCATTTAGAAGCACTCTAGCATCAATCAAGGTCTACGTCCAGTAAGTGCCTGCTTACATTTACATGAAATATTCATACAGCATTCAGTTTTGCTCTTCTCTCTCCTAATCATCACTTTTAGGAAGATGCTACAATCATCACAGTTAAGGGAGGGTGTATGGGATGTGCGGTACCTTTCAATGTCAGGCTTCCTGCAGATAGCTAGCTCTGTAATGAGGCAGCACACTGTATACACTATCAAAGATCTTCCTTACACAGCCTGGCCTTGTTATCATGCACTATTCATCTTCAAGTGTACAGCTTAAAGCAAATAAAAATAATTAATTAACCAGAACAGATCTGTCAAAAAGTGATTTCAAATCATTACAAACATTTAACATTGTCTTTAAATGAACAAACTTCCCCCCTACATGCATATATTGTACAAAACCAGTATTCAGGTCTTCTACTATGTTCTTTTAATTGTAGAAGCATACAGAATCTTTCAGACTGAGAGTGATAGATATATTCTTTTCATATTTTTCTCATGCTTTTCACATGACTATACAGAGCTTTGAAAATGTAAAGTGCTAAGATTGTGAACTATTATTATGTAGTGTTGGCTAGAGACCATCACTAGTCTTTTTCCCCTCTTGAATATAACATCAAAAAGTCTGTGTAGTAATTTATTTACTATCCTTGACAGTTCAGAATACATTAACCTCAGTGATATTTTTAAGGAAAATAACATTTGCAGGGAGTTACTAAGGAGTTTGGGCCGAATAGAAACATTGTGAAGCACTTTCTGAATGAAGTATGTAGAACATTTCTCATAACCCTATATTTAGCCTTAGAGCAAATTCAATTGCTCCACCACTGGTAGCAGCAGCATCTATATTCTTCTTTATCATCACACTAGTAATATCAGACATTTAGATCTTATAAGAATTACTAACAAATAATAGCTTTTGTTATTGTGATTTTCCTGCATAAATAACAACAGACCATTACAATATACATTTAAAATAGGATGAAAAATATAAAAGTATATTTAGTACACCTGATGCTGGAATTACACATTAAAATCACAAAAGGATATTCAACCATTTCACTTTCAGTGCGTACAATTCTATTTTTAAAAAGCTTAGTATTTTAAGCATTGTACAACTTCATGCGAATTAAAAATTTAAGCTTCCCAAGAAGAACATGAAGTTTGTACTGTTAGCGCACTACTTGCTACCATATTACTTTTTTGCAGCATCATTTTCCTCTTTCCTTCCTTTAAATATTCATACAGAAAAGTAACAATATTTGCATCATACTCTCATGTTGAACCTACTGGAATCATCAAGTTTTGATTTTTCTCAAAGGATTCTCTAACAAATTATTATGCCAAAATTGAAGCTGATTGCCTAAAACTGAATATAAATGGCAAAGTACAGAAACCTAGGAAAATATCCAAAAATGTCAATGTATTTGTTATTTTTAAAAAGCTCAACATATTTGTTTAATTTGAAAACAGTTAAAATTGAAACCATCTTCTTTTATTATATTCCCTCAGTAACAATAAAAATAGAAAATCATGATCACATTGTGCACATGGGAAAAGGCAAAGGCATTTCTGAATATCTGTTCATCTAAAGATTAGAGCATGGGTAATGAAAAACAATTTGAAACAATTTGAACCAATAATCCTCGATTACCTCAAATAAAAACAGTCAAAACCAATGCAACTGTATCATTATTGAATGTTAAAATATTTCCTATACAAACCCACAAAACATTCTTGCTCATTCCCCTGCATCTCTGTTTGGGAGAAGAAAAAATAAGAAAATACTAGCCCTTAAACAACAAGTGTTCTTTAATTTTTCCCTAATTTGAAATGAAATATACTTTATATTTCAATTTTATTCTTTTTTTTTTTTAAAAAAAAAAAAAGGAAAAACACAAACTAGTGACATGAATCTGTGTAGGCAAGATGCATTAGAACCTAATTTATAACAGTGAGTAAAGATTGCACAGTACCTGACCTGGAACAGAAATGGAAAAAATCTTCCCCGAGGAGGCTTCACTGAGTTTTAAGAAGTAATTCATGAAGGCTTATGGAAGATACTGTATGGCAGTAGCAGCATCTCTGTTTTAAAATACTCTCTCCTGACTTCTTGCAATATTTGTGGCTTAGGATCAGGTGCCATGGGGTGCAAGGTTCCTTCTAGGAGTCTCTGAGAGCCCTTGATTACAATCAAATTTAGTGCAATCAAAGGTACTTTTCACAATGCCAGTTTCAAGTTGTTAATTTATGAAACATTCTTATTTCTCATATTTTCTTATCAGCATTGTAATTTATTAGTTATGATAGTAATCTAAACTGTATTCTTGTATGTATGCAATTGCAATAAAATCTTGTCTTTTTATGCTGTCTTCTGCGCTTTCTAATTCTGCCTTATGTTGACAGTATTTCCAAATGTTCAAGACCGTCTTAGAAAAAATGATAAAAACTGTGCCTAAATTGAGTGGTAGAAATGTAGCATAGACAAATGAAAATTATCCAGATGCTATTCAAACATCTTTTAAACAGAATTCAGTATTAAGTTGCAATTTCTAGTAAACTTAAATAAAAACTGAACAAAACTCTGAATTTAATATAAGCTTCCTACAAACACAGTTGCATTCATCTCTAGTGTCACCCATCTTGAATAAATCAAATCCTCAGGATGGAAATGTAATATTTCTTTAAGTCTGACTCATAAAGTGGCTTAATCCATTATTCACCTCCTCACATGTAAGCTAAGGTAGCTGTTCAAAGCTGACTTCTATTTTTTGGTCTGACATTATCTCTTGAATTTGTATTTGAACATTTCAAATGACTAATAAAAAATAGACCTCTGCTGCTTTTGGGTTTGGTTTTTTTTTTATTCTTTGAGACAATTTCAGAATGGCACACAATCAGTTGTGGTTTGTCTCATAGTTCAAGCTATGCTGAAGCCTGCTAAAATTTGAGGAGTTTGAATCAGTTGTAACCCATTGTACCTGTGGATAACTTTAATCCCACAAGTTGTGGGAACTTGTGTATACTGTTAGCTTTTGATCTTACTACAATGTTTCTGAGCATAACTGGCAAAAGCAGTGCTAGTCAGACATAAAAGAATTGTCTGTCCTTTGTTTTGCTTCCTAAAGTGTTCTCAGAGAATTGGATAATATTGTACTTTACTTTGCGTGCGTGTGCAATACAGTGATTTCTACCACACACTTACACCAGATTCAGAATACAAAAAGGATAACAAAACTAGAATATTTTTGAACAGTTACCTCTATAACAAACATTATTTTTGAAAATGTAAATATTATTTATCATCAATATTTTCCTGTCCTGCATTTACTCCTAAAACTAGTACATACCGTTATGCATAAGCACATTGCTCACAGCTGAAACATATATATCTTTTATAGAATGCTTTTACTTTACTCCATGCATCCCAGATATTTCTTTTAATAATCCTACATTTTTGTACTGTCGTTATCTGTGGAAAAAAATATCCAAGATCCAGATTTGTGCTTTATATTATTTGCGGATGCCTTGAATATCCTTTAGAAGGCTAACTATCTGACTTCATCGATGACTGTTTGTCTATGTGATGTTGCAAGTGTCAAAGACATACGAGCACAAGGCTGCAAGTCCAGCTTGATAGATACGTGTAGCCTATGCATTATCAAAAATGGATTACAGAAATTCAAATGTGTTTTTAATGTTGCTTCAAATTCATTTTTAACTTTTTTCCCCCTTGCATTATAATCCAGCATGATCCACATTACTGTATTTTAAAATGATGGATGGGTTACCATCCAAATGATTTGTAAGACATAAATGACCATTGTATGTCTCTTTGAAGTCAGAGCATGTATTCTGTATGACTCAATCATTAAATCATCTTACAAATGCCTAATAAAGCACCTGCATTCCTATATTTACATTTTTGGTCTTTTTCTAAGATCAGGCATAAATCCATCAGGGCACTTTAGAACTTCAGAACTTCCTTCTTTTACATATCTACTGCTCATTATCCAGAAGTTATTCTGTCCCCTGTGTTAAATTACTTTATGCTGCAGCTTAAACGAACATGTCTTGCTTTCATCTAGCATTTCAAATAGGGCAAAGACTGCTGTACAATTTCCAAACACAACTGTGCTAACAGAGATGAATTACTACAGTTTATATAATTTATATTAGGAATTCATAGACCTAGCAAAAGGGATTAGTACATTTTATTTCAGGGTAGGAGATGATCCTGTCATTAATGGTCGATACTTTCATCATCTTTTAAACCTGAGGAATTTCCTGGGTGACAAGACTGTAAGGACATATCAGGGATTCACAGCTGTGAGCTTTATCTGGCCGTGTACTGCTTTTCTCTCAGTATGTGGACTATGTTCCATCAAAACTGGATTAGACTGTCAATCATGTCCTGCAATGTATATTGTATTATGATTTTTTGAAAATGTCAATGAGATCAGAGTAATTTCTTGGCTAATTGCATCTCGTCTCTTCTTAATACTGTGCATTTAATGGTTTCATTACCTTACATGACAATCACAGAGTCGAGTCCGGCATTAAGGACAGTTTCACTTTTCTTTTAAAAAAAATAGAGGAAAAAAGGGAAAATCTAAGGGATTCTCAATCCTTTTAATAACATATAAAAATATTTAAGACACTTCTATATTTGATTAAAAGAAATAAAAATATGTTTGTGATGTGTGTATTGTTCCCTTTGGTCTGAGACAGACATACTAGTGGAAATTGTTTCCCTAATCCCAAAAGCATACCTTATGCTTAGCACAGTATTTTCATCTTTCTCCTGTTATGGAAATAGATTAAAGAAAATATTAATCTTCAAGAAACTGTCACTCATTACTGACACAGTTTCCATTTTAAGTATTATTGTCTCAAGGGAAACTCTCCCAAACACAAAAATATTTGTATTTCAATATGACCCACTTAGACATGAAGGATTAATTTAGATGAATGTCATAGTATGTTTCCCAATGTTTCATTAAATGATTGTTTGCCAACAGTGAAAGGTTCCGATGATATGTGTTAAAAGTAGCAAAGTTGTTGGAGTGTCTACAAAAGTACTGAAGTCAAACTTGTTCTGGTTGATGATAACGATCCTCACAGAACCCAAACTATTATGAGGAAATATATCAGCTATTAAGACATTCATAGATACCATCTGAATTCTATGACTATAAAAAATAGCGATAGTTCTAATTTAGATGTTATTCTTTAAACTGTTATATCCACTGCTTAGAGTAGGAAGAAAACATCTAATCACAACACCTGCATGAAGCTAAAGAGGTGTAGGTGAAGGTGGTAGGGATGGGGCTGATAAAAGATGTATTCTCAATCATTGTACTACATGATCTCTGCCACAATGAAATACAAGCTGTGACTCATTACTGTAGTCTATTTCATAACTATATACCTAAATGCATACCCTCTCCTCAAGTTTTGGGGTTTTTTGTTCCTTTCAGCAAAGGAGAGGTTGTCCCCATTTTTGACATCCAACTTGCCTCTAAAGACTCTCTTATTCCACCAGGCAAGGCAAAGCATCAGCACTTCTATCATTCTGCAGTCCTTCCTTTTCTATCATATTAACTAATTGCAAGCTACAGGGCAGAGAACATACAGGAAAGACAGGCACATATTGCTAAGTATTCCTGGTAGGGGTGCTTGTGATGAAGGACACTTTTGGCTTTGGATCTGACAGTGGCTGGAATATCTAGTTCAAATTTGCTGTGGCAGGGAGAAAGAGTGTGAATGTTAAAATATCCAAGGCGTTTGTAAATACTCTAACTTGCTAGCCATTTGCATCCAGCTTCAGTGGATTCCTCCTATCACTAGCATAAATATAAGCTGACATCTTTTTAAACATGCTTCCACCGATGATTTGGTTTGTAATGCCTTTTATTTAAGCAATACAACACATTTTATTGATATTCTTGCAAAACAGGAATTATGATTAATAAATACTGCAGAAAACTACAGTGTATTTCATCGGAGAAAACTGATTGATCTTATCATCAGACACTCGTGCATCCATGAACCACTTAACTTCCAGTAAATTTCAAAATTAAAAATAGGATCATTAGTCTTTCACACAGGGACCACTTATACTGTTTTGAAATAGTGCTTACAGTTCTGATGAAGTGGGAAGGGGAGGGAGAAGGAGAAATATAACAAAAACAGGACTTCCTTGAGTTAAGAATGAAATATAGTCTTAGAATGATGCTTTTAATTCCCTTTTATATTACTGTAATATTTGGTCTCCATATATTCCTAGGAATAAATCGAGTTAGTGGTTAAGACAGGCAAATGATTGCTTAAAAACATACGTACATTAAGATATTATATCTAAGGACATTGACCAAGCCTAGCAGCATGAACAAATTTAATGAGCAATGGATGTATAAGGGAAGCTGTCCTTTGTCCTTCAAAAGATAATGGGTGGGGAGAGGAAGGAAAGGAGAGAGTTTTACATCTCCAGTAGTTGCTAAACATAGCTCATTTACATGTTATCTAAAGCATATGGATTGAGAAACAATTAGTTTCTACTAACTAAATGTAATCCCAGTGCATGATTTCTTCCTGTCTATCTGGCAATCAGTGTGCTTTGCTAAAAATATTTTAGTAGGGAAAGCAAGGAGAAATTTTCCTAAAAATTTTTTCTTTGAAAGCACAGCATATCTCAGAAAATTGTTTCTTAGGTTAGCACCTTTGTCTACAAGGCACTTATAGACTAATGTTGTCAAAGAAACAAGACTTTGCCATCCTGGCTGACTTGGAATATACTCGGGCTACTGTCACTCCTTTGAATATGATTAAATCTACTTTCCACTACAGGGCCTAAATTAAAGTCTGGTAGCACTATGACTGTATCAGCAGAGGTGTGTTTGCTGTGAAGTAAAATAGCCCTTTGACAAGATTCTACATCTCTGAAAACAGCTCTTGACTTAATAATCACACTCCATCCATAAAAGAAAACAAAACCCCAAAAAACCTGACAAGTTTCAGAAGTAAATAGCTTCTTCTGTCTACTGTGGTAAATTCATTCAAGTAGGCAGGTATATTGCAAGAATTGAAGTAGATAAAAATAACCCAGAGGATGAATTAGGGGCATCTGTAAGATGAGTATGCTCTCTTTACAGATATTCAGAAAACAACTGAGAAAGGATCATACAGATCGGTTCATTTTAAAGTTTGGTAATATTGTTAAAAAATCTCTTGATCATAATTAACTCAAGTGGCTATCCTCGGACAAGCTGGGAAAGTAGAGTAAGAACAGACAGAGGAGAGCACACTAAACAACTCTTTCCTCTGCAGCTAGATGAATCATTGTGGAATTTGGGGACAGATGGTTGAGGAGATGTTGAGAATTACAGCAGTACTTTCACCTACAGTACTTCAAACTGCTTAATAATTTTTCACTATCAGTGAAGATCTTTGCTAGTATATTGAGTACTTATGGTTAGTCTGATAATGATGTGGGAAAGGAACACTCCTACTCCTCCCCAAAGAGGAATGAATGATATGACTAACAACATTCCTTTTCAACGGACAATCTCTTACCTATGGACAAGCCAAACCTTTTATTGTCTTTCCTTGAACCACACTGGTTATGTAGACGTAAATCTAAAAATAATAATGGTCTGCACTATTGAAGACACATCACTATGGTCCATAATGTGAAAGAGATTTTCAGAGAAGATCCTTAATTTTGAAACTGAGAACCTGGATTTTCGGTTAATGAGTCTTCACAAATTTCTCATAAAGCTTAATCTACATTGATCTTAGATCTCTTCACACTCTTGTGGTTGCAAGTAATATTTCTTTTTTTTCCTTATATCTACTTACATGAGACAGAAGTTGTGATTATATCTGATGATATTCAAATGGACTTGAGGAAGATAAATGGCTGCTTCTATTTCCTCTCTTTTTCAGAGTGTAAGGAAAAGAATCCTATACTAACTCTATGCTCTCAAAGTATTTTCCTACTGCAGTCTAGGGCTAAAACTACCACAAATAAACTCATTATATAAGGACTATTTGTTGTTTGAAGGGCAGAATTGTTCATCATTTTTCTTAAAGGAGCAGAAACAGAACTGGTAATTCTTCCCTCCTTTCTAGAATAGGAAAGCCATGAGACAAACATGAAAATATGATGTAATGTTGACCTTCAAATACCTCCAAAATCAAAGCTGCACAAATCCAAAATACAAATTAATCAAAGCTGTCCAGTCCAAAATAGAAATGAAACCAATCTAAAAACTGTTCTGCATTATGCCAGCTGCAGTAGTCTGGGTGCACTCTTTTGTTGCCTGCTCTGCCTGGCAGAAAGTTATCCTGGCTATGCTGCTTATAGTGGTGTTTAGGCAAAGGGGTAACACAAAAGCTCATAGTTAACTCTAGTTTAATAGATCTTCAGCCCAAAAGTGACCTTGGGCTGATTCTAAGCCAACCTTTGAGGAGTTTTGTGTTGTCTGAGCAGTGCAAGCTTGCTTCTAAGTGCTAAAAAATCTTGACTATTTGGAGATATCTCAAAATCCCTTTTAGACTCTTCATTAATGAAAGGAGCAGGACAGACAGGAATACAGTGTAGGAGTAACTACTGTCCAAAAGAGACATACTGAAGAAAGGCTAGCTGGCTAGACTCTCCTCCCTGCTGAGGAATATACCATTAGAATAGGACAAAAGGAAGATTTCTCCTAATTTCAGGTTTTGGAAAAGATATATTTCCAATTGTTTCACTGGGTAATGTCAAATGTGAAATGTTCCTTCAATGCACCACCATAGTAGTTACATGTGATTTTTAAAGAAATATCTGTAAAAGGCTCGTAGATCAATCTACAAGTTAAAGAAAATGAGCTTAATTTAAAGAAGTTAATCAAAATATTGCTGTCCAGAAAAAACCACATATTTATTTGTTTTTTAAAGATGCAACCTACTTTTTAATATATGTTTTTTACTGTAGGTACAAAGATTAATGTCTTCTCCCTCCAGATACCTCCAGACACCTCTAGAAATCTCACTCCTTTGACTAAAACTGATAGAAAATACACCTAGTAGTCTTCATGGAAAAACTGAAAGCATATTTTGTTTATCTTTTCTTGATCATTTGACTGACTTTTCAAATACATTTACACTACCTACTGTACAGGTTTTAAATTACATGTCTCAATATCTGGAGAGGAAGCCCTGTCTATCAAATCTTCTCTAACCCTGTTTCCTTCACTCTGTTTCTCAGCCACTTTTGTCTGTTTCCTCCAATAGATCTGTGTTTCTGTACAGATCCATTCAATAATTTGGATCACAAGCATTCCTGTCCATTCTTGCCTTTCCTTAGCATGTTGCCACTTTTCAATTAGGCTCATCTGTAATTTGGTTTAAAAGGTTCTGGATACTAGTGGGCTATAACAGTGTCTGTACTGCACTGTGTATCATATTCTGAAATGCTACAACCATGAACAATAATTTAAGTCAATTGTTTGTGAGGGCTTTGAACAGTTTCTTCATTCTCATGCTAGGACTACACTGGCTACAGGGGATCCTAAGTTGTTGTTGGTGTTCTTGGGAAACCAAATTTGAACCATAATGAAAACATCCAGTTAATGTAGTTTTAGTGATTCCCAAGGAAAAATCTTGATTCCACGTGTTTGGAAAGTACCAGTTAAAAAATCTGCATAGGTTCTGTTTCAAAATCCAACAAGCAGTCTGTTCAAGACTTGTGCTTCAATACTGTGAGCAAAATCAGCAGGAAAAATGTTACAAGAGGATAATTGATTATACAGTCAGAATTTTACATGGCTGGATAATTTTTTTTTGATGTTTTCATTTTAACCAGTTTCATTTTTTATAGCCGGTGAAGCCTCTGGGGGGAAAAAAAAAAAGAGTTTAAAGTTTGATGTAGATCGTTTTGGAGTCACACTGATTTTAGTAAGTACATATTCATGTCTCTCATCCTGTTTTAATTCACTGGCCAGTCTGGATATATGCAAACATGTTTATTAGGAGCAAATACTTTATAATATTATTTTTAAAATTCGTAGTATTTCACATATATAATAATTCATGATAAAATGTGCTAAACATTGAGGATTATAAATATCATCATTACCACATAGCACTTACCCATATATGCATAAATAATGTTGTGTTCTCATAAACTATGTGAATTTAGTCATTTTGCTTGCAGGACTGTTCATTAGGTGGCCCTAAAGAATTTCCTGCATCTCAGATGGACTCAAATGGCAAAATATGGAACTGAACTGTGGTAGAATTACTCCTTCCCTATCCACATTGCACACACATGTGTGCACACACACACATTCATCAGATTTGGGGATTTAGATTTAGTGAATTAAGAGTGTGGATGACATTTACACAATTCTGATTTGGATGTTGCTTATAGTCTGAAACATTTAGAATGGAATTTTGCTTACTGCTTACCTGTAGAAAATGTCTTCATTTGCCATTCTAGTAGGACTATTTGGCTTTTATTTATTCTGTTCAAGACGTGACTTTTCTTGTTCATAAGCACCTGGATTTTGTTTTCCCAGTAAAGAGTTAGCCTGTTTTGATGAGAGCCTGTTTTTTTTTTTAGAAAAATAGAAGAGATTCTCCTTGCAGCAGTGATTCTGTGGTATTGCCCAGTGGCAGTACCATGGTGTCATAATAATTTCTCATGCACAGAAAAGGCCAGGATGAACCTGACTTGTTTAAGTGCTTCAGTGGCCTCATTTCAGAGACAGAATGTGGGACAGGGTGCAACAACTTCAATGGGCTCTGCTAACCCATGGCTACACTATTCATCAAACACATTTTCTGAAGTTCTTCAATGAGAAGAGAGACTGAAAAATGGGGCTTGGACAATGACACTTTTCCAATGTGAACTGAAACAATCCTTCCTTTACTTGAAGCATATTTGAGCTTGTCTCCCTCAAATGTCTATTTGTACACTTTCTTATCTAAAATGAGGAATGGAACACTGATTCAAGGCTCAATCATTTGTCTAAATAGCATGAACCAAAATTTACATTTTAATTAAATATTAATTGTCCTCAAGCAAACAATATTAAAATATAATATTATTTTGCTTTTCTATGTCCAGCTGAAGAGTCATTCCACTATTTATACGTTTTGAGTTGGTTTTTTTGTTTTTTTTGAATCTGCTGCTCCATTGTAGAATATTCATAATGTAAATAATGCATTGATTTCCCCATGAAATACAACAATATTCAGTTATTATATGCCAAAGTAAAATTTTAGACAAGAAATACATATTCCTTTTTTTAATATGCAACAGAAAGCTTTTTTTTTTTTATCTTAGGATCTTCAAGTGTTGCAAAAGCATCAATAGCTAGGAAGTGACACTTGGAATTACTATCCTGCCTTTACAAGAAGCACATTACAGTAGTGCCTACAGGCATGGGACCAATTGTGCTTAGGTACAGTGAAAACATTGTGTAGTTTGTGACTTGCAGAATTTATAGTGCAACACTGTAGACCAACTAAACAGTCGACTGCAGCTCCCTAATAGAACTGACCAATGCAAAGCCCAGAGGAGAAGTGATAGCTACAAGATTTATGGCAGTACAGGGAAAATTATCTTTCCACGCAGCTGAAAAGCTCACCTTCTTTGTAAATGCACCCATCATCCCACAGTCTGAGGGAGTGATGACACCATTTTACATGTCCTTGCTATTCTTCAAGTAGTCTGAGGAACAAATGCGCTGCCATTAAATATAAATGCCTTTGCATACTACTACCACTCCCCATCTTTGGGAGGGGGTGGGATGGGTTGGGTTTCTTCCCACTGTTACTATCTCTGGGAAAGAGTCTTAATAGGCCACAATCTAGGTTTTAGGACTCTAACCCCAGGCAGCATTGAATGACTAGAATTTGCACAATTGCAAAGTATATTTTATATCTGTAGAAAAAAGGAAAAGTGTGAGGGACTAGTGTTTTGCTCTCCCTGGCAGGTAAGCATGAGGCAATACAGAATTGGTTAAATGCCCTCTTTAGAATTTATTTTTCTTTTGGTTTTATCTTCATTTGTAATTAATGTAATGAACCAGAATTTTGCATTTGCATTGCCAAGTATCAGAAAAGGGAGGAGAAATATATGAATGATTTCTCATCCATGCCAAACACATTCTTTTGCATAAAAAAAAAAAAAAAAATTTTAAACATTCATATAGCACCATAAAGAATACCTTTGTTCATCATGTGGGGAGAAGGCAGTGGTGCTGATGATTACCTTTGTAACAGATCTGATAATGACACTGCATATGTGCTACAGCTGTGTTATGCCTCTTTCTTACTGTGTGTACAGATGAGGAGGGAAATAAATGCCTGTAGAGATGAAGTTTCCCTTAACTTTACTCAGATTAAGTCATCCTGTTGATATCACCAGCACAAACTAGATGAGTAAAGTTCACATGTGCACTAGTGTTTGAGAATTACAGCCTTCATTTGCAATTCAAAGCCCAAGCTTGCTGCCACGGAATCCATAAAAAAGTTTCTCCACTGTCTACAGTATTGCAGGACTTGGTCTCTATTCCTGATTTCTGAAGACACTTTACTGACAGTAAAAAGCACTTTGTTCTGTAGCACAGACACTATGAAAATAAGATGAGACAACATTTACTCCCTAGCTTTTGGATGTTTTTATAGTTTTAATGTAGGTGAAAGTCTATGTGGGTTATCAATCCTAAATTAATTAGATTTCTAGGAAAATTCTACATGTAAGCTTAATATACAGTAAAAAACTCCACCGTTTAGCTACCATACCTCTAAAGCCAATTAGAACTCATTAAAGAGTTCATAGGAGGACCATGTGTTGCAGAAAACACTACTAGCACTACTTTTGTGTCCGAAGGTATCATAAAATATACTCTCACAATGCACACGACATCTACAAATTCTGAGTGGCATTTCCTCCTTCCCTGAAAGAAGAGTCCGGCTCAGTTTGCAGCAAATATGACAATAGGCTGTGCAAATGTACACATGAAACACAGCCCTTTTGGGGTTAAGTATTCAAGCTTATATGAAAGATCATCAGTTTCGGGTCAAAGTGCTGTTCTTAAATGATCAGTGCGGAACAGAAAAAAAAGGCATTGAAGTGACCTTCCTGAGGGTCTAAAACTCTGCTAAAGCCTTTTCTGCATGATTAAGTGAGCAGAATCTTAGATTAGCTAAAAGCAGTTCAGAAACATAATGAGTTCACTTATTTTGGAGCATTTAATAACAGTTATAGACAGTTATGTGATCAGGCGGAGTTATGACTTATTCATTCTTTCATTGCTATTAAAATTACTGCATTTGAGGTTTTTAAAGTCATTGAAATAAAAAAGTCTGATTTATGTTAGGAGAATTTAGCTTGCCCTTTGGTCTCTCCATTTTTAAATGATATAATTAGACTTTTTAAAGACCATTCTAAAAGCATTATTAGCATTTTCTATAGCTGAAAGTAAATGCATGTTTTGTGGGTAGTTTAATTTTAAAAAGGATAATAATAATACTTGTTTCAGACAGCGATAGATTTTTACAAAAAGAATTATTGCCTAAAATTTTCTTAAAGGTGACTCTGTGCATTTGTATGTATGTATACACACTGAGACACACATATAAACACTTGCATAAATGTGAACACTCATACATTTAGTTCCACATACACAGGAAAATTAAGCTATCCCCTTCACCCATTTGGGAAACGAAAGCAAGAAGAACAACAAGTTCCATGGGACATATTAACTCATGACCTTTAACATATTACCTCCCAAATTACAAAGTCATCCATCAGTCTCAAGGAAGAAAAAGGGCTTTGATCAAAACAAACGGACTTGCAGGAATTAACAGTAAGCAATAATCATTAAAAATCACTGGGATGAATATGTTACTGTCATGACTGTATGCACTTTTTAACATACAATCAATTTCTAAGTCTTAGCACACATATTACTTTCAAATTATATTTATATATCAATTATTAATCACAACAAGCTTTCCCAGTGTTTTCAGGAGCAAGAATACACTTTTAATACATCTGATTTTAAGTTTATGCATAATATTCACAATACACAGATGCACAGCTGAATACTTTCACACAAGACTTTATGTATCTTGCTGCAAAGGCCAAAGAGGTAAACCAAAACACTTTCCTTTGTCATTTAAATAATTTTTTTACTGTATTTTTTTGGCTTAAAAAATAAAATTTTCCAGAAGATTAAGAATTTCTGCTTTTATTTGGGTCTCAATGGAACATATCTTTGCTTACAAAAATTATGCTTACAACAGCAGCCTTAACTGAAAGCTTTTTTTCTGTGTGTGCCTTGTATGTTTTGTCTGTAGACAGTTTGTGTTGCTCATTTTGCAGCTCAGAATGCAGTGTACTTTTCTATTAAAACATATTATTAAAACTAAATCAGAATGAAGCTTATTTAATAGTCATTTCATGCATATGACTGATGGGAATACATAAATTATCAGACTAATAACTGATTAAAACTTGATTAACATGCTAATAAATATGCTAGAAATGTTGGGTTTTTTAATTTCCCCACTTTTACTTAAACTTCCTAATTGACACTTCAATTATTTTGTTCTCTGAAATTTTGCCTTACTTATGAATAAGAGCTGAGATAAATTATTTCTTTGCCTGAACTTGATATTCAAAAAGATCAATTATAATTTTTAAAGCTCCCTAGTAATCTTTTAACTATTATGAAAAAAGTCACCTCATTTTTGTTTGTTCAGTGGAGACCATTATATTTACTGCCAAGAAAAGGCTGGAAGGTGTTCTAGAAGCCTGCCCCCATAATCTTTGCATGGCACAGATGCAGCATGGATTGCTGCAAGCTGGAATGTCCTCATGCTTTACCCAGGGTGACACTAATTTTGGTCCATCATCCTCACTGCTTAGGGAGATGATAGAGTAGTCTGTATCAGCTTCACCTGCTGCTACTGCCTGTATGGAAAAATACATCCATGAATCTTGTAGTACAGACTCCTGCCCACTAGAGACTGATCTCAGCTCAATAAAGCATGTAACTCGAGGACCCTCACAGTTTAGACTTGAACTATGGTCAGAAAGGTGAGAGGCCAAGGCTTCATCCACTAAGCCATTTACCCTTTTCCTTTGTAAGGAAGATTAATTTTAAAAAAGCTATTAACCTTTGGTGATTTATCTCATCAGATCATCTTCATTTTGTTCTGGCTATAATAAGGCTATACTATACTGTTTAATCCTTCACTTAATTCAGCCAGACTATTTAAAAAGAAATACACAGAAGGGGGAAAAAAAACCCAAAAAAAGGAGTGACAAAAATTATCCAAAACTTCACAATGAAAATAATATCAAGAAAACAAAAGAAACTGCAAATATTAGCATGTCTTCGAGACACAACAATGAAAGACATTCAGTGTTTGCATACAGATATCCTAGTTGGACAAAAACTTTCAATGTTTCTCAGTATTTCATAATGAAGGGATGATTTGCTGTGCCTAAAATAAGTCTTACCTAAGATAATCAAGAGACAAAAGTAAAGTATTGCTTCCATTTATTGAGTTGACTCACAATAGAATCAAGACAGTCCACATTCATTTGTTTGTATATGATCAAATAGAGATGCTCCTTCAGCAGAAAAGATAGTAGCTCCAAGGAAATCTGGTCTTGAAATTTAATGTTCTACATGTTTTCAGGGAAATGCCTTGGAGAAGTACACAAAATGGTGGACTATATTGAAGACAGTATATATAACACTAATTTTTTTTGAGATTAAGCAAGTGGGCTGGCTTGCTATGAACTAATTTATTTCTCATTTAATGACTGATTTGGGGAAAGAAAAAAATCCTGGTTTATGAATAATGTGTTTGCATTAATGACTTTAATTAATCTGGCTGAACCTTGTGGCAGTACCAATTTGAAATTTGCCAGAATATGTAATAATAAGAAGTTTTAAACATTTCAGGTGAACTGGATAGTGAGTTTCCTCATTTTAAAGGTTCAAGATTATTCAGAATCTCTGGTTCCACTAACTTTCAATGAGACTCTGATATTTTAAGTCCTTTATGTTCATTTGTAGAAACATGCCTTTCTTTTTGTGTGTTTATGAAATGCAAAGCATCTAACAAATCCTCAAAATAAAAAAATCTTTCTGTTATCTTCAGTGAGATCCTGATTAGAATAATTTTTTTTACTGCTTTTTCAAGCAGCTCTGAGTTACCTCAATAGCTGTTCTGCTAGAGTGATGACTGCAGGGTAAGTCCAGAAGAGACCTGAAAACAGCGGGTCATATTGCCTGGTTGTTCTCTCCTTCTTCACAAATATATTCATAAGTATGTGCATCTTACAGCACCTACTCTTTTTCTTCTGGTACTTGAATATTTGGATGTTAAGCCGAAGTGAATGCTTGCAACATCTCATTATTTAATCAAATCAAGTAACAAGAGTAGTCTGCCTTAGTTTTGCCTATTCTTATTTAACACTACTGCGGTAAAAGCTCTTTTATCTCAAAATTATATGAGTACGCTGGCATTTGGGCATTTGAATAAACTTGAAAAGGGCAATACTAAAAGTTACTACGAGAGCCCTACTAAGATCCTCAGAGAGTCAATAAACTACTCCTTGGCAGATCCCTAGCGAGGGGATCCCCTTTGTCAACAGAAGTTAGGATACAGGTAAGCAAAGTCTGGAAGCAAAATACAGGGATAAAGTCTGCTGCAAAATAATTCGACTTCTTTTCTTTACAAATGAAACCAATGATAAAGTAACTCTTCAGGAACTGGTTATAAATCCTCTTCATACATATTTAACAGTATACAGTGAATAGGATTAGTAATATCTTTTGTCTAATTTGTCAATCCAGTTCTTAGTTCCCCACAGTGCTTCAGTCAAATACAAAGACAGTCTCAGTTACTTTTCCATAGATTAAGTAGCTCTTGAATTGATATTTGCTGTATGGTTTGGGACTTCGACTGGTAAACACTGACTGATGCTGAAGTCTGAAAAAAACCCCAGCAATAAGGAATTAAAGCAATAGACTTTTGGTTGACTTGAAAGGCAAATCCTCTCTCCCTGTTTTGCTGTAAAAGAAGAGTAATTCTCTTAACAGAAAAGATACCTAAAGATATTAGTATAACTGTTGGTAATGGGTTTAATTTCCTCTTTCTTCTCATTGATGTAGTTTATTTTTATAAGTAAAGATGAAATTTGTGGCATTTCAAAATAAGATAATACAAAAAACTATTGTCAGCCTAGCTGTGCCCACTCGTGTAGCTTCTGAGCCTCCTTTAAAAGTCATTTCTAGGGGTGTGAACTGTGGAATTAATTGACTCTACTTTTGATCAGAAGCCTCTTCTCTCGCGCAGTTGGAGAAGATTGCCACATTGATGTTGTTGCCCTTTAGCCTGCCTTGTTAATTTTCAAGCAGGAATTACAAGTATATTCTTCAGAAACAACAGAGAATTTGTTTTCAACTGCAGTGACACAGACATATAGTCAGGTATATTAACTAGCACGTAATTCATCACCAGTCTGTGGACTGGCAGAATGTTTCACAGCTCATATGGATATTCCTGCCTGGACTTCTGCAACTGCAAGCCCTTCCTCTTTGTTATTCTATTGATTAGTCATTGAGTAAGTTGATATGTCTATTTGCCTTATACCAATGACGACAGAAGTGTACAAATAACCAACAGAATAACAGGAAACTTACAGGATGAGAGGAAAAAAATGAATTAAAAAAGTTATTGGATTGCAACACAATACCAAATTTTCTAACAAATATTTTTTCTCATTTTAGTTCCTTCTTTTGCCTTAGCATGAGAATGTCTATGCAGAAAAGAAGAAAAAATGACAAATATAAGCACTATTTTGAGACTTCATAATATTTAATTATCATTAGCCATTCAACCTAATCTATGTTCAGTGGCCTGTCTTCCAGTGTTTGTTACTTCAATTAAGTGATTCAACTCTGTCACTGTTAGTTAGATGTCACTAGGTTTGACTTGGTATCCTATTTTTGGGATAGTTTAATATTCACATTCATATTGGGATAGTCAAACACTCTCATTCAACATTAGCAAGTCATTAGCAGACTATTTGCAGCAGCTTGTGAATATCTATACATAGAAAAATATCTATTGTCCTTTTTGTTGACTTGGAAAAAGTCTTTTTAGTGAAGGATTTTTTGCGCTTCCTTCTGGTCTGAGATCCAACAACATGGCAGCAGCTGCATGTTAAGGGAATGCTTAATGAGTGCAAAGAGAGAAATAAGAACTTGGAAAGACTGGTAGGACACTAGATACATATTTTTTATGCTAATGCTAGAGATTGTAAAACTTGGAAAGCTACAACAGAAGAAAAAGAAAGGTGAAAATAGTATAATCAGCTTTTTCTAGCTTTACATACTTGTTGTCATTGAAGTGCCATTAAATGGCAATTAAAAGACTCATGAGATATTCAACAAAATTGATCATTAAAGATCTAGCCCTTTAAAAGCCTATTCTGTTCAGTATATTTATTTCTAACAGTCATATTTTAAACTGTTAATATAACATGACCATAATCATGCTTACAAATACCCTTACCTGTTCTTAACAGGGGTATAATATGGGGGTATGGTGTCAGGTCTAAATATCTCCACCTGAAGATAAAAGACAAAGCTTTCTTTACCATTCTGATGGAACAATGTTTACAGTTCGGGATTATGGATACAGTTTTACTTACGTTCTGACTTAAAACATTGCACATACATTTCAATTCCAAGTTTAGTTACAGTTTTCCCATACAGGCTTGTGTTTAGATGCAACTCATTCTATCTTAAGCACATTGCAGAGAGAGGGAGCATGTTTGCACTCATACTAGTAACATATTTAAATGTGCATGTAACAAGTGCCATCCACCCAAAGATGCGCAGGCCTGATCCTGAACTCACAAATCCAATTTAGTCAGCTTTAGTGAGCTCACCAGCCGGAATGCACGGCCAGACTAATGCAGCCAGGCTCTACCTAAAATTGAACTGGTGCAATCTCAGAGCACTGCACTGTTTAGTGTGGGGTTTTTTGTAATGATGTGCCATGCTTCATTTCCAAGTGCAGTCTTTCTTTCATCAAGGTACAAGGTGGGCAGTCGCCTGGAGGCTTAAGCAATCCTATGCACTGAAAAAAGAAATTAGCCAAACAGTCATTTGGTGTTTGAACAAAGGGCTGCTTGTTACCTGGGAAGTTTTCAACAGTGAATATTAAATTGTCCCTAAAACATTTTAATGAGTCAAACCTTGTGCCAAGCAACTTCAAGAATTAATATCCAAAGGTCAGTTAACTAAACCCTGACATACATAAGTTTTACCTATGTTTTATTTATTGAAATCGTGATTACACTGAACAAAATCTTGGTTTTATGCAAAAAGATCCAGGCATGTGATTGCACGAGTGAAAAAAATGATCTATACCAGGAGTTTGACTCAAAAAAATGCCTAAAAGATAAAGTAATAGAAAAGACTTGGCAAAATTTTAAAGTCTTGTGCAGCAGGTAAACTCCCAAAGAACAATAAAAATTCCTCACAATAGAAACCAAGGAAAAGGTAGCATTAAAACTATTTAACCTGCAGCAATATTGTCGGGGATGTCACCCACAAGTACTGATTAGGCTTTGACAAACAAGGTTGTTGTTATATTCACATTCTGCTACCAACAGTGTCAATTTGCTTCAACTGTGGAGAGGCAGAAACCCTTCCTCATGACAGGGCTATAGTACTTTCCTTAATTTAACATGCCTGAAGATAAATTCTCAAGCTAGTGTTTGGTACATTCAAAGCAATTGCACCTTCACTGGCTATAAATAATAAGGAAAAAGGCCTATTTGCAACTGTATTTGTTACAAGGCAAAACAGAATAAGCACAAAGTTAAAAAAAAAACATAAATGGAAACACCATTTTCAACCCTAAATCTGGGAGTTAACAGTGGGGACAGAAAACTTAGAGGATACTTCCACAGGAAACACAGAAATAAGTTTCTTACCAAGCAGGTACTTAATGGTTACTCAACTCTTTAGCTGCTTTCCTGTTCTCCAATCTCCCAATTTTATGGATGCAAAAAACAGTCTGGAAGTCTTCATTTTCACTTTCTAGCATATTTTCTCTCCTTGCCTCTTACTAGCAAAATCTCCAATCTAGCTTCTTGATTTTATGAGAACGCTTCAACTGAGCCTAAGAGATGCGATAGTTCCACTGAAGCGTCGTATGACTTCCCAAATGATCAAAAAATACTTACATATCTACAAAGTGTTTGCAACAATTTACTGCTTTTTTCAGTCTGAAGTTAAACTTTTCCAAACTAAAGATAGGCCACATAACAGAGCCTCCAGGTGAACCTAATTTTCTGTCCTTTTTAGTATGACAAATCCTTTGAAGAAAGATTTTCTTCTTGAATCAGTAAGAATTCACAGATTCCCCTCTCTCTTCCTGGGCTTAAATCTTTCCAACACAACCTATGCTTTTCAACAGTTTGTTGTGTTTGAAAGAAATCTTTAGCAGCCCTAGTCTGAGGAAGGGAGAGGGCAAAGGAAAAGCCTAGGAAAGAGTAACTGTTACCTACTTTTCTGACTGATTTTGCAATCAGTCCAAATCAGTTGCAAGACTTCTGAAGAGACAGACTAATTCCCTTCACTGGCCAGCAACAAGGCCTACTTATGTCATTTTATTGTTAAGGTTGCATGCAAAAGGACAAATATGGGCAGAGGAGGGAATCTTATTTGTAATCCACTGAAACACTCAGGAATGAGAGCTCAAAGAACTACAAAAATTCTATTTCTCTCTAAGTGCTCTTTAGAAGTCTCCTTGTCACCCTCTTCAGAGAGAATTCTTCAGAGAGTAACAGAGTTTCTCTGTCTTTCTTCTGTTCGTCAATGTTCCTATGGCAGTCTAGGTTCACCTCTAGACTTCTCCAGTACAGGAGACCCTATCTGACTCTTCTTACCGTGAAACATACTGAGCACAATTAAAGGGATTTATTTAATGTACTTCTAGGTGTGGGGAAATAGAACAGGTAATGTTTGTTTTGTATTCTAATTCCCTAAGAAATCTGATTACACTCAAAGTGTTTCCACAACATCTGGTGGCCAAAGTCTGGTAAATGTTTAAATATCTTGGGACACAACTTCATGACTCTACAATGCACATGAACAAGAATCATAAGATTGCTTTAAGCAACATAATACATTAAATGTCACAGTGCACTGCTACATAGCACCAATAGTCCAGCTCCCAAAATAAAAATGGCTGTTTTAATGTTACACTGCTCTCAGGCTAATTGAACTTGTCTATCACTGTACTAGTTCCGGTGCAAAACTATGCTCAAATGCCTATATTTCTTTAAGTTCTGGAAGCCTGTGGCAGCTTAGGGGTCTCTGGGTAAGACCTCACTGAGTAGAGCAGTTCTCCAAATGACTGCAAACAAATTAGGCTTTATGTTTACAAGAAAGCAGGGAAAATGGATAGAAGACAAGATTGGAGTGAAAGTCTTCAAAACTGAAAAACAGAGGAAAAGAGAAAAAAGGGAAGTGTGAACCTAAGAAGACAAGAGAGAAGGAAGAGAACAGTGACCTCAGTAGCACCCGGGTATGTTAACTTTGTTTCAACAGGGAAAATTTTACCCCTCAGGGCATGATTGTCCCTCTTTCTGGGCCTGTCCAGCTGAGGGATCCACACAGAAGAACTCTTCATCTACTGCTGTTGCTCTTCCTCTCTTTTCCCTTCTCTTCCTCCTCTTTCTAATTGAAAATACTTTGAGCCAGGATCTGGATATTAAAAGTGACTTACAGAGTACTTGGAACTGCATTGAGATATGTGAGATGAGGACTGAAAGAAAAAAATGAAAAAAAAACTCCACAGTTATCTTTGAATAAAAACATTCTAAATGTTTTGGTCCATTTATTTATGATCCTATATTCATGTTTTGAAAGGTTAGTATGTGGCCAGTAGTGTCAGTGGTCACATTGCAGGGAAAAAACTGTATGGATTTATGTGCACAGCCCTGGCCCGACCTCATATTCTGTTGCTGCATTAATTTATCTGTTTATACATGATGAGGGAGTAATTATCATTTCCTCTTGTGAAAGAATGTATCAGTTTATCAGCACACAGATTAATCTAGTACAGTATACATGCAACCCTCCCACCCTTATACTCCTGCTTTTGTCACATATTAATACACTCTGTCCCTATATATGAACAAATAAGCTGATGGAGTCTAAACCAGATCATAATACAGCAGCTTTGAAAGTAGATTATATTTTTCTCCAGAGCAAACTGCTTAGAACCTCTTCCTTGAAACTTCCCTGGTAGCACTTTCCTGGATTCACTATAGTGTCTCAGTCCATAGAGATTGTAAATGTTATTCCGATTCACTAGGCAAAGACTTGGTTTATCCAATTTACTGATGGCAGTCATCCCGCTTTGAGTGAGAATATGAATCAAATGACTTTTCAACAACGCTTCCATTAACATACGACTCACAGTAGATGAAATAGTTTACCAATACAAGCCAAAATGTCTTCCTTGCTTTTTAGACAATGCAGGTAAATTATGTAGGTAATACTAAGGAAACCAAATGTCTGCAGTGTGTATAGATCACATAAACATTTGGGTACTGAACAGCAAGGTTTTTTTGTCTTTAGTGCTGATACAAAATTATTTTAGAGAAAATGGCAAGCTGAGTTAGCTGATACTTGAGTATTATCAAATCTCTGAAACTTTTGAATTTTTTTAACAATAAATGTATTTATTAACGAAAAGCCAAGCATGTGCTTTATATCTCTTCAAAACATGTCTTTTAATTTAATCTGAAGTGTTCAAATAATTGAACCAAATAAGGCTAATTTTACTGATTTTTAAGAGCATGAAAATATCATGCTAATTTCTCTTATCAGTTTAAACAATTGTACTTTGCATTTTGCAAAAGCAGAAAATTATATTACATGGGTCTTCCTTACTGGAAGACGAAAACGAGATGAATTGTCAGACTAACTGTTCTTGCTGATTTAATATGATCAAGAAAATGTTATTCAAAGTGCACAAAAAAGAAATAAAACTTACTAATACTTTCAGTAACTTGATAAATATTGAATACTAAATTCTTCTGAAAGTTGCTTATACTTAAGTATTAAACCCTATGGTCATAGAAGCAATACTCACATAACTACAGTTCCAGTTCTGTCGGTATATCTATTGTAAATATTATATTAGATTATTATCACTAACAATTTATGCAAGGGTACTACTCACATGGAAATCTCTTTTATGTTAAAAACTTAAGAAATTACACTTCAGCTCGATAAAGGATTTTAAATTATATATAAAATGTTCGGATTTACAAGACAATATTCATGTAAATAAAATTTCTTTTATGGTTTAGGAATATTTCTTCTGTATGCTTTAAAATAAATAAATAAGCATTAGGTTGGTGCAAAAATAATTACTGGTTTTGTATTCATAAATTGTGAGGCCTATTTTGCATTAAACTTTTGTTTAATTGTGTTCTTGCAGTATACCACTGTAAAGCATGAAATTTGCTCTACTTATTAATGCAAGGGGTTTTGTTTTCACTGTTTAATCTTTTTTTATATTACACTGTCAAATTAAAGATGGGGAAAAAAAGAAAATTTGAATGATTTTGTTGTATGAGTTTAAAAGGAGATGTAAAGCAATGGAAACCACTAGCAATACCAACCTAGAATTTGGCCAAGGGACAATTAGTTCACATATATATCAACACTGGTCCCAAATATTACATAACAGAATCCTTCTGCAATAGATAACAATCAGTCGAGGAACATTCCTAAAGTGGACTCACACAATACAACTCAACAGGTTGCAGAAGTACTAAACATCGACCACTTAACAGTTAGTCAACATTTACACCACAATGGGATATCAAAAAAGCTCAACAAAAAGGTGCTGCACAAGCTGAAGGAAAATAAAAAAATATGCCATTCTGAAGTCTACTCTGTGCTTCTTTTTTGCAAAGTCTATGAACTATTTCTTGATCATATTGAGGTATATGACAAAAAAATGGATTTTTTACAACTGATGGCATTCAAACCTGTGGCTGGATGGATGTGAGGCACCAAAACACTTCCCTAAACCACAGCTACATCATAAGAAGGTCATGGTCACTGTTCAGTAGTCAGCAAGTGGAATCGCCCACTACAAGTTCTTAAATCCTGGCAAAATCATCACAGCAGAAAAATATTGCCAGGAAATCAACAAAATGCACCAAGAGCTGCATTGTTTATGTCCAACCTTGGTCAATCAAAAAGTACTAATTCCTCTCCATGGCAGCATCCAATTGTATGTCTCACAAATGACTCTGCCTAAGCTACATGAACTGGGTTACAAAACTGTGCTTCACCCAGCTTCCTCATCAGACTTCTCTCCCACTGATTACAAAACTTTCAAGCATCTCAGCAGTTTCCTTTGCAAGAAAAGGTCTTCTGCAAAAATGCAGCATCTCAAAATGCCTCCAAATAATTCCTCATTTCCAAAACCCTGGAATTCTATGTTACTGGGATGATTAGAATTATTTCTACTTGCCAAAAATGTGTAGATTCTAATGGTTCTTATTTTGATAAATAATTTTTGTTCTAAATTGGGATATACTGCTTTAAATTTGATGGTTAAAAATAGCAATTATTTTTGCAACAGCCCAATTTTTTGTAAGCCCAAGATCCAGCTACAATAGTGAAGAGAGTGACAGAAATATTTACATAGCTGAGTAAGTAAAACACATTTGAAAAATTGCACAGGTGCAAAAGAACAAATTTGCTTATTATAAAGACCTTCCAGTTGCAGAACAGCAATAACCACTCTTCAAAAACCAATACGCACACTCTAGTTTTTCATAAATAAATATTTACAATAAGAGTCTTCATATAAAACCCATAGAGCAGATTCTGGTCCAAGAAGTCAAGATAAAGTCACCCTGGAGTTAAATATTCACAAGTTAGTGTGAGAGAGCTTTTGCTTCATAAATAAAAATTTGTAATTTCACTGCTATCTTGTCCTAGTCATCTCCTTTGCTATTTGTTTGTATCTTGTTTGTTTGTCTTAGATCATAAATTGCCATGCTAGAAATTGGGGTGTTTTTTGCTTTTCGTTAGCCGCAAGTTCAGTAGCTTGCAAAAAAGAGATTTCTGATTCCCAATTTAGACCTGTAAGTATTATTTTAGCACCAAAAGATTTGTTGTATTTAAGTGTATTGTGACAACATCCCACTGAGTAATAATAGGGAACTGAAGATGTGAAACAAAGGACAGAAATCTTCTGAGCAGGGAGTCCTTAACAGGTGAGAAAAGTTGGAAATTACAAAGAAGGATGCAAGATTTGAGGAAATTATATGGTAGAAATGAAGAAATCATAAGTCTTAAGGCATTTAACCAAGATCATTTAAAGACAAGAGTAAGGAGAAGCACAATGGCTGGCTTAGATTAAAAAATGACTACAGTGGAAGATGTTTTTTCTCATGCCTGACTGAAAGGAAGGATGGGCTTTATGACTGGAGTGAAGAAATGCTGGTGAGCACTCACGATCCAATCCTTTTTTAACCTTAAAATTCTATAGTAAAGCACAAAGAGATGAAAAAAACAACCATCAACTTGTTGCCTTTCTTTTGAAGTTCTGGTAAGATCACTTGCTTTGAGATAGATGTAGACTGTCATCCATAACACACCTTTTCACAAGTAGGTTTGCTGATTTTTCACATTACCTCATTAAAAATATATGGCCATTTCACAATTCACGAATATGCTAAACATGAAATAGAAATTAATAACACATTTAAGTCCCCCTTTTCTTGTCCAGAAGAAAGATTAAAGTTGAACTTTCCTGAAAGATATGGAAATCTATAATGAAATAAAACTTAGATAATGGTTATGTCCCTTAATTTTAAAGTAGGTACTTTAATAACATAGAACAAGATCCTTGAAATCACTAAAACTCTTTCTAGACAGGCATACTGTGACCTTTTCCCCATAATGTGACCAGGTCCTTCTGTAAATAATCCTAATGAAGCAAAGGAGCTAAAAATTAATTTAACATTTTATCAGTATCTTTGGAGGTTTTAGGGACCCATGGGGCAGCACCACATCTTTATGTAGTGTCATGGTTTAGCCCTGATTTGGTTAATTTTGGCAGCTGAAAGCTATGCAGTTGAGCTTTCACTTCCCTTTTCCCTCACTCCACAGGGAAAGGCAAATGAGAAGAAAAAGACTTGTCCTTTGGAAACTAAAACTGCAGCTTTAATGAAATATTGATAACGACAACAAGTAGAAAGTAATAAAATATGTACCAATATATGAGACTGTGCCCCCACCCTTTGATGACTATACTTCACCATAAATGCTGTAGAACAGCATGAGGGAATGGGTCCACAGCTAGGAGGGAGCTGAGCTCAAGAACTGGATTTGCGAATGCATGGATCCTGAATAAGGAACAACAGACAGACAAGGTCCTCACTGGACATCAGCCATCGCAGAAGAAGGTTGAGACCCTTGAGATCTTTCATTTTATGCCAAGTATGATACATATGGGGTGGAATGCTCCATTGGTCAGTTCAGGGTCGTCTGTTCTGTTCACCTTTCCCTGCAGATGTGGCCTGTTTCTACCAGCTAGAGGATGGCCTTGGTTACTGTAGGGATAAGTATAAGAACTGGCCTTTTTCCATACCAGTGCCCTGTGTTATCACTTCTAGAGAGGAACACAGTCTCAAAATCATGCAGTTAGCTTTCAGAAAATGAAGTTACTTATAGGGACTGAGTTAGAAATCTGACTCTAATTTAGCTCAAACCACAACATGTAGAAACTACAGATAAAAATACTGTAATTACTTACTGAATACAAGAGCATACATTTGTTTAATTTGATTGAAAATATTACATAAAAGTTGCTGAATGCTTATTCAATCCAAGAGCAGAAACATGTTATGTGCCTGTGTGAACAGTGATGATTTCCAATATATACCCATTCACAATACTAAACTGTTCAGAGTTTCTTATTCAAAATAAAAAAAATCATAACGTATTATTGGTTATAATCTATATGTTAATTTGTAGTGATGCTGTATTTCTAATTTCTCGCATTTCTTTTCTGGTGTCCAAAGATACAGACAAATATCTTGCTTCACACACTGCCCTTCATTTTTTCCCTTGATATATATGCAAAGCTCAAGGACCATGCAATAAAGAGCATCCTTTGATGGCCTTTATCAAGGGTAATAAAGGTCATGAAAGGCTGTCCTTTACACAGATGGCATCTGATTTTTTTCTAGATTATTAAGGCACCTCTCAATATGAGCTGTCATTCAACCTTGAGGTGCAGTTAAAATAGAAAAATGATGAGAGGTACTTAGTAGCTACTTATTTTACTAAACTGGTCTATTTAAAACAGAGCATTGAGTTTCAGTGCAGTTAAGGGTCATGTGGCAAAGTGGTATCTCTTAAATTTCATCAGCGGAAGATAATGTCAGACTAGTCGCAGTGAACACAAGTTTTATTTTAATTTCTCATAGCACAGAGATCTTGTTGTTCATAGACTTAGAATAAAAGGACTCCACAGAAAAAAAACCAGAATTTCATCTTTCAAGCCTAACAACCAATAATGTCTTCCTTTGGAATCACTGCTTATAGTTTCAAATGTTTTGTACGTAAAATTGGTACATATATCACTTGGAAACTTGCAAAACAACTCTGAAAAAAATGTACCAAATTATGTAAACCCCACTTGGCCAGGTAAAACTTTCAAGATTATACAAGTAATACAGTATACCAGGGAGGTTACAACAGGAATGTCTGGAAGTGCCACATGACCAAACAAAGCAGAAAAAAAAAAATCAATTTATTTTTATCAGAATAACAGAATAATAGAATAACAGAATAACCAGGTTGGAAGAGACCCACCGGATTGTCGAGTCCAACCATTCCCACCAATCTCTAAACCATGCCCCTAAGTACCTCATGCATTTTGCTAAAATGCAGCCAAAATTCATGACTGCCAGAGTAAGTTGCTTCCTGAATAGCGCTTGTCATGGTCTGTACAGTGCTTTAGAAACAGGACAGATTTGATGCAAACTAATAGATCTGCAAAACCATTTTCCAATATAGTGTAGTCCAGACACACACTTATTGGCTAAGCTCAAGATGCATTATATCCTCAAAGGATGCATGATTCTTATACTGAAATCTTCTTGTGAGTGCTTAGCTGGGAAGATTTCATCTTTACCCACTTCTAATCAGAACTGTATCTTTGTATTGATAACAGATGATTGTTTTACCCTCATATCTGAAGTACCACATGTAGACCCGACGGGTTCCTTACAGATCAGAGCCCAGCTTACTGCTCTATACAACCTAAAGCAGGCTTCAAAACTTGGATGATCTGAAGACAAGATTTACTTATTAACAAACTACTATTAGAGACCAGCATAATTTTTTCAGGGATCTTAGAATGACATTAAATGAATTCTGTTCCCCTCATGCCTGAAGCTACATTATTTACACCCTGACCGTAGTCTTAAGATCAGACAGCAGTGGAGAATGAGCTGCACAATGATACCCAAACAATACTCTTTTTCATCCTATCAGGAGGTAATGGTGGCTCAGGTTTTCAATTGCATTGTCTTATCAAAAAGGACTTTTCTAGCAGAACACTTGAGCACCTTCCTTGTCATCAGCAAAAGGAGCAGCACATTTATGCCACACAACTAAATGATGCAAAAATGATGGGTCTCTTCCAACCTGGTTATTCTGTGATTCTGTGAAACATTTGTCCAAATCAGGAAACGCAGCAGTTAGCGCTTACAACATACAATGCTTCCACTGAAGGCAGAGCAGTTGACGATATTTGTATTGTTGAAGATATGACTCATTTTGACTTGCAACTTGCCAGTGTTACAAGTCTCTCAGCATTTTGTCTTATGATCATGTTCTCCAGCTCCACATGAAGTAGATGTATGTTTAATTTGTGATGTCTTTTACAGTCAAATTTTCATTTAGTTGATTAATAGATTGTGCAGTCTGACTCCAGAAGCCAGAAATGCCCTGAGTTCTCCTATTGGCCTTGAAAGACTTACTTTAAATATGTCTGTTTGACTATATTTTTAGCTCACTCAAAGGAGTGTTGTGAAGAGTAATTACAATTTGTAAAGTACCTTACAAATGCAAACATAGAAAGAAGACAATCTAGTGAATGAGACATGGGAATAGGGACTAACTTGGAATGAAAAGATTCAGTCACCTATCAGAAACATAAATTTTACATTAAAGACAAAACAGAACTAGTCAAAATGGATAAAAAAGATAATTAATAGATTAAATAGTTTTAATTCAACAGACTCATTTAATAGATGTATCAACATGTCCACAAACTGCTGATTGTACTTCCCAGAGACAAAGCTTATGAGCTCCTAACTGCTGAATAAGCACAGCTGAGGTGTGAACAGGGCTAGCAGGTGTGCAGCTATTTTCCTCTTCCTATGCCCAAAGAAGGCACAAAGAAGGTATTCACCCACCAAAGACTCATTTTGTTATCTTTTCAGTAAAATTTTCCTCTGATTGCTCTCAGAGGACTTAGTAAAATGCCTATGAAAAAAATCAGGTATAGGGTATCTCTGTTTAGACATTTTTTCTACTCAATATGCAAACTTGCAGAATGCATTTGAAAATATCATTCTCAACTTTTCCTCAATTCCTCTGTGCTCTGAGAAATGAAGTAGAATATTTTGAACCCATAAAAAAGACTGTCAGATCTCCTGAAATAAGAAATGAAAATAAAACTAATAAACAGAAAAGTCAAAAGCTAGCAGCATCTTGCAAGCTAATAGAAAAGAAAATACAACAAGCTGCACAAAGCCTGAAAATAGCCACTGTAGGGCTATTGGTTCCCTGGATTTGTGGAATTTAAAGGTCCAGCCTCCTGAATACAATCAAAGGAAAATTACTACAGGGAAAGGAGGAACAAAGCCTTCAATATGATAATAAAATTTCCCAATCTGACAGAGGACTATGTTTCTGTATAGCTGCTGTATGTGGCCAGGATATCTCAGCACTGCAAAAACTGAATTTAGAAACAAGTGAATTCAAATGTTAAAATAGTCTGTTGTTAAAGTTTTAAGGACTTTGATCACCAGGTTGGAAGACACCCACTGGATCATTGAGTCTAACCATTCCCACCAATCCCTAAACCATGCCCCTCAGTACCTCATCCACCCACACCTTAAACACCTCCAGGGAAAGTGAGTCAACCACCTCCCTGGGCAGACTGTTCCATTGCCCTTTCAGTGAACAATTTTTTCCTTATGTCAAGCCTGAATGTCCCCTGGTAGAGCTTGAGGCCATTCCCTCTCATCCTGTCCCCTGTCACTTGGGAGAAGAGGCCAGCACCCTCCTCTCCATAACCTCCTTTCAGGTATTTGTAGAGAGCAATGAGGTCTCCCCTCAGCCTCCTCTTCTCCAGGCTAAACAGCCCCAGCTCTCTCAGTCGCTCCTTGTAAGGCCTTTTCTCCAGCCCCTTCACCAGTTTTGTCCTTCTTCTCTGGACACACTCCAGAGGCTCAACAACCTTCATGTGGTGAGGGGCCCAGAACTGAACACAGTATTTGAGGTATGGTCTCACCAGTGCCGAGTACAGAGGGAGAATAACCTCCCTGGACCTGCTGGTCACGCTGTTTCTAATACAGGCCAGGATGCCATTGGCCTTCTTGGCCACCTGGGCACACTGCTGGCTCATGTTCAGTCGGCTGTCAACCAACACCCCCAGGTCCTTCTCCTCCAGGCAGCTTTCTAGACAGACTTCTCCTAGTCTGTAGCACTGCACAGGGTTGTTGTGCCCCAAGTGCAGGACTCAGAATTTGGCCGTGTTAAATCTCATGCCGTTGGACTCTGCCCAGCAGTCCAGTTTGTTCAGATCCCTTTGCAGAGCCTCCCGACTCTCCAGCAGATCCACACTTCCACCCAGCTTAATGTCGTCTGCAAACTTGCTAATGGTGCACTCGATGCTTTCATCCAGGTCATTGATAAGGATGTTGAACAGGGCTGGACCCAGCACTGAGCCCTGGGGAACTCCTCTTGTCACTGGCCTAAACTCCATTTACCACCACTCTCTGGTCCTGGTCATTCAACCAGTTTTCCACCCAGGAGAGTGTGCGTTTGTCTAGTCTAGAGGCTGACAGTTTCCGAAGCAGAATGCTGTATCAAAGCCTTTACTAAAGTCCAAGAAGACTACATCCACAGCCTTTCCCTCATCCAAGAGTCTAGTCACTTGGTCATAGAAGGAGATCAGGTTAGTTTGGCAAGACCTGCCTTTTGTGAAACTGTGTTGACTGGACCTGATCACCCAGTTCTCTTGCATGTGCTTCATGATAGCATTCAAGATTACCTGGTCCATGACTTTCCCTGGTACTGAGGTCGGACTGACAGGCCTGTAGTTCCCCGGATCCTCCTTGTGCCCCTTCTTATAGATGGGTACGACATCAGCCAGCCTCCAGTCCAGTGGAAGCTCCCCAGTCATCCAGGACTGTTGGAAGATGATGGAAAGGGGTTTGGTCAGCACATCTGCCAGTTCCCTCAAAACTCTGGGGTGGACTCCATCCAGCCCCATAGACTTGTGGGCATCTAGCTGGGCAAGCAAGTCTCTAACCACCTCCTCTTGGATTGTGGGAACCTGGTTCTGCTCCTCCAACCCCTGGTTGTGCAAAGAGGGAACAACTTTCCTTACTATTAAAGACTGAAGTAAAGTAGACATTGAGTACCTCAGCCTTGTCTTGTCTTCATCCCCTGTTACTGTTGTTCCCTCTGCATCTATTAGGGACTGGAGATTCTCCGCAGCCCTCCTTTTACTTTTGATATATTTGTAGAAAGATTTTTCGTTGTCTTTCACAGACTTGGCCAATCTGATTTCTGGTTGGGCCTTAGCCCTCCTGACTTTTTCCCTGCACAATCTCACTTCCTCCCTATAGTCCACCCAGGATGCCTGTCCCTTCCTCCAGTGCTCATAGACCTTCCTCTTCTTATTGATGTCTCTCAGGACCTCCCTACTCAACCACGCTGGTTTCTTACACCACCAGCTACTTTTTGGAAACATGGGGAGGGCTTTCTCCTGAGCTGCTAGGAGTTCCTTCTTGAAGAGCGCCCAGCCCTCATGGACTCCCTTGCCCTTAAGGAGCACCTCCCATGGGACTTTTCCGACCAGCCTTCTGAACAGTCCAAAGTCTGATCTCTGAAAGTTGAGAGCAACTGTTCTGTTAACCTCCTTCTTCATCTCACCCAGCACTGAGAACTCTGCCATCTCATGATCGCTTTGCCCTAGGCGTCCTCCAACCCTCACATCCCCCACCAGTCCTTCTCTGTTCACAAAGAGCAGGTCCAGGAGGGCACCGTCCCTTGTCGGTTTGCTCACCAGCTGTGTGAGGAAATTGTCTTCCAGACACTCCAGGAACCTCCGGGACTGTTTCCTTTCTGCTGTATTATACTCCCAGATGATATCCAGGAAACTGAAGTCTCCCACGAGGACTAGAGGTAGCGATTTTGAGACTACTCTCAGTTGTTTGTAGAAGACCTCATCAGCTGCTTCTTCTTGGCTGGGTGCTCTATAGCAGACTCCCATCACAATATCTGCCTGCCCGTGGGCTCCTCTGATTTTCACCCACAGGCACTCAGTCCCTGGAGTAATCCAGCTCAAGGGTATCAAAGCCTTCTCTAACATAGAGGGCTAACCCGCCTCCTCTTCTGCCCTTCCTGTCCTTCCTGAAGAGCTAATACCCCACCATGGGTACACTCCAGTTATACGAGTCATCCCACCACATCTCCACAATGGCAACGACATCGTAGTCTCCTTACCCTACCACAGCTTCCAACTCCTCCTTCTTATTTCCCATGCTGCGTGCATTGCTGTAAATGCACTTCAGCCGGGCTGGCGTAGCTACAGCCCTCCTAATAGTGGTCCTTGAGTGGTCCTTGGGTTAACTAAGGCCACAGTGCCAGTTTCCTGCTTACCATCCCCAGGTGCACTCGCCCCCTCATGCTTAGTGGTGATATACTGGTGGTCCTCACCAGCACACCACCCCTTTGACACTGAAGTCCCTCCTCCAGGCTCACTCCATTCTGGCCTGGCCTCCATCCCGTCCCCCCTCACATCTAGTTTAAAGCTCAATTTATGAGCCTAACTAGATTTTTAGAGAAGGCTTTAGTCCCCCTAGGAGACAGGTGTGTCCCATCCCTAGTAAGAAAGCCTGGAGGTGTGTGGGCCTCCCCATGATCAAAAAACCCAAAGCCACTCTTTTCACACTAGTCCCTGAACAAGTCATTAATCAATTTCTTCTTCCTCACTTCTTGCTCCTCATTCCTTAGTATTGGAATGGAGCTAAATACTACCTGTGCCCCAGAGCCCTAGATCATTCTCCCTAGAGCCCTGAAGTCCCTCTTAACAGCTTTAGGCTTTCTATGCTCCATGTCTTCATTGCCAACTTGAAATACTAAGAGCGGGTAGTAATCTGTGTCCTTGACCAGGGACAGAAGTTTTCTAGTAACATCCCTTACTGATGCTCCCAGCAAGCAGCAGACCTCCCTTTGGAGTGGGTCCAGTCTGCAGATGGGACCCTCTATTCCTTTAAGAAGGGAATCCCCCAAGACAATCACCCTCCTCTTCTTTTTTACAGAGGATGTTTTTATCACTGTCTCAGGATGGCAGAGCTTTGGAAATGTTTCCAGGCTGTGGGTGCAGTCCTCTCCATCCTTCGGGATGGGGTGCACCTGCAGCACCTCATATTTGTTCCCTAGGGGCATCTGAGGGTTAGTTGTCTGGGTGGGGGGAGCAGGTTTCCTTCTCAGGACAGGAACCTGCTGCCATTCCCCATCTCTCTCTCTCCCAGCCTTGCAGCTTACCGGTGGGTGGTGCTCAGCTCTGTTTCTTCTTAACAAATTGCCTTAATATATGCATATGGTCTCAAGTTTCTATGACAAATTCAGTATTTGGAAAACTAATTTGATTTTACTCTATGTATGCTGCTTAGTATTTGTCCTTCATTCACATTTTAGTATTTATTGCTATGTCATACACCTAAATATTGTAGAAATCTTATTATTGTTATTAGGTAGGACTCCCTAAGAAGGAAATACACCAAAAATATTGTAGATTAATTGTCTTACTTCTAGATTATATTTTCACTTAATTATATTTTAATTATATTTTCACTTGCTAAAAAAATTATTTGTTTTCTGTATATTGTTTACTTACTAATTTCCTTACTAAAAAATTATTAAAAAGGATGAAATTATGCCTAGAAGCTACCAGTGAAAATGCACCCAGCCATGGCTAACTATAGTGCAGTTGCACTGGCTCAAGAGGAAATGGCATATTAATGTGGGCCATTTACTTTATGCTATAGACTCCTCTGAAGGAGGAACATTGAGAGAACTAAGATAAAATGGTAATGGAACATAATAAAATGAAGATGTTTATATTGAGAAACTAATGGCAATTTTGTACTTCTGCTGTTACAAGTGCCCTATTATTAATTACTACTAATTTTTATTTATTCAATATAGTATTTTAGTAATGCTGAATAATTCATGCCTGAAACAGAAGAGGTAAAACAACATTCCACTTGGTAAACACATCCTTAGCAGTAACAAACATTTTAAAATCAATTATCTTTCAACATCATTTTCCCTTCTATATTTTTACTTAATATTAGTACTCTTTTTATTGTATTTCTCATATCTTATCAAAGCATCTAAGGACCTGCTGAAACACACAGGCAACATTTCCTATGTTCTAAATATTCAAAATGTGTCCTAAATATTCAAAACTATATATTAAAAGGTAATAGTTTATACATATGATTTTTAATCTAATTTGAGTACTTCTCTGATGAATGACTTTGGTTCCAGACTTCAGCAAAGATTTAATGGTCACTCAGTAGCCAAACATACTTATTTTAGAACTTGCTTCAGGGCTGCTGCATACATGGTAACAACAATGGAAATACTTAATATAAGTCTATCATGCACATCTACTTATCAACAGATCTTTTGATTGTTCTTAATATAGAAACACATAGAAAAATAACAAATAAAAAAAGAAGGTTTGATTTCAGAACTGCCTGTAATTCTTTTCATTATCACATCTCTTTTCCCCATTTCTTATAATCCCAAAGGTATATTCATGCCATAATTAAAAGGGATTTTCCCCACTGTTGACAAGTCTTCATTTTCGGTATGACAACTCTTGTTTTATAATGAGGTGAAAGGATATTACTAGTAAAGAAAAATGGACTTCTCTGCTTGCTACCAACTGTCAAATATTATACTCCTCTGAAGATACTGTCTTATTGGGAAGAAAATAATCATACTGGGTTCCAAATATGTTTATTTTTGTAATACAAACAACCATGTATCTAAGATGACTTTCTCCAAAATTAAAAAAAAGTCTCTTTCTTGTCTCTAATACTGGCTTTCTTCCATTAACTTTTAAGTTTTATAAGGAGCTGTGAATGAAAATCACTAACATGGAATTAGTATTTTGGCATCTTTACTGTCCAGTTAGGAAAGGGAGAATAAGGTCTGATGAAAGTTATGTCCTGTGTTTTGAAGGCTAAACCTCTAGGTTAAACCTCTATTTGTGTCTTTTAAAGTACATGTGTAAAATCTGGATTGCTTAGTTTAGACGGCATTTTCTTGGCTTCATCTGGTGTTGATTTTCTGTTGCTTCCTTCTCTGTATGGTACGTAAAATCAACACAACTGTCATCTCACACCAGTAACTTCTTTAGATGACCTGGCTTTATTTGTGCAATACGTCTAGACCAGTTGCTCACAAAGGCTTTTGTGACATCCCTAGCTGGCTTAAAATATTTTAGGTGGCTCCTAAAGTAAAAGGATGAAGGCCATTTTACAAAACTGCCGTGCCACCTGACCTTCTTAGTGATACCTTCCACTATGGAAAGACTTTCCATCCTCTGGCCTTTGGAAATACCTAGCTTTACTTAGATACTGATTCATTTCCTTCAGCTTTTTAAACACAGACAGCTGTACGTGGCTGAGGGTTGGTATTATTTAAGCATTGTTTCAGAGACTTCCTGTCCCTGAGTTCTGCAAGAAGGAAAAAGTCCTGTTTTGTTGGGGGGTTTTCTGGTCTTGTTTTTTTCCCTTAGGGTCGTACATTTCTCCCTGAGTGAAAACAAGTCCTTAGGGAAAAATCTTCTGTAAAAGACTGATAAGGAGTAGAAAAGGAAGTACAGACTCGAAGCACTTAGTTTTTCAGCCAGTTAAATCCCTCCAAGTCCAGGGCATAAGAAAATTTGAAGTCCATCTATAAGAACAAGGGGAAATTAAATGTATATTTTGCATAGTTTCATAAAGAAAAAGATGTTCTGAGATTATCTGATCCTGTGAATCTTAATTTATCAGCTGTTTCATTGCCATAGAACACAGTGACAATGACAGAAATAAAAGAAAAATCCAAGAGCTTTGAGACCTTGTTTCTTTATTTGCTTTCAATAACAATTCAGGCTTCATGTCAAAATAATAATAAGTATTCCCACAAAGATGAACTATTAGCAATGAGCCTTTATTTCTTTATTATCACATCAAAAAGAGTAAGTCTTTAATTGTTTTATTAAATATTCATTTTGGTACCTTTGAAAATATTAGAAACAAAAATATATTACATAAATTGGTTTCTATCTTACTCTGTCTCAAGGCAAATCCAGCCATAAACCACATTCCCTCTTGATTAATATCTCAGTAGTGTTTACTACTCTTCAACTGCTAGTACAGTGTTTATTCTGTTCATTATACTGTTTCCTGTATCACTATGGTGTTTATTGTTCTTCTGTGTATTTTTGACCTCTAATGTTTTATCTACAGCTCTGCTATTAAATTCACTCTTTTGTTAAATATGGATTCTATCCTGCTTGTATATTGCTCAGTTTTTCAAAGTTTTAATATAAAACCATCTTAGTGCTGACTGACAGCATGAAGTCAAAAGAGTTAAGTAGTCTTGGAAACAGCCTTTGCTTTCTAGCTAAAGTGACATACTTGGACAAATCGTTTCTGCTACCAACTCTTCCAAACTATTCTGCTGTCTCAGAACAGAAGTATGACTCAGCTGTTGTTGGCAAAATGGATATTTTCTTGTTTGTTTTCTTAGAGTATGTGTACTTTTTTCCCCCCAGAAAAAAAAAAGGTACTGCCTCCACTCAGTTATGGGTTGATTATGTCTCTGTATAACTCACACTGGGACTTGGAATATGTTACGGTGGTATGCTATTTGTCAAATGCTCTCACTTCCTCTGATGAAGAATCCCCATAGATGCATTACGAAGATGAAGTTAGCCATTGGGCTGAAATACACCCTGCTGATTTATGGTTGGACTCGATGATCCGGTGGATCCCTTCCAACCTGATTATTCTATGATTCTATGATTCTATGACTCTGAAGTCGTTCCATGGCCTGAGGCAGGAAACTCTTCTGTGTCTCTGATAAGTGTCCAAGAAATGGTAAAGTCCTCTAAGTAATGTATGAACGTGTGCAAGGTTGAATGGAAATAAACCACACCGTTAGGGTGCAAAAAACTGATGAGTCATTTGAAGGCCACCAAAGAAAAGTCCATTGCTTAGACGTGACTAGACTAAAGAGTATGGGATACCTCAAAATACAAACTGAAATTTTTAGAGACCTACGGTAGTACTTGTCAGTTGAACAGACCACTGATACAGATAGGCATGAAAAAAGAAACAAAGAATATGACATGTTTTCAAAGGCAGAGAGAAGAATAATTAATGTGCAGAATTGGTATACTAATATATTAGTGGTAAATGGAGTAACTAAACTTTCTAACTTCAGATAGCACCTAAATAGGCAGCCTAACTTCACTCTTCACTTTAACCTCTTATGGATTTCAGGCATGGAAATTACACATCTTTGGAACTTAAGGTTAAATGGCAATCCTTCTACATGAACAATAAAATTAGAATAGAAATAGTATCAGAAAAGAAAGAAAATAATGGAAACAAACTGCATTTTGTATGCAAATCAAGTATTAGATCCATATTGTAACATGAGCTAAACTATTTCATCTCCCTTCAAATAATTAAAAAAATCAGGTTATTGCGAGAAGTATCCAGAAATAAACAGAAGCAACAAAACCTGAAAAGCAGGACTTCAAATTTTTAGGATATTTTATATTTGTTTTTCTTCTGAACCCATCTAAAAACAGTTATTGAATGTCCTACAAGCCTGTAAGTTAGTGATATTTCATGGTCACCTCAACTGAACTGTGTTTTGTTCTGAGACTTAGTTTCTAAAGGTAAGTCTACATAAGCTACATGGTTCAGAATAAAAATGAGTTTTGAAGTTAAACTTCTAGTTATGTAAATCCCTTGATCCCATCCTTTCATCACATTTTGATTTGCTTCACAGGATGATTTTGCTGATTTAATATTCTTTTAGGGAGAAATAAACCAGCAGTTCTACTCCAATGCACCCCAGGCAGACTTCACGTCAGGGCTGTGGGCTGCAACACCACAAGCTTCCCCTGGTGAACACACTGTTTTTTCCCTTTCAGAGAGACTCAAACCATCTGTATACCAAAGATGTTTGGCCCAATAGCCAGACAAAATGTCATCTGATGTAAATTCCTTGACATACATGTAATAGAGATGGGAAGAGCCTCAGCACCAACAGTATTAATCTACCAGTTAACAGGTATTGTGCCAAATTGATGCTAACATATAAAAAGTCTGCTCTGGGACTGAGACGAAGTCCTAGGAATCCATGCAAACTTCACTGAAGCCCTTCCTTGGGTTGAGTGGCAGTGTTGAACTCAAGATTATTCACGTGAAAGAAATCAAGTTTTGCCGATCAAGTCTACTCCCAAATGAGTCAAATCAATATATCTTCATTTTGGATTACGTTCCTATCTCTTTAAGTTCAGCAGAGATTTTTTTAATGTATTATGATTTTAAATTTCACTTTTAAGATACATTTTAGCTAGATCTATTTTATATGGTTTTCACCTACTTATCTATCTGCTGTAAATACACATTTAGGTGATAACTAGTACAGATTCAAACATACGTTTACCCAGATTGCATTTCAAGTTCTCTCTCAGTTGCTAACACCTTTTTACTAGTGACCTCTTCCAGCAGATGTCATTATGTTGTAAGCAGCAAACAGAAAGCAGGCAAAACAGGCACACCAGAAAATATTTAGTGCACTTACTAATTGAATGTGTCTGTGTGGAGGGAGTTGCATAGTAAACAAAAACATTGTGTAATCTCTTATTTTTCATGCTCTTTCTCAAAATATATTTGAACCACATTTTCAAAGCTTGTAAGAACAAAACAAAGAACTTAAAATGCGAAACTATGTCTATATTAAAAGAGTATGTTTGAGCTCCCATTAAGTATCTCATTATTTTGTTATGTTATCCAGATGGAATCGTCTTCAATATTACTAAAATTTGACACTGCTGAGATGGAGTGCAGCTTATGCTTTCTAACAAATAAAAACCTGTTAAACTTTTTCAAACAGAAAGATAATATATAACAAGTTTTAGGACTATGGAATTACTCATATTCAGACAGAACTGCAAGCTTGAAAAGTTATGTATTGCTGAAGTATGTTAGGATACTGATCAAATGCAAATAGTGTGGGCCATACTGCCTGTTACTGTAGCATCTGAAAAATAATGGCCTGAGTTCACATTTATTCATTGTGTAAGGCCGTTCTAATCCATAGTCATGTTCCAGTTCAGGAGTGGAAATTGTTTATCCTGGGACATGTAAATTTTCCTGCCCCTTTGTTAGTAGCTCTCAGAGATGACTATATGATTTCTATAATACCATCCACTGAGCACCCGCAGTTGCCTAACAAATCCCAAAATATTAAAGTACCCCAAATCTGGACTAATGCAATTTGACACACAAAATTTGAACTACAGTGGAACAGCTATGGTGTGAGCAGATGGGTTGTCTTTCACAGTTGAGATGGGAACACCTAGAAGAGGAACAACCCTAACATGAGGCAATGGGAAACACCACAATCATCCAAAGTTGAGCCATTTCTTCTTGTGAATATTCAGCTTCTTGTGAATATTGTCTAGCCATAACTAGCAGTTGTTTTGTTGTAGTAGCACTCTAGGATGCTAGTCAAAAATTTGGAACCCAAAGGTCAAAAACCTACAAAAATAGAACCTGGAGGATGCTGTGGTCCAAGTGAGTAGCTGCTGTGCAAATACTAATTTTGTAGAATGTCACAAGCTACCTCCATGGCAGACCTTGACTCTCCAAACCCCAAAATAAAGAGGGATATTGCAGTCATTTAAACACTTTTGAAGAGTTTCTCCATACCAAGGCAGATAAAACACTCCACATATGATAACACAGTCTATGGAAGTACCAACACCATTTTCTGCAGTATCCTTGAAAACATTATTGTAAAGCCTGGAAAATTCATTTTATCCTCAAAATGTCGGTTCTGTACTTTGAAGAATATAGGGTATTCTTTGATCCTCTTCTTGAGTGAAAAATTGAATACACCAATAATTATGTGCCTTGTCTAATGATGGCCTTTTTGGTTCCTTATACTCTGTTTTGGAGACTTGTTGGCTTTGAATGCCTCAGAATACATATGTGTCAGCATCTTTTTTGTATTCTTATTGTAAAATATCAGAAAGCCTTAAAAGAGCTATATCTACACATTCAATTGCAGTGATGTTCAACCTGTCTTTTAAGTGGCCCTGGGAGTCACCTGAACATCAAACACTAATGCATAGTAGAGGCTGAGCTGAGTGAGAGTTAAGTATACAACAGAAGGAAGAATGTGGACACTGCTCTTGACTTCCACCATCTGTGATGTGATTCCTGAATCACAGCACTTCTCGTCCTTTCCCATGTGGAAACAAACACGTTAACTTAAACTGCACTTTGTTATTCACCAGTGGTTTGAAGTAACCTGTTCGACTTCTGCTGAAACAGCCTAGCAGTGCCCATGTAAGCAGACAGCATGGCTTACATTGACTATGATACCTAACAGCTGAGAAAGAGTGAATTCCTGAAAATTCCTCCCAGCTATAAATGAACTAGATGTAGATAGAGAGATTAAGCATGGAATTATAGGCTATACACAAATGAAGAGGTGCAGGAACAAAATGAGCATATACTAACATATCTGGTAAGAGTGCAGTGTCAACACAGTCAGCATGTTATTTGGACTGAAGAACAGATCTTGGCCTATAAATTCATGACCATAAAATCCCTGGTCACTATTTACAAGGCTTTTTTTTTATTTTTTATAAGATTCAGGAGCATGATTAATTGTATCATCACTTTACAGCCCCTTTTGCTAAAATCCTGATATCAGACATACTCTGTACAAAAGCTTTTCATAATCAGAGGACTCCCCTGGTCTTAAGGTAAAAATATGGAAGCATTAGATCTCTTTTTCTGTGAGAAAGGAAGGTTGGAAATACTAATGTAAGGACTCAACTGAAATCAAGCTATATACAAACCCCTACCAGTTTTCAGATCAGAAAATATTATCAAATAAAGATTATTATAATTCGCCAGGGGTTTGGAAACCTTTTCTTATGAAAAGGAAATTGTTTACATGCAATTAAGAGCTTCAGACACATAAGGAGAGCTGTAAAATTTAGTTCCAGAAGGTCAGCAACACCATGAATTCAATTAATCCTCCTAAACTATTCATATATTATCAGAAAGCTTCTCTTGACAACGAGGAAAGTGAGATACTGTCAGACTCATAGAGGGAAAGCATTAGCTTTCTGGTGAGTTTTGATTCTTTGTTTCTATATAATATAAAAGATTTCTACAGATTTTTTTTTTTCTACATCCTTGAAATTACTACTCTCAAGCCTTTTCTTTCACTTCCAATTTAAGCTAAGGTATACGTTTTAGAGTACTCACTCTTATCAGCATTAAATTTCACTAAAATGCATATGTCTATTCTTTTCGCTCTTGCAGTTTGCTTTCAAGGTACGGCTTTAGACTTGTTTTTATCATCAGGAAAATGCCTAACAGAATATGCATTAACTCACTTAACCTCAGGTGACTGAATTTATTGTACTCGTGCAGAACCTATATTGTAGTGTTTTCAGCTTTGAGCTCATCAGGATGCTTGCTGCTGGTGTGTGTATTCACCCATGCAGCCTGAACATTCCTCCTCCACTAAGAAAAATTATGCACCACACCTCATAGCCAGTATATAAGTGAATACTCAAAATAATATAAATTTAATTTCATAGCTTAGATTTTAAGTCTCCATTGAAATGGAGGCAATGTACGCTTATTATTTATAATACATCTCTCAATTTTTTTCCCCTCTTAATTTTTGACTAGCAAGCATTGGTAAATAAATCAGAATGCTGGTGCCTTTTCTTCACTGAGATGCATACAAAATGCATACTCTGCCTGCCAGTATTGAAAAGTCATTTTCATTGTGTGTTTTATGGAACTGTTAGGCACGCTGAATGAAATCATGGTCCTCTTTGAAGTTAAGGAGAGCATTCCTGTTGACTTAATGAGACCGATATTTCTTTTATGTTCAAAGTTAGGCAATGTTTTTCACTTTCTTTTTTAAAAAACATACCTCAGAAAGTTGAAAAGTAAATCAGTATATTCAGTGTTGTATCCTCAACATCTAAAAGCCTAAAAATGTCAGTAATCCAAAAATTCCCATAAATGGCTTTGAACGCCACATACAAAGTTAGATAAAATGTGTATGAAGTCAGAAATGTATTAAACAAAGTGCTTCTTATTGGTATCAATTCTGAGCTGTATTAGCAAACCCTTATAAAAAGTTCTACAGAATGTATTTAAAATTACAAATCTATATTTTTAGAACATGCTTACCCCCATGAAATAAAAAATAAAACAGGATTTGTGGAAAAATAATTTGTCAAAGGATTAAAAAGAAGAAATAGAAAAAACCGTCCAGTTATTTGCTAAAGACTATCAGCTTTTAGATTAATTTCTAAGGAAGTTAATTCCACTTCTCTAATTTCCTACTGGCTGCACCTCTGTTATTTATTCTTTATGGTATTTCCATAGGGTATATGAGATCATATATACGAGCTATAAGAAATATCCCATTCTGAGTTATAGCTGTTGAGAACTACTAAATACCTTTCATATAAGAGTAGCACTTTTGATGAAATTATATTTCAGGATAACTTAGTGGGTCTTTGTGCTATGAATATCTTTAGACACATTTAGAGGTCATTCTTTAACAGTTTTGGGTTTTTTTTTCTTGAATAGAACTTGAAAAGCATTTCTTTAAGTAGAAGTTTATCTATTTTTAGGAGATTGGAATACGTGGACATTGTCACTTCAGACCCAAATCCTAAAGAAGCATCAGTTATGGATTTGTTGATGGATTCAGTAGGTTAACATTTCTTCACAAGTTTTAGTGGCAGACAAGGTTATGGCTGATGTTAAAACAATTATACAAGGCTGAAAGATAGTAGAACAAATATTGGACACCTCAGTGAAATGCCTTTCCTCATTACTAAATGGGTATTGCATAAGCATGTTGAAACCTAGTAATCTGATGCTCATTAAGAAAAAATCTACAATAAAATGTCCACTGACATCTAGCAAACACATTGCCATAGTAAAATGGACAACTGACTGGACACTTTGGGCAACAGCTTCTCTAGAGGCAGACTTTCTTGAGGAGCTAGCTGCTCATATCAAGCTGATAAACAGCCTGCTAGGACGGAGAACTTGTGCTTGAGTGCTTTTGGAGCTCTTTCTGTCAGATACTTCATGTTCAAAGGTTCAAGTCGTATTCTCAGTTCAGGTAAATTTTAATAAACAAGGAATGTCTCCAAGAAAGAGGAGAAACATGAGTTTAAATCCCTCAAGAGTCCATCTTGCATTGCCTCAGAGCATTAAAGACAGAAAAATTAAGTTCTTCTGTTACCCTAAAAGCAAAATGCAAAGAAAGACTGAAATTACATTATATTGTAAGTGCACAAAAAGGGAAATAAAATGTTAAGCATGCACCAAACACAGTTAATCAGCTTTTGCTTTTATTTTACTTTCCTCCATTTTTCATCTGGTTCACTTACTTACACAGAACAGAAATGCGAGATACTCACCTATATATATATAATATGTAATCAAGACGAATCTCACTTATGGCAAGAGAGAATGGAATACTGCATCCAGGTCAGAGCTACAGATTGACTTTGGAGTTGCACCTCTGGATAAGCAAAAAAAAAAAAAAAAGGTAATGGTCTTCAGCTTTCCTTCCACATAAGTTCTGGCACCAAGGATTAATGCCTGTCCACAGTGATCTCTACTACAGGCCTGTATATGGTTTCCAACATATGACGACTCCATTGAGTTAATGAATTCTACTTAATTTCTTTTTGGACCTTGCAAACTAATTTATACGTTTTCTTCCTTTTTTTGTTTTCCTTCTTCCCTGAAACCAAATCCTGCCAATTTAATATTTTTGAGTACACTCACAAATTTTTTTTCTATATTTAAAATAAGAATTGAACACTTTTGACACTTTGTTTTATTAAGCAAGTAGCTGTGGGAACCCTCAAGCCATAAACTGTATTAGAGGTAACCAAAATAATAACATAATGATTTCCAAAGAGCATTCAAGATTCTTGATTTATTTTAATAAAAAAGAACAAAAGATTTTTAAAAGCAGGATATGTCTGACATTATTAAGGTCCCTTACATGGAGTTAGTGAGAATGGGAATAAGTGCAAATAAATTTATCATGAAAGAATCTCACCCTGCAGTACGCACAATGTGGAGAATTTGTTTAGCGTGCAGCAGTATAATGAAGCAGTGAGAGAGAGAGATTTTACTTTCAGTTTTATTCATATTATGCATAAGAATTCAGAATTTGTTCTTTGGAGGGTAAGCATTCTAAATCACCTGTAAAACATTTGACTTATCTTTTAACATTAAAGCAGTTGTAGAAGTACTGCTGAGTTCTAAGAAAAAATTAACAAGCTTAGGAAATCAGTTTAACATGTTGCAAGCCTTCCAGTGAAATGTTAACTTTTTATATACAGAAGTGCTTGTGAGCACTTAGGCCTACAAAAGCAAACTCACCTCCCCCTCCTTACACTGTTTTTTTTTTTTTTAACTGAGTAGAAAATATGTAGAAGAAAATGCAACTGTATATACTTCTGACAGCTCAAATGATACATAAATATAAGGGCTGACAAGGGTTGGTTTGTCATTGTAGTTCACTTCGATCAACTCTACATGGTTCTGTAGGACAATGAAATTCAATGCACTTATAATTTCCAAAAAAGTGAGCTCAGATTCTTTTAAAAGCTTTTCTATGTGAAAACGGATCATTTACATGCCAAAAGCACTTTTAATGTGACATATTTAACACATGTATTATTGAGAACGAAAGCTGCTTGAACTTAGTGAATTTTAAAGTCTATAAAATGGCATCCTGCTGAGCAGAAAGGTAGCTGTTCAGTGAATTTCCCAGTTATGTGATTATTTTGAATAATAGACTTGTACAGAACTTTTTACAAAATTAAAGGTATGACATTTGCTTTGGTTGAGTCCTGTAAATTGCACTTTAGAGCATAAAGAATGTGCTGATGTATGAATTTGTTGTTCCTCCAAGGAGTTTTGCTGATTTTTTTTAAAGAACAGTTTTACGTTTCATCTATTGAGTAACACATCAAACAGTTATCTTAGTAGATGTAATGAGCATTCATGTATAACTTAACACATATGAGGAACACTTAGGAACCTCAAAACCAGAAGTATTGTGCATTACCTTTATTGTCTGGGACTAACCCGGACCCTGATGCAAGAAGATGACTAGTTTGATGAAAAGTACTAACACTTACAAAGCTTAATTAACAGAAGGATTTGGAAATATACAGACATAAAAAATTCATTTAATTTGGCTCAGATTGTCTCTGACCTGATTAAATGTAGTATACTCTTCATTGTCATGGAATTATGCAGTGCTACCTGCAACCAAACAAGGACGAACCAGTAGTACAATAAGATGTATACTGGGGGTTTGTGATTTTTTTTCTGCTATCAAAAGCAACATAAACCACTTGAAAATACAAAATGCACAACAGGAAGCTTCCATGAATGATACTGTGCTGATTTTGGCTGGGATGGAATTAATTTTCTTCATAGTAACTTGTATGGGGCTATGTTTTAGATTTGTGCTGAAAACCACATTGATAACACAGGGATGCTTTATTCACTGCTGAGCAGTGCTTGCACAGAGTCAAGGCCTTTTCTGCTTCTTGCACCACTGCACCAGTGAGTAGGCTGGGGGTGCACAAAAATCTGGGAGGGGACACAGCTTGGACAGTTGACCCTAAGTGACCAAAGGGATATTCCATACTGTATGGGGTCAATCTCAGCATATAAAGCTGAGTGAAGAAGAAGGCAGGTGGAGGATGTTCAAAATTATGGTGTTTTGTTTTCCCAAGTAACTGTTATGTGTGATGAAACCTTTCATTTCTGGAGATGGTTGAACACCTGACTGCTGATGGGAGGTAGTGAATGAATTTCCTGTTTTGCTTTGCTTGCATGCTTGGCTTTTTCTTTACTGTTTAAACTGTCTTTTTCTCAACCGTTTTCTCACTTTCACTCTTCTGATTCTCTACCCAATCCTGCTGGGGGAGAGTAAGTGATCAGCTGTGTGGTTCTTAGTTGCCAAATGGAGTTGAACCATGACAGATACATATATAAATGAGCAATTGTTTTCTGATTAGGCTAGGATAAAATGCAAATGTTGCTGTTATTGCATGCAGGTTACCTTCAGCTGAAAAACACACTCCATATCAATGATGCTGTATATACTCACATTGTTGTCATGCTGGGCACTGATAAGAATTCACCTGGCACTAACGAGACAAATTACTTTTATCACTATAGTCCAAAGAGGTTACGATTACTTATAGCACAATTTACAGCACATGGCCCCAGTTAAAGCTAAAAAGTGAACAGACCATTTGTAGTTAATCTTAGGCTGAAGCTCTTTGTGTAATTTGGGGTCTATGAAACAGAATTCAGAGGATGAAATAAGCATTTGGGAAAGATATTCAGGACACTTCCTGAGTACAATTTGTTTGTTCACATTATGTATGGAGCAATCCATAAATAAGGTTCTTGCAAAGACTACAAGATAATCCTCTCTTTGAGAGACCACCATTCTTTTAACCTAAACACCAATACCACACAAGCACACACCATGAACTGACTCTTCTCGGAGAGATTAAGGCAAAGACCAAGTGTCCTGTGATTTGTAAAGTCACCGTTTTTAATACAAAAAAATCTCTTCCACCAAAATAAACACAATGTGCAAATATTTCTTGAACGTTTAAAAAACTCATGGACTAGGAAAAAGAACAGTAAGATTAACCTGGAAAAAACCCATTCAAATAGTCATGTGTTCCCCCAGTTCTTATGATTAAACAAGATGTTTTTTGAAAAGATATTCAGAGGTAAAAGATCAAAATGGTAACGACTGATATTACACATGACACATTGTCCTTAACTTGATCACTTCCTGCTCTTCTACATGTCTTTTCCTTATTGATGGGACTGAAGTATTATATTTTCTTTAGACTTCAAACCTGATGGGAAGCCAGTATTCTATGACAAACACAACAGAAAATTAGAAAGTTTCAGGGGCCAAATGCACCAAATAACTTATCACAAAGGGACTGAAACTGTCTGCTAGGTATGTAAACTGCCTGGAAATTTCAGAAATTTTGGGGCTTCTGATGATAGACATATCATGTTAACGTGGCCCTAGAAAGGGAAAAGGGTTTAAATGGTAGATGGGATTAAGTTGCTTCCTGAATACATATCCACAACAGTGGTGCTTTGCCAAATAGATGTGTATTTTCCCTTAGTACATAGACTGGAATGATACATTAAAAATTAAAGAAAACAAATATATTAATTCCAAAAAGTCTTCCCTGACACAGTTTCAAAAAAGTACTAGATTTTCAAACTCAAGTAAATATGGTAGTCAGAAGTAAGAGTTTAAAACTGTGTTCTGTTCACTTCTGAAATGTAATGTTTTCAAGGCTTGCTGAAACCACTCCCTATTCTTCATATGCTGTAGTAATCCAACAGTTACTAGTCTAGACAAATGTATGTTAGTGGGGGGAAAAAAGTTTGACTTTAGCAGACATGCAGCAAGGTTTTAATTTGTAGCTGATAATTTGCTACTGGAAGCTTACCCTGATTAGTCTTCTTATGGCACTAACAGTTTTTGAGGTGGTGTGAATTACCTACTGTGTATGTTTTTACCACCCATTCAGGGATGAAAATGAGTAACAACCTAGGCCTCAATTAAAGCTTGAAATAAGAAAGCCTAAAAATTCTTTTATGTCCTCACTTCTAAAGAATAGAATTAGTTGCTTCTGATATTATTGGAATTGTAATTCACACTCCTGGAAATCCAGCAATGGATCTTTCAACCCTTTACAATGAAGCACATTTCAGCTGTTACCCAATTACGCTGCCTTTGCTCCAAGTCAAATCATCATCCAACAGCTGAGAATTGAAACAGACTCCATTTGTGAAAATGAATGGTGTATTTATCTGGTAATGCAGAATGTTTTTAAGTGTTACTCTAGCTGCCGTGCAGAAATTAGGATGTTATTGCTTGTTCTATTAATTCTCATTTCTGGGAAACTGATTTGTAGGTTGGTTTCATCAGAGCAATATGGTAGACTTTTCTATCAGTATTATATGCAAACTATGCCATAGGCATTACAATGAGAAATGTATTGCCCATAATCTAAGCATCTGGCTTATAATAAAGAACTCATCATAGGAATCATTGTTTCTCAAAGGGGAATCTGTATTACCCTTTTTGTACACTGATACTTAATAATCCACTAATCTTAATCAATCACTTCCCCACAGAATGATGGAAATTATATGGAACTAATAAATACAAATAACAGAAAGTAATATTCCTCTTGCCTAGCTTTCCCCTTTTTTTCCTTAATACTGTGTAAATATCGTTAAGCTACTGTTTGGGGCATATTGTAATAAATAGCCATATACAAAGTATCCTTCACTACTACTGAGCAATCTAATATGACAAAAATTGCAAATAAAAGGCCCTAGTGCAAGTGAATTTAACAATTTCAGAAGTTTTTTATTTTAACTATCTCTTCAGATGCATTCGATATTCAGCCAGTTCTAATAAAAATATTTTAAAAAATGAAGATGTATATACATTCCAACAGCAACAAAATCTGTAAGGTTCTAAAATAATTTTCTGTTACACAAGTACAGGTTTCCTCTTTGTGCTAGGGTATATTTAGATTTGTTGCTATAAACTTGGAAATAGAAAATGTTTGAGAATATGTTGCATCTGAAAAGAAAGACTTGTTTCTTATACTGAAAAGAGATTACCAGGTTTGATTAAAAAGTAGTGATCTGCTTGAGAAGCAACCATTATTAGAATAAATAATATCATAGGATATTTCTTTTAGAAAGTTCTGTTAATAGAGAACCAGAATGCCTTAGCTCATCATGCCCATTCACAAGCCAGTGTGGAATGCACTTACATCATATACACTACACCATGCATTCAGGACATTATGTATCAGATTGTCTATTATGCTTTCTAAGTACTGCATATTCAGTCCTGCCATATATAAGCCTGGTAAGTACAATATTAAGCAACAATCTTGTTTAATATGAAATCCAGTTTGTACAGTGCTTTGAAACTTCAAGACATTTCAAGGTAATTTACTAGAGATATACAATAATTTAATAATAAAGTTTGCAGTTCCAAGTTAATTATGATAAACAAAGGGAAAACAAGTGAGTCTTCACTACTATTAGGATAGGGAATCTTTCTGTTTCTTAATCTTTTCCTCTCCTGGGGCTGTAAATTGTGCAAAATGGCTTGAAATTATGGATTTTTTTCTCGTGGATGACAATTTGCTCAGGGACTATTCAAGTAAACAAAGTCATTCAATTTATGATCTGGTTGACTCCCTACGATGCATTTTCTGTAATTGTTATAATATTGATCAACTAGTGTTTTGTAAATATTCTATAGAGTGGTGGTGTGGTCTGTGTCTGGAAAAAGTCAGACTGTGTCAGTTCACATTTATTTTAGACACAAAAAGATCTACAAAACATTTTCAATTTGATCAGCTCATACTTTTAATATATTTGGCATGTCCTGCAAAAAAACACATTGGGAAAGATGTAAGGGATGCAGCCCATGCATTCATGTAGTTGTAGAAAGGCTACTACATATGACTAGATGGGAGACAGTGGCTCCTAATGCTTCTTTAGCCCATGATATGGCTAAGAAACACAGCCCCTGGGTACAACACTGGCCTTTTTCTCCCTCCTCTCAAGCGACATGTCCTACATCAGATACATGTAGCAAGCAAAGAGACTCAGGAGTCGTGTTTACAGTCTGTGCAATTTGAGATGAAGTAGAAAGTGTGAAGGAGAGAGCTTAAGATCTGGCACATTACAATAGTAACCATCAGACAGAGCATATGACATGCTGGTGTGCCAATGTTTGGCAAGTATTTGCACTTTACACATTCCTACACATAGAGTAATAAAGTGCAGTGAAGGATGAGGATTATGTTCATTGATTGACTCCATTAACTACAAAGTACAGCACAACTGCTTTGTAATGGTTACTATTCTCCTCCTGCTTTACAACTGCAATGCGCAGAACAAGAATTTACATTTACATATGATAAACAGAAAAAATACATTGTATTTCTTAACACATCTCATGTCTATGTATTGAAAGGGTCTGTCAATGTGGAAGGCTACACATCTAGAACCTGAGAGGGGAAATGGACAAGCTCAGGCAACTTCACTTACTTTGGCTCTGGCCTGCTGCTGACCTCAACTTCAATCAGGGCACACTACACTTTAAACAAGGAGTAAAGGGAGTGAAGAGAAAGGGAGCAAAGTGAAAGCAGTTCAGCTCCTCTGTCCCTACAGGTCAAATCTGAGCAAAAATCTTTTGCGGAAAGACTGCCAATTTAGGTGAGTTATGTGTGGTGGCTATGTGATGTAGATTACTGTCCATGAGGGACTGGGTTGAAAACACTGAACTCATTGTGTATGCACATATAGATTATGTGATAAAGTTAACTATAAATTAAGAGATCTATACTGTCATAAAAACTGCCTCAATTATAACATTAAAATGCTATAGTAGCTGCATTTTAGAATACTGGACTCTGGGTCCGAGTTTGTACTTATAGAGAAACAATTCCATTTCTGACTCTTGTAGTGTTTTGTGGATACAGTCACAAACTAAGAAATAGCACTCTATACTGAAATGAAGCAGGGCTTTCTTTCCGTTTTAACCAGCTGGATCTCTTTAGCCAAGATTATTCATCAATCCTTAATCCATTTTTCCCTCTCAAATTTCAGAATAAAAATAAAAAATGTGGGAAAAGAAAAAATCCAATGTATAGGAGAAGGAACTGGCAGGGTGGATAGTTCTGATAAGCTGAAGTGAATTTGAACACCATTTACCACTAAATATTTCTAGATTCTGTTTTCGGTGAAAATATTTTTTTTAATTATTCCTTTTTGGTGTAACAAGATTTATACCAATTTCTGGCACTTTTTTCTGTTTAGAAATTATGTGTTAGTTTATTACCATAAGATTAAGATAATGCTGCAAAAAGCAAAACTTATACTGAAAATAATCCCTTCCAAATTTATGGAAATATGTTCAAACAAACCCAGCAGTAAAAGAGGTACTTTGGAAAAGTTACAATGAAATGAGTATTGAGTACTGTGTACTACCATCCTAACTAGTTTTGTGCTCAATCAATCTTCTACAGTTTCAGGACAAGTTTTAAGAGTTGTTTTTAAATATTCTGTAGTAAGCTGCTGATGTCCAGTACAAATAAAAGAACCACAGAATAAGAGCTAAAATTATCAGTTCTACAAGCAACACAGATATTCACACAATTTAGCACAGGTATTTGGAAAGTTCTATTCTCCTTCCTCTTTGTCTTCTGTAACAAGCTGCATATTTAAGGGTTTTTTGGGACTTTTCAGTACTTGCCCTTCTTCGGGGGACAGATAAGAAGGCTTCTCTGTATCAACACTACATAATGTGAAGTTCAGTTACTAGATGAAAATTTGAAAAGTCAGAGAAACGTCAACAATAGATATTTGTACACTCCGCACGTATTTCAAGCTAAAGTAAGCAACATCCTGCTTTGTAATTTCATGTTTGTTTTAAACAGTTCTTGTAGAAACAGATGGCAAATTAAAGAATTAAAATATCGAAATTACAAAACACACTCTCCCAAGCATCTTACAATACCATAAAAAGAATCAGGTAGATATGACAACACATATAAACAGGGTAGTTCTTCCTTTAATCTGCCTAGCCTGGTTTATGAGCAACAACGTGTGCTGCCTATTCTGAAATCTACAGTTTCTTCTTAGTCTTTCTGCCTTTATAGCTGTCAGGCTTGTTCTGCACTTCAGAAACATCTCACTTGCAACCTCAACCACAGAAGATACAAACTGTATTAGCAGAATGTGGCTATGTTTGCTATAGATGAGATTCTCCCCTTGTCTATGGATGCTCCATTATCTTTGCCAAAAAATCTGTCAAGTCTGTCAAGTGTGGGCCAAGTGAGAGCAAACTGTCTGTGCTTCCCAGACTGATGTGAAAAGATTTTTCTGCAGAACCCTACATTCCCATATCAACATTTGTTTCACACTCTCTCTGGGGCATTCCAAAGAATAATTTATGGAATGGATTTATTTTCATATTTGTGAATAGAGTTAAAAAGCCTTATAATCTGTTCATCATCTGAATCAATGAAACTCACTTTTCCATGGGTACCCCAGTGTTGACTCTGCTGTCAAAGAAAGTGTAGACCCCAGCTGCATTGGGACCACTATATGAGTATCTCTCCCAAATGGGGTTTGTGGTGCCTTTATGGTGTGTACAATCAAGAGCAGCCTTCTCCTTCACTTGAGACGTCAAATACATTTTTTACTATATTTGGTATCCTAACTAATGTCTACTGTTTATGAAATTCAGTGGAAATAAGCAACTGATTTCAGAAGTGTTTGGCAGAGGACACAGATAGAAAGACAGAAAAATGGAGACAAGTGCACCTGTTTTCAAAAGGAAACCAGGCATGAGAAGTTTTCACAATTGTTACAAACATGAAGAACAGGTATTGGACTACTGACATATACGCAATGATCCAAGTAAGTTTTGTCGTGTTTAGGACAGGGCAAGTTATGCAGTCATGTGGGCTAAGAACTGACCAGCTGACAGGTCCCACAGGTGGTTTTCAGTGAAGAGTTACTACTGAATGAGAGTGCTTCTATTGTGTGAAATTGGCATTGGGACTGAGCCTGTTTAAAATTTGTGTCTAGCGTATGGGCTGATAAAATTGACAGGTAACACAGAGATCAAGAAAACCACAGTTAGCAGTCAAGTATGCTGGGTCCCTCAATGCAAAATATCAATATAACTAAATACAAAGCTATACATTGAAAAACAAGAAATGAATATTCAGAACCATCAACTGCCTGCATGATGGAAAACTAGCTGAATGGGTCTGGAGATTGCAACAGAAAAGTATCTTAGTGTGAGCTTCCTGAATATGTGGAAGTGTTTCCAAGGTGAATGGCTGATCAGTTCATTAATACTCCCAATGACACAGCTTCAACAGGTCATATTGCCATGTGTGATGGTGAACCATGTTTTCTACCTGGAATGGTTCAGGCTTTCAGCTCAACTCAGCTACCTACACTGGAGCTGCTAAAGGAAATGCAAGCATAATTGAATTTCTGTGCATAATTTTACATGACAGTATGAGCAAAGGGGCTTAGTGGTAGAATGTATTAATACAATATCCTTTCATTGTTTAAGAAATATTGCAATACAAATCTTTGCTCAGGTCACATTAGAATTGAGTTTTGATGTCTCTCCTTAGTTCTTATTTTTCCAAATGAAAGACACAGGACACCACCAGCAATAGTATCACACGACCTACACACATTCCAGGAACCCATCTTGCAATGCCTGCCTATAGCCAACCTTGCAGTTTTCATAAACAGCACATTGAGATGTAATATTCTTTAAACAAGAGCGAAAAACTCTAAACAGCTAAATCTGAGGGAATTATAACATGTTAGTGGCAAGCATAATTTTGTAACTTCATCGGAAAAAAAAATTTTAAAAAAAAAAGTGACTTTTTCAAATGTATTTTCTTCCCCGGATAATATGAAAACTATAACATGACACTGTACGAATATGCAAAATAAGCATATTCTTAAGAAACTAGGGTCAGCTCCTAGAGCCAGGCAGCACGCTGCACCATGAGACCTTCTGTCCGCACCTGGCAACTTCTAGATGGAAGCCCCTGGCATCAGACTGCATGACTAAAGTCACTTTAAAGACCCCCATGAATAAACAGTGGTAAGATCAGCTCCAGTATATGGAAAATCCTCAAAAATGTTTTCCTGTATTAGAAATATTTTAGAAGTCTGCATGTGTTAAGAGCACATTAATCACTGAGTTACTGAGTGCTGTTTACCATGGTGTTGAGTAGAGATTGTGAATATTAGGCTGAATGAAAATTAAATAAAATAAGTGGATTGGCTGGGGAAACAGAAAGTAATTTTATTTATTTCCCAGGGAATAAAGCAGGTGGCACAGAGACATCTGACAACTGCTTCTAGTAAGGATTAACATCTAAAAAGAGGCTTTCCAGCAGGACAACAGAACAAGCTCTGTCACATCACTGGATTTGACATAGAGTGATTCTTGTTCCCTACTGAACAGTACTTGAGAAGATGCAGGACCAGACCCACTCAAATAAAAACCCTTAGATGTAAGACCATTAATAAAGGTGTGATTATTTAAAATTTTGTTTTTTACATGCAAGCATAAGGATCCACCTTTCGTGCACTCTTTAAAGCTCACAGACACAACTTAAAATTATGTATTTTTATCTGCAGTATACTTGTGTGATAGCCGTGCTTAATAGTTTCTTTGACGTAACTTATTTTTTCAGTAGCAGTATTAATGTATTTTAATTGTGAAAGGCTTTTGCATTAAAAAAATGTTGGTCATGTTGTCATAAGAACTTCTTTTTAGATTTAGAGATTTCTATTAGACATTCAACATATACAGTATTTTAAAAGGAGCTAAGGATGGGTTCTGTAATAAAGCTAAGGAGGGAAAGAAGAAACAATAAACTAGAAATTTGTAACATGGTTTTCTGAGAGGCAAATTTGGTTTATGTATTGACAGGCTTATAAATATGATATAATTAAATATAGCATAAATATATATTGTTTATCAAAAATACTGTGACATAATTGTAAAAATATAAGAAAAAGTGGAAATACATCAATTTAACTTGCTTTTTCTCTTAATGGGTTGATATTAATGACTTAAAGCACAGAAATATGAAATCTATACAATAATCTGTTTTTTCAAATGCAATTTCAGTTTTAGATGCAATTGTTTTAAACGGCTTTTACAGTAGCACAACTGCAGACTACTGCCACTCATCTGATGGAAACACCCTACTTTCACAACTCTCTGAACCGTAAGACCAAAGCCACGTGAGTGCTATAATTTCAGAGCAGCAGGCCAGGCATATGCTTTTATACAATCAGAGTGTAATGGGTTTTGTGTGATCTGAGACAATGCCAGGTTAGTTGGAAACAGTACCTAAAAGCTTGGAGATACTGAAAATAAAAATACATTGTGCTTGAGATTTGGAAAAGGATATCCGTATGTAAATTTTTTCGCTACTTTTCTCCTGAGGATAACAGCAACAACACACCTGTTACAAATAAAATAAACAACGAAAGTATACAGAAACTGTGTGTCCACTTGCTTTCCTCAAGGCAATAAGTTATATCATAAGGGAGCACTGTGGCCTGCAAAAGAACAGAAATAGTTCAGAGGATAAATTCAGTTGAAAGGGAGGATAAAGGTCTGTGTGCAATTGCTCCCTGATATTTCTGCATGTAATTACCATCCTCCTATTTTAGATAGACACCTATCTCACTGGTATTGCATTCAGTCACCCCATTTGCATGCACACTTACAGTAATTGCAAGTGTAAATATAGTGGGGAAATTCACCTCAGGCCTTGATTTTTTTTAAAATTTGCTCCACCTTTATAAGAGTACAGTTAGATTTATTACTCCCCAATTCTGGTATATATCAGAACATATCATGGTTGTTTTCTGGTTTCCAGATATTCAGAAGTGAAGGAAGGGAGAAGGGGAGAACAGCTGTAAGTAAGAGTAAAAACATGTTTGAAGGAGCAGGCAGAGCTTAGTATAAGAAATACAGTGACAATATTGTGATTTACAGATCAAACATTCCAGCCAGAAGCTGTGTAGGAAAGCAAGATACAGCATTGTTCCAAATAACAGGATAGCTCTTCAGCTGACGCAATTCAGCAAAGCTCCACTGGAAACAATGAAGCTACACTGATTTATACTGGCTTGAGATTTTGCTCAATATGTTTATAGCTTAATGGCTCAATATTAATCTAAAAATCAGAAAAATAACAACTTGTCATTTATTTAACCCCAGCATGATGGAAGGTTAAACTAAATACAGAGAGCCCATAACAAATAGCAGGGACATTCTAAGGTCACCAAATGAAGGCTGTCGTTTTTGTATTCAGTCCAATGATAAAAGAGGTTTTAAATGTTTGGACATTCAATCCATGTAGTGCCACAACTTGAACATACCCCTTTGCCAAACACAGGCTCACTAAATCCTCTTGGAATGTTGTTTACCACGGAATAAATCAAATTTGACAGTGTAGGTTAACTTTACAGATTCATTTTTCAATCACAAATGATTGATATTTTTTACTGAAACCAAGCTACAAAATTCTTACTGCATTAAGAAGTCATATTGTTCTTGGGTGTCATATGGAAATCCAAGCCATTTTTCAAGTACTTTGTTTCAGTTATCCACCCTTTCTGTGAGAATACAGCCGTGAGTGTACCTCAGATGAAGATCACCTAGCAGAGCTAGATTATCAATTATTTTAAGTCAGTGTTTGTCTCCAACAGGCTGAACGTGCTGTACAGTGTATTTTTCAACATTGGTCCAGTGTTAAAATCCTAAATACATTATCTAGGCCTATGTCACACAACAATAGAGAACAGGCTACTGAAAGAAACTGAATAAAAGCTGAGATATAGGAAAGTATATTGTTGGTTGATTAAAACCAAATCATAATACAGAATAGGGAGGAGAGCTAGTACAAATTTCTATCATTTTATTTTAAACAATCTCTTGTGGAAAGGCTAGAAATCAAAAAAAAACATTTAGAAAATCATTTTAAAATTTGTGTGTATTCCTTATTCTCTTAATTAAAAAATAAATATACATATAAAATCTTCTGATGCCATCAACAATATTCATATATTACAATATTTGTTTGCCCAACTAAATATGCTGTTTTGGTTAGTATCTGTTTAATTATTATATGTAATACTGCTTGAGGATATCTGACATGTGTGGCTATGGAAAAATGACTATAATTCACTTTTATTATTACAATGACCTCAATCTGACAGGGCTGAATTAAATATCAGTGAGAATTTACACAATTCACTGTGCTCTGGTTTATGCCACTTAACATTCAGTGTTTAACTGGAGCACCTAAGTTAGGTGTATGGATTTAGATGCACATTTGTCCCTAGACTGTCTTTGCTGTCAATGAAGACTGAGAGGCAATGCCTCAAGGCAATTCAGGTCTGAGATAAATGGAATTATCCTTCGGAGTGCCTACCACCTCCATTTTCCATAGGAGGAGTCTAGGGTGGGTGCTTCTAGACCCATTGCTTTGACTGAATGTTTAATGATTATCTTGGGTTGTATATTACACATACATTCTGGGGAAGCATGTATCCTCAAATTAGTATTTAATATTATAGTATTATGTCAGAAAAGTAGTATTTCCTGACCAAGAGTTCATCAACAAGTTGACAAAAAAAAAAAAACCCCAAACCCAAAAAACCTAGTGTCCAAATTGGAGACATGCACTGAATTTTCTGGGTTTCATTACAATACAGTCTATACATGCCTAAAAATCTGCTGTTTCTCAAGCAGATTCACCTCCCCATGTGCACGCTGTAGACACTGTATTACTGTATTTAAAAGTGCCATCTCCTCCATTTGTGTCATTTTTAAAGAAAAAAATTCCCCATTTACTTCTTTGAAGTGGTGGCCTGGGCACCTATTTACAGGGAGGGGTGCAGTGATATGGATCTCAAACAAATGAGGTGCCATCCTAGGCTTGAAAGGCAGTCTGGGGAATGTGACTTCAGCCCAGTCACTGCTGTATTGAGTGTGCATGTTCAAGTCTTTTTCCATTTTGGTTACACATTTTATTTTTTGATTCTGGCATCAGAGGCCTTTTGCAGGACCTCTTAGGCACCTGAATTCTACATTCTTCAAGGTTAAGCATTTGAACCAATATCTTGAATTTGGTATTACAGCTCTCGAATTCCATATTTTTTTTTTTTTGTACTGAGTATGAATGAGACTATTGGGATTAGAAAATCACTAGGTTATTGACTGTTGGTGGCTGGGAGACCACATCCTTAGCAAGTCTACAGATGACACCAAGCTGGGTGGAAGTGTCGATCTGCTGGAGGGTCGGGAGGCTCTGCAAAGGGACCTGAACAGGCTGGACCACTGGGCTGAGACCAACGGCATGAGGTTTAACATGGCTAAATGCTGGGTCCTGCACATGGGGCACAACAACCCTAAGCAGAGGTACAGATTAGGAGAAGCCTGTCTAGAAAGCTGCCAGGAGGAGAAGGACCTGGGGGTGCTGGTTGACAGCTGACTGAACATGAGCCAGCAGTGTGCCCAGGTGACCAAGAAGGCCAATGGCATCTTGGCTTGTATCAGAAACGGCGTGACCAGCAGGTCCAGGGAGGTTATTCTCCCTCTGTACTCGGCACTGGTGAGACCGCACCTCGAGTACTGTGTTCAGTTCTGGGCCCCTCCCCACAAGAAGGATGTTGAGGCTCTGGAGCGAGTCCAGAGAAGAGCAACGAAGCTGGTGAAGGGGCTGGAGAACAAGTCTCACGAGGAGCAACAGAGAGAGCTGGGGTTGTTTAGCCTGGAGAAGAGGAGGCTGAGGGGAGACCTTATTACTCTCTACAACTACCTGAAAGGAGGTTGTGGAGAGGAGGGAGCTGGCCTCTTCTCCCAAGTGACAGGACAAGAGACAGGAGAGAATGGCCTTAAGCTCCGCCAGATTTAGGCTGGACATCAGGAAAGGGTCATTGGGCACTGGCAGAGGCTGCCCAGGGAGGTGGTTGATTCACCTTCCCTGGAGGTGTTTAACGGACGGGTGGACCCTGGTGGTGTTTAAGGGATGGGTGGACGAGGTGCTAAGGGGCATGGTTTAGTGTTTGATAGGAATGGTAAACTCATCTGATACATATTTAGAGTTTATAGCTGGCCCTTGGCTTAAACCATTGTGGTCCAAAGATCATTCTTGCTTGATTATTCTGCCTGCTAATGCAGGAACAAATGCAGTATCAACAACCATTTTTTCTGGCAGACATATTCAGAGGGGATGCTAAGAGAAAGGTGAACATAGCAGTGCTTCTGTAATCATGGAATCACAGAATAACCAGGTTGGAAGAGACCCACCAGATCATCGAGTCCAACCATTCCCACCAATCCCTAAACCATGCCCCTCAGTACCTCATCCACCCGCACCTTAAACACCTCCAGGGACGGTGACTCAGCCACCTCCCTGGGCAGACTGTTCCATTGCCTAACCACCCTTTCTGTGAAGATTTTCTTCCTTATCTCAAGCCTAAATCTCCCTGGCAGAGCTTGAGGACATTCCCTCTTGTCCTGTCCCCTGTCACTTGGGAGAAGAGGCCAGCACCCTCCTCTCCACAACCTCCTTTCAGGTAGTTGTAGAGAGTAATAACGTCTCCCCTCAGCCTCCTCTTCTCCAGGCTAAACAACCCCAGCTCTCTCAGCCGCTTCTCATAAGGCCTGTTCTCCAGCCCCTTCACCAGCTTTGTTGCTCTTCTCTGGACTCGCTCCAGAGCCTCAACATCCTTCTTGTGGTGAGGGGCTCAGAACTGAACACAGTACTCAAGGTGCGGTCTCACCAGTGCCGAGTACAGAGGGAGAATAACCTCCCTGGACCTGCTGGTCACGCCGTTTCTGATACAAGCCAAGATGCCATTGGCCTTCTTGGTCACCTGGGCACACTGCTGGCTCATGTTCAGTCGCTGTCAACCAACACCCCCAGGTCCTTCTCCTCCTGGCAGCTTTCTAGACAGGCTTCTCCTAGTCTGTACCTCTGCTTAGGGTTGTTGTGCCCCATGTGCAGGACCTGGCATTTGGCCTTGTTAGACCTCACGCCATTGGATTCTGTCCAGCAGTCCAGCCTGTTCAGGTCCCTTTGCAGAGCCTCCCTACGCTCCAGCAGATCGACACTTCCACCCAGCTTGGTGTCATCTGCAAACTTGCTAAGGGAGGACTCAATGTCTTCATCCAGTTCGTTGATAAAGACATTGAACAGGGCTGGACCCAGCACTGAGCCCTGGGGAACCCCACTTGTCACTGGCCTCCAGCTGGATTTAACCGCATTTACCACCACTCTCTGGCATAAGGTGTTTTAAACACAGAATATATATTTAGCAATAAAAGAAAACCAGGAAACTAATACCACTCTTTTCCACTTCAGAATCCAAAATGGTCAATTTGTATTATCATTCAATCAGTGTTACAAAACCAAATTAATTCCTACACACTGTATTTTAATGGCCAAGCAAAGAAACTTTGAAAAATGATCAGTTTCTAATGAGACCACCTTAACCAAAGCAGAATGCTGCTGAACAGATATTGGGCCCCATACAGAAATTTTATCCTGTTTAAGCCTGATGTGTCCTACAGTAGCCAGCTTACCATGAGCAGAGAAGAAAGCACCTGCAAAACAATCAGATTTTTTTTTTAATTTGGATTTCAAAATCTGCCCTGAAATATTTTAGGGCACCTTTTTCACATCTAAGAGTTTGGAGGTCAATTCTTGCTAGCCAAGCTATTTTCGCCTTGAACATCCAGTTAGGATTTTCATCAATGCTGTTCTAAACACATTAATCTGGCATTCAACCAAAGCTGAAGTGAAAAGCCTTCACTCTGGTTTTACTTCTTTGGAAGAGTAAGGCAACAAATAAGCAAATTGAGTACAACTCTCAAAATTACATACCAATTCTAGCCCCCATGGTTCTTAATGGATCTATAGTTGTAGAGCTGGATAGTTTTTTCTGATTTTAATGGTTACCCCCACTAGTACACTATAGGAATAACTGAATACTTTCCGAGGACTCTCATGGAAAGAAAGGCAAAAAAAGAGAAAGATAAACAAGGAGGAAAAATCCACCAAGTTCCAAATACCAGTAAGACAGTATCCACGTAGAATGTAAAAGTTGCTGGTTCAAGCTCTCAATTAACCTTAGGCTCCCATTTTCTTGATGGGTTCTTTAAGTACTCAGCTGTACATCTGAGTAGGCTGAAGCTTTTCTAATTAGCTCAACTTTGTAAAAAATTAAAGATCCATTATACTGTTGAATCTACATAGAATTTAAGTGACCTAGTCAGACTAATTAAGAAGGTGGTCTTTAATTTAGGCCTTACATTTACCAAAGACATCACATAACAAGCAGGCAAGTGTTTGTTACATTGAGAGCTGTTTTAACCATGCACAATGACTTTTTTTACTTTTTTAAAGAAATTCTGTTGTAAGGTTTAAATATTAACAGCTGTCAGATTCCATCTAGTGGCCTCACTTTTTCCATGTAATTTATTAAATTATTTTTTTTACTAACCAGAGCTTTACTATGAAAGCAACTACAGAAATTATGATACTTCTCAGAAATTTCCCTCGGTCTGAGCTGCCTTCAGTATAGTGATGCTGGAGAAAATTATTACATCTAACAACTGGAGCTACTAATGACCAGAAAAGTTAGTTGTTATGAAACACCCATGAATAAACAGGAACCTTTAGTACAAATTTGAGATATTAATAGATGCACAGTCATTAAGCACAGCCTGCTCTGACTTCTACCTAGCACAGGCCATACAACCACATACAGTAATTCATACAACACCTAGCAAGGAATCCATCCTTAGTTTTGCTCAAGATACTCAAGTTGGTTATCTAACCATCCATCCACCTATTTATTCAACTTTCCGCTTATTTCATGGTGACTAAATTTCTCACTCTCCTTCCCTCCCTTATCCTAAACAGCTGCAGTATGTAACATACACTACCACATTCCTATAAAATTTCTCCTACAACTTATCACAGTTAAAATACTGTTAGCTTTTTTATCTTCCATTTACAATAATCAGACAAAAGAATGATTATCTTTTGCTCTACTGGAAGGACTTCAAAGATTTGGATACATTCCAAATTTAATCTAGAGTCAGAATTTCCTTATTCCTGTGAGGAAGTCAGATGTTTTTGAGCAAATGATAACCAGGACTGATCTGGTGATACCAAAATTTTCATCCCTACTGAAGCCTTGGCTATAGTCTCATTACCCACAATGACAATGTAGCGAGGAATGTTAATCTGAAATTTCCTTGAACAGTTGCATCCCTTTGATTGTAAACCAAAACAAGTTCATAATAAAATGAGTTATCTTTTAAGATTTCCCATACTTACTGTTTCTAGATAGAAAGCAAGCTCCAATGAGATAAAGTATAAAACCAAAAGATAATAGCTGAGTGATGACCAACAACAGGACTAGAGGCAATAGACAAACTGCAACACAGTAGGTTCTCTCTGAATACCAGGAAACATTTTTACTGTGAGGATGACTGAGCACAAGCTCAAGGAGTTTGTGGATTTATGTCCATCCTTGGAGATATTAAAAAGCTATGTTGAAGCATTTCTGAGCAACCAGCTCTAGGTGGCCCAGCTTGAGCAAGAGGTTTGGACTAAATGACCTCCAGAGGTCCTTTCCAACCTCAGCTGCTCTGTGATTCTGTAACATTGTGTGCTGGATTTAGACTACTTGGTCTAAGTAAATGCTATTATTACTTTCTTACCAAATACTATTGACCAAATTTTAACTTGACCTTGTAAAGAAAGGGTGCCTGCAATAGCTCTGAAGAAGGAGATTAATACAGCACAGTGATCACAGGCCCCTGAAACACCTCCTAAGGTGTCACCCAACAATGGCTATTTCCCTCCAATCCAATTCATTAAAGAACATTTCTGAAAGATATCATAATTCCATGCATTTGCACAAGTTTCTTGTAGGACAGATTTCCAGTGACCTTAGGCTGTAATTTTTCATTACATAAAGACCCCTTTTTAGTGTCAAGAATGTGGGGAACAGCTTTGTACCATCTAGATGACAGTTCAAGATGAGCAATATTAACTTTAAATAGCAAATTAATCTTTTTATAGACCATGCTTAATCTCTGAGCAGAACCTTACAGTTATTAGCACCACCTGGTGCAATATGCATAAAATTTGCTGCCACTGTTAAGATAGACTAAAACTTATGCTACATTTCAATTCCACTTAAGCTTTCAAATAAGGATTTAAGTGGGGTTTGGGGATGTGGAGTGAAAGGAATGGCTAAGCTAGTCATTTGCCAGGGTGGTGCACTTGCTATGAACTCATTGTGCGTGGTGGTATCAAGACGGAAATATGCAAAGTAACAGAATATGCCTTTTACTAATTATATAAATAAATTCTGACTGTACTTATAATTTTAAATATAACTTTAATGTAGATGATAAAATATATTAAAAAATTAATATAAAGAACAATGTCTTATCAGGTCATTTGTCTTACATGTCTTTGCTGAACCACATGAAAATTGCTAAAAATATTTCAACATTTTTTGCAAGACACTACAATGATGAGAATAAAAAAATACAAAACCCCGAAGCTTTTTCTCAATGATTTTTACAGATCTAAGGTACCCACAAACATGCAAAACATGAAAAAAATTAGATTCTTTTTCTTATTGATTTGGTCAGTTGGTAAAAAGGCTGTGACAGTAAGTATGTATAGTACCTGTGTTTTGATCTTTCTTAAGGTTGTAATAGAGAGGTTATACATTTCATCTGAGCTGACAGCAGTCTGATATGTTACAGACAGGCTTCCTGAGCACAACCATTATTTACTGTTTGACTGTAATGTCAGTCTTTTTCTGCTTTTTCAATATTGTTTGCACTTTGCCTTTGTGAAAAGGGCCTTGATTGAACCATACAAGAGGAGATATTTCTATCTTTCTATAGGATCAATGAAGATGTGTTTACAGGTCCAAGACACAGTGTACACACCACAATAATGGATTTTAGCGTGTTTGTTGACTGAAAGCTTCTTTTCTTTGTAACTTGTCAATCTTGCATCTATTACTTGATTGCAACATAAAAGGCTATTTGGACAAGCTCTGAAACAACAACTGTATCAATCTGACTGAAGTGGTTACCTGCACTAAGTATGCAGCCTTCAGGAAGATAAATCACTTAAAACTTGAAATCTTGCAGGACTTTATTTGCCTCTCCATCTGTCATCTCTCCTGTGTGCACAGCTTTCTTTAAATATTTTTATTGAAATAGTACTAAACAACATGGGACTGCAATGAAATAATGAAAATTAAAACCCTACACAGTTAACTTCAGTAACTCTGAACATAAGCAGAAACTGAATGAGCAAATCAGTGCTCCAGCATGTACCTTTTCTATCACTGATCTTCTACATCCTGCAACAACCATTGCATATTTAGTGACTGTCCTTAGCTTCCAGTCCTCAAATGTTGTAATGTTGTCCATTGAAGGAACGTACCCTTTCCTTACTACTCTAGGTAGTGACAGATGTATACCCTCAAGCATCTCATCTCGTTACATTTATTGAGTCTTGAACAATACACGCTTTCATAATCCAAATAAAAGTATTCATCCCCTAAAACAAAATACAACTAAAATCTTTGATTCAATGACCTCTAGAGAAAGCAAACTCCACAGGGTTACAGCATGCAGCATAAACTCTGTAAAACAGCTTAGATTGTTGCACAGAAAAAAAATAAAACAAGAGAGTCCTGTTTCTGAATGTCAAAACAAGTCCAAGAGCAGTGACACCTCAGAGAGTGCAAGCCAATAGGGGAAGTTTGTCCTGGACTACCACAGAGGTAACTGTGCTAAGCCAGAAAGCTTGCAGGGGTAAATGCTGTAATCGCAGCAGCAGAGGTAGAAGAGGCAGGACTTGAGTTCAAAAATAGCTGTAATCAGCACTGAATTTTCTTGGTTTTCGTCTCTCTGCTTTGTGCTAACTAGAGCCAGCAGTGGGAGCACCTGATCCTCCTAACTCAACAGTTCCTCAGCTCCAAAAGTCCATGTGTATACAGCCTGTCTGCCAGCACAGCAGGATGGCAGAGAAGAAAAACTATCACTTTCATTTCACAATTGAATTTAAGACACGTATCAACTTTGGTTTCAGCACACTCCTAACAGATCACTGCAACTCTACAGAACTGAATATGCATGGCTAGAAAGCCAAACACAATACCAAAGGTGTTCCTGAAAGAAACACCAATATGAAACTTGAAGCAGCTGTGAAAAAAAAGCAACAAAAACGATGTCCTCACAATGAGGTTCTGCCATTTGAAATGTACTCACGAACTTCAGAATACCGATACATTTTTTGTTACTATCGTGGAAGCAGCTATTTCTCATTCTGAATAGAAGAACAGCAGTTGACTTGACCTGCACTCTGTTATTCCCTGGTAGCAAGGACAGTAACAAGAAAAAGAGAGCAAACATCTCTTTCAAAACTAATATCCTACGCAGCAGTGATTAGACTGCTATCAAGGGAAAATCTTGCAGTCTCGGTGCTATCATACTCAAAAGCTTCACTGGAAGTAACATTTTTAGTAACATAGCTTTTCAAACTAAAATGTAGAAATGTTATTTCAAAGATGCATAGAAATGCCTGTTTCACTCTCCTTTGTTCATACTTGCTCACAAAAGTTGCAAGTAATTAACTTCTATCTGAATAAGTCATGGTTCTAAAAGCTTGTCCTTTTTTAAAAGATCATGGCAATGAGTTTAAAAAGAAAAGAGGGAGCATATAACAAATTCAGAAATATTACTTTCACACACATTTCATATGCTATTTATGAGATGGTTTTGCTCTTTGGCCCTTACATTTCTGAGGTTCAGTAAAATAAGCTTCATAACAATTTTAGAAAACAGTTGTGCTGTTAGTCAGTAATGATAGTCCTCTTGCCATCGCAGAAGTCATGCAGAAAACTAAAGGCAGCAAATGCTGTTGGGAGCAGTGAGCAGCATTACATGTAACAGAAGACTCTTGGGTTGTCATATACTGTTTTGTTTGTTGGCTTACTGTAGTTGCTTACAATACTGTTTTGTAATTATATGGATTTTCAACTATTTTTCTGTGGTTTAAAGCAATCATAGAAACAACCATGATGCTTCAGCAGGTTCCTGTACACACACAGTAGACAGGCCAAAGGGGTTACTCTTAATTTGGTTTGTAATTATGTGGCCAATAAGCCAGCCATACCCAACACAAATATGAACAAAGATGTATTAACTGGAGTATGCTGAATCCTAAGAACTCTGAAGAAGTTTTATAGAACTATTAGCTTAGGAAGTAATGGAAAACTATTTGTAGAGCTGTATTTCCAATCCCTGTAAGTACCCTTGTTTCAGTCACAGTGCCATATAATTTATTGCATTAGTCATTGTAATATGGGGCATATGATGCAGCCTGAAGAAAAAGAATGAATAAAGTATATTTCTGTCTTTTTATCCCATTTTCATTGTCTAAAAAGGAAGTTTCTAAAGATAGAAGATGAAAGCAGCAGGAGCACTAGTAAGGGATGGAAGCTACAACAAATCAGTATTCCATTTACAATGCCAGCCACCAAACATCTTTCTGCAAAGCACAGTACACAAAGAAACAATTAAGCAAGACTGTTTTGTTTTAGAAGAGAAAAGATACAAAGAAAATAATCACTAAACATCTATAAGAAAATATATTTTACAATGTCTTGCAGTTTCTGGTACCATGACAACCAAAAATCCCTAAATAGGATGAGCTGCTACTAGTTACTTTCTATAAACATCTGAAAGATCCAAGTTGTGGAAAGCCAGCAATAAAAGCCAGTGGCAGTACCTCAGTGCAAGCAGTTCAGGTTCTGCATAACAGATTTATGCAGCCACTTAAAATGGCATTAGTGAACTCAACCTTTTTAATAAGAAAAACTCTGTCTAAATAAGATAATTACAGCAGAATGGCACAAGCAAAGAAGCCTAAACTTGCCTTTTCATAGATCTACCCTAAGTGCCATCAGCTGTAGGCTGCTAAATTTAGGTAAATCAGAGGCAGGGTGGGCAAATGTATGACAAAGACAAATCTGAGTCAAATTAAAAGGACAAAATGCTTTCTGCTGTTTTCTTGTAAAACTGTTATAAATTTGACAACCAGAGCAACCTAAAAGTACTTGCTACCACTGAATTAATTTGTAAACACTGGGGACATGGCATACTTTTCCCCCTTAAAGTGACAGTGTGCATTCCAATCAAGTCTACAGAAGCTGGTCTTTTTTTTGTCTCATACTGACTTCCCATTTGACAGCCTCATGTCACATTGATGTCATTACCTCTGTCAATCCTAGCCAGGACTTTTGTCAGCCATAAGAAGAAATAAAGTTAAAAACGTCCACTTGTCTTCTTTCAAAGCTTGATACAGAGCTTATTTTTTAATTAACAGTTAGTGCAAAAATGCTCCAGCCTCATCTGGATAGCTTCTACTAATCCACTCAATCACTTAAGACCAATGAGCCTTGATTATGCTTACTACATGTTGCAATAAGTACAAGTGAGAAAACAAACAGCTTTATTCTGTATCTATACCTGCGTATCAGTTATGCACTGCTAAGACTTCTTGTGCAAACTTCTGGCCTAGAGAATGGTTTTACAGTCTAACAAGTGACAGTAAAGTTTAAATACATATAAAGAGCAATGATAACACAGTACTCAAAGAAAAGTAGCAGAAATAAGAATGTTTATGAGCCCAGGCATTTTTCATCAGAAAAAAAATGTTTGCACAAGAAATCTTGCTTCATCAGGTCACACAGATCTTCCAATTTTTCCACAGAAAATTAAAACCTTTCCTTAAAAATTTTCTAGACATTTACAGTGTAACTCCAAATGTGTTCATATAGCAGCTTTCCAAGTTAACACAATGTGGCAAAAAAAATTGCTTTTCAACTTATTCTTGCAATCTTCAGAAAGTCTGGTTTGAGAATCAAGTTTGATATTCCCTCAAGTTGCATAAAGATAGAAAAATTATTTAGAAGTTAGATCTGATCAGTAGCTTCAGAGTAATCTTCAATAAAAACTGGTTGGCAGTCACTTTGGGAATGTAGTTCCTTATTTTTTAGCAGGTGCAGAGATAAGGAGGTGGTTCTCAACAGAGTTGATTAAAAAAGAAAATGCCACACTAATATTGAATTTCTGACATTTTTAAAGGAAATATGCAAAAATTACAATACAGGAATATAAAAATATCTTTTTAAAGACATAGTTTGTTAAATGACCTTGACTGTAATTTGGTTGTAAGGGCACCCACCTCATCCTTGGCCCAAAAGAATCTCTGCAATCAGATAATATATTTATTAGATAAATACATAAAACAGGGAAGAATGGAGAAAGGGTGGGTTCTGGGCCTTTATTTCCTCAAAACTTCCAAATATTCTCATCATCCTCATTGCTCCTTTCAGCTCAGAGATTCGTGAGCTTTTTTTCAGCCAAGTGCAAAAAAAATAGTAGAAAAGAGGTGCCAACATAAACATCTCAATATACCCTTATAAGCAGAGCAATCTCAGGATAGCTGAGAAAGAGTTTGAATACTTTGATATATTTGCTTCCAACTTAGATGGTAAACTCAAAATAGTATTACCAGGCTTCACAGTCAAGACACCCATTCAGTCTCTCACCCTGGGGCAAGGAAAAGCCTGTTCCACTTCTGTAAACCTGGGCGTAGAATTCTGCCTTCAGGAAAGGATCTTCAGCTGTTGACTCAGAAAAAGCAACTTTTTTCAGGCCTGGTAAAATCCTGGAAATATGTAATATTTCAAATATTTTCAGTTTTTAGGGCTTTATTCTGTGTATTTCAGATTCTACTTTCTGAAATCTAACTCTTTCTATTAATTTTATTATATTGTTCTGTAATAATTATATTAATTATCTGTCATAGCTTTCACATCTAACTCTGCTCTGCTTTTCACATGAGATCCTGATGCCCAATTAGCTGTTGCAAACTGAGTACCGCCATGTCTATCTACTTTCCTGGTTTCTCACTTTACCTGGGAGAGGATACAAAGCAAAACCGCTTCTCTTCTCCATACAGAACAAGAAAAATTCTGATTTCTTTTACAATTACTATATAATGGAGAGATGGTTGACTTCCTTAGGTAGTCTTATTATTTATGAAGTTGGTAACTTTGACCAAAATAATATTCTTAGAAGTATCTTCTTGATCAAGGGTTTTTCAAATATCTTAATTTTATGTTACAATACTGGATCACAATGTATTTTTATATGTATTGTAGGCATTTGTAAAATTGTATCATACACTTAGGTGAATTAAATGTCTGCATAGATAAACATATGTACTTAAGCATTATAAGCAGGAAGCCATGAAGAAATTGTATGGCTGATTAAATCAACCAGTATATTCTCACTATAGATATAGAAAGAGATACTGCAAGTATTTTCCAGATTTCCTTTTCCTGAAAAATTGGTTATCTTGTTAATTCAGGAACATATTAACTATCCAATAAATTCAGCATATCCCTAGTTGTAAGCTGTCAGGATGTGACATAACATCTTATAACACGATGCTACATGGTACATAATGCCTTAAATTAAAAAGAAAATGAAAGCAAGGCATTTCTTTCAGAGAAATAGTAAGTAACTAATCTGAATATTTGGGGTAATTGGCTCTAGGAAGAGAGAGAGATCATTATTTCAGGTTCCCTAGTGAGAGTTAATTAGTCATTGTTTGACAAAGAGAACATTGCTCGTACTGCTAAATCTATAATAACACATAGGCTTTTGGAGCACAGGTATTTTAAACTACCTTGAGTGACTGATAGGTGGGTATTTCTATTCATAATTGAGTGTGCTTACAGAGTCAGAGTTATGTTCTCTCAGAGGTATGAATTTTGTCATAGTGATCATGAGAAGTTTTTTTTTTTAAACAGCAGAGAACAAATTGCACTCTGACCACTAAAGCAGGAATACTCCATTTGTAAGCATAAAGGATACATGCTTTCATTTAAGAACATGGTCTTAGAGATACACGTAGCCAGACAGAAAGGTAAATTGAAAGTACTTTACTGTTATGTTAAACATCCAAGTCCAACACTGAGGTGGAAGAGTGGCAGTACCACACTTGTTAAACTTTTGTCTGCTTTTGAGAGCCAGATCTTTAGCACTAAAAACTTAAGCGAGAGAGATCTAGTATCACCAAGATAGCTGTATCGCTCTCTGTATCTCTGGTGAATTACATTGCCCAAGACGAGAGAAGAGAAATATTGGCTCTATAGCCTACAGAAACCTCAGATTAAACTTCTTATTCCAAATAACATTAATTTATTGAAGTCAAACAGTTCAAAAGAAATGACTAAGAGAAAACAACTGAAAAATTATGTGATGTTCTAATTTTTCCAGACATGTTAAGGGCTTTCAAATTGCTTCTGCATCCTCAGCTCTGAAGTGTCTTCCTTTAAGAGGCTCACTGTTTGCAATAAGATGTGTGATTTCTGTGTGTAAGTGGTTATTTGGTTTTTCCCTCACCCCTTTTTTAAAATGAGAAAGCAACAACCTAGCTCAGACACTCAGGTACCTGTTAGACCCTGCTTGGTCTTCTTTGGTGTATCTTGCTCATTAGCAGGCTGGATTCTCACTCAGTTCATTAGCTCCTGTATGCATTTGTGTGAAGACTCAGCAGATAAAGAGTGACAAATTAAAGCTAGACAGATGAAAATGTTCTTGTTGGTACAAGTTGTTAAAACACTAATATTTGAATCTCAATGTGGAATTACACCTTCATCAAGCATAACCCTGTCCCAGAAAAGACTGTGTTATTTTTATATGCTACAATGTTTCCCTTGAACTCCAGATCTAAGTGCACTTACTAGCTACTTTTGTCTGAAAAGAAAATAGACTTCAGCAAAATATAAGATATTCAGACTTTTATATGATACAATTGTAAAAAAAAAAAAAAAACAAACACACACCAACATAAGTATGAAGAACTATGCTTGCTATGTTGGCATAACTTTATTGATTTCACTGAAGAGTGCACAGTGATGAGTATACGAGACAACAGTCAGAAGAAATTTCTTTTTGGGTAGAACTTCTAACCCCTGTTATCTCATCCACCTCACAAATATAGTGGAGATTTGTCTCCGTAGAGTATCATGAAGTCTAATGTGTAATTGCTAAGAATTAGCCTGACCAACATTATTCTGCATGAAAACATGCATCTTGTAACAATGAGATTCTGTCAATGTCTAATATAGGAACACCTTTTATCAGAGGGAATTACACCTTATATGACATTGAAAGGTACAAAACCTCAATCATAGTGTGAAGACATACAGCCATGAAAATAGTTACTGCTGATTCATAATGACATTTTAAACAGGCATTACATATGGTAATTGGTAATAGTCATCTGTATCCAATCTTGTCCACTTAAACCTCAAAATTTGTCATAAGATCTTTAAATAACAAGACTCCAGATGTCCTGTGACTAAATTTTAGATCATTCTTCCACAACAAGAGGATTGATCCCACAGTGTTTGAACCCCTGTGTCTCTTGGCGTGCTTAAATTCCTATTATCAATACAGGCATGTATACAAATAGATAAAGGAAGATCTCTGAAATGGTCTTTTTAAACCATTCTAATGATAGAACCTTGGTTTGCAACATGTGGCATTTAACATTTTCAAGGGACCACATAGACATTAACTAATGAATCCTGACAACATCCCTGTGAGGTAACTGTCTATAATCATCACCATTTTCATGTGGTAAAGCTGACACAGAAGGCCAACTTCATACATGAGCTACAGTAGGGATACATTTAGCCAGAGTAGTTAAGTGTCATAAAGAATTTTAAACAAGTCCTTTCTGGGTGTTGACGGCAGAACTAAAACTGGAACCTGGGATTTCCTCTCTTCAGTACTCGGACTCAGTGCACCAATGTATTACCTGATGATTTTAAGCAATTCTGGGCCACACCTTCAGCTGCCATCAGCAGCTGCAATTTTTCTGAATTCGGCAGAGTAGTAACAGCTTACACCAACACTGAATTTCATCCAAATACATTCTGAACAGTTTCACACAAAATCTCTTTATGCCTGATTAAATAGAAATTAAGTATCTTTTTTGGCAGCACCTGATCTCTTCAGGAACACATATTTACATTTTGCTGAATTACACAAATACACTACATTTTTTGGATAGCTGCAGACATATTAATATTGAACTGCAGACAACCTCATGTTGGTAATGAGCCTATTTTTTTGTCTTGGCTCATGGAAAAGGATGTGGAAATACCTTGTTCTCTGGTATTCTTCGTCTGACAGTACTGATACAGTGCCGCAGGCAGTCTGAAAATAATAGCATAAGGTTAACTGACAATTGCATGTGTATTTACACTGATAGCCTGATATTATCATATTGTTAAAGAAAGAAAGAATCTGGGACTAGAATATGCAACGAAATAAATTTCTAGTCAGTGAAAGCAAATGAAGCTGGAAGAGACATTATGCTCAAGGTGCTCACATAGCTAACACATTCTGTAAACATGCCCTTTCAGAAACCTCTGAGAATCCAAAAGGAGCAACAATGACACAAAGAAAACCTTGAAAAGCAGTAAAGCATCACCCCAGCAGTACTTGCATACCCACTGCTCCCATGGAAGCTCATAAAGTTTTAAGCTTTTCATAAATGCACTATCAGGCCACACAGAGCAAGCAAATCAAGCAATGAGGGATTCTTCTAAAAGGGAAGTGGTTTTGACAACTGGAATTACCTGCAAAGTTTCCTTCTAAGTAATAAGATACTTATTTCAGGAATTAGAAGAAAGTCTACAGGCCCAAGTTACAAGGTCTCAAGGAATCATATTTGTGGGACAAATAAAAATTAGTGTCATTATGTACCACACTTGTATTTTTTTATTGCCACAGAATTCATTAATGAGACATCCTAACTGAAACTACGCTGCTGGTTTCTTGAAAGCCTTACATTCTGTACCAAACAGAGAATTATTGCACTCAATGCAGAATGTGAATAAACAGACTTTCTATGTCTCTTATTTGTGCCATGCCTTGCAAATCAACTCCTCTCCCCCTGTATCACCTAATCATACATGTTTCCTTTAAGCTGTACAATTTAATCTAAGCTTTTTGTTAGGAGTATATTTCTGAGTATTTATGAAGTTATAATTATGTCTCTGTAAGGCCAGTATTTACTACCTTCACTAAGTATACTTTTCCACTTTAACATTGCTGAACTGCCACATAAAATAGGTCTTAGATTTTTACCTGTAAATTAATTACCATGTTTTTTTTTATTTTCCTTTCACTTGGGACATAAACAAGATTCAGATACCTCATTTTAATTCAGAAAGAAGTTTTATTAATTGGTTTCTCTTCTGCACAACCAAAATCGAATCTTTTGAAGTATATATTCTGTAGCTAGAGATGATTACCTGGAAGCTCAGGTGTTATCATGGTTTTAGTGTTGATCATTAAAGAATTTGAGGGACAATTTCTGGGAAATTACACTATACCTACCTTTTCACCCGTTGTCTCACTGTCTGACTTTAAATATATTTTTTACTCAATCAATAATTTCTTAGCTGACAAAAACAATTTTCTAAAAGCTGTGGTAGTATGTGGAATTTGTTATACAGCAGTAATTCAACTTGTCGTGTTATCCAATAGAAAAATTACCAGAAGGCAACTCACCAGTTTCAGTCACTGTCACCAGAGTTTAAACAACAACATGGCATTTGAGAAACAGGGGTTTGATATAAAATCTACATCTGCTAGTGGTGGCAACTTTCCATATCATGTCACCTTAGGTGGTGGACTGAGTCAATACCTTTTGAATTATATCCTACTCAGAGTAAAAGAAAACGTGCAATGCAGAGTGCTGAAAAAACCTTTAGACCACTGAGCTGGCATGTTGAGCATGACACAGTATTGCTACCAGGATATCTATCAGCACAATACCCTTAACAATTATTAGAGCCCTTAACAGATTATTTGAGCAGAATCCTTAACAAATAGGTATACATGTCTCTACCGAGACAGCGTTGCAAGGAGAGGGAAAATAAAGGGAACACAAGGAGCTCAGATCCCCTCTTTGCCTGCCACACTCTCTCCCATTTTGTGAAGACATCCCAAGCATCCCCTGCACCTGGGCAGCAGGGTTACAGCAGCACAGAAGTGCACCTGGGGATCTGCTGCATGTTGTTCAAGGGAGTGGGCAGGGACTTGAACAGCTCCTTTGCAGCTATAAAGGAGTCAGTTCCATCTTCCACTATCAGCAACTCCCTGGTCTGTGCCTACCAGCAGTCCTGGAAGTTTCATTTGACTGCAGGTTGGCAAGTGTTACTCCCATTTACAAGAAGGGTCAGGGAGAGGACTCGGGAAACTACAGGCCTGTCAGCCTGACCTCAGTGACAGAGAATGTCATGGAGCTGATCTTGTGTACTGTCATACACAAGACAGCCAGGTGATCAGGCCCAGTCAGTATGGGTTTATGAAAGGCAGGTCCTGCCAAACTAATCTGATCTCCTCCTATGACAAAATTACCTGCTAAACTGATGAGGGAAAGGCTGTGAATGCAATGTACCTGGAATTTCGTAGAGCCTTTGACACCACTTCTTACTTGAGAAACTGGCTGCTATTGTCCTGGACAGGCACACCCCCTGCTGGGTGAAAAACTAGCTGGATGGCTGTGCCCAAAGAGTTGCGATAATGGAATTAAATCCAGTTGGAGGCTGGTCACAAGTGGTGTTCCCCATGGCTAGGTACTGGGTCCTGTTCTGTTCAATATCTTTATCAATTATCTTGATGAAAGGATAGAGTGAACCCTTAGTAAATTTGTGGATGACACTAAGCTGGGAGGACATGTCAATATACTTGAGGGTAGGGAGGCTCTACAAAGGCATCCGAACAGGCTGGATCAATGGGCTGAGCCCAGTGGGATGAGGTTTAACAAGGCCAAGTGCAGAGTCCAAACTTGGGAAAGAAAAATGCTGTGCAGCACTGCAGGCTTGAGGAGGAAAGCTGCCAGGCAAAGAAGGACTTGGGGGTGTTTGTTGACAGCCACCTGAATATGAGTCAGCAGTAGCCCAAGTGGCCAAGAAAGCCAATAGCTTCTTGGCCTGTATGAGAAACAGCATGGCCAGCAGGACCAGAGAAGTGATTGTGCCCCTGTACTTGGCATTGGTGAGGCTGCATCTTGAATATTGGGTTCAGGTTTTGGCCCCTCACTACAAGAAAGACACTGAGGTGTTGGAGCGTGTCCAGAGAAGAGCAACAAAGCTGGTGAAGGGACTGGAGAACAAGTTTTATGAGAGGCAGCTGAGGGAGCAGTTGTTTAGCCTGGAGAAAAGAAGGCTGAGAGCAAACCTTATCGCTGTCTACAGCTAGCTGAAAGGAGGTTGTAGAAAGATGGGTGTTGGTCTCCTCTCGTAAATAACTAGTAGTGAGACAAGAGGAAATGGCCTCAAGTTGCACCAGGGGAGGTTCAGATTGGACAGCAGAAAAAATTCTTCACCAAAAGGGTTATCAGGCACTGGAACAGGCTGCCCAGGGGAGTGGTTGAGTTACCATCCCTGGAAGTATTTAAAAGATGGGTAGATGAGGTGCTTTGGGGTATGGTTTAGTAGCTGGACAGTATGGTTGGAGTCCATAATCTCAAATGTCTTTACCAACCAAACAATTCTGTGATTCAGCTAAGACATTGAATGTGGCTTCTCAGTTTTGCACTTCCAAGTCTTCTTTGGGGAGATCATGTTCAAACACTAATACAGCTAACAAGATAGATTTTTAACCCCAAATATTGCATGATATTAACACTGAAAATAGAAACTAAAGTGAAAGAAACAAGAGTTTCTTCAGTCCCTACAGTAGCACCAGTTTGTGTTCATCTGTTTTGCATGACAACAGCCTCTCAGTTCCAAAAGCATGACTTTTTAATATTTATGTGCTCATTTTAATCCTGAGGTATCCATTACTGATGAAAGAAGTTGGGTAATGCTGATGTGAGCCTCAAAACAGCACTTTAGTAGCTAAAAGCTAGGGCATAGATTTTTTACTAATTCCTGCTATATTTAGCATTGTACTGCCTTACAGTTTCCCCATTAAGCTCCTATTAAGTTAAATGTCATATGTCTAATTTAAGCATGCCAAAGACCCAACAGTACTGAAAGAAAATATCCCAACAGCAAGGTCACTTGATTCATAAATAATCATAAATGATGCCAAATTTTCACATGAACTCTAAATACAGGCCTTGAACAGGGAGACATAAGACTTTCAAACAGAGAAATTTCATCCTCTTTGTTTGCCTGAGGATACAGTTTAACATATCCAAATATGTAGTACAGAATCTCTAAATAAAAATAGAGTTTCAGAAGCTTTTTGAAAAACTCATTTATATATTAATTTAGTGAGTGCTCAGTAGTTGTGGCTCTTCCCATGTTGCTCTCTTTATGAGCTAGTTCTTGCTAAGCTTTTCGTAAAGTTCAACGATATTTGTATAGATTAGAAAATAACTAAACTCTGGAGCAGTGCTGACTGTTACAATGTAAGTCATGTTAGTAAACACGTTAGTCTAAATATGAGACAAGAAGCACTACTTCTCACTGTTATTTTCCAAACAATATGCCCTGCCTAACAATCTATTAAAATCATATCATGTCTTTTGTAAGCAGTGCTATAAGTCAGACAGTGTCAAAATGGGACTAATTTGCTTTCCCACTATAAAGATTAACTTTACCCTTTGAAGCATATTCAAGTAATTTTTTAAGAAATAAACCCCAAAATTAGTCTGATTTTTTCCCACTTTTTTCAGGCAAAGATTATTATCTTTTTTTTATGGTCAGAATTCTAGAATTTTAGAAATTATATTAATTTATGAATAGAGGTAGTGCAAGAAACTGAATTAAAGCTTGTCTCAGAGATTGTCAAAAGCTGTTGTCAAGCTGCTTGGGAAGCCACCAAAACCAAAATCAGTGCTTTGCAGAGGGGAGGGGTCATGTAACTGCTGGATGCACTGGATAGAAATGCACAAGCAGAGGTGGGCAAAGATGTGCACGTACTATGTTTCAGCTTGGACTGAGGGAAGATATAAAAGGATGTAAAAAAAGCCCATGTGCATGTGTCTGCACACTGCCAACTCTTTTGCCAACTCTCCATAGAACCCCTGACACACTGACCACCGAAGATGCCACAGACTCATGGTGGAGACTCTTCTTGCAACCCTGTGGGGACTAGTCTTGCAATCCTACCCCAAACCCTTGGTTAACTCTCTATCTTCACTCCTCTCTTTCCCATCACGCTTTGCCTATATCTCGCTTTTCATCTAATGCCTTTCTTTATTTCAATAAAGAAAGATTTTTGGCTCTACAGCATTTGACCTTGGTTCTGTCTTAATCTCGAGTCTGAGGGATTCTGAATGAAACTCTTACACCTTTGGTCTGGGACCCTTAGAGGTATTCAGCTTAAATCTGCACTTCCAAGCAGCTGAAATATGCTACTGAAAAAATGAACCTTGTTCTGCACGTATTTTCTTGGTTTTGCAGTTGTGGCAGGGATTCATGCAGTCTGCTGTGGCAAGTGGGAAGCAACTCTGGTTGCTGACTCCCCTGCCTGGCACTACTGCTTTTTGCACAGAGGAGCCTCACAGCTGCTGTCCCAACTCACTGACAACCCCTGGTACGGAGAAGAAAACTTTGAGAGAGTGAATGTTGCTCAGACTCAAAATAGCAGGACACTCCATTAAGATAGCTTCACTTCTCACAAAAATGAGAGGTCAGGAGGGGATTTTGAGCAGAGAGAGATGGGGCACTGGGTGCTCTTTGGAAACAGGTAGAGACCTTCCCCTTACCACTCAACGGGCTGCCCTGGTACCACCTTGTGGGCATCCCCCAATTTTCTCTTTGGCTGCAATTCATACCTGTTCTGTCCCATTTTTTTTTTTATAAGAAATAACCATTATTTGATATTTTCCATGAATTAAACAGGTTTTATGCATTATGGTTACATATAACACTCACAAAGGCCATACTTGCAACAAAGCGTATCAGATATTACTTGTCTGTTAAGGAGATTTGGAGTCCTATGTCCAATTATGGGCTCTCTAGCTCAAGAAGAAAGATTCCAGGGGAGGGCCATGAAGATGATTAGTGGAGTGGAGATTAGGGGACTGGAGCATCTCTTTTATGAGGAAAAGCTGGGTCTGTTTAGTCTGGAGAAGAGAAGACTGAGAGGGGATCTTAACAATGCTCATAAATATCAAAAGAGGGTGTGTCAAAAGCATCGAGCCAGACCCTTTTCAATGGTGCTCAGTGATAGGACAAGGGTCACATGAAGAAATAGTGGACAACACTGACAGAGTTTTAATCCTTAACATAACATCTACTGGTGTGGCTAAGCAAAACATAATGGGATATATGTGCCAAGTAGGATTTGATTAGTAAAGTCTTAAGACTTGTCTTACATTCATAATGCCATTTTCTTTTAAAGGAAGGAATACATAGAGTTCTTGCAACCAAAATTAAAATATCGTTAAGCATTTTACATAAAGAATCTTTATGTACATATGCATGCCTTAGCACCAGCTGTATCTCAAAAATCATAGAATCATGGAATCATAGAAAAACCAAGTTGGAAGAGAACCACTAGATCATCGAGTCCAACCATTCCTATCGAACACTAAACCATGACCCTTAGCACTTCGTCCACCCATCTCTTTAACACTTCCAGGGAAGGTGACTCAACACCTCAATACTTTATCCCAACTCCTGGTTCATCAACCCATCTCTTCAGCTACGCTTTCTCTTTGTCAAATTTCTCAGGTACCTAAGAGCTCCGCTTCTTTTTCAAACTGGCATAGTTGGATCACTTATATTTTCTTTATCTCTCAGACTATCTCCACAAACACATAAAACTGAGAATAATCCTACCTTCTTAGCATCAGTGAGCTTCAACATACCAGCAAAGGCAGATAAAAATCTTTGTTTTTTTAACAAAAGAATGCAATTTTTCTTAAAAGAAAATATTTTAAAGAAAAGAAGTATCCCTTGATATTGGAGACATTAAAACATTTGCAATACAATTGAAGAATTCCAGTGTGATTTGTTTTTCCCCTCACAGTCTCTACTCATTTACCTAAACTCATCATTCATTCTTCATTACCTATTTGCTCTACTGACATCTCTTTAATGTCACAATCCAAACCATAGAACTTTTAGGACACAATAGTTTTGGGACAACATAAGTACACGTGTGTAAAGGAAGCCAAAAGCTGCAGAAGATCTTCAAATCTAATGAGGCATAATTTATAGGGAGACAGGGTTTCTTCTATCAGACTCATTTAATATGACCATAGAAAACAAATGAACCTTCAGCTGCACCAGCCATTCCTCAGACTCTTCTTCAACTTAAAAATATTTTTTGCAGTTATGTTTATTAAATATTTTAATTTTCCCCATCATCTTCACTGTCCTCTTTGTAACACCATGGCTGCACCAATACTACAGATTCTACATAAGGTAACTGCATTGCTACAGAGGAAATGTAATAGTTGGAAAATGCATTCCAGGTTTTTCAAATATTGTATGCACTTAATTATTGCTTCCATCTTTAGGGTGTTAGTGTTTGTTACACTTAAGAAATAAAACACTTAATAAGATAGTATCAGAGAGGAATTATTAATTGGAAAAGATATATTAGACCCCATTCTTCTTTCATACTGAGGAAGATCTTCAAAACATAAAATGATGATAAGCCTGGGGGTTTTGAGTGTACACACTTCGGATTCCTTCAGTATTGCGACTTACTGTTTCCTGCTTTGCTGGGATACACCACTTGGGAAAACTGCTACATACTAAAAGAGCAGCATTTATTTACCTGTCCTTTAGGTGCCAGCAATTTCCATGACAGCTTTGACAGCACAGCATCATACCTGCTGGGATGAGGTGGAATGTTGTCAATACAGCTATAAGAGTGTTGGCAACTAGTAACACCTAGGTAGACCAAATAAATATATTTTAAAATTAAACTGAAATGAAAAGTAAAAATCACCAAAATTTAATTTTGAGTAAAACCCATAGTTTCTGTTCAACCTGAAAGCAAGAAACAAAAGGCAAAACAAGGAAGGCACTGGAGATGGAGTAGGTGGCCACCTGCCTCCCTCTGACCACACAAGTTCCATGCATGGGAGAAGGAACTTCCTCTCATTCTCTGGCCTGGGGAGGGGAACGCCACAGCCTGCAGTCATTTTGTGGCTCTCCCTCCGCCAGTGTGCCCCGATTAAAGTTTGCTGCTGTTTATTGAAACTACCCACAAGATGCATTGAGAAAACCGCCTCCAATGTGGGTATGAGTGCACTGAAGCCAGAGGAAAGTTAAACTTCACCCAGCCATTCAGATGCATCTCAGACTACATCCTTTCCCACACCTGAGGTGAGACAGCTCATTCCCACACACTCCAATTCCCCGCATGGTCCCAGCATGGAGGGGTTTCACCAGCTTTCCCTCATTTATCTGCTGGCTGTGAGGTGGGAAAAAGGTTTGAAACTGTGAGCCTGATTAAATGTTGTGCATTCAGAACACAGTAGTATGAGACTTGAGAGTAATTTGCACAGCACTGTGGCTGGGGACTGACTTCTCCATGAGAAAAAGGGGAGAATAGAAAAATAAAGGCAACGGATCCATTTGATCCTACATCTAAGGCAGGTGCTTGTACCATCCTGGTTGTGAACAGAGTGACAGGACTCTGCTACCTTCCCTCTGAATATATCCCAGAGCATGTTTTTTGTATCCAACCCCATTCTGTGCATACAGGCTAAATATGCTATGAAATTGTGTTTCCTTGTAAGTAAACCATCCATCGGTCAAACTGCTTTCAACTTTGCTTGGGAGTAGGGTAACCATTTTGAAATCAAGACAACATTTTGCCTACTTGGCAGACACCAGGGGTGCTATTACTATTCTGAAGATATTGTTTTCATAGTCTTGCATGCCAGGATTAACTATTCAGTGCCAGAAATGCCTGTTTCTTGTGGCTGAAGAGATATTCCAACTGATGAGTATCATAGTAGATAAAATGAAAGAAAGGGTATATTTATAGAGCAGCTTGATGGTCTCTTTGTTAATCAGTCCTTGGGATGCCTTTCAGGGTCAGACTGCTTTAGGCTAGATACATTGCCTTTTTCCCTCTTTGACACCGTTTACATACTTTTTCCTTAATTAACTGAGTTATGCATGTGTATTTCCCCCATGGGACAGTTGAGCTGGCTAGATGCCATTCATCTGAAAGAGCATTCAAAATGCTTGTGAATAAACTAACATCTGGGTAGGCTTTCACTGACCACATACTTGAGGAGGTATTTTTAAACATAGATTGGTATAGTTTCCCTTTTCATTTTTCTCTACCATGTAATGGAATAGCACATCTTAAGTAACTGAATACCTTTTACTTCATTCAGCAAGGAGCAGACGGCATCACTTTACAGGAAATGGAGAAAGTCATTGATTTAATAGCATAGTCTTGGAGAATTGCCTCAGCATCATTTCACCTAGTTTCTTTGGCTTAAAAACTGCTGAATTAAATCCTGTGGTCCAAAAGACCCATTCCTACACAAGAATCAAATACAAAATTATTGTTGTACAAAGTCATATAGTCTTAAGGGAGGGAATATGAGTTAAAAAGGTAGTTATTGCTGCTGTAATGTAGGGATACTCTCAAAAGAGAAGCTTAAAATTTATGACTTCAAGTTTACGTTTATCATGCTTTTATTAATTTATAAAACGAACACTTCCACACTTCCACACAGGCATACAAATTGTTTTCTTAAATGTACTTGTACAAAAACTGTAAACTTATAGTATATTGACTTAAACAAGGTCCCCGACTCTTATGTAGCCTACATACTCACAGTTTTACACAAGGGTTCAAGGGAGTAGTTTTCTCAATAACTGCATGGCATTTTGAATATTACCTTTTTCTGTATATGTTATAGAATAATTAAGCCCTTAAGATATGACCCCATTGTCAATCCTCATTTTTGAACCATTTTATTCCATTTCTACTCACCCTGTTGCCTCTTAAACCTTCCTGCTACTACCTTAGTCTTTGACTGATTTCATGACTATAAAAAAGGAGTTCTAAAACAAGTCATCCCTGTGACAATCCTCATTTTCCATGTTAAAGGTCAGATGGATATCTTGATTAATTAAAATTAACTCTTTCTTGGAAGAGATATTGCTACTTGTTGTAGTCATTCTTGTTGACAGAGGAAGGACAGTTCAGTAATAATAGGATTAATATTAAGACAAATTTGGATGAATGAAGAAGACTTAAAGTCTGATTGCACACAACATATTTGTCTTACATCTACTGGAAACTCTATAAAAGTATAAGAAAAACTCCTGAATGAGTTGAAAGACAACTCAGTGACTTTGAAGGGCATTTCTTCAGCTCCCAATATAAACAGTAAATTAATACATATAGGGCCTTGTGGAAGGAAGACAATAGCAAAAAAAAAAACCAAAACGGATGTTTTCACTGTTCCAGATAAACTTGGAAGAATTGTTTCTTTTTTTTTATTTTTCATCTTTCTCCTGTTCTCCCTTTCTCCCTCTTGAATAACACTAGTTGGGTAGTCATAAAGATTTTTTTTTTGTCTTAAAGTAGGACCCAGGACGTGACATTTCATCCCAGCAAAGTGTTTCTCCTGTATGCCCTGCCTCAGTAACATGGCATTTGGCAGCTAAGAAACTTACCTGGCCTCATATATGAACTTCCCATAGTAGCTGTAACAAGACTCCTACTAAATAGGATGTTTCTGATCCACTTCATTCTCCCACTGCTTTATTTTTCTTTCTCTCATCTGGATTGCAGCCACTACCCTTGACCACAGCTGATGTTTTGGGGTAGTAGGATTCAAGTATATCAAATTTTGAAATTAAGTCTTTCTTCAGTTTCAAGAGTTATCATATCTGCCTTGGCTGCTCTGGTGCTCATAGCACATGAAGACATGCAATTGCTTGCAAAACAAAAAGTAAAGATGAGTGAAGGTCTATTTTTTTCTTTTAATCTTCCATACAATAGATGAAATCACATTCCTGATAACTCCTTTCACATTGTTACATGAGTGAAAAACATACATTAAGCAGACAGTACTTGGAAGATGGCTTATCTGATAACTCTAAAGCTACCAGAACAAATATTTGTAGTTGCGCATAAAAGACAGCAGGTAAGCTTCTGACTTACCAGTTTTTTTTCATTAAATGGTAATGTATTGTCTGTATGACATTCATTGTTTCAATTAGAAAGAAAAAAAAATGTTCTCTTATTCCTTCCAACAGCAATATTGTGGTTTTTAGATCTGAATGTGGATAACAATTAGAAGCTTGAGTAAGTTGCTGTGTGGGAAGAGGTGCAGCACTAAACCTACACCCTAGGGAAACAGGATTAAAGTTGTGATAAAATACTTCTGTGTTGTCTTTTTTCTGTCAACTTTAGGGGCTGAATGGTTTAGCTATAAGAGCTTGTCACCAGCTGTGTGGGGAAGTAATACTGTGCAGAATCCTATTGTAAAGCTTCACATATTCCTAGCTGGTTACATACCTCATTTCCCAGTCTTTGGTTTTGGCATGCCCCATAATCTAGAAGCTCCCAAAAAGTTAGTCTGCAGGTATCTTTAATACCTTTGGCAAAAATAAGAGTAAGAGGGCTTTATACTCCTTTTATGCCTTTTTGTCCTCTGCACATAATCAGTCATACCTGTTATCTGTGAAAGGATTTTATAAGAGCAGATATTTGACTCATATACTAGAAAAGTATTTAGTAATCCACTGAGGAGAAACTCCAATGTTGTCACTTAAAATTTAGCCAATATTAAAAATATTTAGCAACAGAGAAGAATAGACATACATAAAATAAAAAATGCATCTGATTCATTGAACCCACCAGCATTTGAAGGAAAAATCCTACAAAATGCTACTTCAAAACTCTTTTATAATCTTTATAGAATGTTTCTTTTAAGTCACTTATTTGTTTGATAAATTTCAGGTGCCAATTCAGTTTAATTGCATCAACAGAAAGATACTTAAGTGATGTTGCAGGAAGATAGTAATTTGCATTTTCTATAATTTTTTAAGCTGCCATGCTTTTGGCCTGTCAATCAATAGGATGTGATGTCTAGTTATTTTAGGTTCATCATACATCATTTACTACTCACTGTCACACCATATCCTCAACAGGGCAATGTATTATATGTGTATTCAGTCACATGGCTAGGAAAAAGGATAGATATCTATTGCTTCATAGTGCTGTATGCATATAATTAATAGCATAATAAACAAGTAGAATAAAAATATACTGCACCCCATACATTTTCCTGTAATTATGTAATTTTCTTCAATCATTTAGAAAATAGCTCATTATTTTCAGTTGTTACAAGTGAGTTACTGCCAATAAACAAAGATAAATTGTGGATATTTCTAGTATTAACAGATACATCTTTTGCTCCCTGATCTAACTTTTCGAAAGCTTCCACCATAAACCTACTAAGATGATGCCATGGATCCTCTGCAGACAAAAACAGGTGGAACAGTAGCCAAGTCAGTAGACGGCTCAACTATTCTTTTATATTCAGTTTCTGGTGCATCTTGATACATGACATTATGTTAGAGTGAACTGTCTGGAAGTTAGGAGCGTAGATAGAGGAAATACCACAATAAGTTTGTACTTGTCTCATACTCTTTCCTAAACTGACAATCATTGTAGGAGACCTGTTGTTCCCAGTGCTGAAACATGTTAGCTCAAGAACAAAACAGCATACTGCATTATTCTAAATTAGCAGGTTAGGGCGGGGAAGGGAGTGCAGGTAGGTGGTTCCTCTCCCTCTTGGCACAATAGAATTCACATTGTAGCTATTTCGCATAACTTTCCAGAACTATGAATGGAAAAATTCTCAAACTGGGGATGTACTACCCATGAAATGTATTTTTAAAGGCACCTGAAAGTAACACAGTCAGAAGGACACAACTTGGTTATAAAGGCAATTAAAGAAAACAACAGCTCTGAGAAGGCTTCGGCTATTTAGAAGAGAAAACAAAATAAGAGGGACCACTTGCTAACTGGCAGCCATGTTATCTTCATCTTGGATGAAAGACAGTCACAAGGCTGAGAAACTTTTTAGGATATATTCTGACTCACTGAAATCCTGCTGTCTACCCAACAGGCTGACACCTTTTTATTGCTACTCCATCCTCCCTGCCTCCTCTTACTATCTACATGCATTGAATCATTCTTGGCAGCTTCCGTGTTTAGCAGTTTCGTTCTTTCCCCTTGTCCTTTTCCCCATGATACAGTCTTTATCATCAAGGAAAGCACATCTTCTCAGTTTTTGCTAATCTAATTTGCCTCAAAGGTGGAAAATTGGGAAGGAGAAAAAACAGCTTAACACAAGGATGCGCAAGTTTTACAAGAATAAAAATAGAAATGTTGAGTAGCTTTATGCCACATTTGTATCAAGCTGTCAGATCATATGGGGTCCTGCCTTCCTGTGAAGACCAGTCTGAGGATCTCTGTCTTGTTGAGTTATTAGCTCAGCACTCAGGGGTAACTGGGATAATATCCTAGGGGTGCTAGAAGTTGAACTCCTATGTTGAAGAGAGTAACTTTTCTCAGCTAAATTGTATTTTCCAGATCCGTATTACTAGCCTTATGTGAAAACGTAGATTCTCATGCACTGTCTCTTTCAGTAGCCCTAGTTTGCTGACCACATGGGAATGAATAAGCATTTGAGAGGCCACAGCGCTAGAACACACAGCTCTGGGGATTAGATAAGGCACAGCCCATTCAACAACCTTCCTGAACTGATACTGAGGTGAAAGAATCAGGAACAGTCTGAAATGAGGACAAAACACTATAGAGTCTCTGGGTTATTATCTGCAACTTTCTGTTTTGCTGCCAAGTGGTGAGTAACAATAAAGTGAATAGGTCAGAAATATTAGCTTGCCATGTTGATATGAAAGCACAAGTTTCTCCAAGGTCTCCAGCCTGGTGCCTCTAAAAGTGGTAGACTTTGTCATGTATCCTTGAAGTCACCAGCTCATCAGTATATTGAATAGCACGGTGATGTCAAAGTACAGGCCTCTCCGGAGAACTGACTCAGGCCTTCTGTCTTGCTGGACTAGTGTCAAAACTTCTTTAGGATCAAACTGGATGAAGGCCAAGGAATAGGCTCTTGTAGAATTACTGGCACATCCCCTCGAATTTTCTGGGTTTATGTCAAGATACTGACAAAGTCATTCTGTTTCCCTCAGCTTCAGTAGAGGAGAGTGTGTAGTAGAGTATCCATTTTATTCTGCAGGAATTGAAACACTGCAAGCAAAAGGTTCTTACCCTTTTTCTCCTCTCCAGAGGATCTTGCATAAGGCAGAAATGAAACAGGCACTAAATTCACAGTAGTAACCTGGGTAGCTGTCCTTGTATCCAGGGCTGATCTGTTACTTGTATTAACATGGGAGGATCAGGATCCCCAGTATCTGAGACCTTCTCTAACTGCTCCTTCTTACTGATGAGTTTCTCATTTCCACTGCTTGAAATGAAACGGTAGGAAATAACTACAATTACAGTCATGAATAAGGAAACAATGCCCCACCCAAGGTAATAAATAAAATTGAGATAATTGTTCTACTCAGAGTTATAATGAGTTATAATCCATGTCTAACACGTCCTATGAAAATCTTGTTTAATATAAATTCCTCTGTATGTCCTGTGAAATCTGTAGGTTGTAATTAAGAAAACACAATATTCTTATCGCATCAGATTATCGTTACACAGAAAATTGAGACTATTATAATCTTTTTATGTAACAAGAATATTTTGAGTTTTTCTGAGCTTTCAAGAAGGATATTATTTTAGGCTATGAAAGATTCAGAATATAGAGAATGACAAATATATGTATTACAAAAAAATCATTTGAAGTGATGCAACGATGCCTGTTTCCTGACAGCAATGAGTCCAATATTAAGTTTTATTTAGGAATAAAAGAATCATAGTCCCTTTGATGAGAGTAGTTAGAGAAGCTAATGACAGCACAAAGTGGTGCTTGAGTCAAAAGACTGGCTGCTATTAGAAGTAGGATTAATATTTCAAAAGTTCCCAGAAGTGACCTGAAACTCTGTGTGCCGTTTTCTGAAGTGACAACAGTGAGTGACAGAAGCTTCACTGAAAGCTAGTAAATTTAGGCACTTAACTATATTACAGGTTTTTAAAAGCATTTAAGCACCTATGGTGGAAGACTTATGGGCTACACATTTTTAAAGATCCAATCATAAGTTACTTCTGAAATTAGACCTTAGGTTCCTAAGTGATTTGGGGGGTTTTGAAAAATTTTCTCTTCATACTCCCTATAAGTTATACATGTTATTGTCACTGAGCAATGTTTTTTAAGTAGTTCTTTCTATCTTTGTCCCATTTCACTTGAAAGGAATTAAAAACTGTAATGACAATGAATTTATTGTGATTTAGTTTTTAACCAAATAGACTGCTTGATTTATATGGTCTGAAAACAAATTTAAAAGGATAATATCTTAACTATATTTAGAAAAAAACACAGTTCAGTGTTAACAAAGCTAGCCTCTAGAGTTGATACGTCATCAGCCTGACATATCACTATTATTTTGAATGGAAACTTTCAAGAAACAAATAAAGAGTTTATTTCATTTTTTAATGTGTTCATGTTTTGTTCATGTAGCTTGCCTGAGCATTAAATAGGAAAGAATTGGTCTCATTTTTGATTCTGTAGTTCTACAGCCAGCCTTTTTATATTTAAAATTCTACTTTTATGAGTTGTAAACTGTATTTCCTAATAATTACTATAGATAGAAACAAAATCTGGTATATTTTTACAGGCTTAGTACATTTTGTTCTATTGTAAACCGTATTTCCTGATAATTATTATAGATAGACAAGTAATTTAGTATATTTTTATAGGGTTAGTACATTTTTATAGTATGGTAAACCATATTTCCTTATAATTGCCAGAGAGAGAAAAATAATTTATATTTTTATAGGTTAGTACATTTTTATTACTGTACAATATCTGCAGATTAAGTACTTTGTACTTTTTAAAGCAGTCACATTTCCTCAGTAACTATTTTTTTTGTAATTTATATAATTTACAGATGATGGTTTCTTAAACTTGTTTTCCCTATTTTGCATTACGTAGTTCCTATACAGATGCGTGTGCTGCTAATTTCAAAGGAAGAACAAAGCATTTGTGAAGCACTGTAGAAATTAATGACATTGTTAAAATGATGACAGATTGCTTTAATGGTAGATATGCACTTAATTGGAGGAAGTATAACAAAATGTGCTATTTCATACTACTAAAAAGAGTCAGTCAGGAGCCCATTTACAGTCTTATCTTCTTATCTTCACTCAGATCATAATGCATGTACAGTATGATAACTGATAGACATTGCCAGGCATGTATTCCTGTACAGTACATTCATTCCGACAACCCATTAAATAGTGTTTGTTAACCTTTAATTCAGATGTCTGCAATAAGATAATACAATGTAAAACACAAGTCAATGGAGGGTCGTAAAGCTGTTTCTGCTACAGTTTTTATTAGCCTGTTATTCAGCTCTGAATGCAGCTACACCCTGAAGCAAGTCTTGTATAAAAGTACGTCAATATATTATGATACAAACCCAACCTATAAAATCAATGACAAGTATTATGTCTGTTGCTATCACCTACTAAAATATAGATACTGTTTTTAATGGATGCAATGGTGCTAGACTCAACAATGTCGTGCTGTTAAGCTTAACCCCTTAGGCATGAAGCACACTTACAAGGATCCTGGACAAGGACTACTCATTGCAGTGTGTAACAACAATCAGAACAGTGTCTTAACTGACCACAGAATATGTAAGTGTTAAATCCCCTTTAAAAGGATATTAAAGCAAAATAGAATTCCATTCTACACCATGTGAATCTCCTTTACATTCAACTTAATAAGGTTAACCTGTAGAAAAAGGGGACATTCTATCCCATTATACAGGTATTTATTTTTTGATTAACAACTGGAGTGACTGAATGGAAAGTTTGCTTGTAAAATTTGAAAATGGCATCGAGCAAGAGAATGCTTAGAATTCAAAGAAATCTTGAGAAATTGCAAGAAGGATTTGAAATCAATAGGATAAAATACAGCATCAAGAACTGCAAAGTCGTAAGGGGAAATCTTCCCCCTGACCCTACCTGGTTGCATAAATAAAAACGGGGAGAAACAGAAGCAATAGAGACATTCAATCCAAGCTGAAAATACAAATAGTGCTATTTAAAATAAAATAAAAAGACAAATATCATCCTATAATGTAGGATGTAAGATTGTTGCACGTAAGACCAGAACTGATTGTTATCCTCTGCTAAACACCAGAGTTTGCAACCGGAATTTTATGTCCAGTTTCAAGAAGCATAGGGTTAAGGACGGGGAATAAAACTGAGTGGTGTAGAAATGCTAGAAAACACCAAGAAAAATCATGGGACACCTTGTAGAATATAAGAATTGTAAAGACAGATTGCATAAGGAAAAAAAGAGCTAATCTGCAAGTGCAGAGTTTTAGGGTTAATATGAAAGGAAAACCATTTTGTCACAAAGGATAATTTAATTAGGATAGGTCGACTAGGGATTTTGCAAAATAACATAGGCAAACATTTGTATACATATACTTACTAACAGTAGAGGAAAGGCTTAGATATTGCTGCAGGTCTGTGTCAACCCAACATATCTATGACTCTGTGAAAACATCCCTAAACTGCTTTTAACTAAAGACTGTTAAACAAAACCTCTTGTACAATAAAAATAATCAGAGCTCTGTAAAAATAGTTTTGCTAATTTATCTTCTATGAAATGACTCTTTATTGTATCTAAAGTAATGAAACAACCACTAATAATACAAGATTTGATTCAGAAGAGGAAAATACCTATAGAGTTTAGAACTATTGCATACTGTACTTTCTTGATTTATCATGTTCCTGTATAATACTCTACACAGTATTTCACAGAATCACAGAATCACAGAATAACCAGGTTGGAAGAGACCTACTGGATCGTCGAGTCCAACCATTCCCACCAATCCCTAAATCATGCTCCTAAGTACCTCATCCACCCTAACCTTAAACACCTCCAGGGACGGCGACTCAACCACCTCCCTTGGCAGACCGTTCCAATGCCTAACCACCCTCTCCATGAAGAACTTTTTCCTAATCTCAAGCCTAAATCTCCCCTGGTGGAGCTTGAGGCCATTCCCTCTCGTCCTGTCCCCTGTCGCTTGGGAGAAGAGGCCAGCACCCTCCTCTCCACAACCTCCCTTCATGTAGTTGTAGAGAGTAATAAGGTTTCCCCTCAGCCTTCTCTTCTCCAGGCTAAACAGCCCCAGCTCTCTCAGTCGCTCCTCATAAGATTTGTTCTCCAGCCCCTTCACCAGCTTTGTTGCTCTTCTCTGGACTCACTTGTCCTGTTGAAAGAAAGTATGTAATTTCTCACAATGATGTAACTATTGGCAGTACATTCACAGATGTCACAGCTGCTGACTGTTCTGCTGTTTGAATTTCATTTTCATATTTAGTTGATGTCAGGGTTGTTTGCTATACACTGTTTTGAATGGTGTGGAAAATCCATATCATTATCACATGATATGAGACTAGTTCTGCAGTAATTGATGGATGAAGTAATTCATTATGAATATGATGTAATGGAATAAGCACCATGATTTAATCATAGGAAGAGAAATGTGTGGAACCCACACAAAGGTATCACAGTCATTCCCATGATAAATAGCATGTGATAAGCTGTTTAGAAAACAATAATGCAAGCCAGAGAAAAATGTACAGAAAGGAGCCATACAAATTCCTTGCATGGAAAGCAATTGACTCCTAAGAACCAAAGAAGAGGTAGACTTATAAGAAGGAAGGGAAAGAGCAATGTCCTTGGATCCTTGATTTGTTTAAAAAAAATGATCTTGCTTGATAGGCATATTTTCAGGATTTAAACTTATTTCTTGGACCATTGTCCACAAAGCATTCTATATTCTATTTACTGGGGACCTGACTCTAAGAAAATGCATTTAGGATTATTTAGACTGCAGTGCATCCTTTTTTCTTTTCTTTTGGTATTTCCTTGAATGGAGAATTTTCCTTAAGTTTTTTGGGTTTTAATGAGTGTGTAAACTAATTTTAACATAGTCAAGATAGGAAATGCACTTTAATTTCAGCTGCAACAGCTTCTTGTACTAGAGAGATTAAGATCCTAGGTGGCTTGTTTTCTTCCTCCAGCTACAGGAGGCTACATGGTTGCAAGATCTCATCCTGCTGATGTCATCAGTAAGAATAAAAGCATCTGCTGAGGGACTTCAACCACCTTGACGTTTGCTGGAAAAGTAGCATGGCAAGCTATAGACAATCCATAAGGCTCCTAGAGTGCATCAAAGATAACCTCTTAACCAAGGTAACAGACATTTAATCAAGGGGATGCAATACTGGTCCTGATGGTCACCAGTGCAAGTGAGCTCATTAGTGACGTCAAGATCGGAGGCAGCCTGGGCTGCTGTGATCACACACTGGTGGAGTTCAAGGTCCTGAGGAATATGGGACAAGTGAGGAATGTAGTCAGGACTCAATTTTAGGAAAGCAGAATTCCATCTCTTCAAGGAGTTAGTCAGTACCACCCTCTGGGAAACACTCCTCGGGGACAAGGGAGCAGAACAGAGCTGGCAAATATTTAAGGGTGCTTTCCATAAAGCACAAGAGTGCTCAGTCCCCAGTTGTAGGAAATGAGGCAGGGAAGGGAAGAGACCAGTGTGACTGAGTCGAGACCTGCTAGTTAAACTGAAGAGCAAGAGGGAACTTGCACAGGCAGTGCAAGCAGAGACAGAGAACATGGGAAGAGTATAGGAACACTGCCTGATTGTGTAGGAATGGGGTCAGGAAGGCCAAGGTGCTGAACTTGACAAGTGAAATGAATAACAAGAAGGGCTTCTATTGGTATGCCAATCAGAAAAATCAGTACAGGGAGCGATATAGTACTTTTTGCTTTGTAATATACTTGTCACAGTTCACTGTTACTGTGTCACTAGTTATCAAACACCAGTACTGATACTATTACACTTCCAGGTCTTTAAATGCCATCAAGCAAGAGCTGAGCAACTGGGACTGAATGAAGGAAAAGTGAGTAGGTTATCCTGGTATAAGATATTTCAATGAGAAGATCACCATAGGTTTCCAGAAAGACGTTAAATATTACCAAATTCATCATTAAGAGTAGAGAAGAATAAAAGCATTTGCTCTTGATCTGCTGCCATTCATTGCAGAGTATTACAGTCATCCAGAGGAGAAGAGTCCTATCCCTTCCAAGCATAAAATACGTTCCCAGTTTTCAGATTTCATTTACAATATCCACTGATCAATGTAAATCCTGCTCTTGGAGGGTATGGGAAGCATAGTATCTGCTCCAAAGTGTGAAAATTCAAAGTGCTTCTTTTGATTTTCCTCTGATACCATGAGGTGTTTCATGAACAACAATAGTTGGTTCTCAGTTCTCAGTTTTACCCTGCTGCCACAAACCCTATCTCAAAATAACGTCTTCCTATCTACGCCAGAATGTGCCAGGAAATGATGGTAATTCAAATATGTTAATGACTTCAAAATGCCCAGCAATGAGCTGTCAACATCCGCAGGATCTCATACACTCTTTGTTGGGAAAGGGAATGAAACATGATGCATACTGAAATACATACTGCTCACTGTGCATCATTGTTTCAGCCAATGTCTAGGTATGAGTACAGTTTGTTTCATTATGTATATTTTCAGGACCTTGTTAAACACACAGCATAAAGTTTGTAGTAATGTCAATTAAAAACAGTCACATAAAATTCTTTTTCCCTCATTCTGATAGTATAAATAAAGTAGCTCATTTTGAAAATGCTAACCTAATGGCATCATCTCCTGGACTTCCCTTCGGGTTTGAAGTTTTTATACAGGGAATGACTGGATGCCAGGAACTATAAGGCACTCACTATTCTTGATGTACTAGGCTTGTCAGCAAGGTCTGTGAAAGGGAGAGATATCAGTGCTCCAGAAGACACATGGAGCTCCACTTGGCAAGGTGCAGACATATGGTATCAAAGGACATGGTTGCTCAGTGTATTCCTGTGGAGCAGCCAGGCATCATTCGCTCCAGATAATCAAATGTATTTTTCATTGTGAAACTGCAAAGCTAGAGCTTGCAACTCCAAAAGATGAAAAGGCGAAGAGATATTATTTGGGTAGAAAACAAAAAAGCTTCTTCTAGTTCTGTCACTGAAGTGTTCAGGTCCAGGAGGCAACTCAGGTTGAACAAAAATTGCTACATTTACAATTCAGATAGACATGTAAGCTCCGAGTAAACACATATTTGGGGGACTCAGCTAAGGCAGACAAGAACCACGACATCTTTTGAAGTAGGCCCATCACTGATAATTAAGAATGTGAGATTAGCTACCGTCATTTATTCTTGTAAACAGTGTCATTTCTTCCAGTTAAGATCAACTGCTTGTACCTCTTCAATAGCTTTACTAGCATTGTTGTCAAATTCTGCAGAAACTTTAATTAAATAGTCATCAAAATTATGGCTAGTTTCCCAAAGGATTGAGGTAAATAATTTACACATGGGTTATAAGAAAAGTTTTTACTTATTGAAATACTGTATTTCAAAAACGTTCCAAGTACCTAATTACAAAATATTTAAAACCCATCCTTTAAACAGTTATGCATTACAAAATAAACCGAAAAACTGAACTAACTGAAATTTTGCTGCTTCAAGCATTTGTATTTTTACAAGTGACATGCAAAGTTAAATTAAAAGCTGAATGGAGAAAATTTCATAACTGAGGCCTTGAACAAGAAGTCAAACATTTCATACAAACTGACTGAATTATTAAAAATATTTTTATGATTTTAATCTTCCTAATTAATTATATTAATGAATATTGGATCACACAAAGATGAAAAATAATACATTGTGAAATTCAAGATACTGGAACTGAATGTGCTGTAACAATATGTCTGGATCAATGAGCAGCACACTGAGGTATCTTTTACTTTATAAAAATAATTTTTCTAAAAGGAAATATCTGTAAAGGTCTTTTCTAACATTTATTTGTGGGCTAGATGTACCTCTTCCTATCCTGCCTTCTCACTACCGTTAAAAGGGTTCACAGATATGTTTTTAATTCACATTAAAAAGAAGTGTTCCAAAAAGTTCTCAAAATGACCTAGTTCTTTTAAATTAAGGCTACAATCCTTAATAATAGGCATCGTTATTAACAAATATTTTAATGAAACTTTACATTTTCCTCTTACAGAATACATGTCATTCCCATTGCCCTTAATTAATGTTATAGTTGATCTTTGGGAGAGGAATAGGCCCTTTAGCTATTATTTCTGAACTTAAAACAAAAAAGTCAGAACCTATTTGTGTTTCTCACTGAGGTAATTGAACCAAATTTCGTTTAACTGTTGTGGCAGATCGGAATCAAAACATGGAATGAGAAACTTGGAAATTATGAACATGTTGTCTGTTATTTTTTCAACACTATATCTCAAGATTGAACTAAAGTAAACATTATTAATGATGTTAAGCCAGCATAGCTTTTTTCCTGTCTCTCTGTCCCCCATATTAAGCACTTATCTTTTGGAATACACTAGTGTATCTTGTCAAAGGACACTTGCTTTGCTGGTGTGCATATATTTGTAGTGTTCTCAAGTTGTCATAGATATCTGTTGATTGTAAATAGAGGCCAATAATACGCACCTATTTACATTTAGTGTATTTACTTATATAGCACAATAATTTAGATGTTGCGGCTCTTACAAAATTTTATGAGAGCATTCCAATTCCCATCTTCCAGCTCTCATTGGAAGCTTGACGTAAGAAATTTTTAAAAACCGCCAAGATATTTCTACTGATAGTGTAAATTTTTAATTTAGGGGCATTTTTTTACAAGATTAATTTCCTTTGAAGAGCAGGGGCTATTTTATGTCTCTGTGCACATGCACTTGAACTATTTTCATAGAAATTTCTGGCAGTATTGCAGAATAAAGGATGTAAAAAAGATAATCTGAAACTACAAATAAAAAGAGTTTATTTTCTGAGTCTCAGCTGCCCAGTCAGAGTTATCAAACCAAAAGCAATGTTGGAAATAGCTTTTATTTACAAGTTTCTAACTGAAAAAAAATATCTTTAGTTTTGACTGGTCTAAGAGACTAGAATTTTTTATAAGTCTCATATACACCTTCCTGGGGTTTTTTTGAGCCCTTGTTCATTTAGTAGCTTTGCCTAGTTAGTATCCTTTCATCCTTTTCTGCTGTGTGGCTATGCAACAGCACATAGGCATTGAACAATATTCTGAGGCACATAATACCCAGTGCCTGAATTCACAGGAGCTTGTCTGGTTTCATAAGAATAACGTTCAGTCAAAAATCACAGTCTGGCATTGTAAAATAGGGTTGTCCATGTTGCATAGAAGAGACTGCAGAGGAAAGTACATTCTCATCATGAAAGAGAAGGGAAAGATATGTTCAAAAATAACCACAGCTATAGAAAAGGAAAATCAAGATCACAATCTGGATAAAAAAGTAAAATAAGAGGAACGGTTCAGTGTATTCTGCAAGATGGATGCTTAATTTTATCTTTCCCAAGCAAGTGTATGATGTTTTCAGAGCAACAACACAAAATATTGGAAGAGTCTCTTTTTTGTATTTCTCTCATGAAGGTCATGCTACTTACATTATACCTGTACATTTAAGAAGACTAGGTATACAGAAAGCAATGTATGTTGAGGCAATCTGATCACTCCGAATCACGGAATCCTCTGAAAAAATATTCCAGAAATGATATTCTGTAGCTGGCGCTGGAAGTTTACTCAAGCCAGTATCAGGTTAAGTGCCTGTGCATTAAACTGAGAATATAGGAATTCATTTGGTGACCCTGAAATGGATGATGTCAAAGAAAAATCTCATCAAAGACAGAAATTCAGAAAAGCACCTGCACTATTTCCCCACACACCTAATTTCCTACTCAAAAGGCTAAACTATACATTAAACACTGCCTAGTGCAACTGATCATATTTCTGAGAAGTGTTTATATGTGATTATGAAAAACAAAGATTCAGCATTGCCTGCTGTTCTTTGTGCCAAATATAGCTGGACAAAAGGGTCATAGTGTAGGTATAATGTCTTCCATGTGTTCCAATGAATCTTCACTATTACATGCCTTCCGAAAATGTGACAGGGAATAGAACGTAGATATTACAGCCATTCCCATAGCTGCCCTAATATGTCCCAGGGACTCGACTCTCCTAAGGAGTCTAAGAATAAGAGAGGCAAAAATGATTCCTATGTGATTGCTACTTAATCATCTGGAAACCATTAATCCAGTGATATTTCAAGTAGAGCCAGGCAAGCAGTTGTAATCATATATGGTACTCATTATATATTGTATTCAATATATATTAGGCTGGTGCCAAAATAACTGCTATATTTAACCATCAACTTTAAAGCAGTATATCTCAGCTTAGAATAACTTTAATTAAAATAAGAACCATTAGAATCTACACTTTTTTTTTTTCTCACAAGATACAAGTTTATTTATTCCAGTAGCATAGGATTCTGGAGCTCTTGAACTGATGAATTTGTCAAAGGTGTATTGAGCTGCTTGGAAAACCTTCTCTGCAGTAAGTTGTTGAGATTCTTGAAAATGTGGTAATCAGTGGTCTGATGTGGAAGCTGGGTGAGATAGAGTTGCATACAGAGTTCATATAGCTTCTGCAGAGTCATTTGTGAGACGTGACTGGGAGTTCTCATGGAGAAGAATTGGTCCATTTTGACTGACTAATGTTGGACATCATAGTTCTTGGTACATTTTTCAATTTTCTGGCAATACTCTGTTGTGATGGTTTCACCAGGATTCAAGAAGTTTTAGTGAATGATTCCACTTGTTGACCACCAAACAGTGACCTTGCCCTTCTTTTGGTGCAGCTTTAGTTTGGGGGAAGAGTTTCAGTGCCTCATCTCAGTTGAGCCATAGCATAAAATGTTGTAAATCGTAAAGAATTAATTTTCTGTCCTGTGTCTCAATGCAATCAAGAAATGAATAGTTATTGTTGTAAAAAAGAAGCACAAGGCAGACTTCATAATGAATTTTTTTTTTAATTTATGTTCAACTTGTGATACATTCTCTTGTAAACCTTTTTTGATACTCCAATTTGGTACAAATGTTGAACTGTTAGATGTTCAATGTGTAGTTCTTCTGCAACCTCTTGAGTTGCTTTGCATGTGTCCACTTCAATACTGGCCCTTAATTTGTTGTTGCCTATCACGGAAGGACATTTGTGGCCCTCCTCATCATCAAGGCTCTGGTTTCCGTTACAAAATCTTTCAAACCACTGTCAATGTTCATTGACAGTCCACTACCCAGATGCTTGGTTGATATTGCTAGCAGTTTCTACTGCTTTATGTTCCCTTTAGAACTCATATCAAAAAAATTGCTCAAATTTTTTTTTTCTATTTTTAATTTGATGATGTAATGGATAAGAGAATAAACAGTGCAAACAAAATCATTAGCATAAATTTCAAAATGGTATGTTACATGAACACAGTTAAATAAAACTTTAATCTAAAATGAGCAGCACAGTTTCCAATGACAAAACCAGCAATTATTTTTGCACCAACCCACAGAAAATTAATTGTTCCAATAAAAATTCTTGTAAAAATTATGCTAAATTTAATAAATAGCTTCAGCCAGCAAGAAAATGGAAAAAAAGAAAAAAATTCTTCATTTGAAACTTCTTTAAATAAACATTTCATATTTTCATATAAGTTAATATTCATAAGCTTAAAATAAAACGCACAAGCTGAAAAAGAAATAATCATTTTATGTTACCGGAAGCAGACTTTTTTCATGATTTTTCTGTGGGTCAGTAGAACCAAAATACAGCAAACAATCCTTCCTAGTCAATCCAAAATGATCATTCCTTTGTCCTACTTCCAGTTTTTTAGCCATGTCAGAGAACCAAAACATACAATTATTTGCTCAGCTGTAATTTTGAATGTCTATGAGTTGGTACCAGTGATAGGAAGATGAAGAAGTAGCAGATTAGGATTGATACTTCAAAAAAAAATCTACCTGTTTATGTTGCGGTGGTAGCTGAATAACATTTTAAACACCTCGAGCAGATTGATTGATTTTACTTACAGGCCTAGTTGAGACAAATTTTGTTGGCATGTCTTTGGTTTGGTTTCAGGCAATTCTAGGAATAGAGACATCCTCTTTGATATTCCTGATTTCCTGCATACTTCTAGTTGCCAATTTAATCTTCAGTGATTTACTGCAACGTTGCGGATTGTGGACATTTGTGTTTTCGTTGACATCCCCCTGAACAACTGCATGTTTCAATTGCATGTTTCCACTGTTACAGTCTCATTGCAACTGTAAATGTAGTCTAGAAAAGCCTTTTTTGTCTTTTATCAGAAACTGCGTTATCCCTGTTACACCAGGGATGCATGGCTACGTTATGGCAGGGCATAAAAAGTATAAACTTACATAACTAATGTTTAGAATAAGAACTGCCATATGTAATAGCACATCAGCTCTTATGAGTCATCAAAATTTATGTCTAAATAATTTCAATACACAGTTTTATGAATGCAATTGAATTATAGTCAAACTGGATAAGAATATCTAGCCAATCCACAGTGTTAAATTACCAGAAGAAGATAAGGAAAGAGTAAAAGTAGGTATATGTATGAGGTTTGACTCTTGGGATTATATCTCCCAAACTCTGGGCTGTTGGGCTTCTGAATCCAAGGTGGACATTTCACCTTTACTATTATATACAACTGCCTTCAATTACCTAAAAGGGGCGTACAAGAAAGCTGGAGAGGCACTTTCTTACAAAGGCATATAGTGATAGGCTGAGGGGTAGTGGCTATAAATTGGAGAGGGGAAGATTTAAGCTAGATATTAGGAAGAAATTCTTGACAATGAGGGTGGTGAGACACTGGAACATATTGCCCAGGGAAGTTGTGGGTGCTCTGTCCCTGGAAGTGTTCAAGGTCAGGTTGCGTGGAGCCTTGAGCAGCCTGATCTAGTTGGGGGTGTCCTTGCCCATGGCAGGGGGCTGGAACTAGATGATCTTTAAGGTCTGTTCCAACCCAAACCTTTCTACAATTCTATGATAATCTTTTCTTCTTCTATCCTATTTTGACCTCCACATTATTTGCTGGAAGTGAGTTAAGAAGAGGAAGTGATGCTGGTGACAACGGAGACTTACTTTACTTTGTTCCCTGTCAGCTGCTAGTTACGCTTATTCATTAGACCCTCCTGATTCTTCAATAGTATGCACTTGTATCTTTCTTCACTGTTCCTTATCACACATACATGATGATCTGAACTGCAGGTTTTTGCATTCTTTTTTCTTACTTTTCTGTTTTAAACCTGGTAATATCAAATATCTGAAATAAAGCAGTAATGTGCTCTATGATTCCTCTCTTTTATGTATTTATATAAATAACAGGATATTAAAAATAAAAAAAAATCCATCCACTTCATCCTTAAGTCAGCCCCTTCTTACAGGTAGAACTAAGTGTCTGATGTAGCTCTACGCTCAGAACTAATAGCAGAACTCATACAGAAAACTTGACTCAATTGCAGATCCTGTGCCTCATTGAAAATTTTAAGAGGAAAGTTTGCCTGAATAGTAAGTGAAGGAATGAGAATTCAGACTACTCCTTTTATCCTGAATGAACATGCTCTTTAGAAATTGAACACAAAATGTGATTATATGCAATCATACTAAATGCAGGGAAATAAATTCTACTTAAAAAGATGCAACATAAAAATTATAATTTTTTTCAAAATCTATGCTGTAGGAAAACACTTCATTCTGTAGCCAGGTTGTATTTTGTTACATCACCTTATCGGTAATAAATCTTCATTATTGCTTCGGCACAGGGTAAATATTTTTTTATGCAAAAAGACAGACTTTCATTCTAGGAGTGTTAACACTACACACAACCTATGGACTGGGTCTTTTAACTGAGCAAAATTAATTTCCATTTCTTGCATAGTATATCAAAAAAGTTTATAAGCAAGGAACATATATATTATAATTATGATTTACTTCTTGTCTTAAGAGAACTGCAGTCTACATAGGATGTATAAACTGCAGGTTATAGCCAAATTGAATCTTCTTAAAATATCACTATCAAGAAAATACGCTAAAATACAAAAATATCATTCATCTCTCTGTTGAAAGGATATTATTATTCAATGGCTTGGTGCTAAAAAACTCCATATCTGAATCTGAAGAATATGCTGGAAAGAGTAAATAAAATAGCAGCAGTAGATTTACTTTCAAAACTGAAAAAAAATGTCACATGTATTAATGTCAACAACTGGAATTTTACCTCATTAGGCAATTTCTGATCTAAGGCTCTGATGATTACTCTAATCAGAAGAAATATGCTAATTATCTGCTCTGAACATAGAAGGAAAAAAAGGTGTAAAATCTTCCTTTAGCCGTGTGACCATGTACTAATTGCATGTCATGTGTCAAAATAATGCAACCCACTTTGCCTAAAGCAATTAGACGTACAGAACTCTATTAATGAAGCTCTGTCTGTCACTAAAAATGTTTTCAGAGCTATAGTTGAAGATTAAAATATTAACTTCTCAAATATTTATGGTAGTTACTGACAGCATTTCAAAATGTTACTTTTAATAAAAGTATTTTATTCAGCTCCAGTTTTTAATTTGGATTTTATATTCAAAGACATCATTAACATATAGGAATCGTGGAATTTCTATTATCTCCACTGAGACTTCTTTACAGAAGGTGCATTAGCTTGTTGAAGTTTACAGTGCCTTTTTCTATTGTTATATAAACTCTTTCAGAACAAAAAAAATATGAAAAACTTGTCTTTTCTTCAGAACCTATTTAATGGGGGGGGGGGGCAGGAGGAGATTCTTAGTGCACTCTACCTGTTTCCTGTGTGTGAAAGAAAACACCTCTTCTTGTCAATATATAATTTAGTGCTTTTCTTCCTCTCAAGGTCATTGGTCATCTATGTTCATGAATACAGAAATTATCCTTTCACATACCCTTATTCAGTAGGAAGGCAGGGGTATATGTTGCCAAGCTGTTTATCAAATCTATCAGACATGCTGAGGAGAGCAGACTATTACATTAAAAAGCGTAATGCCTGCTCTCTATTGCCACTGCTCACCAGGCAGCTTGGGAAAGGACTTTGCACAAGCCCTCCATGAGCAATACAGATCTACAGCATACTGAGTACAGGAGAGGACAGTAGATATAACTGAAGTCCTCCTCTTTCCTGTAGTTTAAAGTATATTGAAGGTTGCTCTAGTGCTGTTACATTATACTTTCTGGTACCATCTTTAATACTACTCGGGTTTTTTTTTGGTTTTGTGTGTATTCTGCATCACTAATTTACAAGAGAAAAAAAACTTGTGCATGTACTTACCCAAATAAATTGTACCAGAATATTTATATGAATACAAGTTAAATGGACAAGCCCTTAAATTTTGTTCCATATAGAGACTGAGATAACTACAGTGATACTTGAGGATTTATAGCTTTACCAGGACTATGCAGGAATGATACCACTGTAAGATCATGGAATTATTGCCCTTCTATTGTGCCAAAAAATCAGCAAATAAAAAAGCCATGTTGTTAGCACTGCATCATTTTCTAGTACTATAGTGGTAAAACCTGACTGCTATTATGTATTAGTCCTGCCACTGCTTTTATGTTTGGTAGGGGTATTGCCTTGGTTTTGGAGCTATTACAGTCTACAGGAATCAATTATATGTACTTGAACTAAGAAGGATTTACTTGGTAACCGTAATGGGTCTGAAAGAGCCATTATGATCTGTCATGTCAAAAATGCACATGTGCCTACAGCAGATAGAAATAGAGCTGTGCAGAAAGTTTCATACGTAAAGCAAGCAATTTTTGTTAGTTTTCCTGACAAAACTAAACAAGCATTTGCTGCTGAAGTACTTTCACAACTTTTCATAATAAATTAAAATTATTTCCTGCCATTCCTCTGCCTTGTGTTTTGCTAAAGCAAACCCTGTGAATTGCAAGACAGGGAATCAGGGGAGCCATTATTAAAGAGCAAAGCTCAGTGAATCATGTTTTGGGGATAGATGAGACCAGTTAAAAAGAAAAAAAAAAAGTGAAATAAGTAGAAAGGAAGACTTTTTCAAGTAAAAGGGAGCAAATGTGAACTTAGTACTGCTATATACATCCATGAAAGGGATACTATAAGAATGAGCAAAGATTGGTAAGAATGAGCAAAAAGGTTGCACACAGCTTTAGTCATGCTATAAATGCATGTAAAGGACATCAGAGCATTTTGGAGCCAGATCAAAGTACAAATACGGCCAATGAAAACAAGGTTTCCTGTGCCTAATGCTGCAGGACAGATGCAATCTATAGTCCGTTTCTTCATCATCCAGATTTGTGGACCTTACAACAAAACACTGCAGCTCACTTTGCGCATGTCTGCCTAGACGTTCACTGAAAGCAGACAGAAGCACGCTGAGGGATTGTGCTCACATTTCTGTTTCTGACCTGGAATCAGGATGTAGAAAAGGAACTAAAAACATATGGCCCACCCCAAGTATGCCTGCCCAGCAGGGCAGACATGACACGTGATTTGGGATCCAGTTGTGCTAAGATTAATGTTGAGAGCATATAGGGGGCACCATGCATCCCATTGTGGCCTGAACTGACACCTAGCTTGCACCTAAAACAGTTAAAGAAGAAGATGAGATGCAAGCGCAGCAGTCACCTGTACAGCTGAAAGAAAAGCTAATGGAAGTGGATCAAGGAGAGCAAGATCTCATGATAGGAACACTTCATCATGCAGTGCTCACTAAGTTATTTCTAGCCACATTATTAATTTCTCCCTGAAAAATTTCCTGCTCAGGCAAATGAAGACAAGATGGCTGCATAACGATGTTCACTTTGTAGATTAGGAGGCAGTGGTGGTAAGAGGGGAATGATATCTGCAATGATTTCTTCGTGTTGATTCTCTTTAAAGATCTGTTTAGGTGATCAGATCTTATAATTTAATATAAGCAATGCCATATTCTTGCTTAAAGTGTGGACATCATTATTGTATTTTCTTGCAAATAAAACAAAAAGGCATTAAAAATAGGTCTATAATTCATGATACCCATTGATGTATTACTATTATTTTCTAATACAGAACTGCATTTAGTTTTATTATTGGATTATATATCTTTTTTTTTATTTTTTGTATATTGCTTTAAATAATCATACCAAAGTTAATCAAAGCACTTTCCTCAAAATACCATTTGTTAGGTACAGGCTGAAGAATGGTCTATGGTGGTATAGCTAAATGGTTTACAAGTTGCATGTTTGTTTATTGGTCTAATTTTCAGTAATGAAGGAATGTCATTTAGAATGTAGCAAAATCTTTTCAATTCCAAACCAGCATATCCAAAAAAAGAAACAGAGATTTTACTTTTAGCTCATCTTCAGATTCACAAGAGACAATAAGGGAGATTCATTAGGCCATTTGTTACTGTCATCTGCCATGATTCAAAATGAAATACTAAATGTTTCATGGACGCAAAAAAAGAGCAGTATTTGTCTTTGTGTTGGCTATGCAAAGGCTGTATGGCTTTCAGCCTCCATACAAGAGGTCTGATGGATGAAACGGGGAAGGGTGGTGCCATCTGAATGATGATGGGCTAATATCATCATCCTCTTGTCAGCTGTAATAGGCTTTTCCTCACAGAAATAATTCATAAAACCGCTACATTATATTCTATCCCTGACAGGCCCTATCTATCCTGCAACCCAGCAGGCTCACAACTAATAAGAAAATATGTGGTTCAGAAACCTTGAAAAATTAAACAGGTAGTTCATGAACAATTTGTTTCATGGGGATGTTTATTATGTTTATTAAATATTGAGCCTTTAATGTTTTCCCAGTACAGATGATATCATAAAAATGCTGACTTAAGCCTCAGTTGTATTCTTAGAAATGGGCTTTTTATAGCTCTTGTACTACTCGGTAAATAACTAAATTGCAGTGGTTTATATGTGTACACAAATTGAATTTATAGGAAGTCAGTATATTTTTATTGTACATATGCAGCTTGTTTAATATATTCATAATAGACGCATACAAAATACCAAAATATTGATCACATTCTTTGGTTTAAATGAAGTTTTGAGAAGACTAGTATTTCAGAGCCTCAAGTAGGGAAGGTCAGAGATTTGTTTTATTGCTTATACTAAGGGAGAAACACTGAACTAGGTGTTTCAAGTGTCAAGGCAAAAACTCTGAAGGCTCTAACTATTGACTTAGCCAGGAATACTGGTCTGCAAGTATAATTTTTATAGAAATTATTCAGACAGGTTCTTATTATAGAAAATATAGGATTAAATACATTACTCAGGCTAAAGCAAATATGCTACTATGCCTTTCTATGAAACAATGGAAGGACGCCAGAATTTGGTCTTCTTACTCAAGGCAAGTTTCCTATCACTGAACAGAGTGAAGGATTGGGCTCTGGAGAAGACCTTGAGTGCACAAAGGAAATATAATGAATATTACACTCTTTTCATGTCCACATCTTTTTATCCCAAATTCTTTGTTCAGCATTTATTGAATAATTGATAATTCTGTGGCAGGGTATGAAAACTGGCAAGTAGAAAACTTCCATTCTTAATGAATTTGTAATAATAAAAAATGCTTATGAAATTTAAAAACTGTATTCCATAGGCATATTACAAGGAGTATGTGCATGACATGATTTAAAAAAAAAAATGTACAGATCTTTCATTAAATCTTTCAGGAATCACAAGCTGTTCTCATATCCTTCTCTTCCTGGTAAGAGGGTAGATCCTGTATTAAAGAATAAGATCACCAAGCACACAGACAGAAACTCTCTAGAATCGACATGATTTCTACAACAGGAAATTCTGCCTCTCTTACCTGCTGGAGTCCTGTAAAAGTTTCAGTAAACACATGGATAAAGAGGATACAGAAGGTGTAATATATTTGGATTTTCAAAAAAGCCTTTAATGGGTTTTGTAAAGAAACCAAGGTACCACAAGTGTTGAGAAAATGCATTTTACGGATTTCAAACAAGTTAAAGAATAGGAAGAAAAGAGTAAGGGGTTTGGGATGTTTTACAAGATGGATAGTTTATTTTCAACAGCAAGATCCCTGAGGGACAAACACTGACACTGTTTTTCTTAAATATTTTCATTCATTACTCAGAGAAGACAGTATGCAATGAAATCTCTGGGGTTGAGGATGATATCAAGCTATTCTATTTGCTCAAATGTCATTGTCAACTGGCCCTAGGAATTTCAGAGCTGAGAAGAAAGATGGTAAAACTGAGCAGAGAAGGAAGATGGTGAATGAACTTAATTGTAGATAAATTTAAGGTAATGTATGAGGGATTAATAATTTGAGTTGTGCCCTGTAATGCTGAACTGAGAATGACCATTCAGAACTCAGGAAGGGCATCTTGGAGTCATGTCTGGCAAGTCTCTGAGGTTGTGAGCTCAGCATACAGTCAAGACTAAGAAAATGCAGGACATAATCAGGAAAGGTTTTTAGAACAAGGCAGAATATATAATTTTGCTGCCAAAAAAAATGTACATGTGTTCACATTTTTAGTACTGTGTGCAGTTCTGGTCTTCATGTCTCAAGTGAGATGCCGTGAAATTAGAGGAGAAACAGAGGAAGAAATTAAAATAATCAAGATAATGCATCAACAGCATGTGGAAATGTTAAGAAGTCTGGGATTGAAAAAATGGCTGAGGACAATTGTAGATGATATTTCTTACCAAGTGGATAACTTGAATGTGGAATTGTTCAACAAGTCCGACACAATATGAGAGCAAGGACCACTCACTACAGACTCTAAGGAGACATCTACTACAAAGACAAATATGCATAGAGGAGATAACTTTAGAAACTTTCTTCCACAGAAGGCTATGGAGGACAACTCATATAAACAAGTTCAGGAAGAACAGATCCATGAGTAGCTCTTGAAAAGACTAGGGAGGCATGTACCTTCTAATATCTCTAATGCAGCAATTCTGAACACTGAGGAAGTATGAGGGGAACTGAGAACTGACTGCAAAAATCTGTGGGCTTGTAGAGTGTCCCTAAGAGTGTCTCCCACACTGCTGACAGAGACACAATACTGGACTATGCTGACCATGGGTCTGAAGCAGTAGGGCACTTCTGGTATTCTTAACACATCTTAATTTTGTTCCATATGTCTGTTTTCTTTCTCATTTTCTCCAACAAAAGTGTTTGTTTATTCTTTGCTTTTACAAAGGTTCTTAGTACACACCACTTCTTTTGAACTTCAAGAGTAAACAGTAAAAGTCATTTCCATGTGCTGTCTCCCCATCTCCAATGGAAACATCCTTCATTTTTCCTTAATGGACCTGGAAAAAAATCTCTTGTTATATGAATTCTTTGTAATGAATTTTTTAAACAGAAAAAAATTATTTTATAGAGCCACATGGCTATCTTGCTGTCTCTCTATCATGTAAACTTGTTTCTATATAAGCCAGACCACACAAAATCCAGTTATAGTAGTAGGCTCTCAGACTGCATGCCCTCTTCATAAAGAAAATAATTTACCTTATTCTTTGACAGGACAATGGGTTGATAAGACGCATTTGGGACACTAATTGCAGCCTCTGTTTCAGAACTCACTCCATTATTTATAAAACTTTGACTACTGCTAAAAGTTGGTAAAGTTGGTCCTTCTCTGATGGCAAGTCAGTTTTCTGAAGCGATGCCTCCCTGCTGATCAAAAGCATCTGGGTTTGGCAGCAATGGCACTATGGAAGGGCCTTGTATATCTTATGTGCTTGGCTCAGTATCGCAAACCATGATATTTGCTCTCCATCTCTCCCAGATGCCCTATAGGCAGACTGTGTGCTGGGGCCTCATGGTTTCAATGGTCATTCTCCAGCAGAGACCCCTGATCTGGGGCACAGATCACAGAGGTATGTGCTGCTGTTCAGCTGTACATGCAGAAACGTGCCTTGTATTATGTCACACATGTTGCATGATCTGATGTGCTCTGACATACTTAGAGGTCCATGTTGTGCTGTGTCACTAATTTAAAGAAATACTGCTTCCATTGGTAGGCATTTGGAAGCAATTAATTACCCATGGATGGCACGCCATACAGCATGTACAGCTGTTGCTTATGTATGTAAACAGAAGAGAAATTAGATTTAATTGGTTTATGATAATGAAGAAAATGACATTTATTTTATTACAGTTTTTGTAAACTGAGACATTTGATTTTAATTTTTATCATTTTTTTGGAAATAGTGGGCAAAATTCGCCTAAGAAATGAAAAAATCCCAGAGGAACAAAAACTGAGGATGTTCAATTGTCTTGTTAGAAATTTGCAGGATCAGAGGAGGAACAGAAATATTACAGTAATGAATGATTAAATTAAATTAAAAGTATAACTATTGCTGCAATTCGAGCTAACTCCCAAATATGTATTGTACAGTACCTGTGTATCTTTTTTTGAAGAAATACAAAGTCCAGATTTCAATGGGAAAAACTGATATAAATTATTAATCACTGTGAATAGAATCATGGAATCATAGAATGGCTTTTGTTGGAAGGGATCTTAAAGATCATCTAGTTCCAACCCCACTGACATGAGTAGGGACACCTCCCACTAGATCAGGTTGCTCAAAACCTCATTCAGTCTGGCCTTGAACACCTCCAGGGATGGGGCATCTGAAACTTCTCTAGGCAACTTTTTCTGGTGCCTTACTACCCTCACAGTAAAAGGTTTCTTCATAATATCTGATATAATTCTACCCTCTTTCAGCTTAAAAGCATTACCCATTGTCCTGTCCTGGCACTCCATGATAAAGAGCCCCTCCCCAGCTTTCCTGTAGGTCCCCTTGAAGTACTGGAAGGCTGCTATAAGGTCGCCCTGGAATATTCTCTTCTCTAGGCTAAAAAAGTCCAATACTCTCAGCCTGTCTTTGTATGGGAGATGTTCCAGTCCTCTGAACATCTTCGTGGCCCTCCTCTGGACTCACTTTAACAAATCCATGTCCTTCCTGTGCTGAGGACTCCAAAACTGAATGCAATACTCCAGGTGAGGTCTCATCAGAGGAGAGTAAAGGGGGAAAATCACCTCCCTTGACCTGCTGATCACAATTCTTTTGATGCAGCTAGGGACACACTCAGCATTCTGGGCTGCAAGTGCACATTGCCTCTCGAGCTTCTCATTGAGCCTCTCACCCAGCAACACCCCCAAGTCCTTTTCTTCAGGGCTACTCTCAATCAATTCTCTGCCCAGACTACATTTGTGCTTGGGACTGCCCCAACCCACGCGCTTGCCCGTGCACTTGGTCTTGTTGAACCTCATGAAGCTTGCACAGGCCCACCTCTCAATCCTGTCAAGGTCCCTCTGGATGGCATCCTTTCCCTCCAATGTGTTGACCACACCACACAGCTTGGTGTCACCAGCAAACTTGCAGAGAGTGCCCTCAAATTCTCCTATCCATGTCTGCAACAAAGATGATAAATAACACTGGTCTCAGTACTAATCCCGATGAATGCCGTTCATCTCCTGTCTCCATTTGGACATTGACCACAACTTTCTGAGTGTGATCATCCAGCCAATTCCTTATCCACTGAGCGGTCCATCCACCAGAACTGTGTCTCTCCAATTTAGAGGCAAGAATGTCATGCAGGACAGCATCAAAAGCCTCACTCAAGTCCAGGTGTATGACGTCAGTTACTAGTAGGCCACCAAATTCATAAGGCATAATCTGCCGTTAGTGAAGCCATGCTGGCTGTCACCAATCACCTCCTTATTTCCCATGTGCCTCAGTAGAGTTTCCAGGAGGATCTGTTCCACGATCTTGCTAGGCACAGAGGTGAGACTGACTGGCAGGTTGTTGCCTGGGTCTTCCTTTTTTCCTTTCATGAAAATGGAGGTTATGTTTCCTCTTTTCCAGTTAGTGAGAACATCACTGGACTGCCACAACTTCTCACATATGATGGATGGTGGCCTAGCAATTTCATCTGTAAGTTCCCTCCAGACCTGTGGGGTTTTTTTCAAGTAAGGTTTTTTAAAAAATTTCCACTTGACACTTTTCACAGACAGGGCCAAACACATCCCTCTGAATTCAATGGAGGAGGGAAATCAAGTCTAGATATGAAGTTTGGTGGTTTCCTCTATCTCAAAACCAGCCTTGGAACAGAAATCCTGAAACTCTGGAAAAAAACTGAACTTGACTGTTCTTTTCATCACTGCTAAAATTGTCCATGTAGTTCACCACCCAGTGAGACAGAGAAATGTCAGCTGCTTTGTGTATTGATATAGAAGTCAAAAGGGTGTAAAGTGTAGAGCAAATACAGTTTCAGGCAGATACTGTAAATTATTTACTCAATTATAAAACAGTAAAATTGTAATAAAAGCCTAAGTTCTGCACACAAAGATCCACTATTTGAACAGTTGAATTTGGCAGCTTTCAGAAATTACACATATTGAGAGACAAGAATACACTGTAAAGCAAAATTGACCTCTTTATGATAAACAGTACATTACACAGAAAGTTTGTGTAAACGCAATTAATGTAGGATTGCTCATTGAAACCATAAACTGATGACAGACATTTTCATTGTAAATGTTTCTGTATATCAGTGTGTTGTGAAAAATATGCCGTCTAACACTACTAATTTGTTTTATTTACCTTTTTTAAAAAAAATCTCAGATACACTTAGTAAAAGCAGGGTGTACCTGTCTGTCAGCAGAGCAACCTTTAGCATTTATTCACCTCCGGTTCCTAACCACATGCCTGGAGCAGCTGGCAGACACATTCAGGGAAACAACTGGTCCCTGTCAACACCATCCAGCCTTCTGAGGCCAAGCAGGCACTTAGAAAGTCACAAATAAAGACCAATGTTTTGTTTTGCCAATAGCCTGGTATGTTTTCCCCTCCTCTTTTGTTCAGAATGTGCAACACCATTAAAGGGACCTGATTAGAACAAAGAAACAGAGATCAGTGTAACAATTATGATAAAAATGAAAATGCATAATAAAAAACAAACCCCAAAATCAGGACAATAATGCCAGGTGAAGATAAATACGCGTCCACTGGGAACAATTACATAGCAGATGCATCCAAAAATTCATTATCAAGGTATAATTTGACATGTTCCTAGTAATGTTATTCATTGCATTTAGAAATAATTCATCACAGGTGTTGTGAACTAAAATGGCATACAAGATCCTTATGTTATTCATGGCGACAAGAGGAAATGTCCACTTTGTAAACATACATTGCATCCAATTTTGTAAAATGGTTTCGTCTTTTGTTGTGTAAATCCTTCTGCTATGCTGGATAAATCAGATACAGAGAAACTGCTTTCTTTCCAAAGCATATTTATTCTCAATAAAGGAGTTGTAAATATTCTATTATTTTATTTCCCTTTTCTATTTTTCTTCTTTTTCTCAAAAATAAAGCACCTAATTTTTTGAGCTCTTGTTTATGTTGTTGATTTCACTGATTTAAGTTAGTGTACTTCTAGTGTTGCAGATCTTGTTCCTTTGAGCTCATTTTTAATAATCAGATTCCCTGGCAGGGGCAAGTCCTGTTCATTCAAGTATAGCATCATTATTTTAAATAGAAACCTTTCTGCATGAACAAGTGAAGAAGGAGTTGATGCAGGATATCTTTTTCTATAATCCAGCTCAAGGAAAATCTCTTATTTAAACTTTTTGTTTATTGGTTCAGAGTTAATTCTGCAATGAAGTTATGGGGAAGTTCACTTGTGTGAGTATTAAAAATCCAGTCATCAGTAGAAATTAACAAAAGGCAACATTTCATTCCAGGTTAGATTTCACAAATCATGACAAAATGAATAAATCTACATTTCTCTTGTAGTCTGAAATTCATAAAACAGATTAATTGTCTTTATAATAAGCTTTATTACAATAGTGTAGCAATAACTGATTAGCTCTTGATACTAGCAAGCAAGGGACCCAGCAGCAGTATTTTTTGTTCCTAGTATGCTCTGTCAAATAAAGCCTTCAAACAAGTATATAAAGATGAACACACATTTGAAAAAGAAAAAATTAATAATTTGTCCTATCTTGTCCCAATCATTATTTGCCAAGGATTTCAGAACACTGGTGTGAACATCGTTGAAATATATTTAGGCAATTTTTGAGTTAAAGATTGGTTGGTTCATACTGAGCAATTATTGTTCCTTGCTGTGCCTTTTCCTCACCATGTTTGACCACTAAACCAAATGCTAGGCATAGCCATACAGCAATGCAGTAGCACTGCACAGTTTTGCATCTGACATGATCATAGCCCACCCACATCCACTGTGACACACGCAGCATACATCACCCAGACAACTGAAGAAAATTACTCTCAGTACCTTTTTTAGAGTAGTGAACTGCAGTTGTGAAAACTATTCATTAAGCCTATGAGAGACAATTTGAAAGCAAATATGACTAACGCATAGGCTGGAAGCTTCCACTGAGGAAACCAGTCAGAATAACTAGCAAAATAACTGAATTCCAGTCTCCCCACTGCCAGATGAGTGTTGTAATCACAAGGCTAAAGAACAGCATTCAGTCTCTGGTTGAGAAGTATTGCATGAAAAGTGAAGAAGATTCAGCTGGACTGAAATCCCTACTTCTTTTTAAAAGAACATATAGTTTGAGGCATAAGGCAGCCGTTGAAATAACTGGGCACTGAAAACACGTGTCTGCCCTGAATGACTGCACAAATTGTTTAACTACTTTCTTGGGTAGAAGGGAGATATCATCACTGATATGTCCTCAGGTGGGTGTGTTTTGTTTGTGGGGAATGATTCCCTTTCAACTCCTATTTTTACTACTTTAAAGAAAGGGGTTACAAATGTACTTTGAGGTACATATTTCAAAGTAAAGACACTTCATACTTCCTTGTAAGCCACCAAAATATTGACTGAAAAATGACTGCTTCTCAGACAAACCACTCCACTGTTAGTATTGGCATACAACAGCTCAGAAAGCCTGAGTATCTGCTTCAGGCTTGCGGACTCTGCTAATAAGTAGCTGTAAAATGATGAAAGAACAGGTGACAGCTGAAAATTGTCTTCAGAATTTCTCCTCTGTTCCCTGTGACTGCTGGTCACCAGTTTACATTCATCAACTAAATATCATTCAGCTGGTAAAACTACTAACCCTACCTCCTGCCATGATTAGTCAGGTTATGACACCACCCTCTTGTAGTGATATCACCAGTTTTCTATGGCTGAAGATAGGAGATGATGACTTGAAACTATTAATGCTGGCTTTCCAGTAGCTTGATGACTCTTATCTATCATAAAGATGATGAGAGGATATTTAAATTTTCCTACCTGCCTTAGGGAAGAGAGTGATGATACTGTGCCGTTCTTGTTTTTTTCAAAGGAGGAATGGTTACTATCTTCAAACATGTCTTCTTCTTTAGAGCCTTAGTTACAAACAATCAGACAGTGGGAATATGTTAATATAAATTATTTTATGGACAAAACACTATAAAATAATACATTGATACTGTAAGAATGGACCAAGTAGAAGTAAAATAATATTTTTTTAAAAAAAGATGCAGTGGTTAACTAAAAGCTTGTAAACAATACTGTTCAGTAAAGTGGGAAAATGAAATATAGGTCATGAAAGCTCTGACAGGTTTCCCTCTACTGTAACTTCTATTCTTTTCTAATGTAGGAAGCTGTTTTCCTGCAACTAGGCTCTGTAATCAGCCAATATTTTTACCTGCTGAAGTCAGCCAGGGTCCAGAAACATAACTGTCTGACTGCAGGACCAAGATCCAATTTTGAGATATTAAATCATGAAGGGCATATATGTAAGTCTCCAAGGACATTTACGTAAGTCTCCCTCTCTACTGAAACCTGTCATGAAACAAAGGGAGCGCACTATCTCTTAGAGGAACTGCACAACATTGTTCCATCCTGTCTATTTACAGGGGTAACAAATAGCAGCCTGTGCTACGAGACAAGGTAAGATAGTTACAGCCTAATTTAAGGAAAGGGAAATGGGGAAAGGAAAAAGAAAGGGAAGGTAGGGCAGGATAGAGAAAAAAAAAAGAAAATAAGCTAGACCAGATTTCTCTTTGTGAACATACTTACCTTCACAGTCCCTTTTTACACTACTTGTCTATTTCCTTTTTAAATTAGGTATGCAGTGATTTTTTATATGAAGACATGCAGAGTGCACCAAAGTTTCACAATTGTAAAAGTATTTGTTATTGACTATTCATCATCTAGTACGGGTAATATTTTTATTTGTATGTTACAAATGTGTTAGTCAATGAAATAAATGCCAGTATTTTAATATGGGCAATCTCTGAAGATGTCTGAAATATATTTTTGCAGGTTTTTTGTGAATACAGACATATACAGAAGTTAAGAATGCTAAAAAAAGATTAAATATGCTAGATAATGTATCTGTAAGTAATAATTTGGCTAGGTCCAGTGATATGTCAAAGATCACTATTAGAGCCACACAATAACTCTTTTATTCCATGTATTGTACTCTATCATAAAGCTACTCAGCAAGTTATGCACATTGCAATTCCATATACTTGTCTGGAAGCAGAAGAAAACATTCATTTAAATTCTTATCTTGCTTTCATTATTTTCCTTTGGTATATTTCAAATAAATAAATTAATCAAATGTAGGAAGAAATAAGGAATAAAATAACATGGTTACATTATAGGTATTCCAATTATTACAAACCTCTTTTTCCCTCTAACTCACGATCTATAACAAACTATCTTTACATTTGCATGTTTTATACTGTAGATACTTGAGAGGGAAATATGTCAGTAAGCATCAGTTTCTAAGTGACTAGATTTAAAATCTTTCTTAACAAATCTTCCACTGAATCTTTTAACAGCAGTGTTAATAATGCTGTATAGTATCATGTTTTATACTTTCTAAAAAACAAATCAACTCACAATTGAAGATTTGGTGAACTCACACCACAACTTGGAATAAATAAACACAGCCAAAGGACAATGGTGTTTATGCTTACTTTTTCCTAAATAATATAAATAAAGAAGAAGGTAAAAATAAAATAATTGTTTATACAAATGGCTGAAGTGTATAGAGACAATTCATTTGGTTTATGTTTTTATCATTCTTGCATGAAAAAAAAGTTCTTCTTTCAGGTATGAAAGAAGTTACAATAAAAGGAGAATGAAGGAAATTAAACAAACCAAGGGACTTCCTATTTACACACCCTTTTCCCGCTCTCATTAGCTCAAATTGTATCTGACTTCAATTACACATAAACATCCTGTCAGCACTTCCCCCACAGATAAAGTGACCTCCTTCTGGACATGAATAACGACATCATCTACATGTGCTGTACCATTTGGCTTAAGTCTTTTTATTCTTGCAATTGTGGACAGTAACATAATCTGTTAGTTCTTATGCCAGAGGTGACTTCTTTTTTTTGTTTTGTCCTTGTACAATAGCACAAAACTTCTTTGCGAACTCCCTGATGTTTATATGTACTTCCTCAAATTTATCCACTATGATTTTTGATAACCTTATAGTCTTATTTAAAACTGCAAACACAAGGTTGATAAATCATTCCCGGCAATCATTTTTTTGAATTACAACACAGTAAGCTTTTTTATTGGGTCAGATATCTACAACAAAACAAATATGATGTGCCCATAAATGGAAAAGAAGTCAGCATTAAATTTTATGCTTTATGATACCAAATAATCACAGATATATTGGAATGTCTTTCTACCACTCTAGTTGTGGCAGAGCCATTTTAGGTGGTATATCATGCATTACTCTTAATACGTCTTATCTGTGAGTTTCCTGTTGTTTTGCAGAAGGAGCTATCTTGATCCAATTTTATATTGTTTCTCCAAGGTAAATTATTTGAGCAAATGAGCTTCTTAGGACACAATTCTGTATCCTGGTAGTCGTAGTCACTAGAATATTTAATGCATGTTCAAAATAAGTTGTGTAGTCTGAAAAATCCCTCTGTCTCCAGAAAAGGACATAGCTGGGCCTTCTGAAATTCTTTTTCAATTGTAGAAAAATTATTGCCATTGTAAAAAAAAGACAGAGGTTTCCTAAGCCAGTGGATCTGTCCAAATACTAAGCAGCTGACTGAGCTCTGAGGGTTTGAAAAGCCCTACTCCTCTTGTTCTTTTTTTTTCATCCCTTTCTTCATCCTCCACCTGAACTGTTCCAAAAGTGGAAAGAAGTCCAAATAATGATTTTCAATATAAACGAAATTTTTCTTCAGTCTCATCTTTATCCATGTCTGGTGCACTGTTATGTCCATTCACTGCTTTTCTTTTGTTGGCAGCCTTGTCAATATCTAGTATTCCACAATCTGTGGAAAGCCAGCTAGACAAATGTAGCAGTCTGCCTTGTTTACTGCAATGGTGTCTCATGTAAAGACGCTTAACGTGAAGGGCCTTGAGCCAAGCGGTCCATAGAGGAGAGGAATGAATATGATTTGGTATAAAAGGTAAACTTCATGGAGAGAGATCTATAGGAGGAAAGGGGCAGTATATGTTGACGGCATTTAAGTTTAGCTGGACAGAAGGCAGCTGCAAGGGAAAACCCCTCTGAGGTCTGGTAAAGAACTAAAGTGCAAGGATATCTTATCCCAATGAGATTAAAGAAAATTAAATCCCAACTAAGCACCATGTGCAAGCAAAGTGACTTATCTTGCATAAGATTTAACTTTGAAAGTTGATTGTGATGGATTTTTTTAATGTAACATTATTTGGAGCATAATTTTGCAGCAAAGAGTTATTCAAAACTGCATATGGCATTTTATAACACTGAAAATGCTGTAAACACTGGATTTTATCTTTGTTTATCTTACATGGAGGATACTAGTCTTGAAATGGTCCATAAAAATGGCACAGATTGTTTGAAAAGATTTTGTAAAAATGTTATGAAACAGAATAAACCATCCTTCCTTTTCTTTTCTCTTTTTAACCCCTATCATTTCTATTACCTCTTCAAGAAAGAAAGTGCAGTTTTCGTGTCAATAAGAGGACAAGACACTGTCCCCAGTGAGCAGTCAACTAGCTTTATAGTAGTTAATCTGTATTTGACATATCCGTAACATCTGTTCTCTGAAGAATTGTCTAGGACATCAGTGAATTTCTTCTTGAGTTCTGTAGAGTTTCTAACAAAGCTATAGGAGTTTATGCATATGCTCTACGAGAACTTTACAGTTACTAAACATGGTCACTATGGTATGGAAAATGTATAGCGGTGGGAATAACTTTTTCCTAAATGCCTTTACTTGCTGTGGTCATACCTTAACAAAAGAGCAGTTCTTATACTTCCTGCGACTTGACAGAATGCTACTGAAGTATTATGCACATAAAAGATATACTAGTCAAACACAGAATTCTATGGATGCAGTAAGTTGATCCAGAAATTTAATTTGGTAATGATATAAACTCTTTATTTATCACAACTATGCAAGTTAGTCTTTGTTTCTCAGAATATTTATGGATTTAGCAATACCTGTGTACATATGCTTTATTACACTTAACTCTTCAAGTTCTCTTCCTCATGAATATTTCAACCATTTCAACTATCTGAGACAGAAGGATAAAGTACCATGTTATTCAAGTAACCAGTAACATCAAGTGAATAACAATAGGCAGAAATAATCAAAACTATAGTCACAGTCGGCAATTGTAAGGCTTAAATTGTTTGCATAAAAAAGAGAAACAACATGGAATGAAAATCACTTCAAAACCACAAAATCCCTGTTTATATAAAATATGTGAACTGAGAAGGGGATAAATTCATTAAAAAACCAGAGCTGCTGCAGGTAGTTTACATAGAAGAAGTACTTCACCAAGCTCTAATAACAATGTAAGCAACCTTCAGTACCCAGAGCTTTAACAGTATTCAGAGAAGATTGGATTTATCTTTCCCATTGATATTTGCCTGTTACAAAAGAAGATATATTCTTAAAACACACATAAACCTAGAATGAAATAATTTGTAAGCAAAGAAGCTCAAAACCCGGAAAATAATACCTCAATCTTCCAATATTCTTTTTAGTCACTGCACCATAGCATGAGTAATTTTGAAACTACAGCATTCCATTTATTGTACAATTATGTTATGTTATTTTCTTGTTGCCGCAAAGCTTCCAAGAAAACATGCTCCATATATGCCTAAGCATTTTGCCTGGTATGAATATTTGCATTAAATAAATGAAAATTCACCTCTTTCTAAAGATATCATGCTGAGACACAGAAGTGTTCCCTGCTATTAGGAATGTGCTTGTACAGATCTAAAAATTGTAAATGAATTTGTAGATGGTTGGTTCCATTTAAGTAAAATAGACTGAGCATAGATCTTTATGAAATTGTGTTTACTTAACCAGAAAACCCAAATATTTCTGTAAAACATACTTTCAGGTTTAACTTCAAATTCCTGATTTCTTGTGTATGTATGATTTTATGGAGATGTACTTAAAAGCAGTATTTCAATGGCAGTCTTTAGTCTCTTTCTTCAGCAACATTTTAGGGTACAGGAAAAGTTTCAGAAGACTAGTGAACAGTTTAGATACATCCATGGTATAGCATCTAGGGTAGAGATTTATCCATTTATTTCCCCAATATTGAGCTACCTAAATCATCAATTCACTTATAATGAGAAGTTCAGAGCTTACATTGTAATTATGCCTACTATTGTAAATTGAAAAAGTCAACCTGACTGTGTATTAATTCTATTAAATGCAGAATACATATTATTACATTTTATTTTTATTTAAAATTGCATTACTTTTCTGATTGGTCAATGAAGAGAAAAAACAACAACAAAAAAGGCTGACTGTGTATGTGTAATACACAGTGCCTAAGGTTCTGAAATTGGAATTAAACACCAATAGGGAAAAAAATCACATGGAGAGAAATGAAGCTTCAGAACAAATGTATTTTTGTGATATTGTCTGTAATTCATGCTAGATAATCATGAGCCCAGCAGTTAATGACCTCCACTCTGATACATTAAGTCCAACCAAAGATAATGGTGTCCTGCGTAAATTAACAAACCCAGTGGTAAACTTGTTTCTAGTTCAGCAGGAGACAGTCTGCAAATTAGCATTGGTTCCTAATAAGATCAGTGTCCTGCAATCTACAGTTCTGTAGTGTTCATAATGCTGTTTCTTTTCAGGTGAAAATTTTTTCTCTGGAGGACACTTGCAGAATACATTCTTCTGACAGAGAATCATCCTCACCCTAATCAGTTCCCTACTTGAAAACTTTCCCTATTTCTTACACTCTCATGCTGTGAGTGCTGCTGTGAGTTGTTTGGAATGATTATTCATTTGTAAGCTGCTTTAATAACATTTTCTTTAGATGTTGAGGTACCCAACAGAGCAAAGCAGAATTTGATTTTATAATTATAACTGTTCAGCAAAAGTAATGGTCACTCTATTGGCAATCTTTGCCTAATTTGTTCATCATAGTTTATTATCTTTTAAAAAATTCAACTAAACATTTATCTGTTACATAATTCAAAGGTAAATCATCATGAACGATATAATTCTGGGAACTACACCACATATAGCCCTATTATGATTAGAGTCAGATTCTATCCATACAGTTCTGAAATCAGATTGCTAAACAGCTGCCCTGATGTATCCTGCACCATTTAGGAACCAGCTCAAATACCTAGTTCTCCATACCACAGGTTGTAGTATGAATAGTATGCATAAATTTGACATTTTCTGCTAAAAAAAATATATATATTGAATATTTAGCAACATCACCAACATGTCTCAAAATAATTTCCTGGAGTTTCCCTTTCTAGGCCATAAAATCACTGTTAATTACTCCAAAGTCACATATTTAGGTTTTTTAAAATACTTTCTAATACTGGTAATGGTATTCTAGTGACAACCTTCAGACTAATATTCGCTAGTTTATTTGATTAATTCTTTCTCTCTCTTGTTAAAAACATTGTTAGTGGGCAATCTTTCTACTATTCAGCTATTTCTGTAGATGATCAGACCATATATGCCAAATAAATAAGTTATGTATGTTGTTCAATAGTAGATGAATACTTTTTCCATGAACAAAATTTCTACAGTATTAGATGAAGTCCAGTGAGGACATTTCAGCTATAATTTATGGTCTGAAAAAAGAGAACATTCTCTAATTTATCTGTGTATAGTGATGCATAATTATGAAGCTGGGGGAAGGGAGACGTTCCAGCATGTACCTGATAGAGAGATGAGAATGCGGTGTATTATTCGTACACTTCTAATGGGAGTTTTGTAAGAAAAAGTTTAATACACAGCTCTTGTCTGAACAAACCTCTCACTGTAAAATGTTTACCTTTAATGACATGAACTATTATTTCATGATTATTTAAAAATACACTTAAAGAGTTTTACATGTTAACCAGCTACTAAGAATGCCTTAATAGAGAACTAATTTTTGTTAGAGGTGTCTCAACGATTTGAATTTTATATGCATGCATTATGTTTTCTTAAAATGGGGAAATTATGCATCTGAAGGAATCTGTCTAGAATAATGGGGTTCTATAGAGGTTACTTTAATCACGTTCACCAGCAGTTATAGCTGTTTTACATCTTATTTGCAACAAAAGGGAACTCTAATTACCTTCAAAAAGAGCATAAAATGGTGTGCTTTGCTGCTGATGTAATGTTGATTTGTGAATGCTGCTGATAGGAACTGACAACTAAATACATGTCACACTTTTAAGAAATCAGTGGTGGTGACAGGATAACCCTCTTTTGTGACCCAGGAACCAGGAGATGGGGTATATATTTGCTTGCTAAGTAGAAGCAATTTACAGTTTTCACTTTAAAATAAAAATAAAAATGCTGTTATAGACCAGTTATTGATTATTTTTAACAACGCACTACTTCTGTTATGACTTAGAAGCTGCCTTTGTAAAGTAAACCTAGTGTTCACAATCCCTGGTTAAATAATAAGATTTTTTTGCATATTAGTCTCGTTTTTATTAATTACTGACTCTTTATTTTATCTCTCTATACATTTACATAAAATATCTATAATGAACATGTATTCACTACACTTGGAATAAGGGAAGTAAAAAAATTCAACATCTTGCAGTATGGTCTCAAATGCTTGCATTTCAATCTCACATTTATAACTGCAAATGAGAAACATGCATTGTACCAAAAAGTGCAAAACTCATCAATTAGGATTCAACTGTATGTCAACACCCATGCTACTCGTGCATAACAAGCAATTGACTTGTACTCTATGTCAAATATGGAATTAATCAACAGACATCTAAAACCTTTGACATAACTAAGATTTGCTATATGGCACTGTTTAAGTTTCATGGTAGAAAGTTACTACCTTACATCTCATGCCTGAATGCTATGCTTTTGACCTAAATATTGAGATAATTGCCCTGTATGAAAGTTTAGCTCTCAGCCTTTGTTTATTTAAACTAAGGACAGTAATTAAGATGCTTATAAAGGCTGAATTCAACCATATTTTAGCACTGCCAAATTCTATCAGCATTAATGAATTTTAACACCTTAGTAGGTCTAACCCTGATTGTAAAGGGTTAAAATGGTCTATATTTATTAATGTATACCTCTTGTATGGCACTGACTGCATAATAAATATTTGTACAATATTTCTTTTCATAAGTTTGCCAGCTCTGCATGCCAATGGCATTTGCATGTGTGACTGTGTATTAGTACGCAGTCAATCATTTGTGCATGGTTAAATACAGCTAAAGGTTGCCCTGAATTGAAGAAAAAAAAAACCCAAACCCAAAACAAACGAAAGAAAAACATGGTCCAGTTTTAATTTTATTCTACCCAGGCAGTCTATGGCTTAGAGATGATTAAAACTGAAAATGCGTTTTATCAGATGTCTTTCTAGTAGCAGTATCTCCTTCTGCACACTTTTTCTATCTCTTTGTTATAATCATTTACTCACATAACTAAAGCCAAATCAGTAGTATAAGTGCCATTATTTGCTGGCACTTTCACTTATAGGTGTTGTCTGATCATTTGTTTTATATCCATTTTACATTAGTGTCATGTAAATACTAGATTTGATCCAAAAGTTACTACAAGTAGCTTCAACAAACTACTGACTTTAAACAAAAGTGGGTATATCTCAGACTACAGATTGGTTTGGAGAGAGGAAGAACGGTCTTAAAAGCTTTTCTGTCAAGGTTCCTAGAGATTTGAAGTAACATTTTTATTAGATGTTGTTTATTTACTTTAATGTTTTACTTACTTTACATTTAAACAAAACTCTTGGACACACTATTTAAACAGACAAGCACGGCACTCTCTTGTTAACTACCTGGGGACTGTCTTTTTTGTTTTAGAGTCTATTTTTTGTCCCAGGCTACCCAAGCGTACTTTGTTGTAATTTTCAGTATGTTACTCAGATGGAAAGAAAATGCAGTTTTATGAGTTACTGAATGGTACGTTTCTGTTTTAAAAGCAATTTATTATTCAGATATGGATATGAAATGTTGGTTTGGTTTTTATTCCTTAACTTCCATGACAAAACTTTTCTTTGATTTTCATCACTGCTAGTTCAAAACTCTTTAAATGTGGGACAGAACCATTTATTTTTGAATACTTATAAAGAAGAATCTTAGTTTGTCTTTTGTGTATAGCACAAATCCACACTGGTGATTTTCAGTTCCACTTTTCCAAAAGAAATAAATACATGGAGTTGTTTAGCCTCAAGAAGAGGAGGTCTGAGAGGTGACCTTATTGCTCTCTACAACTACCTGAAAGGAGGTTGTAGAGACAGGGGGTGCTGGTCTCTTCTCCCAAGAGACAGGGGACAGAACAAAGGGGAGTAGTCCCAAGATACACCGGGGAAGTTCAGACTAGATATCAGAAAGAAATTTTTCACAGACAGGGTCATCAAGAACTGGAAATATCTGCTCAGGGAGGTGACTGAGTCACCATCCCTGGAGGTGTTTAAAAGATGGGTAGATGAGGTGCTCAGGGACATGGTTTAGTGGCAGATAGGAATGGTTGGACTTGATGATCCAAGGGATCTTTTCCAGTGTGATGATTCTATATTACATCTACAGATGAGACTATGTAGGATGAATTGACATATATTACCATTTGAAGGTAAACCCTTGTCTTCATGAAATTCAGTATCCCAAATAAAATGTTTTGTACTGTTTTAATTTGTTGGCATAAATATCTGTTTCTGAAAGTATGCTTGTTTCTAACAGAAAAGGGGCCCAAGATCAACTATGAGATTATATGATTCATCTACTGATTCATCTACTGACGTACTTTTGACATTTTACAGCAATTTTAAAGGACTTCTCTGAGACTTATGGTGGTCTCATAGTATGGATGCCTTCAGATGTAGGTTTCTTTTAGTATAAATTCCTCATAATCTAATTAGCACCTTCAGACTGGTGAGAGGGTCTAGTCAGCCTTGTCTAGCACTTGTTATGAGGCACTTTCCTTTTACTATACTCAGAATCTTTCTAGACATTGATTGAGAGTTCCTGGGCCATTAATGGCTCAACTGACCCCATTTTTGAGTCAGAACAATTTTTACATGAGAACTAATAAATATACTGAATTATGAATATACAGAAACAGAACTATTAAAAAAAAGTAAATCCTTATAATTTCCCTAGAAACATAAGCTTCCATTTATAACAACTTGAAGAGATCCTCTAGGTCTTTATATTCCTCCTCATAAAATAGGAAAACGGTATTTGATGTTGTTATGCTTTGTTTAAAATAATTAAAATAATAGTACTTGGGATCTTGACCTGTGTTTCTTTTTCCAAATTCCCTCTGTCTGGAGTGTATCCTTGTAAGGGACAAACATGGAAAATGAGCAATGTGATTTTAAGCATTTGGCACTTCGCATTTGCTTCTCCGTAAATAATTCCATTTTCTCAACTCGCTGAGTCCTGCATGAGCTTGGTCTGCTCCTCCATCAGACTGGTTCCCCTGTACTCCTACATGCCCAGCACTCAAATAGACTGACCAGTGCCTCTCATATTAAGCTCTCTCTTCACATTTCTCTCAAATTTTCTCTCAGGCTCCTCTTTGCCACCTCCTGTCAATTCTTGCCGGTACACTAGTCTTATTTTGCTCCTTATAGGCTCCTTTTTTTTTCCTTTTCTTTTATCAACTCTCATGAACTAGGCACGAACACAGAATGATTCTTTTTTTTTTTCCTCTTCCAGCAAGGAGGCATAGCAAGAAGGAAAAGGACCTGTCCCACTGCATGTGGAAGATGGCATGAAGCGTACAGACCCTACCCCAATATACTTTTTTCACCTCTCTTCTTTCTTCTTAGAAGCACCAGGTTGCTAAGAGAAGGAAAGCCCTTCCACAGCAGGCTTCACTGGCTCCTTTTCTCAGGAAGCAGACATGCTCAGGAGGCAGGCAATATGAAAGGTTTTCCTTGTGAAGGAGCCAGAATTTTTCAGAAGCCTGGAGGTTCCCATGTCATCATGCAATCTAAGCCAAAAGCCCATTGCTCATCACTACTTCAAGGGAGCTGACATTACAATGTGTTACTCATTAGCTTTGTTACAACTGTAGGTGGGAGCTCTCTGGGCTCAGTGTACAAGACGTATTATTTTTAAATGTCAACTACATATTAAGTGATGTTTCAAGCAATTAAAAAATTAAAGCTCAAAACAGAGGCACACGTCTGTCTAATAAACATGGACTTAGATGACAATGTATCTGATTTCACTAACATGAACACTCTGAATTTAGCAGACAGTTTGATACAGGGTGCTCATCTACCCTGCCTTGTACCTAAATATCACGTGCAGTGTCCTTAAACCCAGAACTTCCACAGGCGGCAGAGCTGCAACAAAGCCAAACTCAAGGTGTCAAGAGACTTGAACAGCAACACAAAGGAAAAGAATACAATTCATTGACAAGTTGTTTCTTTTCTTATTACTTAAGAATCCAGGGCCCAAAATATATGACTATAGAGTCTGATCAAAGCCCATTAATTCCCACAGGAATCTTGACATTGACTCTGATAGGCTGTGAGTCAATCTTATCCCCAAGTAGAACATATGGGCCCCTTGCACAACCTATTTCTATTCGTATTTCACATTTTTTTAATATTTATTTCATACATTATTCACAGTTTGTGATGGCAGAAAAGACAGTTTATATCCTTGACACAAAGAAAACAAAGAAAGAAATACAGCATATGTGTTGTCATTATTATGAAAACTAAGGCATATTGGGCACAATGCATTTCATTTTCATTATATTACAGGATTCTAATAAGCACCATTGATAGCTAAGTCACTTGTCCTTAGCACAACTAAAGAAGAAAGAAATGAAAACTTTTCAGGTTGTTTTTGAAAATCTTGTATACTGCTAGGCATTTTAGGCACAAATTTAATCTCACTTCAACATCACACATTCCTTTGATGACAAAGTCACGTATCTTTAGTCCCAAACACAAAAGTAAATAAGACATTTAGATAGTTTCTTTTACTTTGAAGGCAGTTTTTTATCAGAAAATGTCAGTGCATAAATTAGACACATTGAAATTTACAGTTCAGTCCAGCTCTAAGCTTAGCAAGGGCAATATACCTATGGAGACATAATTGTGTCTATCTGAAGATCTGCAGAAACAAATGAAATCGTTAAGTAAATATAGATTAGGATGGAAAGGCAGAACTGAACTGCCTCTCTGACAAGGACCCTATGCCCAGCCCTGTGCAATGTGTACAGCTGTAGCCAAGCTCTCATATTCATTTAATTTAAGTTATAACTCAGGTTCTCAGAAAATCGTGGAAATGTTGAAGTTCCACTGTATTTTTGTTTATCTGACTTTTAATTTAATGCAATTCATTACATAATATCTGTCAAAGATTTTTACTGAAAACTCCCAAATATTTCTCTCACACACTGCCTACATTTGCTCTCCATTTAGATCCGGCTTCTGTGCACACTAGAAATTAATGTTTGATTATCAGGAGGAAAAAGTTATTATGAAATCCATAGTAGCAATATTTTAAACAAATAAATGAAAACAGCTGGAAAAAGTCAACAGGATCTCTAAGTCAATAGTATAATGTCTCATGAAAACTATGGGCAGAATGTTTTCCATTGAGATGTTGCAATGGTATTTCTAACAGCACTCAGCTATTAGGAAAGAGAATACTAAATGAAAATAGTCTTTTGCAGCGATTTTTCTTTTGGCAGGAAGAAAATTAATGAGTATGATTTTTCTTGTGAGTCAGTGATGAATGTTTTCCATGTACGCTACTGCTGAGCTTCCTGTAGGTCATAACAGATATAAGTGGGAGGAAAAGATAGCTGGCTGAGAGAAGATCATAGCGTTAAGAAGATCATAGCATAGTTTCAGTGAAACAAGAGTACTCTATTTAAAACTTAAAGATACTCAGATTTTTCACACTGAAATGCAATTCACCCCCCACCAGAGTAATAAGGTCATATTTGTATGCATTTTATTTGCAGAAAAGTCCTCATTCATCAGCTCTGAATTCTATTAATCTGCATGCATGTGCTCTTTAATATATTAAAATAATAATTCTTACGAAAATTATTAGACAGAGTGCCTCTACATACATTGCTCTCCACTGAATAATACATTTGTAGAGATCTGCTACAGCCATAACCATTTAAACAGTTTAGACCACTGGTCCCACAGACATTACTATTTATGAGTTAAAGTTTTTTAGAAGCTTAGGATTTGCTGAGTTATCACATTATAATTTAAAAGAGCCAATAGGTAAACTCTCTTCTCTGAGACTTGTTTTTCTTTTAGATTTTTTTACTCTTTCCTTTTTTGCTGTAGGGTTAGGGCTAATTTTAGTTCTATTTAAAATAAGCAGTCTCCTGGCCTCTTGAGACAGCACACCAATTCTGCTAACAGGTGTCCATAACCCTGATGACCACTGTGCTAGTGCTCAAGGGGTGTGCACTGCCAAATAGTTAATACTCATTTTATTTCTCAACAACTGGCCACAGACAGACTCACAAGGGAACAAAAGTAGTGGATAATGCAACTAGTCTTGCTAAATGAAGCAGTGGTGGTCGAAATGCCTCATACCAATGTCAGAGATTAGCCTGATCTTAAACTTCACCTTGTGCCAGGGTCGTCAAGGTGTTCTCCCTTGCCCAGGTCTCCTTCCTTCCGCTTCCTTCTGTGTCACTCCTTCCCACCTGTTTGTGCACACAGGAGTTTGTACAGAGAAGGACTATTGGAACAGGTTTCCCATGGAAGTTGTGGATGCACCATCCCTGGAAGTGTTAAGGGCCAGGTTGTATGGGGGGTGTGAACTGGATCATCTTTGAAGTCCTTTCCAATTCAAATCATTCTGTGAATGGAAGGAAGGTAGGCACAGACTGACGTACGAAGCATGTGGTCTTCCCATCTCCCCATCACTTCCAAAACCCCTCCAAAGCCTTCCTGACCTTCCGAGACTTATTTTCCATTCTTCGCTCACTTTATTTTCCCCCAAAACACCTTTGCTTAATCTCACTCCTACGAGATTCTTACTCCTAAGAACCTAGGAATGTCTCTTTTGCGAAAGAAATTTTGAATTTCCCAATTCCAAAATGAGAATTATGCAAATCGTTTTTATCTCAGCCTCAAAAGCTGTTTTCCACTGTCTCTTCTGTTGAGGAGGCCTGAGCCAATTCTAATTAAGAAAAAGTAAAGTTTTCAAAATTATTTTAAAAGATTATAAAAAGAGCAAAGAATACGACAATGAGATGACACATAATGGTCAGAAGAATATGAGAAAGTAACACTCAAGTTTCTGGAGTAAAACTCTTTCTAGCTCTGACCTAAAAAAACATCTAAGATTTTGACACTCTTACAATATGAAGTCTTGCGTGAACAGATGTAACTTATATAAATGTTCTGTTTCCAATTATCCTAGAAGACAATTTCAATATACTTGAAGTGGAGTGTACCTGTAGAGATTTTACCTAACTTCCAAATAAGTGCTGTACTTCTCTTTGCTTGTTAAGAGCAGCCAGTCTGTGTTATATGCTCCTTCAACAACATTTCAAATATGACTTTTTATTAAAGTTATTGTGATTTCTTGCTTTCCTGACTCCACATGAGTAACAGGATTTATTTAATGTCTTTTCTCTCCAAGCCTACTTGTCATCCTGATTTCCAACTTTTAAAAAAAACCTCTTAATCTGGCTAGTTCTCTGATAGTATTTAACTTCTTCTAGATTACGGGGGGGGTTGTGTCTTTAAAAAAGGGAAAATATTTTAAGAATAACTTGGTGCTGACTACCAATGTGAAAAAAACTTTTAATATTACTGATTTAAGGACTATTATCAAAGGTAAGATTTTTTAATCTACTCAGCAATGTGAAAATATCATATTTGCAACAAAGAAGTATTTAACCCAATTAAAACCAGCAAAGAGAAGAAAATTCAAGAACTCAAAAATCTAGGAACAATCTTTAAAATATATAGTAATTTCTCTTATAGTCTCAATCAAATATCCAAGCAAAAATTTTCACTGTGAAAATCTGTACAGATACAGATTAGCATAACTTTTTGTTCAACAACTTTCATTAGTTAATAGCATAAAGTAAGTTTTAACTATTGTCATGACTAAAACTGGATTCTTAGTCTTCTTTTCTTCTAATGACATTTCGCATGACTGAGACTCCTGAAGACCATAATTCTGGTTTACATGACTGGAAGGGGAAAGGAATCAGTTCTGCAATTTAAAAAGAGAACCTAAAAAAACCCAAAATGGAATTTTTAAAGGTCTGCCATATTAGGAGCCTGAGGGAAGGCATAAGTTTAAAATCTACAAGGCAAATATAAAACTAAAATTTAAATGTATTACTTGTTTGTGACAGTGCCTGTGTAGCTTAGTCATAATCTGGTGCATAAGGATTAGTACGAAAAACTAAGCCAACACAGAAGTTGCTACATATAGCAAAGATAAGATAATTAGTCCAGCAAGAGGGGGGTTCTTTGTTAGCAACATCTTCTAAGAGTAGAGGCATAAGCAGATTTCTTTTAAAAAAGCAATAACAATGCATTACCCCTAGTAGGACAACCAGACAATGTAAACCTTATCAGTCATGCAAGTCCTTCTTCAGGACATACACTTCAAAGTACCATAGGTATTGCATGACTGTCAAAGCCAGTTTTGCAAATATTTGGAATCAAAGTAAATGAGGTCAGTATTTTGTGGAATAGGCCAGTCAATTATCCTATAATTAAAGCCTGCATAATAATGCATTGTACCATGGAATATAATTCAGATTCAGTGTGCAGCTGTAAAAACTGGTGTTTCCTAACACCAGAATAATACACTCTGCAATCTCAGTAATTGTAGCACTGACTTGAAAATCTTGAACATACAGAAGATGTAAAAGGCATTGCGTCCAGAAAGGGTTGTTGGTTTGTTTTTAATTTGATAAGCACAATGACATTATTTTTCCTCTCTTCATTCAAAACTGTGGTGAGCAAGTCAATTTTGTGCCTTGTGTTGGTAAAATTTTGTAATAGTTTTGCAAGACATGGATAAGACTAATATAGCCACATCTTTTTACACATACTCTTCTTGTTTCTCCTGGCCTGCAACTGATTACTTTATTGCGTCTACTGTGTATTCTGCCTCAAGGAGGAAATATGTTCACACTCTGCACTAAATATCTTTGTAGAGCAAAAATGCACATGCCCATAAAAGAAGGGTAAACTGGCCCTCTCTGAGCTATTGAATCAGATGTGGATGATTGATTTATCAGTCAAAACCGACTATTTACATGCCTTCAGCTGTATCTTGCATACAGGTGGATCTTACTGGTTCATTTGTTATAGTGTCTTTGCATCAGTAAGATACTGCTATAGGTGGCAGTGTTATTTATGCTTAAATCCATTTATTTTGATGAAAGAATAAGTTGCTAGTTAAATTCATCTTTAAAAGCTTCAAAAGGTAGTAAATTATCTGTATTATCAGGCAAGAAATCAGCTGATTTACATACATATATAATGACAGTCCTTTGGAAAAGTCCCAACAAGAGTAAAATACTAGAAGATGCTACTAACCAGACCCTCTTCCACGTTACCAGTAAAATCAAAAGGTTTCAAATGTGTCTCAGAAGATGAAGCTGGACAGTGAAATACCCAGGTAAGCAGAAAACCCAAGTGTTCCTGGTGCATCTTGCAATTTCTGTGGTGTCTCCTCATGAATTCATCCACTAAAAGAGGGAATTATTAAATAATGTAACATCATCCTATGATTCATAATAGAGGTAATTGTCTTAATTCAGTTTGTGACCTGTACATCAGCCCAACTTAACCACTTTAGTGTTTCTCAATAAACAGTATTGCCAACAGGAGAGATGAGCAAGTCAATTGTTGCTGTTAATTACAGTTTTATGAGGTTGCAAACAGTGGATCTGAGTGAGTCAAACTCAAATTTTTACTTGAAGAAATAACTGATTGTTTATGGTATTAGACATGAATTGCCACTTCATTAATTAGGTAGCCACTGTGTCCAAAAATGGTGATAGAAGAATGTCATGTGCACATATCTTCACACAACTTACACCAGAGCTATAGTATTATCATTAAAATAACACTTGTTTTCAGTCATTAGGACATTTTTCCAAGTTCAATTCGTGATTGCATAGTCATCATGCCTCTTCTTGGTTTTGTAACTCAGCAATGCACTATGAGTACTAAATATCAATTGCTTGTTTGAGGCCTAGACTGTTGGCTCCTTCCCTTACAGTGCTCTGAGTAAAATCAACATTTTTCTCATTCATTATATTCTTTTCAGGGGCAGAGCTATCACTGGAAATGATTTGCAGTTTTGGTAGCACATCACACCACAAGACAGATCAACACATCTCTGCAAGCAAAAGCTGTCTTGCATGAATTTAAAGTGTACAGCTTGAGGAAAGCAATCACATTTCTGTGTATGTGAAGTTTATTGATAATAATCTGCATTGCTTTAGCAAACGGCAATATTTTGTGCCAAAGATATAAGACTATACATTTGCTGAATAAACATTTGTTACACTTAGTAAAAGTAGAAAGCTCATATTTTTCAATTCAAATAGAGGCATATGAAAAAAGAACTATGTGTAGCTGCATTTCAATCTTGTGGCATTTTAAGACACAAAATTGTTGCAGAAAACACCTGGATGCTTTGTGTAGTTGTTCTCTATCATCATAAACAGAAACTTCAGTTGGAATTGTATTGCATATCACTTCTATAAACATATTTGGACTAGTGCAGATTTTCTTATGTTGTATGGGTACAAAAAGCAAACTTACAATGGAAAATAAGAATGAGATCTGGGTTTCTCTCCCTTCTTGTGACACCTTTACTATTGTAACAGAAACAATGACACGGTAAACTCAGTTGGGCACGGTTAAAATATCTTCAGAAATTCATAGGTCTTTACTTTGTGTCAATATTCAATTTATTGCTTAATATTGGCCCTTGAAAATGTGCTTTCACACAACTTTGGCAGTTTTTAAAAAGACATGCTTATGTACCTTTACATTCAAAGCGGCTCTGGAGGCTTGCTTACCTTCATGTCCTTATGCTTAAGCAACTCAGTTTCTGGGAAAGGGCCTCTTCATCTCTCTGTGCCAAAATATGAGTTCATAAATTCATGATCAGCATTATTTACCAAAGTAATAATTACTTACAACTTGAATCAATAAGAGACATGAATTACCACAATGTGACACCCCAAAAGGCAAATCTAGGTAGTTAATCAGCTACCATCCCAGGTTTTCTAGAAATCTCAAAAATCACAGAATGACAATGATTAAGGTTGGAAGGGTCCACTGGAGATCATCTGGTCCAACCTCTTCCTGCTCAAGTATGGTCATCTAGAGCAGGTTTCCTCAGAAAATGTCCAGAAGTCTTCTGAATATCTCCAAGGATGGAGACTTCATAATCCATCACCTGTGTCAGTGCTCAGTCACCTTCACAGTAAAAAATATTTCTCCTTCACGAAAATTAATAAGCAATTAATAAGTGGAGATCAGGAGAAGTGGAACCTAGGAATGATAACTCTCAGGTTCTCTGTGATCCCATCTTTAACATTTCTGTGGTGAGACACTGTAAAGTTTAGCTTTCATTTTTATGGTTGTAGAATTGTGTCAAGTCCCAGAGAAGTGAGAAAGCCTTAATAAAAATTAATAATGGAATAACAGCAAACCAACTGCCTGAAGTCAAAAGTACCTGATGTATGACTCAATGACAACACATGCACGAATACTCTTTATTCCTGTTCTAAATGTGTGAGGCGACATCACTATCAAATCTTAACCAACTGCTGCTTCCTAATCTGAGGGGTTTTATCCTACACGTGACATTGAAAAAGTGATTGCAGAGCACACAGTAAACGTAATAGCAAAGAGAATTATAATGTAACCTGCTCAAGATGTTTGACCTGGGAAGTACTTCATCCTAACCAGGAAAACATTGACCATGATGCGGAATGGTAAGGCTAGCTGTGGTTGTTAGAGAAGTTTCCAATGATTTCTTTTGTAGAGAAAATCTTTTTACTCCCACTATCAAAAATATTTTCCTATATTTTTATCTATACATCATATCTAACACGTATTTTCATTCTTACAGAATTACTGAGTAAACAAGCAAATAGACATGCCCTTCACCTAGTCCTGTTTGCAGTGGTGATGATCAATTTTTTTGCAAGTGCAATTTTCTTTTATTTCCCAGTCTGAGCCACCGATTGCTACTGATCATACCAAAAAAGGACAGCAGACTAAACTGACTTTTACCTTTGTCCTCTCATCATCTACAGTGGCTGACAGCTTAATTTGGGTTTGCCATAAGTAAAAGGAGCAAATTGTTGGCAACTGTCCTGAGATAACTCCACCATCTCCACTACTTTGTAAATTTGTCACTTCAGTTCAGTTATTTATATATGGAGCTTCAGTGAGGATCAACAGCAGAATGTACTGTCAGATTTTACAGGTGTGGAGGTGTCCTCTCATGGTAAGTAGCTTTTAAGTTTATTACATTTGGAGTAATAATATCATTATTATGGTAATGACATAATATGTGTCACTTTGGGGAATGAGAAATTACACGTAATTTCTATTTGCTTCAGTCCTGTTTCTATAGTAACAAGAGTAGTAATTCTCATTAATGACTAGGTTGTTACCATTGTTATTTTTGGTAATTCCACGTTATTAATGTCCTTAGTTTTCCTGCATCTTATTGATGACTTAATCTGAGTGTCTGTTAAATGAAAAAAGTAAGTCCACTACACTAAAACACTAAAACTATCACAAAAATCAGAGAGTATCCTTTGATGATAGTTTTAAAATTAGTGCAGAATTGAGAGAATAAAATAGTTAAATTGTTTAGACTAAAGGCAAAACTCAGACTTACCGGTAAACACAATTATTAACACAAACTTCAGAACTTGGATAAAAGTGCTGACATTACCATTTAACATTTCAATTTGTGAAGTTCATCTTTCCACTAGAAAAGACATTGTCCTCACAGAGTAACATTGCTATAAGAGCAGCAAAGCAGTTTCAGGCAGAATGATTATCATGATTTCATTTACTGTTGGGGTTCAAGGTAAAAGGTTATACCTAAGTGCCACTAGGTCATTATTATGTCATGTTGTTAGCTATATATACTGTCACATTTTATTATCCTTAAGGGCAAATAGCAGGCTAAATGCCCATGTGCTAAAGAATTACAAATGCAGTTTTATAATTGTATTTCATATCAAGATTTTATTTACAATGTTTCTCTTCTAGAAAGCCGTACAGATGCAATGAAGTAATTCCCAAACAATTTTATCCATCTTATTGTCTTAATGGAACTTTAAATTATGCCTGACTCCTTTTCCCTATAAACGCTTATGCATGTCCATACCTTTAAAGACTCATTGACTGTCCATTTGAGTAGTCACATCTAGAATGTCTGCAGAAATAAATCAGATCTTTGATAATATATATTTTAATGTCTGTTATGAAACTCTATTAAAGTAAATAATGACAGCTTGCAATTGTATGGTAAATATTAATAACTTGTTTATAATTTCTTCCAATTTAGAACACTGCCGTTATTTTCCTAGTTAATATTAAACAGTAGAAGTCAGTGATCTACTTCTAAAGTTGCTGATTAATTTATTATGAGTTTTAACAATTTGAACCACAGCTGGACTCTGGGAGAAAAACAGATGAATTGGAATAAAATGAAAGAATAAGTGTAAGTAAAATATTCTTATCCGTTATTCCCAATCTTAAGATGTTTACCTGGACCGGACCTATGACCAAGACACATAAAATATTAAACTGTATTTTATGAAGATAAAACTGGTTACTTCTCCTGCAATCAGGCAGACAAAAAACACTGTGTAGACTGAGAATTTTCTTTCAAGGCACTTCTGTAACTGGACTATACAGCATATCCTAATTCTGCTTATATTTTTAGTAGCACAATTACAACTTAGAATTTTGTGCATTTTTTATAATATCTGCCAATTCTGCTACATACATTTGCATACACAAAGAAAAAAAATCTTCACTCAATACCTACTACATGAAGAAATCCACTTAATTTCTTCCATACATTACAAATCAACTCAGAGCTTATTTTTACTGCAGGCTACTGTACTGAATTTATAGAGCTGAAAAGGATCATTTATTTCACTTAATCATTTCCAATCCTAAATATTATTCATGTTAAACATCTTTATTTCTTGCATTAAAATATATGTTTAAATATTTAAAATTTCTATTTAAAATAATGCTTTAAACTCCTAAGAATGGATTCTTAGGACTTCTGTCCCAGTTTTGTGCAATGGGGACAAACGAGTCAACTCACTCTACTAGTAAACTCATCCTAGAAAAAGGAATATACTTTATCAGCTATAATTTTTTTCCATACAAAATCAGATAAAGAAAGGCTAATGAAAAAATCCATTTGTTTAGAAGCATATCATGCTTTAGGAAAAAAATCCTTCAGATACTTTTTTGCCTGTACAGCATAAGAAATTTCAAATCACGTTTTGATGAATTTTAAGCTTCAGAAACTGAGGAATATGATGCAAATACTCAGCACTAGCACCTGCCTTTTAGTGCAGCCTAAAAAATTAACATTACAGCTAGTCAGACATTTTCTGGTGAGACAAATTCCAACTAGGTTTTGTCAAAACTGGGAATTTTGGTAGGAGTCTTTCCAGCAAGATGAACTGTCTGATCAGAACTAGAGGTAGAATCTGATCTCAATAGAGGTCACTGATTAAAATGGGTTGAGGAAAATTCATCTTCTTTATTAACACCACCAAATACCCTGTACATGTTGGAAATTTTCATGAGACAGACAATTTGGTGAGAAACACAGCTCAAGATGACTTTTTGATTACCCTAAACAAATGACTATTACAAAATTAAAACTGTACTTTGCATGCACAGTAGGAATCTGTTTCTGAAGTTTTGGACTCTGGAAATCTTCCACGTGATACATGCAACTTCATGTTTGCCCAGATTTACTGACCTGCTTATGGGAAGAAGTCCTGTAATACGCAATCCAATTGACCACCTTTACTTTCAGCCGTACCTGTATCTGTTGTACAGCCAGTTTTTCCACCTTTAGAATGTTTAAAAGTGGTGCATAAACAGACACATTTCTGTCCTGTAGTTTTTTGAAACTGAACCTGTTCCAATGGGAACAATCTAACCAACAGTATGTGTGCTATTCTGTGACAATGCTGATTAATCTTAAACTAGTAATTCCTCTGGGGAAGAACTTCTTCCTCTAAAAGTAATAGTCTGTACAGATATTGGAACTAATTTAAAATTCTTGAAAGACTTGATTGTATTGAAAAATTACTTTTCCACCATCTTTAGTTCTGCTTTTCTATCTTATCTGTATGAGTATATAGAACTGAAAATCTTCTGAATTCACAAAAGCAACTCAAATAGCAACTCAAATAACACAGATAGTATTTTCTTGAACTATAATTTCCATTACATTCAATTGCAAAACCCCCGTAATATCAGTAGTTGCCCTAACAGCAAAAGCTATAATTCTAATAAATAATGGATACCTTGTATAATTTTCCAGAGTTTTCTGTTGTGTCTTCTGAGGTTTTTTGAGCTGTCAATTAAATTTTAAGTTTAAGATAGAAGTTGAAGTATTTTCCAAGGTAACCTATTTCCTCTTATTTTACCAAACATTGTTTTATAAAATATCTTCCCAGATTCCCTTTAGGTATTGTACTTTAAATACATCAACTGCATTGACAATTCAGCTAACAGGAATAGAAGCACACTGCAGAAGCTACACTTTGCTCCTCCAATATTTTCTATGGGTTTTGGATTATGTTGTGTTCATACAATTTAAGATTGCACTTTTGCGTTGGCTGCTAACTTTACCCTTTATGTTAAAACACGCTCCATTTGAACCTAACCTTTTGTGCAAGATTTTAAATATTCTGTTGAGGATATCCAGGTACATCTTAAGACCACTTGCCAGTACTGTTAGTTTGGTTGCTATGCCTGATGTCTATGCACTCATGTGGGTAAAAAGATATACTTAAGATATTTTGGGATAAAAAAAACATGCTAGTGGAGGAGGTATTACATTCCTTCAAGATGAAAGCAACACTTGCTGATTTTTGGCACACAAAATTCATCTTCTATCATTATATCACTTGTCAAGCCTTGAGACCTTCCATCGCCATAACTGATACAACATGTCAAATATTTACAAAACATCATTTCCCAAGTGCTTTTAGAATAAGTGATGTAACATCATTCATGTAGTAACAGCAGATGACACAAAATGTCCTAAACACACAGGTTTTCCAAAATGTAGTAGCTATTGGAAATCTGTCATGGTATGTATGGGTTTTAATGGGCTCTCAATAAGTTATCATACCATACTATTTTAAGTTTCTAGTAATTTTAGTCTTATGAAGGGGCAGTACTGATATTGTTGAAAAGTGCTGGCCTCTATTTTTTTGTTTCCTTCTCAGTGAACTAGTTATTAGATTTCTATTTCTACCAGAAAAATAATACTAAATATATTTTTCATGTGTAGTCACATCATATTAGCTACTGATGTTGCATTCTAACTTGTTCCTATCCTACCTGTATTCATCTGTATTTTTTCATCTTATACAGTGCTGTATCTAATATGCTTACCATCTATCTTTCATACTTCACTGCGAAGTCCTACCTCTGCTTCAGGTGAGTTCTATAGTAAGAGAAATTGAGGATGAATTTCAGAATGCTATTCTGATGTTGCCACCTCCTATTACGTATGTGTTTTTTACAGTAAAATTATTTTAATACATTTCACCATTTTTAAATGATGGTTTGCCATTTTCTTGAGCATTTTAATATCCACAATTAATACGTATAGAAATAGTAGACTATATGGTAGGAAATAACATTTTTTAATTCACATTAACACATTTTCTAGTAAGTGATCAGTATTATAGTAGCTTCATAACAGTTTACTTTAAAACTTGAACAAAGAACTATGCAATTTCATAGCAAAAGCTATTCTTAGGAAACACAACCTAAGTCAGTTTTGTAGAAGGCAACCTCAAGTCCCTCAGTATCAAATATTCTGTTTTTCTTCTATAATGTTTTCTTTGTAAAATATCAAGCATAACAAACTACGGGTGTCCTGAATATTTTTTTAATCTCCAAATTACTTATCATGAGTTGTACTCCATCATCAACTGGTCTTTCCCACTAAACACATAAAAAGCTTGTTTGCTTCTCTTATTCTGAATTATCACATTACATTGCATTCAATAAATAGATTTTGTTTGTGCATTAAATTTTATTATTTTTGTCAACTGATCATCTTTAGAAATCACAGGATGTTAGAAAATCAGGGCTGGAAGGGACCTCAAGAAGTCATCCTGAGTCATTTTGTCACCCACTGCCTAAAATCAAGACTATATATACCTGTATTATTCCTGGTAGATGTTAATCAAACCTATTCTTAAAAACTATCAAAGATGAAACCTCCTTCTTGAAATAACCCTAGGCAATCTTCTCCCGAATTTCACTATTCCTGCTATTAGAAAGTTTTCCCCAAAGTCTAATCTAAATATATCTTTTCCTGAATTTAAGCCCCTTACTTCTAATGCTCTCTACAAAGGCATTGCAAATAGATAGTTCTGCTGTTGCAGGCATAGGTACTTGTAGCTGGTTTCTTTCCTAGATGAAGAAAGCCCATCCTTTCAATCATGGTCACGTTCCCAGAACTTATGGGCATCATTGTTTATGTTCTCTAGATTGTCTTCAGCAGTGTGAATCTTTGGGTGCCATCCTTATCACTCTGATGCCATAGGAACAATGAGCAGACATGTTTTTAACAAGTCCAGGAGCTCTTTTCAGTTGACCTTGAACACAGATGAAGTTCTGGAAGAGGCTGACAAAGTAAAGGCAAAATCCAAAAGGTGGAGACCCAAGCAGGTACTCTGAGATGTCGGTTCTGCAATTTAGGACAGAAGCTCTTGCAGTAGATCCAACATGTCTAACTTGACTGTGGCTAAATCAGCTCATCTGCCACATCCCCACGCCACCATACAGTACAGTAGTTTGAACAAGTGACTGTAGCATCAGTATGATGGTTTTGACTTCACGCTCAAGAGCAGGGTTCCTCCATCTCTAATTCTCGTATAGCGATTCCTTGCGTAGCCTGGCTGCATCAGCTATGTGTCCTAGGAATTGCCTCCCAAAGGGTACAGTAAAGCATAAATACCAGACTAATTTTCAATCAGTTCAAGTGAAAATGTAGAGGTAATGTTATTTACCACTAGGTCAAACAGCTGTAAAAAAATCCAGAGTTTAATACTATGTAAGTGAAAAGATAGTTTATGCTAAGCCTTCTTACAAATGGAAGATGTACTGGGCAAATTCCTAACCCTGTTGGGGTCCACAGCAAACCTTCCAAGGTACCAGAATTGCTCATTGACTTGGTATACGTTAGACACTTGAACTATGCCTTCCTATGTTGGTATATAAAGCTGAATTCATGTTCAAGATCACATGGATATCTCATATATATCTTTCACAGAGAGAATGTCACAAATATCTGACTGAGTAACTCAAGTCATTTTATCATAGGACTTTATCCTATGCTTGTAAGTGCATCTATTTATCACATTTTTCTTGTCTTAGTCTCTTGCTAGTGGAACATGCTCTGTTCTTAAATTGCATTATTTTTGTTTGTAAACCCTCAAAACAAGAGATCCCTCCTCTCCTAAAATCCTACAGTGCTCAAAATACATTAAGTGTGTGCTGTTTGCAAAACAGAAGCTGAGGCATTCAATGAGGTGTGCTCTGCATTCATTCTATTTGTTACCGAATGTGATAATAGAAGTAGTGTGCGCTAAGGAGCCATTTTATTTTTCACACAAAACAACCTGTCATACAGACTGCCCATCTTTAGTGTATGATATTAAAACTAGTCAAGTGTTTAGGCTTTCTTTAATGCTTTGATTTTTGCCCATAGGTAATCGTGTGTAACTAGCAATGAGACCACAAAAAATGAGCATTCCTAAGAGCATCTCAGGGACAGACGTCATTACACATCATAGTGACTCTTAGAATAAATTATACATATTTTATGTAGTTTGGGTTCTGTGGTAAATATTTTCTTCTTTAATAAAGAATAAAATGAAATAGAGAAAAGAGCACATGTAGAACTTGTTTTAGAGGAAAGCAACTCTATATTAAGCAACATTATCTTATGCATGGCAGTGTTTCAAAGTTGTACAGTAAATAACCTTCAATACTTAATTCTGTTGATACAAAAGAGAAAAAAAATCCAATAGAGTTCCTTAAATATGCAAATTCCTTACATGCGGTACAGCTGAAATGGCCAAAGGGCCAGAATCACAGATGAAAAAATATAACACATCATACAACATTAGCTTGATTCAGCTAACACAGAGGCCACAAGCTCAGCATTCATAGGCTAGGAACTCAGCTTAGGATCTGAACATTTTATTCCTTGCAGATGAATTGCTACTGGCCAGAAAGAATCTATAAGTTAGCCCCTGCCTTGCTGCGACACCTGAATATGGTGTTGCAAAATTAACACAAGTACAGTCTAGAGAATTGAATATTAAACCCACAGTTTGACGTGAACAAATTGCAGCTCCAGAAAAAAAATGAAAGCAACACTAAAACTTTTCTTTAAAGAAGAATTACTCTATTTCAGTCCATGCAGACACAGGCCTGCTTCTCAACCCAAAGTCTGAAAAGATTGACTGGTATAATTTTTTCTCTCTTCTGTTAAGATTAAGAGCTAAATGCTGCCTACCACATTGATCTCCATCAAAGCAAGGAGCTTAGAGATGTGCATAAAGAAGCCATTCCATGCGCACTCTCCTCTCTTGCCCAGCAGATGTACAATGGGGTTGTTCCTTACAATTTCACTGAAGACTATGGCCTTTGGAGACATTGCTGGGGCAGAGAGTAGCTTACAATCCAGATGTGCTAAGTACTGCACACAATTCCTGCTAAAATGATCTTTCTTGATTAGAGAGATAACAGGAGGTGACTTCCAAGTATGTTTTCTGGCTGTTGCATCTAAATTTTTCCGGAAATTGTACCAGCTACTAAGAATTTTGCATAAATTTTAGGCAGCATTACCAGCTTCTGGTATTGGCAACTACTGAACACTTCAGGGATAGCATTAATTGCATTCATTCCAGGAAAGCATTACTTTCTTTGTGTCAGGACTAAAACGTAATTGCTGGGTTTGAATAAAATGTAGAACAAAAGTCCCAACTGCAGTTTCCTAAAATGCATCTCTCAAATATCTCTGGTAATTTTTCATGTTTATTACATTGCTTACATCAGAGCCTGATTTGTATATTTTTATTATGGATCCATTAAGGTTTCTTCTGCAAATTCATATAACTAATACACCCTTTTTTCCTGTTGTTACATGTTGTGAGGAGTTGTTTTGTACTGTTCGCAGAAACCATTATTTGTACATGAACATAGTTGAACTTCAGCAACGAACAAAGCTATACCTATAGAGTTTGCGAAAACAGTGCCTTATTTTGGGGTTGTGTCCTTTTGGTTGGAAAAGGTACATTCGCTATCCTCATTAATATTGTATTCATGTCTATGTTAATGAGGTGCTAATGTCTCTAGTAGTTAAGAATTTTCCAGAGAGCGTATTTGATGGAAAAAAGAGAAAGTACTTATGCAATTATTATTATATTGTATGATCTAAAAATATTCTTTAATTTATCACCCCAAGCAAGACATTTTTGAGCTTAACCAGTTTATTTTCACTGCATTCCCTGGCTTTAAAAAAAGGACGAGTTATCAACCAGTCCAGAGAATATCATCAATTGTTGCACTCTTAAGTCTTTCACAGTAAACTTAAAGTCTAAACAATAAAAACAGATAAATAGAGGAAATGTCAAACTGAATTCTGGGTAATGATCAGATCAGCATGCTTTTATACAATTTCCATCACTTTGAATTTTAAATCACCTTTTAAAGGGCACTAAAGCATTCTTGCAAATTAGTCTGCACTCCAATTAATGCACCCAACATGACAATAAGACCAGTTTCAGCTTGGCTAAGCAGACCAGTCAACCAGGAGGATGTGACTTGAGGACTTGGAGAGCCTGTGCCTCCACCTTTTTTTCCTCTCTCTCTTCACAGAAGCTTAGGCCCAATTAGGCCAGTTAATCTGCCTAAAACCATTGGAAAGGAAGGATCTCTCTAATAAAGATAAAGCATAGTCTGAGAGGACATTCAAATTACGTCTACTCTTTTCAAAAGACAGAAAATTCCAAGATTTCCCTCAGCCATATATCTTAAAGAGGTACTTCTTTAGGTCAAGACCAAAACTTTTTACCCCACTGGATTTTTAACTTTAAGAGATCTTTTTGTGACATTTGTTAACATGTGAAGGATTTCTCTTTTGTCTATGTATTTTTCATACTGTGCTCATTTTTGACATCCATTAAATTTTATAAGACTAGACTGCAAGCGGTAGTGATGAGAAATGCCAGGTTGCATTACAAAAAAATGTTCATAAATAGAAATGACTTTGTGTTCTTCAGTCAAGAAGTAAATAATACTTGTATGAATATATAGGTATTTGAGTAGCCTAATCTGTAATTTCGGAAAGGAAAATTGAAGTAGGCTGAAAAAACAAATTATAAATACATGTTCATATATGAAACACATTTTAATAAGTTGAAACATGAGATTCTTGCAGAATGGATAAACCATTTTACACAGTATTTAACTCAATCACTTAAAAAAACCCCAAACAGTAAACAGCCTCAGTCCTCTTTATCCTTATAGCTGGTGCGTGGGAACTACCTTGTATACTCACAGCACACTGCTGGAACTTTCTTCTATTCTGCTTAATTTGTAATATTTGACTCAATAAATGTCTAAGGTGACTTATTTCTACATAAATGTCTAAGGTGACTTATTTCAACAAATCAGATAAGAAACACTCATTCAGATGAAAAAAAAAATACTGGTTGTGGAATTGCTTCCATTTCTTGTCAGAAAGATTGTGCTTCTCTTGACTGCTGCCACCTTCTTATATCTTGAACCACAGTTTGGGGTGTGGGGGAGAAGTTTTAGTGCCTCTAGTTCACCAACAGAATTTAATATATTGCAGCCAAAGATACTAGTTTGAGTTCCTCTGGCAAAATTTTAGACTGCTCAGAAATGACTGGCAAGATTACAAAAGCAAAAGTATAGAAAAAGCCTGAAACTCTTTCTTTCATTAAAAATGAAATGATTCAATGATACTGAAGATAACTTTGTGTTCTCTACAGCTAGAGTGAAAATTTTCTTGTTTACCTTGGCAACAAAAGTTGTCCTGCTTTATCACAAGCCCTTTTTGTTGAGAAATTTCTAATCACTTTTCTTGGAGTCCTTGGCTCTGACATAAATTTTACTCAGAAATCTGCAAAATTTTTATGTTTTTCAGCACCAACACTCTAAGGAAAACATTCGGTACAAAATAAACCTGTAGATTTTCCACTCTTTTTTGTCCAACGTAAAAACCAGTAAAGTAATGATGTTTATACTGGGCCATTTATTTTGTTGTCATATGTATCATGTAACTTCTATTGAAATTCCACCCCATCTCTCTGTCTTGATGTCAAGAGGCAATTCTGAGCATGTTATGATGTTAATGAGCAGGTCAGTTGGCTGATTAGTTGCCCAGACATTGACTTCACCACAGTTCAGCCTAAACCCTACGCCTAAAAGCCATGTTGAGAAGCTAGTTTCTCCAGCTATCATCTGAAGATGGTGTAAACTCAGCTGCGCCTAAACAGATTTAGGGTTAATCAAAATATGTTAATGGAAGGGACAGTTGAATGGCATTGGCAAACTACTTTTTACAAGTTAAGCTACACTTTGAGAACTTACTCCCTTTGTTTAGAGTAGCCTCAGCACAGCTGATGAGAAGTTAGTGTAGTCCTGCTGATTTACATAATCCTTTATACCCACTGAGTTTATATTATAAAAAGGAACCCGTACAGACCAGATCCTATTAAACACTTGTATGTACCAAAGTTTACTGATTGTTAATCCCTGGAATTCCCCATCCCAGGTTGACAGCTATCCCAGTTTTGCTACTTGACATATATTCACTTGAGTGTGCTTGAATTTTTTTATCATTTTACTTTTCTTTCACACCTTATTCAACTAACAGTTTTGTTTGAAATAATGGTTGAGCAGCCACAGAGAGGTATGAATGCTGCAAATAAGAGAAGATTGAAAAAGGATTTAGATTTAGAAAGTAAATTTTGGACATAGCAGTTGAAACATAAGAGTAAGAAAATACACTGGGAAAATGGAAGTATCAATTTAACTGAACAAAAGAAGTGAGAATAACAAAGTTCTGCAAGAAAAGCTGAGTAAAAAATCTATCAAAAAAAGTATGTTATGTCAGTGGTAGCAGAAGAACAAATAAAGATAAAAAGGAAGCATTGGTTAAGTGTGACCAATCAGTAGTTTTAATTTGATTTTGTTATTTAAATGACATTTAAACACATTCCATTTATCTAGACATTCAATTATATTTCAATTTGCCACATCTTTTGTGATCTGCAAAAGAGAGATCAATACCATTCTCCACTGCTGGAGAATGGATGCGAAGTATCTTCCAGAGTGTGATGTTGCAGAATGAACTCTCATTTCAACAAATAAATTATAAGTGCCCATTTGAAGCTGAGTAATCTATTATGCTCTACAGAAAGTATTTCTGTGTTCTTAGTATACACTATACGTCATTAAACCCTAAACCGCCAAAACATTATTTTTCATTTTTTTTCCTCCTTCATCTCCAAGCAATTCTGCTTCCATAGGACCTGAAGTGAAGTGGTATGCCACTCAGTAGCTTAGGAATGATATAATGTCAACCTAAGTGTTAATATCCAAACTATCTATTGTTTGCTTGTCTTGCATTCTATAACAATTCTTCCATAATAACTGATCTTTCCTCCATGGTTTTTATTTAAAAAAGAAGAAAGCAAAAAAAAGTGAAAAGGACTATACCGTTATCAGTTATCAGTTATGTTGGTCTTTGTCTCCCTATTCAGAGTCAAAGACACAACAATGTGAAACAAAACCATGCATTAGTCTATCATCAACAAGAAGGGAATAATTAAAATAACCAAAGGCCTATTTGCCAAAAAATTTCATGGATGACTGGGGAAACCAGATACACATCTGCAGTTCCAGAGTCTGAGCAAATCACCTACTGTACGATATGTGATAGTCTACCAGAAAATTTGCTTTAAAAATAAATGGAAGGACATAAAAAATAACTTTGCAACTGCCACACACATACCCAATTACAAGTAGGAACTATTGCATGAAATGGAATTAAAATTTTTGATAGATCAAAACGTTCTCCTGCAATAAAAAGGAAATATTCTCCTGTACATTTAAATAGCCTAACTGAATTGTATTAGGGAATAGCATGAGTACTATAAGACAAAATTGAAATAATACAAGAAATGTTATAAGGTTTGCCTTGTGCTTTAGTTGGCACAAGCATGATGTACAAGTGTAGTTGTCAACTAATAACGAAAATTAACTACATGGCAAATATAATCTAAAAACATTAAGGAACAGCTGACATGTAATATTTTGTATATGTGTTCACTAAGTTCTATGTACATTTATGAGTAAAATGAGTGACATCAAGTACCAATTCCCATTCAGGAAGAGGCTATGATGTTTTCCTGAGTATGCCTTCCAGATTTTTAGGAGGCAAAGTAGTCTGGGCACAAGCCTCAGAGCTTGGAGATGATTCCTTCCAGTTGAGGCTGAGCTACTGGTTTCCTTGCCACTATAAACAAACCATCTGGCCTCTCAGTTTTTCAGGTGGGCTTCTTTTGTGAAAAGTAAGAAAGCTCAGAGCTCCAACTAGAAATAAAAGGTAACCCTTGAACAAAGAGTTGCTGAATACATTCATTTTTTTCTTTACTTAAAAGAAAATAATTAAATTAAGGATTACTTTCTTCTGAAATAGTTCACACATTTTGATAAACCAGCATTTAGTTCAGAAATTTATGAAGTGCAGGGATGCTGGATACAAAGAAGGTAGGATGACGCAAGTTACATGCTACAGAACTGCGTTAAGCATTTGTCGGGCTGAATAAAGTTGATAAGAGAAAAAGCGCTAACTCGCTTCAGTCTGAGAAAACCACATCAGAAAGGCTGTATTACAGCATATGGAAAGGTTTAAAAAAAGGAGCTGTGCAAAAATCAAATCTATAAGCAAGATACAGAAAACATAGTACACATTTAAGCTGGAAGAAAATGTTGATGTGTTTGCATGTAAATAAAGGTTTATAATGTTGACATTCTCTCTGTATTATATGTATATCTGTTAAATTACATGCTGCTGTAGATTTATAAAGTGAAGAAAATTGGTATAACCCATCACAAAAGGATTAGTAGTGTTTGAGAAATAAGTCCTACTATAAACAGCATTTTTCATTTTTAACCCAAACAAACTTACATTTCAAGTAGCCACATCTGTACCGAAAGACTATTTTGTTTATGAGATTTGGAAATTACAGCAACAGCTATATCATAATGGAGTGAGATAAAATAATAAATAATTTTAGTTTAAGTGAAAAATACTTTGCAAGTAATTATTCTCAGCTTGTAAATGGTGTCTCTCTATAACCAACCAAGCATATAACAAGAAGATGAAGACGAGGCTTATTTTCACTTCATTTCACTTCTTTGTAATTGACAAGCTCTCACTGGGTGTCAACTTTAAAAGATGACAAATCCTAAATCTTATAGGACTGAATTCAATAGTTCACCTCTCTAAACTGTTTGCAAATTAGTCTAGATTTTAAAATGAATCAGGCATGAAATATAAGATGACATCTATATTACAAAAATACTAATTTGCTTGTCTATTTTCAGCGTCCAAAGTAGCTTTAGGATATTCAGTTTTAGAAAATGCATAGAAATACATAAATGCACAATATCCCCTATTTCACAAGTTTACTTTTTTGTTTTCCTCTTTTATTCCAGTGTGCATTCGTTTCCTTATTCAAAAAATATACTTATTTTGCATTTGATATAATGTAGTAGTTATATTGCAACTGCTTCAAAAGATATTAACAAAAACAAATGAAAGATGTGATGGTGAAAGGGCTAAACAAACATAAAAAAATAAATTTGGAGATGCATTTTCCTGTTGTTCCACAATGTTAGTATATTTCCCGTTATGAACCTTCCCTTATTCAAAATTGGTATTGGAACTGTTCCAACCAGGCTTATCCTGAGAAAATCAAAAGCATTGAATAAATGAGAGTAAGAACATAGCCCTCTATTTTCTAGCCATGTTCTTTTTCTGGCACATTTGGCTACTTAAGCCATTATCATGATACAACTTTCTCTTTTAACTAACAGAAAACACGCAAGCCAAAATTTATTCCTAAACTTAGACTGTTTTTTCTTCTACTCACAAAAATTAATTAAGGAGCAACTGCAAAGCTGCTTAGGACTAAATGATATACAAATTGTGCATCTCAGTAAGAAGATCAAAAATTAGCCCAGCCCTCTCTTACGTTGTTGATACACCACTGTCATGCATCTGAGCTTCACATTGTTTCTGAATTCTTGATTCACTTATTTTCTGTACAAAACAGGAACTATACCAGTTGTATTGCTCCTTCAATTGCAAAGCACTGTTCCTTTATCTTATTTAGGTATTTTAGGTATTTACATAATACAGTATTTTCTGCCTCTGTTTACTGAATGATATGATAACAATTAGACTACTATTCTGAGGTAGAATATAGACTTTTAAATGTAAAATCAATAAAATAAATTAGTTCATTTATTGGATATCTTGTAAAACCTTTTCTTATTATTTTTAAAATTTAAAACAGGGCATGAAATCTATTTTGTCAAAAATTTTGAAAATTCTTCCAAAATTAAAAAAAAAAATCAAACCAAAATAATTTATCAGTTAAGATTTAGGTTTTCTTATGAGATGTTTTCTGGTTTTGCCCATGGCTTTCCACACCACTAATCTGTGCTTCCACTATTGATAATGGGGTGTTTTTGTTCATGCCTGGAACACACCAATTATCTGAAACCTAAAAGGCATATCGTAACTTCATGCTGCATTCTGGAAATCAAGAATGTTATGATTGAATGGATGATCAGAAATTTTCCATATAGTTATCCACTCCAACTACAAATTTTGTCTCAAAAATAGCGTCACTGATTTTTTGCAGCTGAGATCCTTTATAGTTGGTACTTGTTTGTTAAATATTCTAGCGACTTCCCTCAGCAAATGCCAAGTCATGTAGAGCTAGCACTGCTGTGCTAAACAGAATGCAAACACATCCAGAGAAATGACTGTACAGAAACCTTAAGTCAAGAATCCTTCACACTTTTATTTCTATTATACATTGCAAGGAACAATAAGGAGGTTTTGAACAATGGACTGCTAAATATTTACTAATTAAATCTGATTTAGGTAGGAATAAACAATCAATTTTGCACTTTTCAACAATAAGGTTTTACAAGCCTTGTTCCCAGCAGACATCCAGCATGTACTTAAAATCATCTGTTCCCTCCAACAAACACTTCCTGTCTCTTACGAGGTTAAGGGCAGATATAGACAGATATAGAGGGATATGTCAGGTGTCTATGCTCATCTCTTCTACTAATCTTGAAAGCTTTCTCTCTTTCAAATTATATGAACAGATCAGTTCTTTTCCTCTCCTACACCTCTGCTTTTTCTGTCTCCCCCCTCCACAAACTTCTGACGAATTAATCCTCTTTCTTAGTGTACAAAAAATCCCTACAGAATTCATTTATATACATCGCTTGAGTACATCTCTCATGTTTTGCTGTGGTATGTCTGTAGGATTGAGTCTAAGAGATTTTGGAGACATTCTATCAGTCACTTTATCATTAGATGCTTACTAACCCTCTATCTCATCCTCAGTGTACCAGTATCAAAAGCCATCTTGATGTCCAAGCAGATTATGTTTGTTGCTTCACCCCTGTCAGCTCTCATTGTCACCTCCTCAAAGAAGTTAATAGCATTTGACAAGCATGGCTTCCCCTTTATAAATGCCCTGGTTGTCTTTGACCAGTTTGCACCTGTCCAAGTGTTCTTCTATTTTGTCCCTAATCAATGACCCTAGAATTTCTCCCAGTTCCCGTTAGTGTTTATACACTGAAATGTGCTGTTCACTCAGTCTCTAGCTTGAGAATCTTGCTCTGAAAAACGAGGAAATGTTCGTTGCTCTGAACATGGCATCACTAATATGTATGTGCACAGGTATTTATGGCAACCATTGCCTTAACGTTCCATAGTACAAAAAATGTTTATTTCATGTGAAAGAGAGAAATATTATGTATTGGCTTTTCAGAAAAGGAAGAGAGCACCTCTATAAAGCAGACAGTAAATCAAATATTTTATGCCCAAATCACTGAACTATTCTGTCATTGTAAATCCTTGTCGTTTGGAAGAGAGGAAAAGGACAACTTTGAAGATGCTCTCTGCTTTCTAATGCAATAGATAGTGGATAACTTCTAGTAAGTCAAATAAACTATGTCAAGTCCAAAATGCAACTATTTCAAAATAATGCCTAGTAATGCTGAATTTATTCCTGTTAGTTTCTCAGGCTTTGGCAGATTTTGTAGAAATGTATTGTAGTGTGTGTTAAAAAGATTAAGGTTCCCCACCTTTCCTGAGGGCCATGTCATTACCACTAGAACATTTTAGGTAGAACAATTAATTTAACAGCAAGTGTCTGAACTTCAGTGTGTAGGAAGAGGATAAACATGTTAAAGAGATTCGCATATCTGAACTCATATGAACACACAAACGCTGATATTTAAATATTCACCTAATTTCACTGATAACAAGCAGTTACTGTCCCCCTTTCTTATCATACAACCTTTCTATTTATATAAGTAAATTTTCTCGAAAAATGACATTTGAGTGGTATTTGTGCCAATTTTAACTGATTAAAAACCACCTTCATTGTTACTCTTTTTAATTCCAGCTAAATTTTCTTACCGGTCACACTGGAAATAATAAATTGGAGATGGAATTGAATATTTCCTAGAATCGATGTGCAGAGAATACAAAAGGGTATATTTCTGATCCATGCTTCTTCAGGCAGGACTGAGTTCTAAAAGTTTTCTCCATACTATGACATATCTTAAATAAAAATTCATATCCTTAACATTTTTTTAATGTCCATTTAGCCTGCACTTCCTCTACCTTGTGTATTTTCATAGAATCATAGAATCACTAGGCTGGAAGATACCCACTGGATCATTGAGTCCAACCATTCCCACCAGTCTCTAAACCATGCCCCTCAGTACCTCATCCACCTGCACCTTAAACACCTCCAGGGAATGCGAGTCAACCACCTCCCTGGGCAGACCGTTCCATTGCCTAATGACCCTTTCAGTGAAGAATTTTTTCCTTATGTCGAGCCTGAACCTCCCCTGGCGGAGCTTGAGGTCATTCTCTCTTGTCCTGTCACTTGGGAGAAGAGGCCAGCTCCCTCCTCTCCACAACCTCCCTTCAGGTAGTTGTAAAGCAATAAGGTCTCCCCTCAGCCTCCTCTTCTCCAGGCTAAACAACCTCAGTGCTCTCAGTCGCTCCTCGTAAGACTTGTTCTCCAGCCCCTTCACCAGCTTTGTTGCTCTTCTTTGGACTCCTCCTCTACCCTGTGTCTTTTCCTCTGCTTTGTGTCTTTTTTCTCCATGATCCAAGAAGATATCAAGATGTTGTTTTTTTAAAATACATGTATGACAAGTATTTTTTTTAAAACAAGACATTCTTCTGGGCATTCATTTCTCCTACAGGAGGAAGAGACATTTTCTTCTCTATGAGCCCTTTCTTACATAACTAATAAACAGCCCAGATGAGCAGTTGATCTTATTCTAGGGTACAGAAAAAGAAATTGTAAGATGATAATTAAAAATTTGTAACAGGTCATCTGTATTAAGTTTTTTTACACAAGGTACAAGGGAATGTTTATATCAATAGGACAGGATCATAGATCAGACTGTCACTTGTTCTCTGATACTATTCCACAATGGACTTTCCTATTTCTAAACATTTTCAAGTGTTCAAAAACTCCATACAATTTACTTAACCGTTATTCAGGAGTGCTAGAGTAAATGTGTTTTATGTTCTTGGCAATGCATTGCTGAATGTATAGTGACATAATAGGACATTACGTTTAAAACAATTCAGAGGCTCTCAAAATAAGATGAGTTCAAAATAAGTCATATATGTTTTATGGTACTAAAGATCACATTTTCAAAGGAATTTGTTAAACCTTAAACTCTGTTACATACTTTCCTATATATTGCAATCTCTCATTTGTGATCTGAAACTGCAGAGTCTACATAACAATGTGCCACTTTCACTTCAATGAACATTTCATGCTCCTATTTTTTTGACCAATTGCCTTTGGTAGTATTACTATTCCAGGAACAATTCCCTTTCAGAATAATCAATACAGAAATAAAACAGAGTAGATTTAGTCTTAATTTCCTTGGCAGTTCTCTGTCTTTCCTTTTAACTTCTGAATGCTTTAAACCACATCTGTAAATATCAAAAAAGAAGTACTGAATTTTTACTTTTACATGGAGAGTAGTAAAGGTTGGGGAGAGAGTTAGGGATATGTAGTCTTTTTGTTTCAGCATAGATAATAAGGGTTTTTTCCTAATGTTCAATTGTATTTAAAAAACAGGTAGTAATTAACACTATGGAAAGCAATCAAACCAGCTTTACTCTATGAGTAACATTATGATAGTTTCTGCAATAGTTATTTTTTAGCAGGTTTTTACAAAGGCTGATTTAAAACATGCACTTTTCTTTCTGTTGTTCCTGTACATGATTTCTGCAGAACATCTACGGTTTTCTTTCAAAATGTTATTGAACCACTGCGGTTATTTGTTATATTTTCATTTATTATAGTGTCAAATTATTTCAGTGTTGTCATGTGAATAATAGGCAATCAGGGCTGAAACTTCTCAAAATTGCAGCCCTCTAGATGTTACAATTAAATCAATTACAAACCCAGAATAAACAGTTTTTAATCACATCAAATATTTCTGCTACATTATACTATTCAATTCTGTTATGATGGAAATCTAAAGTCCATAGAGTACTTAAAAAAAATACTACCATTTGTACAAATTCCCTGCTTTGCCTGATTAATAAACCAAAGCTCAGAAAATGATGTGCATGAAAACAGCTGTTCTTGCCAATAATGACATTATATTTTCAATTTTAGTACTAACACTGTGTCAATCTAAACAATACTTAAGTACATTATCTAAGTATAACAACAGTGACACAACATAAAACAAAATGTACCACATTCAGGAAAAAATTAAAAGTAAACAACACTGAGAGGAAGGGAATTGTTGCTGTGCTGCAGCTGGTGATGAACCATTGCCATCAGGAAGAGGAATGTGAGGCACAGCAAAAGAGTGCTGCTCAATTATGCCATGCAGATGCACTGTGAAGTAAAACAAATATTGAGTATAATCCAATGACATAGCTTTGACAGTAGCAGTATTTTATACATGGCATGACAAAGTCAGCAGGTCAGAATTGTTGGGAAAAATATATTTGATAAAGCCCCATTCACTGTCTATAACATGATGTTCTAACAGTTTTATCAACATAGGTAACCGTGCATATCAATCACTGAATTACAGTGGTCATTTTCAAAAAACATAGCTCCAGAGATGTAGCCAACCGTATCCTGGGCTGCATCAGGAGAAGCATGGCCAGTAGGTAGAGGGAGGTAATTAAGGTAATTATTCCCTTCACTTTGTTCTGGTGAGACTGCATCTAAAATACTGTGTCCACCTCTGGAGCTCTCAGCTCAGGACATGGACCTCTTGCAGTGGGTCAAGGGGAGGGCCACTAAAATGATCAAAGCCCTGGAACACCTCCCCTGTGAAGAGAGGCTGAGAAGGTTGGGGTTGAGAGGAGAGGAGAGGAGAGGAGAGGAGAGGAGAGGAGAGGAGAGGAGAGGAGAGAGAGGAGAGGAGAGGAGAGGAGAGGAGAGGAGAGGAGAGGAGAGGAGAGGAGAGGAGAGGAGAGGAGAGGAGAGGAGAGGAGAGGAGAGGAGAGGAGAGGAGAGGAGAGGAGAGGAGAGGAGAGGAGAGGAGAGGAGAGGAGAGGAGAGGAGAGGAGAGGAGAGGAGAGGAGAGGAGAGGAGAGGAGAGGAGAGGAGAGGAGAGGAGAGGAGAGGAGAGGAGAGGAGAGGAGAGGAGAGGAGAGGAGAGGAGAGGAGAGGAGAGGAGAGGAGAGGAGAGAGAGGAGAGGAGAGGAGAGGAGAGGAGAGGAGAGGAGAGGAGAGGAGAGGAGAGGAGAGGAGAGGAGAGGAGAGGAGAGAAGAGAAGAGAAGAGGAGAGGAGAGGAGAGGAGAGAAGAGAAGAGAAGAGAAGAGAAGAGAAGAGAAGAGAAGAGAAGAGAAGAGAAGAGAAGAGAAGAGAAGAGAAGAGAGAAGAGAAGAGAAGAGAAGAGAAGAGAAGAGAAGAGAAGAGAAGAGAAGAGAAGAGAAGAGAGAAGAGAAGAGAAGAGAAGAGAAGAGAAGAGAAGAGAAGAGAAGAGAAGAGAAGAGAAGAGAAGAGAAGAGAAGAGAAGAGAAGAGAAGAGAAGAGAAGAGAAGAGAGAGAAGAGAGAAGAGAAGAGAAGAGACTGAGGAAACACTGTTGTGGCCTTTCAGTACTTAAAGGGGCTGATAAGAATGACAGGAAAGAACTTTTCAGCTAGGCCTGTAGCAATAGAAAAAGGGTAATGGTTTTAAACTAAAAAAGGAGAGGTTTATACTAGATATTAGGAAGATTTTTTTTTTACTGAAGCACTGGAATTAGTTGCCTAGAGAGGTGGTAGAAGCCCCATTACTGGAAACATTCAAGGTCAGGTTGGATGGGGTTCTGAATGACCTGATCTAGTTGAAGATGTCTCTGCTTGCTGCAGAGGGGTTGGACTACATGGTCTTTATGATCTCTTCCAATCCAAACCATTCTGTGATTCTACCTTTCTACTTAATATTTAGCATTATGTCTTGCTATTTAAATATCTGGCTAAATAAGAGTCTGAGTTTTATATGTAGATCATTGCTGGGGTGAGTGGGGGATGTGGACAGGTAAGTTGGTTTTGGGGTATTTTTCCTTCATTATCATGTATTTTTATAAAGGGACATCATAATTTTTATTGATCACCATTTGTTATTCTTATTTTTGTATAGGCAGAAAACAGCTTAACGTCTGATATGTAATAGTAACACCAATGACAGGCACTTGTAGTAGGCAGTAGTGAAACTGTCAAAATAATTCCTTATTTTATTTAAGGATCATGGTGAACACTGAGCTTTCCAGTTTGGGAAATATTCCAAAACATATTGGCAAACGAAAACACTTCATGTATATATAATGGAAGTTGTTCTTCCCTTTCCACTCCTTATAAATACATATGTGTGAGCAGAATTCAGCCAGACTTAGCAGGATATGTTCCAGTATCCTTTGAGACCAAAAGATACAAAAATGCAAGAGACATTGATAACTGTTAGAGAAAGAGAGAAATTAATGTCTGTAGCAGGTGGATTTAGCTGCATAATTGGAAAATTAAGAAGAATTCATGTAACAGAGTTGTATACTCACAAATATACAGAATGGTAATGAGAGTAGACTCAAGGAAGGAGCAGCTAATCACTGTTATACATCCAAATAATCTGTTCAGAATGTGCTAATACAAATAAGAACATTGCAGAGATGCATAAAGGGATGTCCAGCTAGGAAAAAAAGACAGTTTGTTCTCTGATTGACTATGATATGATTCAAGATATGGTTTAAATTTACCTAAACTGTGAAAAAAAATGAACAAATGAATCTTACTATCATACACTCCTTCATATCTTCAGACACTGAAAAGACAGGGATAGCTGAGAACGTTTTTTAGCTCGTAAGCTAAAAAGATGATGATGATGTATTCAAGACTGCTTATGTATTCTAGGATTCTGGATATTACTAACACTTATATACCCGAGTGCAAATGCAAAGAACAGAATAATAATCTGAACTTTCTTAAATAGCATTGATTTCTTTACCAGAAATCTGGGTGGACAGATGTTAATGCATTTTATCAAAAGAAGTGTAGGTCTTTTACTCTAGCATCAAGGGGAGAATACTAAAAATTACATAGCACTTAAGCACTGCACTGGGAACAAACCTGCTTCTCTAAGTCTAACTTTTCCACATGTTCCTTACCATCTTCTAATAGTTCTGTGTCATGGAGTACATCAACAATGAGTTCCCTTACTTGTCTCTAGCAGACACAGCAATTTGTAGGGCTGTGCCTGTTCATACCTCCTCAAGACTGACTACCAGCATCCATAGGATATACTTCTCTCTAGATGTGTTTTGAGCATTTATTTTCACACTTTATATAATTCTTCCTAACTGGGATCAGGGCAAAGATTATTTTTTTACAGAATTGCACTCCTATTTTATTGTGTGTTTTTTTTTAACCTATATACTCTTCTAAAATCCTGAATTAGGAATTATTTTTTAAGATCTTTCTGGCAAGAAAGTTCTGGAAGAAGTTTTTTTTCTCTAATAGAATTTCCAGAAAGATACAAAGCCTGTTCGTCAGTACACAGGGTAATGGTTGCCTTATGCCTCAGAATTAAAAATATCCCATCTCCTTAACAATTTAACCAATTTCTAAATTATTTCATTTCACTTTACTACCCAAACAGATTTCTAGAAGTAATCATGCCATATCGTAGATGGACTTCCATAGATTGTATTGACAAGTAAAAGATGAGAATGTTGAGCATAAAACTGTAGATGTAAAAAACAGACAATACTTCATAGTGTAAGGACAGGCAACTGAACTGTAACAGTTAAGCCTTAGAGACATACTCAGCCCATATTCCCTTAATAGGAGAGAGGGCTGATACTGTTATATTACCATATAGTTTCCAGAACAAATGGACAAACTGATCCTACTGTATGTAAGAGGTATTTAAACATGCCAGTTATACTGCCCTCTGACAAAACCTCTCACCAAGTGAAAAAAAGGAATTTCCAACATTGTAATTTTCTGCACTGCCCTTGGCCAAAAAAAAATTATTCTATTTAACAGTGCCTTGCGCCTTAATATGTTTGTTCTTACCAGCATGCCACTCTTTTCAATGAAATATATATTTTATAAACCTCTTTTTGGCTACCTTAAACCCCTATTCTCTTATTCTTCCAATTAAAAGCAAAAGAGTAACAACTGCACCCATCGTTTTAGGAGCTCTTTGGAATCGGCAGCCAATAAAATGTGGCTGTTTCTTTTTCCTCACTATCTACACCCATCATCCAAAAACAACCACTACAGGATAAAAAAGTAAGAATGCAATAACTATTTTCAATAACACACTTGCTGCTAATGTTAAAACTCCCAATAACTTATCCACTGTTTTTGAAAGACATAAAGTCAACTTTGCCATTTACAGAGGTACATTATCTGAAAAAAATTATATTCTTAAAAGCATCTCTACTTATAGCAGCAAGAGCAAAACGAAACACAACTGCCAAATAACTGCTAGGTTTTGAACAGAAAAAGGGATTGTATGATAGTGGTAAAATAAAAATAACCCTAAACTAAATTTTCCCCTTAGATACTGTAAATCTTGTACAATGGGAGTGGGACATGAATATGTGAGTAAAGAATTTACTCCCTATGCTTGTGTAATAGAAAATTAAGATGGTTAAAAATTGCATCCAAAAGATGAATGAATTTCTAAGGAAATAAATTAGGTTTGAAATTACTATTGGAACATATGCATTATACAAAAGATCATGAAATCCATTTCATTTGACATATTGTACAATGAGCTACAAGAACATTTTCAACTGATAGAAGCTTGAAGATCTCATGTATTATTCTTACAATAAAGATTACACCATGGAAGCCAGTTATTATACTTCTTGCTGTGTTCCACCACCCCAGAGGTCATGAACCATGTATATGATTTCAGTAACTTTGTCAAGACTTCGAGTTATAGAACATATCACAGGAATTAAGAGTCTGTTTCATATACTATGCACATTTAATTACCTGCAGCAACTTTGTCATACAAAGTATAATGAAGAAAAGGAGTTACAACATACATTTGAGAGAGAAAAATATGTCATATAAGGCGTAAGTTTTCTTCTACAGTAATTTTATGACTGCAGGGATAAAATAGCCCAGTTTTAAATGACTGTTATGTTTTCTTAAAGATTCCAAAGGAAAGCAACATATGGATGTTCTGTTTAACATAACGAAAAACAAATGCTCAAACCCCACAGAATTCCATTTTAAAAAGCTGAAAACTGCACTCAGAATCAGATACAATATGCCCAAAAAATATAAGCCTGTCATGAGCATGCTCTTCTATACAGAATTATTAAATCTACATGATAAAACCAATCTTTAGAACACATTTTTCAAGTGCAAGGACAAATATTATATACAGGTTTACCATATTTTTACAGGAAGCATGAGCATTTAAATGTTAGTTTGAGTTTCAGTCAGAAGGAAAAAATGCGGATGAAACCAAGAGGAAACTTGTGTGGGGTATAACTTCACAATGTTTGCAATCTCTTTGTACAATAGGCATTATTAGTCCAAATTCAACTTGGAGCGGCAGCTGTCCTGTTTGTTAATCTTCACCAGCAGTCAGTCAGAAGCCTATAACAGTAGAAATGGACAGTTTCTTCAAACTGGAGGTATGATTTTTTAATACAGCTGAGCAGACACAAAGGCAAACAGCAGAAAGTACATGCCATTCCTGGTGTGACAGTGTGGCTGTTCCAGCACAGCAGCCTTGGCACTTCCAATTGACACCCTAGAGCAGCCACCACCTTTCCCAGCCTGAGATTTCAAATAATTGCATCCAGTGCACCGTAGACTTGCTTAGCCCTGAGGAGTCAGCATTTCTGTTAGACTGAATGCTAAAAGAGCCAAAAGTAACAAGGCTCAGAAGGTGTTTGGAAACATTTGCCATCTCAGGAAAACATCAAACTTATGTTATAATCCAGTTCTATTCAAAACAAACTTGTTTCAGTGGGGTTATGTGTATATTTAAATTTAAATGTGAAATCAGTACAAAAAGCACAGAAGGTAAATGTGAAATTAATACAAAGTGCAAAAGGACTTTGTAAAACTCATAATGCTACTTTGGGACCCTGTCCCCTCATGGGCTTTTCTATAGCTTCAAGCAGATGTGAGCGTAGTCTCTCTATGAGTAACAATGTGCAGTCTTTTATGCAAAAAGGCTCCATAGTGCAGCTTGGGATTTATATTTGAGAGCTGCCTTTAGGTCCAGGTCTCTGCATCAGAAACTATATCGATCCTTTACAAAGCTGCAGAACTACTGACATGTATCTACAATATCTTCACATTCATAAAGGAGAGCCTAGAAAATGTTTTTGCAAGTACTCAGTTACTCTAATGGAGCAGAGGATGCATTCAAAACATCCTTATAGCCTCCTCTGAACCAGGCACATGCAATTGAAAAAATCTCAATCTGTCACTATTTAATATCTTTGTAGGGTAAAGACAGATAGACTTTACTGTTTACAAAAAACCTCATAATCTTCCAATATCTGGACAGTGCTTTGGTAAAACTGTAAGAAGCATGGGTATCACACTGACTCATTTTGGTAATATATTAATGTGAAATACTTTTTCCAAATTTAAAAAAAATATGATTGCATTTAGTGTGTGATATTAGTGTAATACCAGATACTCAGACACCATCATGGTGAAGATTTTATAAATACCGTAAGAAATATAGTGTAATATTAAGAATGCAATCAAGAGTACTCAAACACTATCTTTTTACATGATGCCTGCTCTAAAAATTTGATAGCATTTGTTCAGTATTCATATTGCAGTCAGAGAGTGCCCAAAGTTCTCTGTTCAATAGAGCTGAATAGGACAATCAAAGTGTAAAAAGGCCATGCATTCTGTAAATAGGGAGCAGAGGTGCAAATCATGCTGGGAGAGAATGGGGTCATTTTAGTGACAGAAATTTCCTGTTTGTAGGAAAAGCTAAGTTTGTATGAACATGAACAAATTGTTGGTGGTCTTAGTGAAATGCGTGATGGACATTCAATGGAAACATCAAGCTTTTCTATTCTCAGAGTATAAACAGCAACAGTGACTTGTGACTTCCTGCATTGCCCAGCCCTTAGAGCAGAATTTAAGTCTCCCATTCTAGGGATGAGAAGGCAGTTCTCATTACTGGCTTTACATGCTCATATATAATGTGTTTAAAGTACCACTCAGTTAGGAGGTAGACTAGCATAAACATTTTGCAAAGAACAGGTTACTAATCATCAGCTGGTAATGCCTCTCAGATACCATCAGCTCCAGTTAGATCGGAGTAAGGGAACTGGAGGTAAAATTGCATATCATCACTACCAATGCTGGGTTACTCAACCGCTCTTACATAATAAATCATACATCAGTAACACGCACAATTTATGGCAAAAAAATGAGGGATTTCACATGCTGCTCAGATTTGTATATACACCAAGAAAGACCATGGCTCATAAATAAGATTGTTTGGAAAACATTTACTGCTGTCATACTGATAATGCATTTTAAATCCTTGGGTTATCAAAAAAGAGGATTTTTTTTCTCCATATTGTTTGACAGCTGAAATTAAACAAATCCTATTGAAGAACAAAGCTAATAGAAGGTTTACTATGTGTGTCATTAGCACCATCCATATAAGGAAACAGAAAATATGAGGTGTGGATTTTTAAAATATGATAAAATTAGAGCACCGTTAGATGCATATGAAGGTGTGACTTCAGGCCAGACATTTTCTTATTAGAATCAGAGTGATTCTATCTTACATTGCTAAATAATCATCGTTGTGTGATTCAAGCTGACATCTTTCAAATTATTTTCTCATGTCTAATATATATATATATTGCATTTGAAATATGTTTTAACTGTTATACCATCTTAATAAAATATATAGTATAAAACTATTACATTACCATATACTGCTAAACTTCTTTATGTTCAGGCATAGCAAACCTTAAATTACTCTCTATATAGATAATCTCAGAATCAATATGCTAGATTGTTTAAATCTAATATCAGTGCTCAGCTTCAACACAAAATAAATCTACTGTATTTTTTTACTTTCCTTTTAAAAGAAAAAAGGTGAAATTGAGTTAAATCAAAGAGATTTAGCTGTTTCTTCTCCAAAGACATGAGAAACCATAAATTCCACAATTTCTACATAAAACTTGGATGATTATGCTTTGAATACTTCACATAAAGTTATTGTCAAATATAATTATTAAGGTAATTAGATTAACATAGCATCATTTTAATCAGAAGCCAGAAACTTACAAAATGACAAAAGGTTTTATTTATTCAGTTAGATATGCAGAATATACATACCTTTAAGACTGCTGGTTTTGAAAGGAAAGTATATTTGGAGTGCTTACTTTGAAATAATAGATCTAACTTCAACTTAACACTTAAATGTGACAAATTATTTGGATTATTATGTTAGGAAAGAAATCATGGACACATAAGCAAATTCAACAGAAATGTAATACTGTATTTTTAAAAGACTGAAGCATAAAGGCCAGCTTAAGAACATGGACAAGTTAGCCCATATTTTGAAGTGACTTGTTTTTAGTAATCCCCTACAACAGACATATTAGTTCAGGTTTTCCCAGAATTTATCGTATGTGCTTTAATATATGCCTTTCTCTAATACACATCACTGTTCCCCTGTGCTTCTTGTCAGTTTTTATCATTTTATCTTAGGTTGACTTTTTTCTTGTGTTTCGCCCGTGATTATCTTCCATTTGTTAGTTTTTGTTAGATAGCTGCCAGGCCAGAAATACTTCTCATCTACATAAAGGGAATTTTAAAATGCTTATTTCTTATGGCTAAACTCTCTCACATCTACAGCTTTTCATTCTGTGTTTCTGAGAAGCAAATGCTCAAGGCAGAATATGTAAGCTGCTTGTGCTGATGCAACCTTTCTGAAAAAGGTGCAAATATTTTATAACTAGCTAGCTTGACAGATGTATTCACATGTGTAATTCTCCAGCCCATTTTCAAATCCACTTACTTCAATGCCCTGGAATCAGGAACATTAAACAGTTAAAATTAGCTTTTAACTTTTTTTTTTTTAAAGCAGTACAACCCTGTAGTGTATTAACAGACATCACACTGGCTTACTTGCACTATTGGTATAAAATACAATTGTGCTTTCAAGAGAAGAAATATTTTCTTCGATCAGGTTTTCCATGTGGAAAACAACTGACTTCCCTCACAGAAAATATAGATTCTCTAAAATTCAGAAAGCTATAAAAGAAACTTTTAGCAAAGTAAAACTATCTGGAAGCTTTGGGGAAAATTGAATGATGTGATTGGCAACCTGCATGCTGTTACTTTCCATTATGTTTATGTACACTTCTATGCCTGCAGCACATAAATACTGTTTGTTAAACTTCTGTTGTTATGGCAAGTGAAAGTCACTGAAAAAAATATCAGCATGACAGGCAGTATCTGATTAAAAGTAGCCACACATAAAGTTGGAAAAATTCTTTAGAAAGACACGGGTCTGCATCTCTACTATCCATCATATTTTTCAAAGAAGCTCTATCTTTCTCTTTGAACTGCATTTCTCTAAAGTAAATTATGACAAATTTAAATTTCTGCTGATACTATTGATGAAGTTAGAGCCATTGCACAAGAAATCAAAGAACAAAACCCCGTTGTTTTCACTAGAAGCAAATGCTTATCTCATAAAACAGAAATAAATTCTTCCCAAACTCTGAAAAACAAATCCCAGGTCATATCAAAGCATTTCTAGTACTTTTTGTAAATGAGCACTGGTAGCTAAGAATAGGCACATAGAGTCAAACCGTAGTTTTTTCTGGCCAGTATCCTGCTTCTGACAGTGGCCTAACATAGTTGTCAAAGAAACAGTATGAGAAAATACATAGTGACCAAGCACATTTCTCTTGAAAACTATCCCATCTATCATCTATTTGTGTTTCGTAGGTTTCCTAAGCTAGAATTATATGCTAAATTATGCCCAGACCCCAGACAAACATGCAGCATCTGCAGCATGCTGAATTAAGGAGCAGAGCAACCGCATGCATGAGGCAGCAGTTCCTTTGTGCTTATTTTGAACACGTCACCTTCTAGATTCACTTGATGCCCCAAAGTCTTGTACTGAGAGTAAGAGAGTACAGTTACTCATATATCATATTTTGTTCAGCCTATAGCATATTTATATCAGGCTACAGATTTTCTTTCTTCCGTACAGAAAAGTCACAGTAAACTAAGGTGTCCTGCACAGGGTAGCCGTTCTACACACTTGATCACTGTCCCAACTCTTCCTTTACTTCTTTTCAGTTGTGTATTATAGACTGCTTTGAGGCAGAAGGGCAAACAGCTACCTACAGAATAATAGATCAAAAGTGGATTGGAATTGATTTGTTATACAATTTCTTCATAGTAATTCCTAACATTGTTTCATTCCTGAGCACAGAGATGATAGTGATCTTAGGGTTATAACTATCTATGATAACCTTGAGCTGTGGCTTGTGAGTGATAATGGTCAGGCAGGCAACTTCAAATCTATTTGTGAAGTTAGATACATTATTTTACATTTACTGATACTGAATTTCATTTGCCATTTTATTTCCCAGTCTTAGGAATTTCTTTGAAATTCTTCAGTCAGCACTATTATTAATTACTAAAGACCTAGTATCATCAGGAAAATCGGTACCACGTTATTCATCACCTTTCCCAACAATCTATATTGAGCAGAACAAACATCAGACACCACTGGAACACCAATACTACTTCCTATTTATTTTTTTCCTCTCTTTGTTGTGTTTTTAAACAGAAAGTATTTAATGAAGCCCTTTCTGTTTAGAATTAAGCAGACACTTTCTTCAAGCAACTAGATTTAGAGTAGTTTATATATATAAATGACAGTGATTTTCTTCCTGAAAAATCTCTCAAGCCTCTTTATGGCTTAGTGCAACGATTTCAGATGTATCACTCCCAATTATTCCCCTGTTACTTGCATTACTTTTAGACCTTTAATACAAAAATTATGATATAAACAGTAAAGAAATTCAGTGTTAAATTAGATCAATGTCACACTCTTAGTTAAAGATTTGCATAGAACTGATGTAAATTTCTGAAAAAGCTGGAAGTAAAGCTAGAGCATTGCTAATACAATCACATGCATAATTTCTGTAAAATTGCACTTCCTGCTGATGACATCAGACAGCTACCTGACCGCCTCTGAAAACATGTGGGTAGTGTAATGAAATATTTGTCACAGAGAAACTTTTGTGTGTGTCTAAGCTTAAGCAGGTGTGCAATTGTTTGGCCTACTTACTATCCATCATCCAAAACACGCTACATAAATTCAGGATACAGAATTATCCTCTGTATTATCGCAGGTGTAACTTGAACCGGGAGTACCATGGTCAGTATACAGCAGCCATGTCTCAGTGAGCAGCCTTCTGGCCATGCCTGCAGGATCCTGTCTTGGATAATATTTCCCTTGAAGTTTCATATGAAGGGAAAACATATTACAGAATGGGTCCAGTAAAAGTGAGGGTATTTTTTTTTTAATTTCTGCTATATATTTTGGTTGTTATACTTTAAAACATTTTAGAACTGTCACAGCTTTCTGCCAAATTACGTCTATATGTTCTGTTTGTCTTTCTTTTATAGTGGAATGCACATTATAGCATGAATATAACTTCCAAATAGGGAAATAATACTAGCATTATGTATAAAATATCAGCATATACACAAGACAAGCAAATATGTACGTCATGGCACCTAATCTCTTCACCAATACAGAAACAAATATCTGAATATGTAATGCTGATATGTCAGAAGAAAACTGTGGCTTTTCCAGCTCAAATTCTTGAAGATCCTAAAAAAATAAAGAGGAAAGAAAATAATTTATTATGAAGCAACTAGATATGTGTATAGAAAAAGTTTAATTACATCTAAGCATATTTGGAGTGATTCATGATGGCTATTTACATCAAATGATTTTTTAAATATTAAATATTAAGTCCATTTAAATGTAATAACTTGTATGGCAAATTTTCATCTTTATTTCAGAGCCCTGCTATTTTAAAATTTGTCATTAGAGCTAATAAGAAATGATATTGAAACTACTCTGTACATTTAAATGAAGCATAAATCAATTATTGAAGCAAGGATTTTTTTCATCATTGTAATGATTATTGGAATAAATTTAATCTTTAGATGTTTCATAATGAAATCTGCAATAGTAAAAAAATTATATTTCTCAATGTTTAAACAGTTAAAGAAATACAAAACCACAGTTTCCTAGATAAAGAAATATAAAACCCAGGCTAAGTTGCCCTAACATGCTAAAATACTATATATGATTTTTTCATCAACATTTGTATTGATTACTTTTCTTACCTCTTTCTCTATCCTGCAACCTTCAGAAAGACCCACAAAGAGTTAAAAGGTCTATAATCACATTTATGATATGAACAGATAGAAGTGCACGAAGGCTGGAAAATTTAAAAGTGGGTAACAGTTATCTGTATCTCATTTAGTAGAAAATGAGGATACTTTTGACATGACAGTGACAATGTCTGACCAGTGTATTGCTGTGAGAAGGGCAGTACCATGTTTACAGATGAGGTGTCCTGTGAACATTTCTTTATGCCCAGTTCTTTGTAACTAGCTGGGAGGAGGCATTTGGTCAGAAGAGTTAATTGATGCACTTTGACAAAGAGTGAGGACAGGGCCAGTCGCTGAGGGAAATGTCCCCAGGTGTGCTGAGCATGTTAGTATGGTGTCAGCCCTCATCCCTCTGCTCTACTAAAAATGCTGGCCTCATTTACCTCTCACTGGCATGTCTCTGCACCTCCTCCCCCTTATGTACAGAGCACACCTCCCAAATAAGTTTGCAAGTCTTCTTGTTCTTCAAATACCTTCTAACATAAACCTATCTCAAAGTACCTCTCTGGAATCTGCCAGCTGCTAATGGGGCTGGTTCAGAGGAAAATGGTAGAAGCCAACAGGTATTTTCCTATTTCTGATAGAGATGCATGCCTGTATTTAAGAACCAGGTGCTAGGATTGCAAATACTTCAGAGTATCACTTGCCTCGTAATGATTCAGCTGTGCTATTCAAATTTCCGTTACACCTACTCCTCATTCAAATTCTGTGTCTCTTTTTCCAAAAATATCTGGTACAGAATGGTTGGTTTTCTATGAACTTTCAAACTGAAACAGTGTGTGCATTAAAAGTAGCAGCACTACACGACTTTCCCATGTCAAGGTGGTATCATTCTAAATCATATTTCTACTCTACAATGACTTTTCCATCACTTTTCTCCCTTTTAAGGGATGAGATTGGTCTCATCTTCTGCTGGTTGACAGCACCATGAACAATTAGCATCCACATTGTTATTCGTAAGGTGGAATATCAATTTTAATAGCTGAAGGTATTTACATTTTCATTTTCTACTGAAAAGAATATTCCCTATAACTGTAGTTTTACACTTAATAGGACCATCTGACTTCTTTCCAGCTGAGTGGTTTTGGGGATTTCTTCAAAATATTTGTTATTGGATATAGCAATGTGTGCACACAGAACATGAAAACATTTACGTATAGGATACTGTATACTTATTTAATCATAAATGCTAAACCCCCAGTCATTTATCCTCTATAACTAGCATTTTGTAGAGCATTTTTTCATGTTACTTAGTGATTTTATTGTGTATACATCATTCTTCACTGTATTGTCAACATATTTTTTGAATAAGCTTATATAAACGATGTTTACATTATACTTTTGGAGACTGACCCTATGATCTTGACACAGGGAAAACATCTGGTTTTAGTAGGGACAGTTGGCTTGGAGAAGATTTAGAGGAATAAGGCCTAGGTTATAGCAATACTGAAAACATAAAGCAATTTTTTCCTCTGCTTCTGTGGAACCTGCACTTATGTACTACAATGTCATGTTTCTCATTTTCTTCTGTCTCATAAATGGAAGCAGTTTGTAATTTTAGAGTTTTAATCTTGCATCCTAAAGAAAAAATGATGATTTGATTATACTCTGTATCAAAGTCTATTTCTCTTAACCATGTATGATTTCTAACTTAGTTTGACCAAACTTTAACCAAACTTGTCAGATACTGTGTAAATACTTAACCAGGTAAAGTGCTTTGCCTGAGGGAAACCTAACATACTTACTCCTGACAGATGGAGCAAATGCACAGTGAAGCCATTGCAAACCAGTTTCATTATTTTTCTGCCACCAGAATTACATTGTTTTTGAAAGGTGCAGGTCTATTAGACTGAGCAGGGCTAGGGAATCATTAAGACATGATTTCTAAGTTAGAGAATAATCATTTGATCTGTGTTGGAAGAAACTTCTCTACTTACTTTGCATTTATTTTCATTCATTGGAATTAAAATATAAAAAGGCAGTTGTACCTAGACAACTGGTCCTTTCTTTATACTGGTGTGCGTTCATATACCCAAGTATATTAAAAAATAAGTGTGCAACGCTGGATTCCTTCAGACAACATCCTCACAACGACTGTGCATGATATTCTGTCGAGCACTGTGAGCAATGGTGTCCACACTTTTCCTCTTTATGCTACTACTAGCAAACCTTATTTTAATTTTCCTTGCACTATGTTAAAGGAAATAAAAGGCTAAGTATATATAACCCTTTTAAACGGTCCTCTGTGTACCAGTACAATAAAACAGGTGCACAAGAGTCAGGGCCCTGAATTTGAACATCTTCTTGCCCTGATTTTTAATGCCTTGTTTAAAGATAGAATGAGTTTTCTCCTCCCCCATGGGGACAATGTCTTCTAGAAGACAACAGAAAGAACTTGAAGGATAATATTGCCAACAGTATGTCAGAGATGATTACTGCAAAAGAAAAGAGAACCTCCTGTTTTGACATTGGGCAGCCAGTAGAGGAGAGTGGAAAGAAGCCACAAAATGTTGCTTACATATATAATCAGTTCCAAACCATATAACTGTTAGTCAGTTAGTCAGTATTCTTCTTTTCTTTGAAAACATACTTAAAAAAGAAAAAAATACCTCTGCTTTTGACTAGATCATGTCCAGTGTAAGACATAGCAGTATGTCAACTTGACTAATGGAAAGGTGGCTATAAATGGCTAAACTGAGAATGTCTATGGTGTATATAAGCTACCCAATTAAAAACAGATTAACCTGCAGGTCTAATGGTCCTAGCTCATTGCCACTGGTTTACAGATGGATTTCCTCAGCTCAGAGGGGTAAAAAAAATTAGGGAGAATATAGGAATTCCCTTATTAAATGATTAAAAACCAAAAAAGGAGTGAAAATTAAAATCTTTTTCCTTCATATCTATGAATTTTGCATTCCAACTTTCCATGAAGTTGACATGGAATTCCCTCAAAAATATTAAAGAGGATATCTTCACTGTAATACTTCCCTATTTAACAATATTTTAACTTTTTATTTACAGATATATTTTCTAATATTTTTTATCATGCACATAGCAAATTCTAAAGCCAGTCTTAAACACTGTGTTACAGAAGCAGAGATTAATTAGCCAGTATACAAACAAGTGGACAGTTGTGCTATAGAAAGGTTGCATTCAATATTTTTCTGTTCAGTTCTGCTACACTTACATTATAATTAGTTGCATGACTAGATTGCACAAGAGAGTTCAAATTGATCCTAATTTAGTTAGATAAATATAGATAAAATAGTCTTTCTTCATGTGAGCTGTTGTCAACTTTTTGTGTATACTGAAGTTCCTACTTTCACATCTCTGCTACTTTGTTAGTAGCAGAAGTGAACCCTAAAACAACAAAGTATCATAGAATGAAGGAATGACAGAATGATTTAAGTTGGAAGACACCTTAAAGACTATTTAGTTCCAACCCATCTGACATGAGTAGGGACACCTTCCACAAGGTCAGTTTGCTCAAAGTCTCATCCAGCCTCGCCTTGAACATCTCCAGGGATGGGGCATCTATGATTTCTCTGGGCAATGTGTTCCAGTGCCTCACCGTCCTCACAATAAAAACTTTATTCCTAATATGTAGTCTAAATCTACCCTCTTTCATCTTAAAACCGTTATTCCTCATCCTATCACTGCACTCCCTGATTAAAAGCCCCTCTTCATCTTTCCTGCAGGCCCTCTTGAACACATGATGGTTGCTATAAGGTCTCCCTGGAACCTTCTCTTCTCTAGGCTAAAAAAACCAAGACTCTCAACCTGTCTTTGTATGGGAGGTGCTCCAGCCCTCTCATCACCTTCATGGCCTTCCTCTGGACTCACTTTAACAGGTCCATGTCTTTCCTGTGCTGAGGATTCCAGAACTGAACACGGTTCTCCAGGTGGGATCTCAAGAGAGTGTGGTAGAGGGAAAGAATCACCTCCCTTGACCTGCTGGTCACACTTCTTTTGATGCAGCTCAGGATACAGTTGGCTTTCTGGGCTGCAAGTGCACATTGCTGGCTCACATTGAGCTTCTCACCCAGCAACAACCTCAAGTCCTTCGCTTCAGGGTTACTCCCAATCCACCTCCTGCTCAGCCTACGTTTGTGCTTGGGACTGCTGCAGCGCAGGTACAGGACCTTGCACTTGGTCTTGTTGAATTTCATCATGTTCACACAGGCCAACCTCTCAAGTCAGTCAAGGTCCCTCTGGATGACATCCTTCCAGTGTGTGTTACTACACCACATATCTTGGCACGGTCAGTAGACTTGCCCTCCATCCCATGGTCCATGTCTGCAACAAAGATGTTAAACAACATTGGTCTTTATATCAGCCCCTGAGGAATGCCATTAATCACTGATCTCCACTTGAGCTGTCAACCACAACTCTTTCAGTGCGACCATCCAACTGTTTCCACTGAGATAGCCTGTGAGGATTTTATTGCAATTTCAGTTGCAAAAGAAGTGAGCAGAAGCAGAATTAATCTACGAATACATTTGACCTCATGGAACTTAATTAAATATTCCCTATTCATGCCCCTACAATGTCCTAGTCTATGCTTCAGATTATTTTCAAGCAGCATTTTCGTAAATTGTTTATAAATAGTTTGCCAAATCTTTGCCACTAGGTTTTAAAACTTTTCCTCTGCTGCTCCATGAAGGATATATTTAGAACCTGTCAATATGTCCTGGAAAGTGGTCCCTTGCAGCTTTTCAGGAAGCAAAATAATTAATGGGGCTGTTCTACCACCTGTGCTATCTTCTCTATGAAGTTTATGGAAACATAAGAATTCATAATAAAAAGAAAATAAAGGCTGATGGAAAATATACGGATTATTAGAGGTTAAAATAAAAGAGAATGCAGAAACACAAATCAGATTTGCTGTCCATATTCAAATAGAGCAGCCAGTGCAGTTAAGAGGAACTTCATCTCATTAAGGAAGGCAAATGTCCAAACTGGATATCTGCATTGCTATATCATGTAACCAGTTTATAAAGTTATATGAACCAACTATCTCATTACTGTAAGTTGCAAAACACTTAATTTATTCATACAAAATTGAGTGTTCTATTTTACAATGTGTTAATCCAGAGGGATCAGAAAATTATTCTAATAGTGAAACATTCAAGTATTAAGTACTGTATATTTTATTGATTTACATGACAGGTGAAAATATATCTCAGTTGTAAGGCTGTCAGGATAAAAGAACCTCCCACAATTTCAAACCTATATATTTTTTGGGGGTGGAGAGGATAATATTCATGTTAAGGAGAGCAATGCAACGACTTAACAATACATTTTGCCTAACTTTCAGAGTGCTTCACCAACTTACCTGAATACTTAAGCCTTGCTTCCCAGGAAGTGGCTGGACATCTCCTGCTGTTGGGAAGTGGAAACTATCTTTTTTTTCTCTCTGCTTCTGCATGTGGCTTTTGCTTTTGCTTTACTAAACTGCCTTTATCTTGAGCCATGTGGGGGGTTTTTTCTGACTTATTTTCTCTTTACCTTGTCCTGCTGAGTGATAGGGCAGCTTGGTGGGCATCTATCATCCACCCAGGGTCAAACCACCATGAAAGGACAGGTAAAACTCACACTGGAGTCAGGCCTGAACCCATTTTTCCTCCCATCCTCCTTCATGCAAGAGCAGCTAGAACTATATATAATTCTCTTAATGTTTTCTGCTCCAGTAGAAAATTGTTCTAATGCATTCTTTCCAGTTATTAGTACTAAACCAAGGTACTAGCTAGTCTTTTTCCATAAAAGATGATTCTGAATCCCTTCCACCCTCAACCATTCTGAAATCCCATGAAAGCTACTTCAACTGACAGTTCCTCAAATCTAGAGCCAAAATACAAACACTAAGCACCTGATCCCAAACATGAGTGTGATTTCATTGTCTTCATTAAGCTCTGTATTACAGTGAGATGCACATAATTATGGTGCTATATATTTGTGGTAATGCATCTACACCCTCTGTGGCTGAGGTCCTGGGAATAGTCTCGTAGTCTTTGCACAAAGGCAAAATAAGTTAGACAAAGCTCTGGCATTAGGTCATTTATGTATATAAGTTTGCACTGATTATGAAGCAGCAGTCATTTAAAATGTGATATCTTACTAAATTACAGTGCTTTCCAAGGTTCTACTCATGTATTCTAAAACATGTAAGGTATGAAATATTTCCCATGATGGTGACCTAACTCCAAATAGGACAAAGTCCTCAAAGTCTTTGAAGTATATAAAATAGCCTTGTGCTCTTTCCCCTTCCTCATCTCTGGCATGGGCACCCATTCTCTTTACTCAGACACCATAACACAGTAAAAGCAGATAGCCTCACTGTGGAAGTAATGAATCAGAACTATGCAGAGCATGCATACCATTCAAGATCTTGTTTGTGAATGATTATAAATCAGAAAACAAAATTGAATTCCTCTGTAAACAATTCAGACTTTAGGAAAAAAAAAAAAAGAGACAGAAATTCATCTGCTAAAGTTCATTTCATGCGAGCAGTTCACCCAGTTCTATAAAGGCTGCTGGAGAAATCTCTTAGAAGAAACCCATTAAGCACTTCAAGTGTGTTATTTTCACTCTGGGCTCAGAGAGTCTTTTTCTGTGTCATTGCACTAGTCCCACTCAGATGAAACAAGCAAATATAGAAATATTGGCAGCTTACACACTTGCTTTTTGTCCCAAGCCCAGCGGGTGAATATCACTGAATTTCCTTGTTTGTAAGCTTTTCCAAGTGAGCCTAAAGGGTCTTGCTCATCAGGGCTGAAATATCTGGCAAACAGTAGCAGCTCTAGATCATAGTATATAATTAGAAACACTTGAGCCAGTTCAAAAACAGTGAATCAAGCCAGAACTTACTCAATTGACAGTGAATCAAGCCAGAACTTACTCAATCTACAAATTCTTCTATTTCAGAGAAGACCTCTTTACATGAAAGATCTCATGTTTAAAAATTCATACCCAGCAAAATAGTGTTAGGTAGAGGGTCTGGGGTTTTTCCAAATTATTAGCCCCAGACTCCAATCACAAATCACAGTTCATTTGGGGTCATCTGTGAAAGAAACAGCTTTTCTGGAGAAGTAAGTTGAGAATGACAAGGTTTCACAGCTCTCAGCACTGTCCATCTAGTATGTCACAGGAAAATTGGGTTGGATAGAACAGGATGAATGTAAAGAGAGGAATAACACAATAATGTGGGATCTACCAAACCTGAATCAAGGAAATCAGAGATGGATGAGCATATTTAGTATTTAACAAACAAAAACCAGATCTGGGAATATTAATTTAATGGAGATACAGAGACAGAAGGGGTGGAAGAGCTGCTGAGATTAGAGAATGTAAGCAGAAATTTAGGAAAAAAGCTGCTGACAAAGATTTTATTTGGTTTCTTTTGAAATGTAATTTTTTACTATGAAGATCTAAGACATAAAATTTCCATAGAGCAGTAAGGTTTACAATCTTCTCCCATATGGTCATCCAGTTTCAGTTTAGTGTAACTATATTTAAAATTCAAATACTTTAACCAATACATTTTAGCTATAAAATTTGTTTCCTGAGATTGTTCCACCAAAAGGAAAATTATATAAGAATCTTACACCTTTGCTATTACATCAACAAAGATTAATTCTAGCTCTGGGGGTAAAAACATTTTTTTTTATCCACACAGAGCTGAATAGAGAAGTTGCGTAACTCAGATACAACAATATCCTCATATTACTTATGAGGATCAAACACTAAGGAGAAGTATGAAATGCATTGGCACAGAGATAACAGAAACCTCTCTAGGTTTGAAAGATTTATCTGATTTGCACCTCATTTCTTGAGACTGGAAAACTGAGAAGTTTTTTATGATTTCTGGTAATGTACTTCTTTCAGCTGAACTGGAAATATCATTTTTGCTACCGTTTGTTCTATTTGATTAGCAGAATGATCTAGGAGGCATAAATACATGAAAATGGATAGATAACAGGAAACAGATAGAATTGAATTACCATTTCAGTCTCCAAAAATTAGTCGTCTGCCCATCACCTTTTATTTACTGAAACCTCTTCATTTGTATCTATTTGGGGTTGGATTCTGGAATAAATGCATCTATGAAGGTTCATTCAAGGCAGACTGCTTAATCACATCATCAAGGTCAGTAATGATAGATCTCAATGCATATTAATTCCTCATTTAGCTTTCTGCTATACAGTCCTCATAAAATGCCTTTGCTACTCTGAACTACTTTCCTGCTTGCTTGTGGGACTGTGAAAGAGAAAAGACAGATTCCCATTTATATTTTTTAAACTATCTCATAACATAATTGCAATACTTTGTGTACCTTATATAATTTGCTAATAGATGCAGTCAACTCATGAATATTCACACTGATGAACAGGAAGAGTATATAATCTCTGTTATTTACCATTTAAAAATCATGAACTAAGGCAAGCTTCCAGAAGAAACACTATCACTACTAGACACAGGATTCAGGGTATCTAGAGTAAAATTCATTTATGTCAAATATCTGGTGCACAAAGAGCTTGGAAGCACTTGTTTAGAACTGACTCTGTACTTTCCATCTATGTATTAATGTCTCATTTACCTCTGTAAGATGCATTGTGAAATCACAACTTTAGGCTCTACTAGGCTCATATTCTGAGTCGTGCTTGTAGTCAGCACTAGCTTTCCCAGGGAATACAGAGGGGACTGATGAAGGGCTATATCCAATTTAGTGCCATGCCTGTTGCTTTTTTTTACAGCAATAGTTTTTAGCAAGCTGCAATAAGTGCACTGTTGGGGCTTGGATAACTCCATGTAGCTGTGATGCAGGGAGGAAAAAGCAGGGGGTAAGATTTCCTCTTCTTATGGTGGTGGCTAAAACTAAAAGTTGAAACCATCTTAGAAGTTCAGTGGCACCTCAAATTGGACCACTGATCTCAAACTGGACCACTTTTTCTCCAAAAGCCAAATGGTAGTTTGTTCATTGTTCAGTTTTAAAAAAATATATTGACATAGAAAAGCCTAAATTTCCCTCCAAAAGAGAGTAAAATCTAAGGGAATGAGTTTTTAAACCCTTAGATATGTTCTGAAAACATCACTGATGTCTAAGAACAAAGAAAAAGTTCATTATATAAACCCATTATAATAGCTGCAGCACTTTAAACAGGTACCTCGGTAAGAATGTAGCAAAATCAAGTTATGAACACAGCTGGACAGCTTTTCAGTTATCACAGCTCATAAGGCCTTTGTACAAGAGACAATACTGCTGCCACTAGCAGTGGTAATAGCAGTCTTGTGGGGGAACAACCAAGAGAAATTTCATGCCACTTCTAGTCAAGGACCTCTCTTTTTAGAGTCACAGATTTCTAGACAGTTTATAGTCTTGGGTAAAGAGTAAAGAAAACAACTCTCAGTGCTTCAGACCTCATGTTCATGGATATTGTCTTCTCAGACCTATTCTCAGGTGCTTAGAGAAGAAACATTCAGTTCTTCCTCCTGAATGGAGACTTGCATTTCATGTTAGGTGTATAATATATGAGAACTCAAAATTTTATTTGTCTGCAAATTCATGCACATCTTTCTGCCATTCCACATAACATTTAAGCACAGTAAGGCTTTCACTCAGTTGAAACCTTTTATTTCAGTTGTGCTATAAAATGTATCTCTAGATCATTGGGATGTACTAGTCTCGTGTTCTCTTGGAAAATGTCTGCCCATAACAATATCTGAATGGCAACTATTTGTATGTCCCTCTGAAGGAAGTCCTGCAGTGAATACAGCTTGAATGGAATTAATAAATACAACTAGATTTTGGCAGTTGTCCAAGAGTAGCATATTACACTTGTTAATGTTGGTGTCACACACAGTGAAATGTTGTAATCTAAATTTAATATGTATAAAAGAGTGTGGGAAGCTACTTGCTGTTATATATCTCCTATAATACATTAGGTAACATGAGCTTTTTCAAACCTGGAAATGAATTCCTTAAAAGACTGGTTTGCTTTTTGATAATGTATAATAGTAAAGCTAACAGTAATACTTATCACATCATGCAAGGATCTCAGAGTGCTTTACAAGAGAAAGCAAGTACCATTATCCCCAGATTACATAGAGAAACTGAGGTATGGACAGGATGTGTTAATACCTCATAGCAACAAATCAGTAGCACAAGAATATGTGCCTCTTAAGCTTTATGCCTGCCTTCTTCTTCCTAAGTAACATTGCCTCTAAAAATTCTTCCAAGAGATCCGTGGTTTTTAATACATTATTTGGCACTATGGGTATTTGCAAAATACTGTTTGATCATTGTCTAGCCACTCACCATTTGCAGCCCCTGCCCTAATCACCATGTAATCCTGTCAACCATGACTCCCTCATCCAACATACCATATTCACAAGCTACTGAAAATAATATTATATAATCATAGACCTGTAAAAGATATCATACTGTGAATGTGCTGTTACTGTGAAAACATGGAACTTTTCACATGAAACAAAAGCTCATAATGATTCCTACACTTTGTAGAGTGCTTTCTCATTGATAGTGTTGAATAAAAAGGATATCTGAGATGGAAAAAGCATAGAGGGATAATTTATACAGGAGCAATACAGAAACTCTCATAACACAATCACAGTGATTAGCTTTTTCAACAATAATTCCAAGAACAAAATTATGCAGAGAAATGCTTTGTTAACACCTCTGCAAAACAAGAAAGAACTGAAATTTTATGTGAAAAGGACTTTCATCCTCTTAAGAAACTTCAATATAACTTTCCTGGAAGGCTCAGGTAAATAGCAACAGTCCTGTCACTGCCAGTACCATAAATAGGGACATGAGAAGGAATCATTTCACTGGGTAATAACTAACAGATAAACATTCTGGCTTGTGGTCTTCTGGATTCCAAACTCTATGGAAAAATAATATCCACTTATTAGCTTCATACCATAACAGATAAATTCTCTTCTGATTTAGATAGGAAGCGTCTGCACAATTACACAGAATTACTTAGAATATTTCTTCTTATTGGTCTCTTATATTTTCAATCAGAGTCATGGACAGAAAATTTACTACAGCTGCAACTGCAAATCATAAAGAAGTCAGAGGTGTTTTCAAAGTTGGAGATCTTGAAAGATATGTATGTTTGTTTTTTCTTAATAGCTATACCTGAATGGCTTTTTTAACAGACATGTCAGATTTCCAATTACAAATTGCACATGTTTTTTTAATTAATCAGTAAATATATTGCCTTGTAGAGAACTTAGAGCAGAACTTGTCTATCCCATGGTTTCACAATATAAGTGACTGTGCAGATTAAATAATCTAGTGACTTATTTCCCTCTTTCAAACATAGTTCGTTAGAGCCATCAGGTAACCATAGCATCATGAAAATTATTTCATGATCTCATATGGAATTAACCCTTTCTCAGTTTTCAAGTGAAATGTCTGGGCTGCAAAGTCTAAAAAAGGAATATGCTAGAGTTGTATCACTACACTTTTAACCTGTTCTTGTACTCTTTATTACACATCTACTCTTGGCCACCACTTCATAGATGCTAGAATGAACAGACCTTTGATATGATCTGGCACTGCTGTTCTTATTAGAGAACAAGAGAGTGAGAAAAGTGTTAAGAAACATCAATACTGGTCTCTCTGTTGACGATACTAAGAACTGAACAGATGAGAACTTAACTGTTAACATTTTTTTCTATATATATACATGGCTTGAAACATACTGGGAGGAGAGGTAGCTAACATACTATACCATTAACAAGACTTCTTGTCCTGTGGAAAAATCAAGCTTTCAGACTGTCATTTTGCCAGAACATCAAATACATGCACTTTCACACTGAAGAAGGGAATTTCAGCAGAAGTACTTGGAATTAATTCTTTCTTTTATGAGATTGTTTGCTTACATATAGAGTAGCTCTAGCTTTGTAATGCTGTGAACAACTGACATAATATAACATAATAAATGTTGCCAAAGCAGAGGAATCAATCTAGTTTCAAACTATGCACCCACAAGTCAACAATGTCAGGGTCTCCCCTACTAATAAAAAAACCCAAACAAAATTAAAAATCAGATATAAGGGTAGAATGCTCTTGATCAGCCTTGCATCTGCAAATGCAAAGACAATTAGCTCCAAAAATTCAAATGCAGCCAACTTTCACCCTGAAATCTGACAATAGTTGGTACCTACTCAAGAAATACCCAGGGCTAGCACTACAAAAGTGTTCTAAACTGGAGCACAGGTCCAGCAACAATGCTGTGAGGAACATATGCAGAATCCTCTGTCATCACTGCAGGAAATGACAAGGTTTTGGCATCATAATTTAACATTGCAACATGGTCTCAATCATTTTATATAACATTGTTTTACCATTGTCTTGACATAGTAAAGTGGTCTCCACAGACTTACATTGGCATAATTTTGCCATCGTCTTGACACTGTAATACAGTCTCCATAGACTCGAATTGAATTTTTGTCATTGTCTTGAAATTGTAATGTCCCCTTCCCAGACTTGTCTTCAGAAGCACATCCTCACTATGTGTTTGTATTACCTCATCCTCATTCTGAAACCACTGGGCACTTTTATTTCCAACTAGACTTTGAAAAAGATACTGTTTGTAAGCCAATCCTTGCATGTAATCAGTGACTATTTGAAAACCTCTCCCTATCATCCTTTTTATAGGATTTGAAAGAATTCCTCAAATTAGAAATTGTTCCAAGAAAATCCAAACACTGGTAAAATGCTGAAAGTGCATGCAAATATGCTATTATGTGGCTTTTAAGAACATTTTAGATCATGTCCTATCAACATGGGTTTTGATTCTGTATTCTCTACTCTGCAGGTCTGCTTAGAATACTTGATAAAATGACATAAATTGGTTAACCTAAGTACACTTCAGAGAAACATTGAATCTTTGCAGCTCAAAGTGTCTTCATTTATCTGTTTAGCATGGATGAGTCACTAAGTATTTTCTGTCTTAATTTGGATAACCTGTTCAGGACACTTACTGTTTAGGAACTGCTACCACTGGTCAGTTTTTTTGGTAAAATACCCAACATACATAGCCATTCAGCTTTAGTTCCTCTATAAGGAAGCCCAAATCAGAAGTATTTACTCTCCTTCATGAAGATGACAGCTGTATTACACATTTGAATACTTGCTGATGCCCTTAGAATCTTGTTTCTTATAGTATCAAACATACAGTAAAATAGTACTTTCAGGAAGAACCAGGACTCGACATTTGCAAAATACTTAACAGGTAAGCAATGCTGACTGCTAAATTAGGAAATTCTTAGCTTGTTTGACTGATGTATGATATGATCTCTAAAGGAGTTGGGCATTTTCCTTACACTGCTTGTGGAAAAGAAGGCAAACAAAATCATATTATGCATCGGGCAGTTTAGAGAAACTCATATGTAATCAGTTAGTCAGCTAGCCTGTTATTCAACATACTAATACGTACCTCTTCCTCACTGTGCCCTAAATCCTGATCTTACTGAAATATGGGGGGATTTTCACTGTACTCCAGCTGAAACAAGCATCTATAACAGGATAAAGTATAACATTTTTAGGAACATTTAGCTCAGCATAATGTTTATACAATATTTTTCTTTAAAGATGAAGGTGAAATTGTTCTTAATTTACTAGTAACAAATTGCAGGCATAGGCAAAAAGTGAAGTTAATTTTAATGATGAATGAAACGATTAATGTCAACAGAAGTAAAGAGACTATACCTGAAAATTTGGAATGCAGAAATAATACAACAGAGTACTGAAATTCACAAGTTGAAAGTGTATTTGAATTACAATTTAGAAGTAGTAAGGTGACACTCGAGCTACGGAGGGTGAGATTCAGATGCCTAAATGTAGATGCTTATGGTCAGCCAGAGATGCTTGGGTACCCTGCCTGTCTTACACACTCAAGGAAGGTGCAGCTCTTATTCTCTTATCCTGTATTTGTCAGCCCTTGCAGGTGCCTTGTAACATCCCAGGGCACTTCAAATGGTCCCAGATACCTGTTTTTCTGCATCTAAATCACATCCTGGATTCTAAATTAAATTTAGAACTTATTTTGGCTTTCACTGACTGATGTTAGTGAAGTGAAAACAGCAGGAGTAATGTTAATGGGCTTTTGATAACATGTAAATGCTGCTTATGGCAAGCACAGTTTATGCAATTTACCTACAAAGGGTGGTAAGATTTTTTTAACTGAACTTCAATAAAGGCTAAAAAAGTTAGAAATGATAAAATAGAATGCATGTCAGAACTTACAGAAAAAGCAGTCAGGATAACTGTAATAATAATTTTCATTTTCTTTTAAAAACCTCAATGGCACAGCAATAATCTGACCTAAAAACTGTTCTTTCTCTCAGAATTTAACATTCGCTTTCTTTTGTATCAAAATAGTATTTGTCATACTGAGATGCAAAGTAACTGAGTGTTATGTAACACAACATGACACAATATAGTTAACAGAATACATTCAAAGAACAACACTCATTCTCAATTCAGATAGCTACCATCGTTTCAGAGAACAGGTATCTAATTATAAGTATGAGTGTGGACTCACGCAGAGCAGACAATGAGATGTCTTGGCTACTTGCAAACCAGCAGATACTGTGGTTCACTGAGTATCCAGATTATCTGAGGGCAGTTTGTCACATCTCTAGATATTTCTTTAATGAGTTCTTTTTGCATTTATCAAGCTCCGTGTCTGCTGTTTTGTAAAAAATCTATTTTTTCAATTATTTTCTAATATTGTTAAGGTTTTCCAAGCAAAATTAGGTAGCTTTTGGGAAAAAATATAAAACTTAGCTCTGAAAGATTTTCTATGGACAAATTAGACCAATAGCAGTAAATTCACAGTGTTGAATTGATACATCATAACAAGAAAGATGACCGGAATTATCCACTTAGTTCAAGTAGTGGCAAAATAGGACACCAGAGAGAAATTTATGGTGGTTTCTACAATACCTATTATCCTATTTAGGTCCTGATCCTATAATTGGGTGTGCCCAAGTGGATCTGATTGCATGACAAGGGCTATATATCGTATGCTCTTCAGGGTACAGGCAATTGAAACTTTTTTTGCTTTTTAGGGGTTTTTTTTGCATTATAGGTGAGGCCTAAAGCAAAGAGGAAGGTATTGAAACAAAAGATAAAATATTTAAATAATTCAATAAAAATATTTTCCTCTTTTCACTGTCGAATGAAGTTCTGTAGAAATTGCATTAGCACAGACTATGAAAATAAGGAGACGTTGAAAGATACACGGTGTATCCAAAGAGTTTGGGGCTTTATTTCAGTCCATGGTAGAAATAGAGAGGGATTTTCAACAATAACCACAGTATAATAAGCATCTCTCTGAAATTTCAATAGGGGCAGATCCAAATTTCTGACTGCAAATAGTAATATTTAGTATATTGCACTCCTATAAGACTTTTCAACCAAGGATGTTAAACTGCTTTACAAATATTAATTAAGGCTTAATTAAGCAATTAATCAACTGTGCCTTATTACTTTATAATTATGATTTATATTGCTCTCAGTGCATGGTGGGCAACTTATATATGAATGAGCCTTTTCCTGAAATGCAGAAATTTAGATAATGTGGTTTTTCCTTCTTAATCGTGACCCACAGATGCCAAATATTTCTCTCTTACCTTCATCTTCTAACTCTGTACTATCATGATCATAAATCAAGAGCGGACACCCAGCTACCTCTGAGCTAGGTGAGGTCCTCTCCTTGAATATTTTTGTAGTTCTTTTCAACCAATAGAAGGCCACTGATGTTTCCAGTATTTAATCTTCTTTCTCTTCTAGTTAATATCTTGTACAAGAGCCTGAAACTAGAATGGGTCACAGTGTCTGTGACTATGAAGTCCAGGATTTTACAGCTTGTCTTGGATCTCATTGTTATGTGGAACCCTAGGAAATATGATCCAGGGAATGCTCTATGCCATGGGCACAACATTTCCTAGACGAATGAGTTGACCACGTTGCTGTGTGACTGACTCCACCCAATAACAGATCTACCATTCCAGGACTGTAAACTCCTTATCTCTACAAAGGACTACCAACAGCTCTGTGGAAATAGCTACAATTGTCCAAGGACTGCTTCATAAGAAATGCACTCCCATAGCTTCCCACTTTTGCATTCACTAAGAAATACTGCTAGCTTCATTTTTATAAACTGGTGAGTATATTGAACAAAAGTTAGCACAAAGCACTGTTCAAATACCATTGATTCTTTCTACAGTTTGTTAAATAATACAGATCAAAGTGTACTCACATGTATACACTGCCTGGGATTAAAGAATGAGATTTAATTTCATGTAATGTTCACAATAAATAATTTGATCAATTCTACTCACAGGTTGTATTTTTTTAAGAGGTAGTACAGTATTTTTTTCCTCTAACCTACATTAAAACTGCTCAATGTCCTAGAAAGGCACAATTCACAGAGCACATGTCCAGGGGTGCAATGCATTTGTGGGGTCACAACTGCATTGATAACACGGCAGTTGTGCTTCTGTGCATGCCTGAAAAGTTGCTCCCGCTAGTGAAAGTTGATAATTCTATTTCCAACAATTTGTTTGCATGGGATCACAACTGTTCTTCAGATACTACTAATCCAATAAAAGAGGTCTTCTTAGAGCTATGAGGTTACTGGATACAGAATTTACCTGGGACCAGCAAAAAGGGTTCACTTCCTCAGTTGGCTTAGTTTTCTACAATCGTTAGCCTCCTTTTGCTAAATATTTATCAAAGCAAAGCCCTGAAACCACTGCCAGGATGTCATGAAAACAGAATCCATTTGTGATTGTGACGCTTTCCCCTATTACCATAGTGTTGAAGGTCACACGAGTGAAACAAATTAAAAGGCCATTTCCTCTGGTCAGTATGCATTTTTGCCATTTGTTTTTTCCTTTAAAAAAAAAAAGAAATTAACTGGTCTGTTTACCATTTTACTTGAGTGCAAAAAACCTTGGTATTTTAAGTGGAGTTAATTATAATACGTGAAATAGATTTGGATCTGGTCAAGTCACAATCTGCTAAAGCTTTGTTTAATTTTGAACAAGTCTGAAAGCACATGAATAAAAAAATCCTCAATATGCACTAGAACTTGTAGTGATATCAGCCTGCCAATAAAAAGTGCCTACATTTGTGCTTTAATTGTATTTTGAAACTTAGGGCTATAGTGCATTATTAAAATAGTAAACAGAGGATAAGGTTTTCCACAACATTCTTAGGAGTGAATCTCCTGGATATTTACAGTTCTTGCTGCTTGCACTGGGAGATTTGTATAGACATTTTAAGAAGAAAAATAAACTGATTTTAATGGATTTCTATAGAGTCATGATGAAGCAGAAATAGAGGCACTTTCTCCGTGCTTACAGAAGGTAAAATAATAATAACACAATTGGTTACAAAATTAAACTCATATTCTATTTTAAAGCCAAAAAATTCCTGCAAATACTGGACTCAACCCAAAGCATGATATGCATGAACTAAGTCATTTGCTATTATGTATGATATCTCTGCAAACTTCCTTAGGCACTCTTCTTCCTCTGTCTATTATAACGAGTACAATACTGCAAGGATCAAGACATGAAACAGAGCATTCGAAACAATGTACTTGAAATTCTATGGTTCACATTTTAAGGAGAAAGATGCTTAACCAAATTAACAGAGAATTAATATGTTCCAGATTTCTAGGAATATCTATGCATATATAATTTTATCTGCAATATATTATTT